>CM077462.1:45130476-45862222 GCA_039654755.1 Calcarius lapponicus | reverse complement strand
TGTTTCTTTCTTGTTTCTTTCTTTCTTGTTTCTTTCTTTCTTGTTTCTTTCTTTCTTGTTTCTTTCTTTCTTTCTTTCTCTCTCTCTCGTTCTCTCGTTCTTTCATTTGTAATTATGCTTGTCCAGCTTTCTGTTAGGAATAGATGCTGTGGTCTGTCTCCATGCTGTCATTATGTGTGGTCTTCTCCTAAGGCAGTGGAAAATTTTAATTTAAGTCTTTTTCTTTTTAAAATTGAAATTATTTTTTCCCTACACAATTGCCTTCTATGTAAATTGACATCACTGTCTGTTGTTGGAGGCCCATTTACTAGTTTTAAATTGAAGAATTTGGTCAGGATGTAGGCTTCTAATGGATCTTCAATGCAGTTTTTTTCTGCATCTAAAGTCAGACTTTCTGTTGAAAATCTGCTTTCATTTTTATAGCTATTCTTTCATCACCAAGTTTTTGTTTCTATCCTAGTAAAAAGAGTGAATAATTTCTGCAGGTATCTGTCACTTAACAATACAAACAAACCCCATTTTTTATTATGGGGTCAGCCTTCTAACTATGAATAATTTTAAAGAAATAATGTTTTTCTAGATATGGAGATTTTTCTGTTTCTGAAATGGAACACTTTGATTTCAACAATTTCCTGGGAAACTACAGATAAATGTAGATGATGTTATCCTCTGACTTCAAAAAAGGTTGAGTTTTGGGGCAGCTAAAGTGACAATTAAGGCAGCATTGAAGTGATTCTTCCAGAAGAGATAAGGAACATTATCAGCACATAGGAGTGTATTAAGAGTTAAAAATCTGAAAAATTGTTTAAATATAATTTATAAGTAATGTTGTTAGGCTTTGTGGTGTGGGTTTTTTTTTTTTTTTGGTTTTTTGTTTTTTTTTTTTGTATCAGTACGTTATAATAACCATAGATTAGGTAGATAAATCGTCTATTTTCCTTTAACTTGTTATGGAATACAATTATACAGCTCTATATACAGTTGTTTTCCTTAGTTATTTGTACTTGATCTGAATTGTTGTTTGTTATATTCCTGAATATAACAGAGGAGTTATATATATATACTCCTTATCTTGCAGAGGAGTACAGTAAAGTTATCAGAGTTTTGTAAAGGTGGTTTGTGATCTGGGAGTTGTATAAATTATTCTTGTTATTTTTTTAGCATTTAAATTAATAAATGACAAGTTAAGCTTCAGTTTATATAATGTGACAATTTTATAAATACTATAGAGTTGTGAGCTCACATATTTTGATATTTGTCATGTGTTCTGGATAAATTTCTGTCTTAGAAAATATAATGCAACTGAGTCATTAAAGCCTAAAATATGTTAGGATTTCTTTAGTTGCTAATGAAATATCTTGAAAGCTGCTGAACAGGACAGATGACTTTTAAAGCTAATTGTAATTCACTGAGGCACACTATAATCTATAGGAAAGTTCACCTCTGCACTGTTCCTGTCCAGTTGTTGTCTCAAACAATTATCACCAAGTTATTGTTCTGGTATGAGCCATGTCATGCTTCAAAGTGAGATGAAAAAAATTAATGAGAGTGCATGAATGCTTGTTAAGTAGATACAGTTATGCTCAGTTATGCTCTCAACATTCTTCACTATGACTGTTGAGATTGTGGCAATGTACTCTAATGAGACCATGCAAACAAATGTGCTGATTGACAGCTCTTGCTTTAGTAATAAAAAATGTTGGCTAAATTGTATTTTGTTTCAGTGTAATACTTCAAGTGCTTGTGCGCATAAAATTGAAGTGCTTATGCACTTGAATTTAACTTATACTGTAGACCATTATTGTTTTATTCTTTATTGAATTATGTAAATCCATTTCACTGCTTTTATTAGAAACTGTGTATGATATTTAGTGATGATTGCAAGGAAATCGTGCATCATTTAGTAGTTATAGCAAGGGAATACTGAGGGGGTTTTATTTATTTTTGCTGGGAAAAGAAGACAGCACCTTTTCTAGAATTTATATTCAAAATGACTGAGAACTTTATTTCATAGATTCATTAGTTCATTATCAATGATATGCAGAAACACTGAACAGTTTTTCTACAAATTATAATCAAAGACACAGTGGTAGATTAAAAACAGGAGAAGTGAAGTGTGTGTCAGATTCAGCATATGAAAAGTAAATTATGCTAGGCAGTAGATTAATATTTTAGTTTTTTGAGAAGATGACAGTTTTTCTAAGCAAAACAAATATGATCTGTTTAACCTCTGCATCGCAGTAGGACTGTCATTGTACCAACATTAATGAAAAGTGGGATTAGCTGCAGACTTGTAAAACAGGTAAGTTGAAGACCATGTGGAGAATATTGAAAAAGGGTGCATTGGACCATGAGGCTATTAGTAGAGTTTTTGAAGGATCAGTTTTGGGAATAATTATTTATTAAATAGTCTCAGTGATCTGTTGCATATGTTAAGGAAAGGCTAAACTTTGTGATGGTAGAGTTTGGAAGCATTTTCAGATTCAAGAAGGGTAGGATGTTACAGAAGCTGGATGAGTAGGAAAAAGACAAATTGAGAATAAAGCCAGAATACTTAAGTATGATTGGCAAATTTTATGTTACTTTTAATTCCTTTTAGTTCTGAAAGAGCTTGCTCTATTCAAGTGCATTTCAAGTAATCTCAGGGTATTTGTACTACATGTAGGATTTACAAAACCAAAACTGCCGGATTTCTTTTATACAAAGACTTTTAACTGTAGCTTCACTTGTTGTATTGAAACAGAACTTTTCTCACATTACAAAGAAATTTTAACATTTTCAATCCCTTGTTTACATTGCTAAATGCATTTGCCTACCTCATATTTACCAGTATGCTGTTGAGACCCCAGCATGTACCTGATGGTTGCGGGGGGCCAGTACAGAGAGCAGAACAGGAAGATAGGTAGCAGTCACTAAAAAGTTTGTTACTGGCTTTGCGTGGCCTTGCTGGCATTCCTTTGCTAATAGTGCATTATGGAGACCTCTGGTAGCTGACTGACTACTTAAAGGTGGCAGAGTATTGGTGGTGTTTGAGAATGGAGAGTATAAGTGTAGCTATTTCAGAAGAAAGCAAGGAAACCTGGGAATTAAGCACATGAAAAAGAATCAATCTGGAACAAGCTCACACTTCTCCAGTCCATTCAGATGGATTTGATATTGTGTAAGCGCATGGCACAGTTCCCTTGCCTCCCCTTGTGGTCAGGGAATCAGAACTTAGTGGAGATGCTCATGCCTGAAA
This sequence comes from Calcarius lapponicus, assembly GCA_039654755.1. Lineage (NCBI taxonomy): Eukaryota > Metazoa > Chordata > Aves > Passeriformes > Fringillidae > Calcarius > Calcarius lapponicus. The sequence goes on along the minus strand of CM077462.1, from coordinate 45,858,984 downwards.
TTTAACACTGTGAACACAAATTTTAGGTTAGCACTAGAATCTGTGATTTTTTTACTTCAGTTTATGTGCATATAGGTATTTTTAGATACGTATATATGTATTGGTTGTTTACAAAAAAAAAAGGAAATAAGGTAAGGGAAGGAGAGCAGAACAAATCCAGGATTTCACAGAAATGTTTCCAGTAGGGAAGCATTGTCATTAATATGTTTACAAGTCACGCTTTGTAATTTGACTTTCAGTTCTACTGTCCCAGACTCAAGGCAGATTAAATCACAGATGCGGAGAAGCTGCTGGTATCATCAAGTGAAGAGATTAAATGGATTTGAAATATTTAATTAAAAAAATCAAAGATCATGTTGTAGTGCTAAGATATTTTGTCGTTCTTTAAGAAGAGCATTAGAAAGGGAAAAGAACTGTTTAAAACTGCAAGAAATAAGTAAAAACTAGTCATGAATAAATTGAACTGCAGATTGGTTTCCAGACAAGTAATTCAGAGAGATTCAGGCACACTTACCTTGGGAATGCCTCTTTAAGAAAAAGACCGCAATATTTTGCAAATAGATATAACGAAATTATGAAAAAAATGTATCTGCTATGCTTTGTTTTAGGAGTCACCTGAACTTTGGACCATGAGTTCCTATTTTACTTTTATTAGATGACACAGTAGTTACTATTAATTGTTGCAAAACTTTACAAGTAAGAGATAGATTTGCATTCCTTTATCTTCTCTCTCCTGCTCCCATACACCACATAAGGTGCACATTTGTAAGCAGTGGATTTATCAGCAGCATGAGGAAGGGGGTGGGTTGCACATTGCAGGATGGGAGATCCACAGTGATTTGTCTTTTTTTTGGCTTGCCTCCCACATTTCCCAACTTGCAGGGATTGTAACAAGGGGTAAGCAATCTCACTCTGTAGGTTCAAACCCAGGCATCTGACCTGCAAGGCCACTACTTTCAGGCTGCTATTCAGCTAATGCTATCGTCCTGGAGATCTAGTTGCACTGGCTGACAATATACCAGCATTTCATGTCATAGGTTGATAGAAGTGTCCCATCCTGATCTCCAGATATGCTTCAGGTGCTTTGATGTACTTTAGGTGCTAGTGTGGGAGTGCTCTTTATTATCTCTGATACCCTTGGTTTCCTGCTGCCTTTGTAATTTGGCAGTCCACTGCTGGCCGTGGCTCTTCATTCAGTTTCAGTCAGAATACACCAGCTCCTCCCTGGTAATCCCACTTTGCTATTTTTGTCCATTTGCCCTTTCAGTTTGGAGTCCCATGTACTGCTGTTTCTTGTCACAAGTTAATGATCAGTCCTTTGTCAGGTTGGTACTGCCCCTGCCTTTGTGGTTTGTGAGGCACTGACAGTGCTAAGAGGTGATAGTGGTAGCTTAGTAAGTTTTTTGTCCCTCTTATGTCAGATCATTCATTCCTGTCCTTGCACTACCTCATCTATTCGAGTTCCATGTCTTGGGGTGTTTTTGTATAGTCACTCAAAGAATTAGCTTTGAAAGCCTGATCCAGTGTTTCCCTCCTGGAAATATCTTGCATTGTTTTAAGTTAGTATCAGAGGTTAATAACAGAATTAAAAATAACATCAGAACACAGACAATACTTTATAAAACTGTTCAGCAAAATTACTTACAGATGAATAACATATAGTGCAATATGCACTATATTGTACTACAGTGTTCAGCAATGAAATTACTTCTACATAATAACTAATAAACATTGTCTTTCTTGTGAATTGAGGTATTGTTCATCAATAAGGATATTTAGTTAAACTGATTTTGAGAGCGGGGTTCTGGGAAGACTATACAACAATATTTTACACAAGTGAAATGAACCCCATAGTTTAAAGGAAGGAGATGAGATCTTGATGGAATAATTTTTCTGTCAGAAATATATCTTCAACCTATATGTATACTCAGATGGTACTTGTTAACTTTAAATATTACAGCAACAAAGATCAAATCAATTATGAAAAATGTCTCTCAAATCAGTTACAGTGTACTATTCTGAGAGCAATTACCCCTAAAAACCAGTGGTTAATTAAAATGTGTAATTTTTGTTTATAATTTACGTGATAGTAAATTTCATGAATTTGTTCTGTGCCATATTTCAATGGCAGGCAAATCTGGTGCTGCTAGATGGGGGGAGTCCAATTCTTTTTCTTGTTTGATAGTGTTTATATGGCTGTGCAGGGAAGTGACACAACTGAAAACTAGGTTCTGGAATTCACTATACAGATAAAAATAGGAAAATAGCGAATAGCTACTTTCAGATGCATTGCAAGCTTCTGCTCTGCTGGGATCACAGGATGATGCTCTTCGAGCAAACAGAGCACGTCAGTTCATTGATGCTCCATTGAAGAGGCCTGACTGATGTCTTCTGCCCTGCTTCTGGTTACATGGTCTGCCTCACTTCGGTGCTCATTTGATTACTCCACAAGCTGATTAAACTTGCTACTTTAATATCACACTTCCCCCCATCCCTGTTAATTTTTTGGTCATTTTTGTGAGTTGAAGTTTTTAAAGTACATTGATTATTATGTTTCCCTTTTCATAAATTCTAGGAATATGCAAGCAGGATGAAAGCAGAGTGTATAGGGGGAAGGAATGGACTCCCATATATTCTGGAAATGCTAAGCTATGTCTCCATACTATGACTTTTTGAATCGTAGAATAGTTGGGATTGGAAGGGACATTTAAAGACCATTTAGTCAAACTCATCTGCAATGGGTAGGGACATCTTCAATGACATCAAATTGCTCAGAGCCACATCTGGCCTAACTTCAAATGTTTCCAGGGGTGAGACATCCACAACTTCTCCAGGCAACCTGTTCCAGTGTTTCCTCACCCTCACTGTAAAAAATGCTACGTATATCTAGTCTAAATCAGTGGTTTTTAGGCTAAAACCCTTGTCCTGTCACAACAGACACTAATTTCTATAAGCCCCCTTCCTAATATTCAAGAGTGTCAAGGTCTCCCTGGAGGCTTCTCCAAGATAAACAAACCCAGCTCTCTCAGCCTGTCTTTGTAGAAGTGCTGCAGCTCTCTGATTGTTTTTGTGTCCTTCCTCTGGACCTGGGCCAAGAGGTTCATGTCCTTCCTGTGGTGAGGACCCCAGGGCTCAATGCAGCCCTCCAGGTGGGGTTTCACCAAAGCAGAGTAGAGGGGCAGAATCACCCCCTTTGATCTCTTGGCCAGGCTGCTTTTGATGCAGTGCAAGATGTGGATCGATTTCTGGGCCAAAAGTGAACATTGCCAGGTCACGTCCACTCATTCATCCACCAGCACCCCTAAGTCCTTCTCCAAAGATGAAAAAACTTAAATTACTATATGTTCAAAGACTTGCAGTCTTTAAAACTCAAGGCTGGAAACATCTGTATTAAACTGAAAGTTAAGATTATGATGAAGCAATTTTTCCCATGTAGTAAATTAAGATATAAAAATCAAAAAGATACTTCTGCTTTTTTCTTGTGAATAAAATAATAAATACCAACATTTTCAAAACTTGCACAGTAGAAAGAACTAAAATTAGCTTGTGTGTTGGACTTTGGTCTAGAAATAGGCCAAGTCCAACTTCTAGAAGCTATTTAGTGAAGTTTAAAGAGTTTTGATATCAAACAAAGTAATGAATTCTTCATTAAAAGATTAAAAAATATTTAACTAGTAGACTCACCTAAAAAAGCCCCAGAGCACAGTTAAAGAAATGCAGAGACTGCAGCATATTAAGCATATTTAACAGATGCTACATTAATCTATAAGCAGCAGAAGCCATGTCTTTGAGTGTCTCTTTTTCATGCAGATTTCACTTAGGAGTATGCGCTTGTATTTTAATGGTGAGGACTTCAGAAGGTTTCTGATTGTAACTGCTTTGCGATTTAGAGCTAAGGTGTTAAAATTTTCATACTATTGAATTTTAAGCATGGATAAAGATGTGATAAAAATGCTGTACAAAAGTATGATTTAGTGTGTCATATGTGCCTTCCAAAGGAAAAAAAAAGAGTAACACACCTTTTTTCCTGCTTCTAAATGCTGAAGCTCTGAATTATTGTTTGACCAATAATGAACTTACCTCCAAGCTGGACTTTGGGAGAACACCACATTAGTGCAAGAACATAACTTCCATGGTCAGTAGAGTGAGTTTTAGAATAGGTCAATAAAGTGGACAGTAACAGATTGCTAAGACCAGCTGGTATTCACCCTGGACTTCTAAGGGAACTGAAGGATGAAACAGCTGAGCTATGAACTGTGCTGTGTAAACTATTGCTTGAACTTATGCCAACATCAGAAGAAAGGAATCAAGGTGACAAATGTGATGACAGTTTTAAAAAGGTTTGAATATCTACAATTGCTAAAGTTGATACCAGTTGATACAATCTAATAAATTACTGATATAGTGGCAAAATAGGGTTTTGGGAACTGTTAATAAAGGCAAACAAAATAATAAGGTAAAGTTTCATTATAAAAGTTCAAGCTGTGCCCACCATTCTGCACACTTTTTGTGGTTTCCTTTCTTCTTATTAATAAAAAGTATAGTAGAGGTACAACAAAAGGGATCAAGATTATAAAAAATGATGTCATTCTTTGTACAATGCACAATTAAGAATTGGAACGCTGCGCTGAAGGACTTAAAGTGTAAAATGTATTAGGTTTAAGGAGCAATTACATACGTGTAGAAGAACAATCTGTCAGGGATTATTAAATGAAAAGATTTTGCTCTGGAATTGGACAATGTCTGAAAGGCAACTGTTGAACACCAAATAGTGGAGGGGAACAGTTGCCATCCAATTTTCAGTCAATAATGTTATGGTGTTTCTTGAATCAACTATACTCCCTTTGGGTATAAGTGCACTCAGAGCCATTATTCAGCTTTTGATGCCTTTGGCAAGTGATGGATCAGCTTTGTAAGGCCCAAACAGCTAAATCTTGATGGTAGGAATATATCTTAGAATGGGGAGATCTGGAAACTATAGAATTATGTGTCTACTGGCACACGTTGTGCTGGGAACAGCAGTATGCTTTGCTTTCCCTGTCCAGCAAATTCCACTGTAGCTGAAAGCTCATTTCAGCCTCTCCTTTTATCTTTCCCCTCAGACAAGAATTAATGAAGTTTCAGATCTTTCCAGGAGTTGAATCACTCTTGGTTAAAACTTTCATGGTTAAAACTTTCAGTTCTAGTGGACTTTCAGCAAGTGTTCAGATTGTAACTAAGAGAATGATTGTTCTGATTTTGCATGCTGTATTTCTGTGAGCATTTTAGTTACTTCTTAACAAGTAAGACTTCAGGGTTGGTTTTTTTTTTTCCCTTCAGAATTTTGTCAGCTACTGTTGAAAAATGTGAGAGTCTAATGTTCTTGGTTTAGAATGAGCTATAATTTAAAACAGATCTTTTAGTGATGAGAGGTCCCTGATGCCAACAATTGTGTTGATACAACCTTAGGTTACTTAATTTGGAAAGCAGAATATTTATCAGCTTCCTGGTATTTCAGTGTTCAGGCATTCTTCCTACTTCTGTGAGCTATGCCTAGAAACCTTATTTTAACCTTGTCTTCATAAAAAAAAAAAGTATTTGCAAGGCTGTTGTAAAACTACTTAGATCTAGTTCATAATTTCTTTTGTATTTTAAAGTAAATTGTCACAAATAACTGCTGGTGAACAGTTCAATATGAAATATGCAGGTGGATCTGATGGCACCTGTGTAGCGTCTAGGTAATAGGCTTGGTGATGGCCTTTTTATTTTTTTTTCTTTTGAGACTAAAAGTTTGTTTTGTTGCATGTCATATTATAGGACAGTAGTGATGCAACTGTAAAAACAATCCAAGTCTTAAAAGTTTCTGTCCTGTCAGTCAAAAGGCACATATTTCCTGCCTGACCTTTGATTTCAGCACTGGCATGACTACAACTGGAATACTGTGTCCAGCTCAAGGCTCCCCAGTGAAAGAGAGACTTGGATGTAGTGGGAAGGGCCAACTAAGGGTCATGAAGATGGTGAAGGGGCTGAAGATCCCCTCCTGTGTGGAAAGACTGAGAGAGCCATCAATATTTAACATGGGCAAGGGGATGCTCAGGAGGGTCTTGCCAGCTTACATAAATACCTGAAGGGAGAGTGCAAGGAGGATTGAATCAGACATTGCTGAGTAGTGCCCAGTGACAGGACAAGAGGCAGTGGGCACAGACTGAAACACAGGTTCCTCCTGAACATCACAAGCCACTTTTTTATTACCTTGAGGGAGACTGAGGACTGGCACAGAATGCCCAAGGAGGTTTTGGACTCTCCCTCCAGCCTTGGGGACATTCAAAAGCTGCCTGAATCCAGTCGTGGGCACAAGGCTGTAGATAGTCTTGTGTGAGTAAGGGGATTGGACCAAATGACCTCCAGAAGTCACTTCCAACCTCAATAGTCGTTGATACCGCATTTGGTACTCCACATTTTAGCTTTGAATAACTAAGAAGTTCTGAAGAATTTGTTATTTACCTAGAACCTAATTTTCTATTACAGATCTGTTCTTTTGATTCCGCATAACATTTAGGAAATGAACTGCAAGTCTTCCCATTGAATACCTGGCTAAATGGGACACAAGATATAATTTACTTTTAAGAATTAGAGTTCTATACAGATGAAGTAGGCATCTACTTTGATAATGGCACTTGGTAAGGGGATATCCTTTGAGTCTATGACCCCAGGCTAGTTCTTTCATTCTTCAGTGAAGAGAGAATGCAAGATGACGGTAGTCCTTGCTAAGAGGCCAGGAAAAGTGTAAGGTCACATGTAATCTTCTGTATGCTCCTTTACTTAGTGACGAAATAACTCTTCTTAGTGACGAAGTAACTCCACTGAGTGTTCTGTGTATGTGGTTTTCAAGTTTCATCTGAAATAGGAATTCAGACTTTTAAAAATAAATGTTCAGATATATTCCTTTTGTAGCTTGTATTTCAAAGGTATTTTGTTTTGTTTTTTTCCACTAGGATGATGTATTTTAGAAGATTTTTTTTCTTTAGCATGCAGATGTACAGACATGATTTTTCTTACAAAGATTGGGGGTAGCAGATTATATCAAGACCTGTGGCAGAAATAGAAATGTGTATTGCAATTCATGAATGTAGATTATTTCAGGGGCACCAACCAAGAAAGAAATTGTTTCAGAGTTTTACAGAGTAGCTCCCTAGGATCCAGTCCACAATTTTATGAAGTGCTGTTCTGCAGGCTTCCAGTACTTCCAAGTATTTATAAAACGGTCCTGTCACCACTCTTTTCAGGACCCTAATTTCAGTCAGGGCATTCCCACAGATGGAGGTAGTTGACTACATTTGAATGTGTATATGGATCTGAATTTGAAGGAGATGGTAAAAGCAATCTGTCCAGTATCCAAAACTCCTTTGAGGTATTGGTGTGTGTGTACATTCACAACCACATCTGTTAATTTTAGAGTCTTTTTAATAAGGATGTGGGGTGTGAAGATAAGAGGAACTGCGAAGGGTGGGTGGTGCATTCTTGTGTGTTTCAAAGTGCTCTAGCACTTTGTTTCTCAGCCTGAGAGGGCAGAGCAGGAGCATCAGATGAGGTACTACTGACAATACACAGCTCAGATGCTAGGGCCATGTGTGTGTCCCACAGTGGGATAGATTTAGTGTACAGACAGAACTTTAAAGGGTGTGTAGTTTTCTATTGTATAATAGCTGAAAAAATATTTTGAAAAAGTTCATGCTTTAGTAAGATCAAACTTCTGGAGCTGTGAGAACTGTCTGTATTTTGTGATCCCCTGGTTTCTTCTCTCATTAGCATGGTGACATCTCATGTCTATTTCCTTCAAATAGTCGCATCCTTTCTGCAGCAGCTGCCCACTCCCACTAGCCTGCTTAATTTTTTTTTGCCACTGTAAGCAGATGTTCCCATTTTCTTTCTTCTGTATACTTTCTCTTCTATTCCAGTGCTCTCCACAAATGAAAATTTAACTGCTTATTTTCTTTGGTTTCCTTTTAGTCTAGATTCTTACTTCACCTGTTCAGATATTTCTATTCTTTCCCTTCAGCTTTGGGATTTTTTTCTCTTTTTACTTCTTGGAAATAGAGAATAGTTGTGTTTCTTGGGATTTTGGGGGCTTTTTTTTTTTGCCACCTGTTTTGGTTTAGGAGCGGCACTACCTCATTTAGTGCCCCCTTATGCCTTCAATGGAGATAAAAAAGGCAGAGATCCATGGGTTGAGATAAAAGCAATTTACTGGAAACAGCAATGAGATAAGAACAGTAGCAGCAACAATATTAATAACAAAAGTTTACAAAAAGAGAGTGATTTGCAGGGAATTGCTCACTGACTGGGACAGTGAACAAAATGATGGGCAGACCATCTGCCTCCATGTTTTGTCCCCAAGGCCAAGACAATGAAAAAAATGGCAGACAGGTCATCTGATCAGGACCAGTGTTACCCCACCACTCCATTTGTCGCTTGCTTCCCTGGAAAAGGAATGCCTCCTCCTTCCCCCTCTTTTCCAGGAAGCAAGAGAGAGAACCATTTCCCTCCCCCCTGGCCATGAGGTGTGATGGGATTGAACTGCACCGTGTCTTGGCCATGCCCGCATGGCTCCACATAACCCGTGTCCTTGTCCAAAACCAGGACATTAGCAACGGAGGTGAAAATTTCTAGAGGCATTAGGAGGTATCAGTTTTCAGTGGGAAGTGCAACATTTCAAACCAGCAAGAAAAGTAATGCATGTCCTCTGCTTCTTACTGCTGCCAACTACATAAGGACGTGACCTGAAGTCTGCTAAAGAAGTATCATGTAAGTTTGCAGTAATTTAGTTTATTGCATAATTGTAGAGCTCTGCATACAATTCCTGCATGAGTTGCCTAGAGTAGACACATTCTATGCTTAAATGTTTTTCCTTAGTGTTGTGATGCCTTAAGTAGTGCTGTAACATTGTGTATAACCCCCTCCTGGGTGAAACTTCCTGAGGCTATTAGCCAGTTCATTTGCAGCATTGTTTCTTGATTTGGAGGTAGGGAATTAAGTAGTGCATGTTTAACTGTTAATTCTTTTTGCATGTTTGTGTGTCTGTATTATCTCAGTTATAAGACTGGTAATGAATAAAGTTTGCTTTCTAGTGCTGAAAGAGGCAAACTTTTTTTTTTAAATTTCTGCCCTTTTAGCATCCAGTTTGAGGCTGTCAGGGCATGCTTAAGCAAATTAGTAAATTTAGATAATTTAGCAACTTTTTATTGTGACTACAAAGGAAATTATTTTGTTTCTTGTAAAGTTCTAGGTTTCTTTGCAAAGTTCCAAGGTAGCCATGAAGAGTTTTACTGTATTTAAGGCGTGAAAATTGCTTGGAACCTGTCCTACAGGGATGTACAGGTCTTCAAGGAGCATCTGCAATTCTAGCATTGATAAGACTTTGAGGCAACTGAAAAGTCATGTTTTTAAGAGTCAGTTTTCAGTGTGTAGTTGAAGAAGTTAAGAAATTTGTGAGGTCTGTTAAAGTGTGTAACTGCAGGAGGAAACAGTCATGTGATTCTGGGATCTGCAGCCCCTTGACATACCCTTCTGGGTTCAGTAAGGGCTCTTCTTCAAGCATAATCAGAAAAAGTGAACTTTTAGTGGTAACCTTTTTTTTATCCAGTAGCTTTAATGTCATTCTATTCCTTTGGTGCCTGAGCTATAGAGTTCTCACATTGCTGGTGAAAACCTACTTTTGCTTTCACATGTGTAGCTTTTCCTGGTACAGGAGAGTGCTAAACATTCTGTTCAATATGCTAAAAGAAATTCAAGGTTAAGTGAATTTTGTGGGTAGACTGGAAACAGAGAAAAGAGGAGGATTGTGGCTTTGTAACCCATTTTCTGGGATGCTGGTTATCAGTCCTTCTTCTAAGGACTGCTTTATGTCTTAGCTTAATGATTTCATTTTTGCAGAATGCGGGTTCTTTTCTACACTGTGGTATGTTCTCAGGAGCATTGTGCTGCCTAGCAGGTGTAGAGTATTAAAAGTGATTTAGGAGATGATTCAAATTTCTCTCTCCACCTACTCGGAAGGGACTTGAATCTGGTTCCTTCAATCCCTGTGTGAGGTCTTGAATTCCTTATCTCTTTGGTTGTATCCTTGACAACAAAGATCAAAGACCTCAAGAGGTCATTTAGTCTGCGTCCCAATCCTTGGCAAAATTTATTGTGCTTTGGAAAACATTTTTTAAGAATTATGTAGCTCTTAAATAGCTCTCTTACCATTTTTGGAATTAATTTCAGCTTAGGGAAATCCTCTTGATAATTCATGCTTATATCTAGTTTTGTCAAGGATCATCACTGAGCTAGAAATTTTAATCCTATGTCTCCTTGGCAGGACTTCTAGTCTATACCTATCTCTTTCGGAAGTCGGTAGCACGTTACACTATTGTAGCATAATTTCTTCTCTCAAATATTTGAAGCATGTATAACTTAATTTGGAACAATCATACTGTAAAGCTAGGAAACTAATCTCATTTGTGAAATAATATACAGAATTAGATAAACAGTAGCAATGTATTTGGTAAATAACATTTGACAGTGAAGATTTGTGCTGTGGGAAGGAAGAAGGAAAAGTTAAAAAAAAAGTATTTTGTATTATGTATTATTGAAAAATAATACAATACCAGGTCATATTTGAGGACAGATTTGTGTGGTTTTCATTTGTTTACATAATAATTCCTACTAATACTTTATCAAGCCTATGTTGGTTTTTTAAGTGAAATTCTTATGACATCCTATTTGTATTAATTATTTTCTATTTGTATGAATTATTAAAAGAAAGAATAAGCCAAAATCTCCAGCAATGTTAATATATGTTGAAACAACTACTTTTTCTTTGTGTTATTTTGTAATAATATGATTACATAATATATTTAAAAATTTGTCTTTTTGAGGGGGGGCAAGAAAATAGATCTATATATATACCTATATGCTATATAGGTATATTACAACTCAGCTGTATTCTAAGTTAATGTTAAGTTTTTAATAAGCTGGTGATTTTAATAATTTTGGTGCATATAGTTAGACAAAAGCAATCACAAAAATACATAGATGTCTCAGTGTTGAGACATATTGCCATATTTTTTAAGATTTGTTATTGATAAAATCCAATTTATAATCCTAGCCTGGCCAGGGTAACTGGAGCATGTTGCATGATATTTTAAACATGACTCAATTTGTACAATTAACATTAACATGTTTATTCAGGCCCTATATATTAAAAAAATAAATCTAGAAGGCTAATAAGCTGACAAATTTGACTGAAGAGCAAAAGTTTTGAAATGCAAACAAAACTTGCAAAACTTCTCAGTTTTTGTCTGTGTGTTTTATGATCTTTGCTCTGAATTGACTATGCTTGATAGCAAATATGCTTTCTGAATTCATGAATGTTTCCTTTAAATATTAAGAATTAGCCATGATTGTATTTGTGATTAATTTGGCAGTAAAAAGAGAGGAGGAGGATTTTGAAGAAAAGAAATCCATTAAGAAACGCATCAAAGAATTAAAAGTTTTGGATCCTAAGATTGCACAGAATCTGTGTAAGTAGATTCTTTTGGTTATTTTTTTTTTCCTCAGAGTAATGTATAAATGTTCCATAAAAATGCCTTTCTCTCATGTGTGATTACCTGGTAACCATTTATTGTTTAAAATGTGTTTAAATATGTGCATATTATTTTTAAGCACAAATATGAGTTTACACAACTGAAACAATTAAAAAGACCTGAAAAGTAGTAAAAGACTGTATGTATTTGAAGTGCAAGCATACAGCTATGTATCTAATCCATCTGTATTTTCAATATATCCATCAGGGAATACTGGATGCCCCCTTCCCCTGCATGTCCCCACCCCTTGTCAACAAAAGGATGAAAATGTCTGCAGTGTGTCTGCCCATCTCATGAACTTTGTAGAAACTAGGTGATACTCAGTATTATGGAATAATATACAAACAAAGAAAATAAAGTTTTGATGGAGAGGAGTTCTAGGAAGAATAGGTTCCTAAATGTCAGCAGAGATTAAATAAGAAATAACTTTATTATGGTGACTAAATAAAAAGTGCTTATAAGAACATGTAACAAAATGTTGTTTCTGTGGCTTGGTTTTGGTTTGTCGTGGTGCTTCTTTACGAGAAGGCTCTGACAAGGCTATTGAAAAAATTACAGTTGTCACCCTAAGCACAAAATACTGTAATAGCAATGATTCTTCTGCAGAGTAGACTTGTCTCTGACTGCTTATGGAAGTCTTCTGTGATGCTGGATTTTTGTATATAACAAAATGGATATTGAGAAGACTGGAATTGAAAGAAAACAGTAATTAAAAAAACATTAAAAATTGTTATCTTTTACCTATATTATTTGGCATAGTGTTGTTAATTTGGAGATGCTATGACCTGTTTTTGCTGGCTGATTTTTTAAATAGAAGCAAGATAGTTCTTGTTTTGCTTTCTTCATTATTTGTGGAATCTCTGTTTTAGCCAATTTTCCTTGGATCTTCTCCGAGTGCCTTATGAAGAGATCAGAATGATGATATTGGAAGTAGATGAAACACAGCTCTCAGAGTCCATGATTCAGGTAACAAAAATAAACACTTAAAATCACAGTATTTCAAGAGAAGCTTCTCAGTATATAGAAATGCATAGCTAAAACCACCTCTTAAAGTAAACTCTTGGCTAATAATTAACTGCAAGAATGTTCTTTTCCTGTGGACAGTATATATATATTTTTTTAATTTTGTAAAGCTAATATTTTTATGAAAGCCAGCTTGTGTCATTTTTGGCTGGGACTAAGTTAATTTTCTTCATGGAGGCTGATATGGGGTTATGTTTGCATTTTGTGCTGAACACAGAGTTGATAATACAGAGATGTTTTTGTTATTGCTGAGCAGGGCTTACACAGAGCCAAGGCCCTTATCTGCTGTTCATACCGCCATGCTGGCAAGGGGGGCTGGGTGTGTTTGGGAGGCTGGGAGGAGACACAGCCAGGACAGGTGACCCCAAATGACCAAGGGAACGTTCCAGACTGTATGACATCATGCTCAGTATGTAAAGTGTGAGGGAGAAAAAAAGAAGGGAGATGGAGTGGTGGTGTTTGTCAAGTCACCATTACATTTGATGGGAGCCCTGCTCTCCTGAGGTGGCAGTAAACATCTCCCAGCCCAAGGGAACCAGTGAATGAATTCCTTGCTTTGGCTTTGCTTGTGTGCACGGTTTTATCTCATCCTGTGAGTTTTCTGACTTTAACCCTTCCAATCTCTTCCTGATCCCACTGTGGGGAGAGTGAGTGGCTGCTTGGGGCTTGGTTGCTGGATTGAGATTAAACTATGACACAGCTGAATTTATATTCTCAATTTTCCATATTGTCCACACCTAAACAGAGACATTTTCTTGGTGTACATATGATGTTTTGTTTCTTCCCTACTTACCAAATATTTTCTTTGCTTTATTTTAGCTCTGTCTTATCTGCACAAATCTCTATTTTAGTTGTTTGGTTTGGGATTTTTTTTTGTTTGTTAGAGCTGTAACAATCCAATATCTTGCCCTAGGGCATTTACAGCATTCACCAGTTCTCTTTCCATGGAGCTTATTTAGGTAGTGTCTTCTCTTTGAATAGTATTTTTTTTAAAACACAAAGTCAGTATGACTCTATGTGGAGCCAAAAGAAACTGGAAGTTCTTCTATATACAGTGATATTTTAGGGTTGAAAAGCTAAAGAATGTAATTAAATAAATAAAAATGAATCATTTTAGAAACATGGGAAAAATAATTTGGAAGGGGTGTCTTGAAGTAATTTGAGCCAAGGCTCTCAAAGCCAGGTCAACTAGAGCACTTTGATCAGGGCCTTTCCCCATCAAATTTTTAGTATCTCCAAGTCTGGAGACCTCATTGGCTTTTCTGGAAACCTTTTCTTCAGTGTTGATTACTTGTAGTAAAAAATGTTTCTTTGTTTATCTGACTGGAATCTTAATTGTCATAACTTCTGACCTTCATCTTCTATTGCACAACTCCAAGAAGAGCTTAGTTACACCTTCTTTGTACCATTTAGTTGGGGTATCTGAAGGGCCCATGAGGCTTTCCCAGAGTTCAACAAGTAACTTCTCTCAGTCTGTCCTTGCCTGTCATGTGCCATATTCTCGAGTCATCTCAATGGGCATCAGTAAATTTGAAAATGTCTGTCTTTAGAAAAATTATCTGTGTCTTTGTTCTCCTGGACAGGACTCTGGCATACTGTAATGAACTTCAAATTATTTCTAATATGGCTCATAAATGTCAAAACATAATATATCAATAATTGATAATTACTGTCTATCTGCTAGTAATGTGGTATAGGTTTTAGATAGCTAATCTCTTCAGCATAATTCAGAGTGTGTTACAGACATGGGTACCAGTCCCTACTGAAACATGAAAGAAAGGTGAAGGTAGATTGGTTTTTTAGAAACATAATCTATTTGCAGGAGTGTTGATTAGTTAAAACAAGTACAGGTATCAGGGTCATAAAATTAGTTGTTGCATTAAGGCTCACTGAAATTCGGGTGTGGCTTCTACTGCAACACGTAAAGAACTTGTATTCAGATGTCAAAACAAGACAAATCTGCATTTCTGTGGTTTTCCTGCAAAATGAGTTTCCACCATATCGGAATATCAAAGTAACATTTTATCGCACAGGAGGCTGTGCAATGCTCAGCATGCCCTTTTTTCTTCCTGCATGCAGTTCTGCCCTCACTTCCTGTGACTTGGATTTCAAAGATGTTTAATCTCTCTTCAGCTATTTGGACTTCCCTTTCCCTTCTTCATTGAAGAATGAGATGTTTCTCTTAAATATGTGCAGGAGCAAGCATGAACCAATGATCTCCAGTGACAGTATATATAGTCATTGTATAATTCTCATTCTTTTGTTCAATGGTGCAGTTAATTTTGGCACTAAAACTAATACTTTAAGGTTATTAGGATGAACATAGTTTACACTTCTAAATGTTTTTTTATGTCTAATTTGCACTTAGATCACTTTTTCAAGGTTTTCTTCATGCCTCAACAGCAGCATGATGTGTATCTTTATTTTATTTTATTTGGTATAACAGTGGAAATTCTCTATGATAGCATGAAAAAACTGAGAGATGGAATATGCTCTGCTGTTATGTTCAGCTTAAAACTCTGTTCTCAGCTAGTCCCTCCTTGGTCTGAGACTCATGCTATTTGATCTTAGCACTGTTTTTCAACAGTTAACATTTAGCTTGTTAGAAAAATTAGGTCCTCAACAATTAATTGAAACAACTTATATAAATAAGTACTGTATATCAAAAATATAAAAAACCTGTTATTTTGATAATTTCTATGTGTGTTATCTAAAGAAGGCAAAATTTATTTTTGCGTTTAGGACTCTGGTAAAGGAAAAATCATCAAACCATTAATGGGTAGTTAATTAATGACATACTTCTTTGTGAAGATGCAGTAATCTAAGAAGTGGAAATTTATTTTAATGGATTTTTTTTTTGCTTTTGTATCATTATTTTTAATTTCTTCTGTGGACTATTATTTTCATTAGAATTGTATACGCCTTGGGATAAAAAAATGCCTAATTTTCAGTATATTTAGAACATCTAGCACACCCTAACCCCACTGGAGCTTTTCAGTAGGAATGGCTAAAAATATAATAGGATATAACTTTTTGACACTGTGCTATAATCTTGTGGCTCTATTAATTGGTATTGGCAGTAAATTATGTTGAAAGTCAGTGTATACAGTAACCTTTCTATGCAGTTGGCATCAAAAATTGAGTCCAAAGTGGTTTCAACAGTGGTTGAGCCCTTTCATGTTTGCTTTTGGAGGGGAGTGAACAATTTTATTTTAAGAAAAGGGTAAGAAGAAGATGAAGAGCCAAAAGTGAGAATTTATATCCTACAAGAGTGCAGTGATATTAGCAGCTGCTGTGATTGTGTAAAAGTCAGTGGAATGGAATACAAAGTGATCATGTGCCCGCACAATATCCTGTATGAACACAGTCATATAAATCAACTCAAGAATATAGACTGCATTTTTTGCCAAGTGATTAATCCCTTGAAGACCTAAATCAGGTGGAAAATTCAGTAGAACTTAGGCGTCAAATTTAGTTTCCAAGTTTGGATGTAATAATATTTATCAAATGGGTTCATCCAAATTGCTTGTTTCTGGGTAAAACAACCCTATAATAACTTTGAAAAAGGGGACTAAGTTTGAACTTGAAAAAAAGGACTTAAGACACCCATCTTTCTTTGAAAGTGGTTAAAACAATGTGCCCCATTTTTGCTTCAAAAAATTGGTATCCACCTTCATATATACGTATGTTAATAAATAGCTTTAAGTATCGAGCTGTATTGTCTCTATTTCTGCCTTCCAAATCCTTTTCAATTATGCATTATGACCATGCTCTGAAAATGTGTTCATTCTGAAAAGAGGGAAAGAGTATATAGGTTTACACCCATATGGCTAATTTTCTTCATGCATATAGGTTACCTTAGACAGTATTGGTACTCTCTCCTTTTCAGAAATCTCATGCTTTCAGCAGATTTTTTTGTTTAGGTGTAACTGTTTTGTTCAGTGGGTCCTAATATCACTATTCTGAAGTTGGAAAATTTGTTTTTAATCCAACTCTTGTTATGCTTAAGAAATAAAATGTATTTTCTCTCCATCTGTCTCCATTCCCCTCCCTCCACCCCGCTTCAGTTAGAAATTAAATCTAGCACTTCAAAATGTAAAAACTCTAAAAGCCATGTTGTAATCCAAAAACTCATTGACTAATTATTGAAATATTTCCCGTGACTTAGTAAAAATTCTTTCTCCTGCTTATTTCTTGTTTGATATTCAAAATGTGTTTCATCTGTAGCTGTTCAAAAGCTTTATCTGAACACCATAAAAGCTGCTTTGATATCAGCTGCTCCTTCTGTTTTGGTTGCTTTTTTTTTGTATTCTGATGCTCAACATAGAAAATATTCTATCTAACACTTGACTGGTTTTGGTTTTTGAAAGTTTTGTGGGCAGTTTTTTCTTCATATAAAAACTATTTCTGCATCAAACAATAACATTTTAATTTCAGTAAATAGTAAGGAATTGTATTATATTTAGAGCTATTTATGGGAATGTTGGATATCAAAAAAAGAAATAGGTGTGTTATGAATTTCTAATTTAAAATGTATCTTTTTTACACTTTGTGCCCTTTCATTTTTGCTCAGTGTTGCTGATTTAGTGCCAGACATCTTCATCCATAATTAATAAATGTAGTCTGTTTCACAAAAATATTTTCCAAATGTAAGAGTAGTAAGGATATATATGACTGCTGTTCCACTAAAATTCAGTTTGACCATATCCAAATCAAGCGCCTAAAATTTAAGTTTACGTTATTGTTTTAAGCTTCATCGGTTCATGCATTTTTAATAGTTTTGTCTTTTCTTACCGAAAAATCCTTATTTGAGCATGGACATTCTGTTGAATCAGTCTACTGATTTAGAGATATTTTTCAGCTATTACTTAAAAGAGTAAAATTTGTTCTTCTTAAACTAAAGAAGCAAAGCACAGGTATGACTTTTTATCTGCCTGGCCCCAGAGAGGTAATTTTTATATATTAACTGGCTAAATTTCCTGTTTAAGAAGGAATTAGGATCTTTAGTGGGTAAAATTAGGGTTTTTTAAGACTTTCAGATGGAGATTCAGCTCACTAGCTGAAACAAATTCTTTTTTGCTCATTGTATATCACCAAAGCTATGTACTTGAGAGGTAATAAAACAAATGTTGGCAACGAAAATGTCTGCCTTTTCCATCAAGTAGTGGGGAAGTGGTGGAGTTGGTCTTGTTTCTTTCTTGAAATGTGGTAATAGAAGTGGGGTGGCTGTGTATCCTAGATTGACTTCAGTGTTAAAAGAATTGAATCTTCAGTTCAGGAGAGTGATCTTACCAGTAGACCAAAGAGTGTTTTAAGAAAGGAAAATCTCTTTTGTGTTTTTCTCACTGTGACAGAAGCTTAACCCATGTACAACCAGAAACACAAGAGTCATAATCTGAGAGACACAGCTGGCCATAGGAACTCTGGCTATTGCCTGGTAGTTGAAGCAGTCATCTTGGGAAGGGACAGAATGACTCAAATTTTATACCACAATTAAGTGTGTGAGAAGTTTTCTATTTCCAGAATATCCAAAAAGCCATTTTTAGCCAGCCTAGGAGAATCTAATTAGAGTGGGGTTCAGGTGCCCAAATGTGAGTGTCTTTTTGTAGATAATATGTGCCTAAGTGCTCAGGAAGCTCCCGGGAGTCAGAGGATTCTTCAGAGGAACAGATGAAGGTGAAATGTTTGATTCCCTTACCTGTAAGACATTCACTTTATATGTGTCCAACCTCCCCATACTGACTTGTGAATTCAGCTGAAGCTGAATCTCACCTCTGATTTAGTACTTCTAGCAAGTTTTCATGCTAAGTAATAGTGTGAGTAAGTAAGTGTAATGGGTTTAAACTTTTGTTTTGAAATGCTAGAAAATTAATTATTCTTTTCCAAAATACTTTTCATCTAGCATTAGTATTTCTTGCCAGCCCTTGGATGGTTATGTTGTACTTGTCCTGTTCTGTTTGCTTTGAAGTGTTCTGTTTCCATCATGCCTATCAAGCACATTCTTTCTTTAAAAACAGTTTAAAAAAAAGTACTATGGAAGTGTGTAGAGTCAGTGTCAGTATTGCAGTATTGCTGGCAGTATTGCAACACTTGTCTTTTACGCTTTCAGTTCCTTTAATTTGTGTGTTGCTCTGTACATTCTGCTGTCTTCAGGAGTGTTGTCTTTGGAGTGTATGGCAGTAATGCATGTGTAAAACTGTTTACAATAATAGAAGCAACATTGAATCTGAGATTTTTAAGCCTATTTTATTTTCCTTTATAGAATTTAATAAAACACCTACCTGAACAAGAGCAATTGAATGCATTGTCCAAGTTCAAGAACGAGTATAACAATTTGTCTGAACCAGAGCAGTTTGGTGTTGTGGTGAGTTCTGTTTTATTATCACTGGTTGTTTTTTGTCCTTTCTGGAAATACAGTGTTAATATAATATTATAGAAAAAAACCAAAACAGTTGCTTCTTCCTAAAAGTGAAGGGGTTCCAGACTGGGAGAAGATTACAGGTGCTGCCATTCAATTGGACTTTTGTTGGACATATCCATGGAGGTAAAAGGCCTGATTATTGAAATATTGCCTCTGGAATGATTTTGGATTCTCTTTGTTAAAACAAGTTATTTACATTTGCAAAAGAAACCAAACCAAAACCATAAAAACTTTGTTATTTTCTGTGGCAAAGTTTCACTGAGAGATACAGAGCTATTTTTGAATTTTCATAGCTAAAATAGTTTGGCCTTACTTTTGTTTGCATTAAAAAATCTTAACTTTTTTTACTGAGGTTTTCTACACTTACATTTTTCTTTCTATTCTCCATGTAAATGAGAAGAAAATAATGTCATAGTGATGATGTTGACCTGTTCTGCCTCCTGCTGCCTGTGTTTTATACCATGTCCTGTAAAGAGTACCCCTAATCACTTTTTTCCTTCCCTCTGGAAAGATATGTTTGTAATATCTTCCAGGTTGAATTCAAAAAGGAATACTGGAAGTGAAAAAAAGAAAATACTACTTCAGATTTGGCAGTTGATGCTTTTTGTGGAAATACAGTTTGCATCTAATTTCTGTATAGCTCATAATTCATAGTTGGTAATTACTTCATCCAGACAAACACAGAGTAATGCTATGTAGTTTCCTGGTGCATAAATCTGTACAAGGCTTTGATTTTTCTTGTCCATTCCTGGAGTTTAAACCTAAGGTGGTTATTGCTAAGATTATCTTATCTGAGGGAATTTCCCATGAGGGAATAATACTTAGATGGAACTGTCAGTTGATGAGAAGAGCTAGACCAGTAACAGTGTAGGTAGAGTTTTGCTGCATCTGGCCCAACTTTTCTGATAAATTTGTCTTTAAAAGTTGAGGCAATGTGATAACTCAGAAAAATAAAATAAATGGACACAATGATAAGAGTTCTTATACCTCAAAAATTTCAGAGCTTATTCTCTGAAGGAACAACCAGATTCCCACTGACTGAAAAGTGCAAGTCCTTGCTTTTCCTGGTTTTCTATGCAAAACATTGAAAAACAAAGTCCACAAACAAGACCAAACCCATCATCAGGAGCAGTTTCTGTCATGTCACAGCTTCTATGCATGTAGTAGAGTGGATTTGAGAGAACAAGAGACAATGTTTATTACATGAAACATTTTCATTTCTGTTCCAATGGGAGAAAATTTGAATAAGTCACTTTTTTTACTCTGAATATGGAATCATATCCATTTACTGTTTATCAAAGTTCTTCAAGCTCCATCTGGCTCTCCTGGATCTTTTCTGTTATTGTTGTCCATGGAGCAGGCTGAGAAATTCCATGGTTAATGCTAATGTGAATCTTCACATTATTGCTGGTTTTGTTGGTTTTGTTTATTTTCCTTAAAATATTGGTTTAGGCCTTAATTTTTGCTGTCTGTTTTAAATGGGGAGAACCAAACTTGAGTACATGATGCAAAGCTTGAAGTCTTTTAGAGGAGTAGTGTTTTATAGTTATGTCTTTTTAGAGAATATAGTTATGTTTTTATAGTTATGGTTTTTTAGGAGATTCCATGTTAATTTTCTCTGAAGTTGTGATTAAAGGAACAATTAAACTATTTGACTCCTAAGGAAGAATCTAAATAGTGAATAAATGGCTAATTACTACTTGTGTGATACACTTATTTTTCATCATGGAAACCCATTATCTTTCAGGCTTTGAATTGAAAGTCAAGATTTGATACTCTGAAACAAACAGCGAGACACTTAGTGAGATATTGGCTGTCAGTGACTGTTACAGTATTGTATGTTTCAAGGAAAGTCAATTAAATTTTGTTGTTGGCTTAAAGGCCTTGAGAGTATAATTCTAAACAGTTCAGATTCCCTTCGTGAGTGTTGCTTCTGGTTTTGGGGTTTTGTTTGGGGTTTTGTCTTATGGTTGTGAGGATTTGTTTTCTTTGAATTGACCCTATGAGTTGCTTTTGTGGTTTCTGCCTTCTCTTTTTTAAGTTACTTATAATTTTTATATTTTCTGTTCATTCAGCAGTAAGTATAAAATAAATCCTTTATGGCCCTTATCTTCTCTTCCAGACTTTGGGTTTTCTTTAGATAAACTACTTTATTTTCCACTAGGTTCTTTCTTTCACTTACTCCAGGCCAATGTCTCAGAGCACTGATATTATCACCTATTACTGTGGAGCTTTGTTTTTGGTTTAGAGTTGTGGGTTTTTTTGGGGGGTGGGAGGGGGACAGGGAGGGGCTTGAACAGATTCATTAACTATTTCATGACAATTACATTAATTTTATTCATCTTACTAAAAATTTAGTTTACTATTGTTACCTTAACTTGATGTTATATTGAATGTTGTATTTTCTTGCTCAAATTCATGAGATATTTCAAATTCATGATGAGGTATTCATCAAGCTTGTGCTTGATGAAACATAAATACTCAATTGTGTCTTGTTTTACCATAGTTCTTGTTTTGTACTTGGTTTTACTTACTGACAATCAACTTCCTCCAAAACGTCTTAAAATCTTCCTTAACCTTCATATTATTTTCATTATAATTTCATTGATTACCACAGAATTACAGAATATTCTCAGTTGGAAGAGATCCACAAGGATCATTGAGTGCAGCTTTAAGGGCATAGCCCTTACAGGGATCAAACTCACAACCTTGTCTTTACTAGCACCATGCTGAATCTTGAATAAAACTTGATAATGGTGAAGATTATCTTTGCGCAATATGAAACCCACTGGAGATGAATGAGATTTCATCTAGATGTTCATCTTGGTAACTGTTGAGAGAGGTTGTATTTTGGAGGTTTTTACTTTTTTTACCTGGTTCTTTCTTCAATGGACAGTATAAATATTTGGTTGCTTTAGGACTTTTAGCAGTGTTGATTTGTTTTGCAGGTAGTTCTTTCCTACTAAGAAAAAGGTATTGTTTTAGAGAGTATTTTTTCCTAATTTTTGGTGTAGTGTCTGTCATCATATCAAAGAAATGTTTAAGGAGTAGATAATTCAGTAAATGTTAATCTAATTTATTCAGTGAAGTTGTTGTAATAACTACTAGTTAGATTTATTGATCATGACTGATACTTTGAGTGCAGTAATCTGTTTAATGGATTTTTACTGAACTATTACCATACCACTGGTTAATATCTTATCTATAAGGAAGTTGGGCGCAAGCATCTTCCAGCTGTTCAGAACTTGAATGTTCTGAATTCTCATAGAATTCCATTCTATGATTTGAGGTACACTTGTTTATTTACAGTGGCTGTATTTCTTTGTAGTGTAAAATAATCCTAGACCATTTCAAATTTATTATATGGTTTGATATCCATAAGTGCAATTCCATTTAAGAAATCACAGTTTTGATGCTCTTTATCAGGGATCCCTGTGCATCTAGGTCTGACATTTCAGGGCATTTATCGAGACACAGAGGTGCATGGCAATGTTTAGTCCCATATCAGATGGTTCCAGATCTTTGCTGCATTTCCCCTCCCCTCAGTGTCCTGTCACTGCAGTTCCCCAACTTTACAGCACCACACATCTGCCTCTCCTCCCTCTCTTGCCCACAGCAGTGTTAAGGCTTCAGGCCTACTCATGCCAACATATTTTAACTGTTTGTTGCACTAGGAACCATTCCAAAAAGTAGTTCTGAATTGATAATGCTGCATGCATGTAGCTGAATCCAGTAGTAAATTCCAGCATAAGACAACTGGAACAGGTTGCCCAGAGAATGTGGATGTCCCATCCCTGGAAATTTTCAAAGCTAGGTTGAATGAGGCTCAGAGCAACCTGTCTGGTGGAAGGTGTCCCAACCCATTGCAGGGGAGTTGGAACTAGATGATTTTTAAGATTCCTTCTGATACAAAAAAATTCTAGGATTTTATGTAGCCTCATCAGTGCCTGTAATACTTAGTGGTATAAAATGGTACACATTAAATTTATTATGTAGTTTGAAATCTATAAATGCAATTCCATTTAAGAAATCAAAGTTTTGATGTTGTTTCTAAACACTTCTAATGTAAAAAGTTTCTGATGCTTGACAGGATGCTATTAGTAGACATTTGACCTCAGGTGTATGCAAGTGCACTAGCATTCTTACTTATGAGAATACTGTCTCAAGAGCCACGTGTGATAGCTCCTGCTGTCTTTCTTTTCTTATAATCTCAGACATTCAGAAAGATGTTCCCATATTGTCTGGTAGTGAAAAAAAAGGAAACAGATTTTTCCTTGATCACTTATATTTGCTCAAAGATAAAATTGAGGGAATTACAAAATATTGTTTCAGAAATAATTAATGTTCAAACCTTGTGAAATTCACTGACAGCTAACCCAAATAGAATTTGGCAAGCAATCCTCATGTGGCTTCACAGCTTGTTCACTGATGGATGTGTTTTTAATGAGTTCGTACCAAAGGAAAAGATTTCACTAGAGTAAATTGAAGATTAGAGTGAGGCCTGATGAAGGCTAGTTTGTCTTAAATAATTCAGCAGACACTTAAATTGATCAATTCCATATTCAGCTGATAGTTTCACCTGTATGTTCTTGTTGAGGATAACTCAAAATGTATTAATGTTTTTTCACTGTTGTCTGGAAAATATCATACTATCACTGCTTCTGCAGAAGCGTACTCTGCCTTTCATAAGACTTGATGCTTGGACAGAGCCATGCCTAGTGACATTTCAGTCTGTTTAAAATTCAGAAGTGCTGACATGCATCTGGGCTGTGAGATATTTTGATTGTGTTAATTTCTATCTGCAAACCTTATCTTCTGTGTCTTCTAGATGTCATGTGTATCTGCTGCTCTGCCTTGTCAGTGTTCTCTATCAGTAATTCCAGCCTTTCCAGGAGTGTTGCCAAAAATTAACTTTCTACTATATGCCATCTGTGAGAGTTAAAAAATCTTTATGACAAACTGCAGTCAAGTTACCTATCCTGTTGCGAAGGAGAACATCCTTAACTCCTGTAATGTTGATGTGTTTCAAACCTTGAACCTAGGTAAGGGTGGAGAGCAAGGCTCCAGAAATACCTTCTGGAAATGGCCATCATGAATGGTCTGCAACAATCTGACTCTTTGCAATTGCCATTGGATTGGCTTGTATTAATTCCTTTGTGATGCCATATTACAGATGAGTGCTCCTGTAAATGCTTCAGTAGAAGCAGGTCTTACTCTTATCTCTGTTTGGTTCTGGTAAAACCATTTTGTGTAGTTAATCTAAACAACAATTTAAAAAAAGTTGTCTTGCTGCCTGATAATAATTCAGATGGCTAAGTGGGTGCTTGTTATTTGTTCTAACCCACACAGAGGCTATCTCAGTTTTCTTTTTGGCAGATATTGCTACAGCTTCAGAGCAGGACTGTTATTTCTCTGAAGGGTCCTCATCTTTCACTTCCAGCCTTTCACTTTGCACATTCTATCAAGAGCCTGTCCTGGATCTGATTTGATGTTTTTCTTCACTAGAAATGTAAGCAACCCTCTAATGATCATGTCATATGTTACATATCATAATGAAGACACTTCTGTGTTTAGTAAGGACCACGATCCTGCCATTTTAACTCAGCAAATTCAAGGATTTCTTGGAATTTAGCCACCTAAATTGAGTTAGGTAGCCACATGATTGGCTAGTGTAGAGCAGCTGTGCTGAAAGAACCGTGAGGCTCATCAGTACTTATTAAATCCCTAGAGCCTGAAATTAATATGTAGATATTTCACCTTTCCAGCTTCAGACATCAGAGCTCAGTGGAGCTCCAGTTGCTGTAGGATTTGCTTTCTCTGTGATCATTTTGTAGAACTGAGAAACTTTCTCCAAGTTATGCAAACTGTCTTCTGCAGCATTCACTTATGTGACATGTCAGACTGTTTTTGCCACAGATTAACTGTGGTTCCAAATACACCAAATAACCATATGGATAAAGGCCTCGCTTGTCAATAGTGAATTCAGTCATTCCTGAATTCGCTATTGACAAGGATACAGAAGCCCTACGGTGGAGTGTTTTTTCCTTAGCAGTACTGTCATGATCATAGACACATATCTTCCTTCTGAGAAAATTAACTGGGACACACCTTGTTGGGTCAGTAGAGAAGATGGTACAAATGGTTGGAGGCTTGAACTTTTTTGAAGTGGGTCATGTCTGTCACATCAAAGACAGATCAGAATCAGCTGCTAGCTATGTAACATCAAATTCTGCTTTTATGTGGGAATTGTTATGATGGTTCAACTTGATGGGAATGACTAAACTTGCTGTCATGATTTTGAGGCATTCTCATCTAGACCTTGATCATGTGTCTTCATGACCTCTGTTTTGGGATATTCCTTTTAGTAGACTTTTCATCAGGAGGTGGATTCCTAGTAGTAGCCAGACAGAAAATGAGGCATTTATTTTAAAGTCAGGCTTACCAGATTTTTTGATTGGGAATACAGTTACACCTGATTTGCTTTCAGAAAATTTTCTCCATTTGGTTTGTTACTATAGTATTTGGTTTTAAATTCCTCAATGACATCTGCCCTTGACTTCTCGTGTTAATTTATTTATTTTTGCTACCTGTATGAATTAGAGATTTTACAGAGGATTTTTACCTATATTAAGCTCTTGACTTGGTTTCCCACGGGGAAACCTTTTCAGTCTAATAGCATCTGCTCCATATGTGTCTTTTAATGAAAAGAGCCTTTCAGACATCTGTTAGGCCAGCTAAAAATAGAAGAATTTTGGAAATTTGGACCCTCCCGTTCTTGGAAGTTTCCTTTTTAGGAAAATATCATTGTCTGGTTTCAGCATGGAGAAACAAAAGCTGTCTGCATTTTATGATGATCAAGATGTCAGTACATCTAATTATTTTTTTGGATAAGACCAAAGAAAAGGACTACTTTCTTTTCACAGAACTTACCTTCCTGTGAATTTCAGCCTGAAGATTGTAAGCTCAGCTTATTTTGACAGCTGTTTTGTAGCCCCCATTGGCAATTCTGAGATATGCTCACTGACCTTGCTGGGCCATCTTTGTTGAACATAATGCAATCCAAAACAGTACCAGAGATCTTCTGCACTGTGAATCAGTGCACTGTCATCCACAAGACAAGAAAAGGCTGCCTGTGTGCAGCTAGGAGGTAATTGATAGGTGTTGTCCCCGTGTCACTTATCATACACTGCCTTCTATTCTGCTCTGAATATCCTTTAGGAAAATATTTGATTTGCAAGAAACTTACTTAGTAGTTCAAGCTGTTTATAATTCAGGCTGGAGAAGCAGAGTAACAGGACATGCTCTCCATCATTGCTAATAAGGCTGAAAAGTCATTAGTTCAATTGTTTGCATGTACACATACATATATATGTGTGTGTGTGTAGATATATATATATATATATCTATGTTTATATATGTACTCAATTTCTCTTAAGTAATTTTAATTTTGTGTTGGCAGTTCTTGACTTTATTATTGTTTCCCTGAAGAAAAAGAGTATGTCAAAGGTGAAGAAAGAGGTACTATTTCCACTATACATAAAAACATTTCAACAAAAATACTGATTTTTATCATGAATTGACTTCCCATAGTGTGAAATAACGTTTGATCTTTCCAGAATGCTGCTGGTTTTCACTAACATTTAGGCATGTTGGCTGTCCTTTTCAAATTGAGCAGGATGTTATTTTGTCTTCTTTAGAGGTGATAAAATATCTGTTAAAGTATCAGTCCTTCCCTATTTGATTTTTTTTCCCTGCTTTTCAAGTGCCTGTGTTTAAAGATAAGTGTCAGGAATCCTCACTTTTTACCTCTGCACTCTTAGGAGTTCACTGATGCTGCAGAGGTGAAAGCCATACATTATCCACGGGGAATGGTGTTCCAGTTTGCTCTCTTTGTTATTTTACTTTTTGGATGAGAACATTTTCAGGTGGTCTGACAGCCTCAGCACTGTTGCTCCTTTTAAAGAAGGTATGAAACTGAAGTGCTTGCAGTGTTTTTTTCTATGAGCTTGTGACAGGAATGAAACCCCTTCAGTGATCAAAATGTAGTGACAGTGTGACTTCTGAGATGCTTTCCTTTACTTGACATCAACAGAAAAAGATAGTGAGAGTACACATATATCAGATTGCACATTCTTGTAGTTGCCTTGTGATTTATGCTGTATTTGAGAGGAGAACCTGTCTTTGCTGTTGGATGTGAGATCTGTGAGAGCTGCTACTGGGTATCTCAACTCATAAGTCAGTTCCCATTTGGACTTGCTTGTAGTGAGACTCTTTTTGTGGACTATTACTTAAAAAGTAGCACAATTCATTACCTGTGCACGGAGTTCTCTGACATGTATAGGTTTCTAATTCAACTTCCTGTTTTAGTTATTTTGATTGTTTGTTTTCAGAATTCCACTATCAAGACTGACATGAACTTATGTCCTTATACTCTGATTATAAAAAACTGTGGGGTGTTAACATAAGATGGTTAGCATTGCAGCACTTAGATTCTTAGCAGCTCTTGTGGTAGGGTGTATGGATTTTACAGTTTAAATAAAACTGTGAACTACATGTCACAAAAAAGCCATATGTTACTAAGGGAACTCTTCTCAATTATTGACTTAGCAAACAGGTAAAGAAATACTACAAAAAACATGCATTGTGCATGGATTTCAGAGCATTTTGAACAGCAACAATAATACTAGTAATAGCAATAATAACAATCCCAGTGGCGTTCTTGTGCTTCTGGCATGTGTTCCTGTTTCTAATTTTTAAGATTACATATTTCTGCATTCAGTTTTTAGAATTGCATACTTATGTACTGGACATCTGAATTTCTTGTAGTTCTAGTGGTTCTGATGAAAACTTTGTGCCTTTTATGCAGATGTGCATGCTCATGTTTGTGCAACACTCTCTGTGGTCTAAAGTACGTGAATATTTCAGTTTCGAGGATCTGCCTGTCTGAAAAGCCAGGCGTCAACAAATAATACATCTTCTGGTGATTCAGCAGTATCTTGAGTTCAATACCATTTAAAATCAATGCAACTTACACTGAATTTTTGTAGTTTCTATGGTTTAATATTAATGATCATCTCTATTGCACCCTGAGTACGGTATTAAATAATAAAAATCTGGATAATTTCAATGGAAGGTTGTGGGGTTTTTCTTCCTAGTCTAGTCCCAATTTTTTTCTGGCTAACTTTAGGACGAAACTTAAAACCAAAAACATGTTCTCAAGATGCTGAGAAGAAGTAGTACATATACAAATTTAGTAAGATAATTGAGGAAAAGGAGTTAATAGTGATTCTTCCTGACAGAATTTGGAGAATGAATTTATGACACTTGCTTCCGTCCACTACCTTAACATTCTTTTATGTAGTTATTCTTAAATTAAGTATAAAGTTGTTGGAGTACTGTCTTAATTTCATGTGGAATTTAGGTATTTCTGTTTCTATTTTGCTGTGAAATGCCCTGTTCAAATTCAAGTGCCATTATCCATATTTATCCATTCTTAAGTAAGAATTTTACCACACTTGTTGCATGCTCTTTCATGTAGTATAAGAACAGAATATCTGCCTACAGTTGGTACTGAGCTAATAATGTTCCAAGTGTACATTTTAAGTATTTAACTTGATGACCAGGCTGGAGGCAGTCAGTCAACTAAAGTACAACAGTTGATTTTAAACCTAGTTTAATCTGAAAGACATCCTGATTATGTGATCTGCTCTATGATGAAAACCAAAGTATGGTTAGTGGAAATTATTTCTTATTTTACACCAAGATTTTCTACCTGAACTAAAATCCAAATGGTGTGTTTACTTCAATGAGACATCATGTGGCATTTCTGAAATGGCCTAGTGACATAAAATGTTAACTCTACCTGATTTTATTTTCTTCTACTGTCACAGTAAAACCAATGAAATAGATTGTAAATTCCATCCTCTTCTGCCTCTATATCAAACCCTTTGGATGAAACAGCCTTCAGTTTCACTTTACACTGAAAATGGATGGAGTGTCACCATTATCTTTTACACCGAGTCTCTGGGGATCAGCAGTGCCATATGACTTATGAACGCTCATTGTCAGAAGAATTTTCACATTGGTAGACTAGATCTGTGTTGAGAAATAGTCTGTAAAACTCTTAGGTATCACTGTGGTTTCGAGGGGGATATGTCCAATTTAAAGGCAAAAGTTTAAGGGCATTATATGAAGCCTACTGCTTTGTAGGAGAAGTGCCAATATTATTGCTTCTTTCTTGCATTGGGAAGTACTGATAGCTGGAAACAATGTGTTCCTTATTAAGAAAAAAAAGTAAAAACTTAGTTTACGATTCTGGGAATTGTAAAGAAATTATTGTCTTGCCTTGAGAAAGAAGAAGACAAGCATGAGGAAGGAGATCCTATGGAATTAATGAAATTGATGAGAAAAGAGGGATAGGGAAAAAGAAGATAAGCAGCTCGTTGAATAATGTTTCAGTGTTCCTTGTGTGGATGTAGTAAACAGTGTGCAAAGTATGTCTGGAGTGAGAATCTGGTGACCTAGTATATAAGAAGGTCCAAATTTCTGTTGAAAATACTTGATCAGTAAGCCATAGAAAAAGCCAACTCTTTTGTATAAGATCTACAGAAGCTGTTTTCCTGGAAGCATTCAGCTGCAACTAATGAACTGTATTAGGTTAGTGTACAGGAGTGTAGGGGATATGAATATTGGTATATGTTAGTGTATACTATATTGAGTGTTTCAAAGATTTTTTCAAAACTGTTATTTTCCTGCAAGTTTATCATAGGCTCTTATTGACGTCAGCTTTCAAATATTTGCACCAGAAAATGAAATTTGTCTTGTTTTGGTACATCCAGAGTTATACAAAATTTGTGAGCTACTTTTATTCCTTTGCAACTACTGGGTCATAAACTTGGATTAGTTTTATAGGATTTGGTATATGAGTTGACAGATGTGATATATGATGACACTTTACCTTTTATTGCTTACACATACTAGTTATTTGGAAAGGATGGGGGCAGTTCCTATTAACCACAAGACAGGATTTCAGTTGCTTACCCAAGTGTCTCTCATTCATTCATTCATTCATTTGCTATCAGTTATAGCAGATATATTGCTTCTTCAAGCCTGTCACACCAATAAATCATTTCAGAGCATATGTATGTGTACAGTGCCAAAGTGTACCATGAATTTTAAAGGAAATCTTCTATTTTTCTTTTCAATCAGATGAGCAACGTGAAGAGACTACGGCCACGGCTCAGTGCTATTCTTTTTAAGCTTCAGTTTGAGGAGCAGGTGAACAACATCAAACCTGACATCATGGCTGTCAGTGCTGCCTGTGAAGAGATAAAGAAGAGTAAAAGCTTTAGCAAGCTACTGGAACTAGTATTGTTAATGGGAAACTACATGAATGCAGGTTCTCGGAATGCACAGACCTTTGGATATAATCTCAGCTCGCTATGTAAAGTGAGTTTTGAAATGTCCATATACTGCATAAATACTTTCGTTTTGATGTTTTTTCTGCAGTTAATTATTTGCTTATTTTTTTTCTTATTATTGGCATTAGTTGATAGTTTGAACAGTACAGTTAATCCATGAATAGTCATCTTAAAACTGGTTTGCATTTAATCATTTTTAAGTAATTATATTTTGAGGGAATAATAAAAAACCCAAACTAAATAAGGTTGTGTAAGGACCCGATCACTGTGATCCATAGTAGTTTTGTAATTTTAACATCTGAGCGCTTCTAAGACATCTATTACATTTTAGTATGTTTTAATACAGTTATGTTTTCTTTTGGACATGAATTTACTCCTTATGTGATTCTCTTATGTTGCTCAGTTTCATCAGTTTCTTGTTTCTTCTGATTTTTCTTAAATTTTCACTCTTTCACTTTTTGTATAAGGTATATACAAGAAAGTGTCTATACTTTTCTGGGTGTTAATTTATAATCCATTCTAATGGTAGTTACCTTTCCCATATTTAGTGTTGTTATTTTTTTCCTGTGCTCTCTGGGAGATCGCTGAACAATCTTCAGAGGGCACATATAGTTCTTACAAGGAAGGAATTATTTGAAACTTTGTATGTACTCTTTGTCTTTCTGTTTCTTTATCTTTTTGCACAAGAGAAAACACAACATGTTAACTTCTACATTCGTGAAACGGATCATCTTTATTCTGCCATATTTCAGAAGAATTCTTTCACTGAGTTTTCAATGTGATACCTGTGGCATAAATATTCATAAAGAATAAGTTAAATTCTGTCCCTAGTGTAAAGTAAGCATTAATCATGAGTCATCCACCTGGAGTTAATACATTGTAGATGAAGTGATTGAGTTAAAAAGACAACTTGCTCAGGAACATATTCAGAAGGAAGATACTAAAGGTTCTTTATCCTTTAGGTGCATTTAAGTATGATTTTACAAGAATCTGTCCTATGTCTGGTTATTTTCTCTGTATTTTTAATGCACGAGACAAAACATATATTATGAAAAGAATAAGAGCAGGATCAAAAGTTAGAATTTATCTTGGAGAAATTATTAGATCTAGAATATGAAAATTTTGAAGATAACCATGGAGTACTAGATATAGGAGAGGGAATTGATGTATATAGATAATGAAAGTATGGAATGAATGACTGTATTAGTTCTTCTACATTAGAGAACAGCCATAAGTAGTCTCAGGAGATACAATATTGATATGCTAATACTCAATCATTCATTAATTATTGATGTATTAAATTATATGCATGTTTATGACACAGGTTCATATTTATACCTATTGTTATGTATCACAGTGTATTACATGTACCACAGTGTCACACTGTAGAAATTTTTTGTGGTGTTACTGAGACATCTTTCAGTGAGATTCCCAATACAATAGAAGTAACGTATTTTATAGCATTGCATACAGTAAGGTTTCTAGAATATATTTTTGGGGTTTGATATATATGTGTTCCATTTCCTGTTTATTTGGAAAACTGTGTTATTAATCCACTTTTCTGAAGGAGAACATGCATGCTCTGGGAGAGTATATCTCAGCATAGTAGCATTTTGATCTTTGGAAATAAACAGATCTTTTAGAGTTAATGATGAAAAATCAATGCTGTGTTAAGGACTTGGTGAGATTCCCAATACAATAGAAGTAACGTATTTTATAGCATTGCATACAGTAAGGTTTCTAGAATATATTTTTGGGGTTTGATATATATGTGTTCCATTTCCTGTTTATTTGGAAAACTGTGTTATTAATCCACTTTTCTGAAGGAGAACATGCATGCTCTGGGAGAGTATATCTCAGCATAGTAGCATTTTGATCTTTGGAAATAAACAGATCTTTTAGAGTTAATGATGAAAAATCAATGCTGTGTTAAGGACTTGGTGCTGTGATATTCAGATGGACAAGTCTTTGTGTAATTGTGGCAGCCCTTTTTAAACTCCTGTTTACTTTGTGCCTACATGCTTGTATACTTTTCCTGCTAAATTTTTTTATGCAGAAATAGTTCTTAAGTAGTGAATAAACACTTTCATATGTGATGTCATTTTCTGTTTATAAAAATGTCTGATTTAAAAGAACATCTCATTTGAAAGACTACAACAGAAGTTTGTCAGTTGTCAATTTTTAGTGTTTTTACTCAAGCAGCTGCAAGATTTAAATTGGCCAGGTTTGAAAATAATTTTATATGTATAAAGAGTCCAGAAAGAAAGCTTTACATTTAAGAATTCTTTAAGTCATCATTTTTAAACAATAAGACCTATGAGCTCTTATTTACTGTATTGAGAACTGGTAACAGGAACTTGTGTGTGTTGAGGTTGTAGCTTCCACTACATAAATATTTTTAGGTTAGAGTTGATTTTATACATAAAGAAAGAAATCATGTCATCAGTGGATATGTGCATTATGTATAGTTAGATTTTGTTGATTTAACTTTGATTTTTCTTTTTTGTACTTTCATGTGCTTATTCACAGTTTTGTAAATATCCCTGTATTGTTGAAATAATTACATTTTTAAAAGAAATATGTGTACTGTTTTTGAATACTGAACACAAAAATTGCGTGAAATGAAAAAATACTCAGTGTGATCTTTCTAGGGATTTTTAGCAAGGGGGGAAATGAAACAGCCCATTGCTGTCTTTAAAAAAAAATTACTACTCTAATAGTTTGCTCTTTCCTTTCTCAGATGAGTAATTACTAATATATATCAATTATTAAAATGGCCAGAAATAAATTTTTTCTCAGTGTTTTTACATTTCTTTTTTTCCCCGTTTCCAGCTGAAGGACACAAAGTCAGCAGACCAGAAAACCACATTGCTTCATTTCCTTGTAGAAGTGTGTGAAGAAAGCTATCAGGATGTCCTGAACTTTGTTGAGGATTTTCAACATTTGGATAAAGCTAGTAAAGGTTTGTGTAACTAACTAAAAGTTTTGATTTTGACACATTTCAATGTCTTGTGTACAAGATGATGCTTATTTTTTAATAACAATATTGAAAAAAAAAGATATTAATAATCAATATCTCAGATCAGTAATTTAAGCTGCTGCGAATGGTCTTGAATTGCTTGGTCCTCTAACACTTACTACAAGACTTCCCATTACAGTTCCTCTAACATATTTTCTAGAACCATTTTCCATACTGGATTTCTTTTAAAAGTTATTTTCTGTTACCAGATCTTAATTCCAATCTTTTATCTTTTTTACAGTAAGTGTATCACTTGCCGTCTTCTAATTCAGACATGTAGAAAGGCTGTCTTGGCATCACTTTATTTTATTTTATTTTTTTCAAAACATGGTACAGTTTCGTCTTCCCTACATGTATCTTTTTCATGCAACAGTAACACTGGAAGTCTGTAAAAATGTGTAGTTTCATCATGCAATATAGAATCTGTTTTAAGCACCAGCAGAGTTTTTTGAAATTAACTTCTTAATTAAAAGTTCCTTTTCAACATTTTACCAGTTCAAGTAATTTAAACAGGCAAAGCATACAGGTAGAAATTGATGGTACTTTAGCACTGTCCTTCTCTGGCCGGAAAAAGTGATTGGATGGGCTCAAAAATATTTTAGTTTATGTCAGTTTGGAAAATATCACAGTTTATCTATAATGTTTTGTAGAGTGTCACTCTCATACCTCAGTCAGTCTCCCTGCCACAAATTACAATTTTGCAAAAGCTGCCTCTGATAGAGGACTTGAGATAGTGGTCACTTACATAGAGTTCACTTTCTGCTTCTTAAAATTTCCAGTTTTATTTGGTGTATTATAATCCCAAAAAATTTCAATTATTTTTAAATAGCTGTCAAATGCTTCAAGCCCTTAACCTAACTGTTTATTCTGGTAATAGAAACAGTTTCTGCTGTATATTAATTTGGTGTGTTTGGCATTATTTTCAGTGTTAACTGGTCACTGATTTTTTTTTCATCACTAATATGTTATTGTATGTATTGTGGTTGAGTTTGTTTTTATCCTTAATAGAAGGCAGTATTTTCAGTGTAGACAGTTGTCTTATGTGACACTGCTGACTGTTTTCTAGAAAATTTCTGAGATCTACATCACTGACCATTCAAAGAGTAGCCAGTAAAATTATCAGTTAGCCCAGGCTTTTTGTTCTGTTCTAGGCATCTGGTAATGACTAGTAGAGTCTTTGATCTCACTCAGTATGAGGTAGGATGGAAATCAATGATCATGTTTTCAAGTTTATATATTGAATTTACTACAGTGTATTCTGAGATGCATTTTGCATTTCAGTTTTCCTGTGTGAAGAAGACAAAAGCTTAGGATATCTTTAACAGATTAGGGTGTCAATGTGTTTGTTTATAATTGTTTCCCTACCTGCAAAACTCCATTCTGTTTTTCAAAGACTCCTGCTGCACTGGAAATTTGAAAAACCCAGCAGATCACAAAAAAACTGTAACTCATGGAGCTTTTTTTAAACCTTTTAGTACTTCTGCAAAAGTACACTTTTATGAAGCAAGTTGATTTAATATCCACTGACTTTTGTACAGTAAATTTTTAATGAAGTGGCTATTTTTGCTTGAGCTTAGCAGAAGGTCAGTTATAAAGAAAGTCTGTGAATCTGTTCAGTCACATCCACTGTAATGGTCTCATGTATTACTGATATGCTGATGAAGTCTAACAAGTTGACCAAGAGAGCTGGAAAATCATAGCAGATATTACAAGTCATCATTATGGCTGCTAGGAACAGTGATAGAGGGGAAGTAATCAAAAATCTCTTCTATAGTCAGAAATGTGTATTCCAGAAAAAAAAAACCAAAAACAACAAACTTGTGGTAGAACAGAGCTTTGGTACTGAGGGCTTAGAGGATTTCCTCCATTCTAAGATACTGTAATTTAGGGTTTAGTAGAAATAGTCCATTCTGATTTGCATTCCTGGGAGGCAGTTTACACTTCCAGTAACTTTGGAAACCACTGGATCCAAATGTTATGTCTAAGGGTTACAGGCTGCTGATAGCGCAGAAGGGAGGAAGTCAACCTTGGTGTTTTCTGTCATCCAATGGAAAGGTTCAATTCACACATATGCTGCTTTGTTCCTCAAAGTTGTTGAGTGAAGAGACAACATTGCTCTTTTCTGCTTTTGTGTCATATTAGTATATTGTTCCATTTTTCCCTGAACCATAGAGGCAGCATTTTGTTCCAATACTTGTTTTTAAATCCTATTTAGCTTTTGTTCTGGCAAAGGTTAGGGGCTTGAGCAGATGGCAGAATTAAATTCCTTTCATGGTTTTACTGAACTTTGTTTTCTGAAGTAATTCTTAAAAATATTTTCCAATAATAAATCAATGAAGTTGGATAAGAATATTCTATTCTCCTATATCTTTGTTGCAAGCTGGTTTTTATTGAGCTGGTTTTATTACCTGTCTGCATATTCATGTCTTCAGATACAATAATTTCACATTTTTATCTGTCATAAAAGTATTATTTGCACCTGTTCTTTAAATTATAAATCAAAGTTAATGTGGTAGAAAGATTTGTAAATGCCATTTGAACAATATTAATAGAAAACTTGAAGTTGCACATATACATTTATACATAAAAATTGAACTATACTGTGCACTTGTTAGTTTTGGCTTGATCATCTTTCAGTAATTGTTGAGTCTTCCACAGGTTTCTCAAAACAAGTTTCTTAAAGGATGCTTTTTTGTAGAATTCTTCCTTGACATGACTGTCATTGTATCAGCCAGCCTATTTGTAGCATGCCCTGGATTTTTTTAGTTTATGCTTGCTCATTCTTAAAACTTCTCTTTCAAGTTATTTCTTATTCAAAATGGTGAACATTAGAACATTACAATGTTCAGCAACTCATTTTCTTTTTATACTTTCCAGAAGAAATATTCATGCTTCTTTAATTTCATTAAACATTGTCCAGTGATCATACAGCGAGCTGTTAAAATGGGTTGTAGGACTTCCAAAGCAGTGTCAAGTGACTGCACCAAGTTAATGGTGACACTATTGTATTTTATAGTATTTTATAAATTATTAAATATTCACAGTATGTAAATTAATTGTTGCAGGAAAAATATTTTTTAAAATCTAATTTTGAGA
This sequence comes from Calcarius lapponicus, assembly GCA_039654755.1. Taxonomy (NCBI): domain Eukaryota; kingdom Metazoa; phylum Chordata; class Aves; order Passeriformes; family Fringillidae; genus Calcarius; species Calcarius lapponicus. Next base: position 45,822,402 of record CM077462.1, on the reverse strand, counting down.
GGCAAACAGTAAGAGACATATGACCTGTGCAATTGAAGTTTGCTTCAGGGTATTTAAGGTATCTAATTTGTGGTTTTGGTTTCTTTCCATTGTATGCTAAAGTTTTAGTTTTTACTTCTGTACTACTAGAAGTAGATTTAATTCACTGTTACAGTACATGAATTAAAGATACCTTTTTACTTTGAAGTGTAACAAATCCTGTTTTCTAAGTGCTCTTAGATCAGCAGGAGGAACTTTCATTGCAGCTAATGAGCTTACAGATATGACAGTTCCTGAAGATTTATATAATTAAAGCTGTCCTTTCTTTTAAACATAATGACTTCCCTGCTTTTCTGTTAGTATTCCAGACAAGAAATATTTTGGTAATTCAGTACAATTTACTAATTTCTTATTTTATGGTATTATAAAGTTTTATATTGCATGTATGCAGGCTGCTGTTTTACTTGATTGACTCTAATTTACACGGACCTTGCAGGTAACAGTCTTTCATATTGTACTAACACTGTAGAGCTGCGGATTTTCCTTTCTCTAAAAGACATTACCTCATCACAGCTTTACAAGTAACATATCCATTTTCTCTTTTTTGAAACTTCATTTGTGTTTTTTTTATAGACAATTAATTTCACTTCAAAATTATAAAAGCTAGAAACCAAATTGAAAGTGTGAAGTTTAAACTATATCAATGAAAAATAGGGCCCCTCCACCTATAAAACTTAAAGACATTAGTGCAACATGATAGAAAAATAGTAGTATATATGTCATAAGAATTCTATACGTCATAAGGAAAGGGTGTTTTTCTTATTAGAGAATTTCTAAGGTAATGACAATTTTCTCAGTATTATTAAATAATATATTTATTCTATGCATTTCTTGGGTATTGATTTGGGTCACAAATCACAGGCTGTTGTTTTCAGGCCATCAGGGTTATATACTCTGTAGGGAAAAAATGTGGATATCTGCTGAAATACAAAAAATATCAAATGGGTTACACAGAAATCGATTGCAAGAGGTACCTTAAAATGGTGGAAAAGGCAATTAAAAAGCTGCATGCATTGTGCAGATGTATAAACCCTTGAAGGCGAGAAAGCTTAATTTGAATGAGTAGGAAGGTGCTGAAGTTGCATTTAGATGTACATGTAGACTTGTGTATCTTGCTACCTATATACCTCAGGGAGTTTCATTTTAGAGTGATGATATTGGATAGAAGACTGATAAATGTGACCACTTTTAAACTTTTATTTTTAACTCTACTAGACTGATATTCATTGCCATTCCATGCTAATAGTTCATTTGGAATCATTATTAACCACTCTCACTGCATATTCAAAACAGTTATTAACAATCTTACCCTAAATTATCTGCAAGTATACCACACGCTGCAGTCAGCTCAGCACTTGGTGGTCCCCAAGGAAGCAGGTGGTGAGGCTCGAGGATTCTTTAGCAAGGGAAGCTGCCACTGATGCGAGGGTCTTCTTTGTGCTCCCTCCACTGAATTAAATTTCTTCTTTTATTAGATGGTTTTGTCTCTTGATAGATCATGGTCCACCACTGTACCATATCACTGTGTTCTGTGTAACACTTGGGGACCTTGATCCCTGTACTCAGGGCTGGTGCCATATCCTGTTGCTTGGCCATTTTTTCCTGCTTGCCTTAGCAGCTGCTTCTTTCTTTCATTAGCAGGTCAGGGATGAATAACTGACAATCAGTGAATTGTCATTCAGGTATTTCCGTTTTCAGCTGTTTCCCATATTAACAATTTCTGAGCTTAAGCTGACCATTAAAAAAAGAGATGTGGTGTCAGACTGCGTTTCTCCCAGGAGACTTTTGGACTTGTAATAAAGTCCAGCAGGCCAGGGTTCTTATGGAGGTTGTAGAGGGAATAGTTGCTGTAAGATCTGAGGCCTAATACTACAGGTGATAGTACTGGTGAACTGGGTACAAAAATGCTTCCACATTGTATACCAGTTACAATACCATGGTGTGCTCATATTTGAATTCAAAACAGGAGACTAAAATCCTAGTCTCCTGTTTGGTGCTTTTTTTCATGTGTGAAACTAATGCCTACTCTGGCTACAGAAGGGAAGGTCTAAATGCTAAAGAGCCAGTGGCATTGTTAGAGCTTTGGGAAAAAAAAAGATCTTAAAAAGAGTGTTGTATGCACCTTAGGCACACATACACAAAGAAGAAAGGGGAGAGAAAAGGCAAGAAAGCCGGAAAGTGGGGAAAGTGGCTGTAGAGACAAGGGAAATCATTATTTTTGGAGAAAAAAAGTATAATTTTTATGTTTTCAGTGCCATGTGACACTGAGTATATCCAAGTAGATCTTGTGCTACTATTAATGTATATTTCAGACCTTTGCTGGTCTCAATACTTTTCCTCTGCAATATTTCTTTGTTAGTGCTCTAAATTCACCTGAAAATATAGGTGAGTTTTTTTCTTGTTGGTTATTGGGGTTTTTTGGCTATGTTTTGTCATTTAAGTTTTCTTTTAAATGTTGCATTTATAAAATGATGACAATTTTAGAGAATTATTCAATAAACTCAGTCAGTCCAGTGTGATTTTCACATGGCAAAACTAATAGTACATTTCCAGAATATTTTTTAATAATATGGTAAAATTCTTGTATTAGTCTAGAGGTCTGTATGTCACTGTCACTCTCTTAGAATAAAGGGGCCATAATAGCACAAGGGAAGCAAAATACCTGTAGACAAGAGGATGAACATCTTGATTAGGAGATGGCAACATCCAAACAAATTGTCATAGAGTGTGGACATGTAAGATGTCTGAAATACCAACTGATGCAAAAAGTAGCAAAAGGCTTGTAGCAATAAAAATGAGAGAACATGCAAGTATTGCTTCACTTTGGAGAATTATTTCTACTATTTAATATTAAACAGGTATGCTTTCAAAGCTAGATTAAATATTGTTTTATTTGTAAGCAAGAATAATGATCTGGGGATGGGAGAGATGGGAGTGCAAATTCTTCATAGAAATTTTTTGAAAGAAAAAAATTCAGAGTACTGTATTCTCATACTGTAAATACCAGTTTCGTATTCTGCATCCTGAGATAATTGAGATGAAACTAGAAGTTTAGTAAGTACATTTTTTATCAAGTTTTGCTGTGGCGATAGTAATGTTGCACTACTACAGAATATTTAAGAAACCGAAAAAAATAATGATTTGAGCAATTTCATGTCTCTTTATCTGAATTTATTGATATGAAGATTTATAAAGGAAAGAATAATCCAACACAGAGAGAGGTTAATGAGAGTAGCATAAAATAAAAATGAATGTATTGGTAGCTTTGGTTATTAATTTATTTTTTTCAATCCCATAAAATCTATGTTGACTTAGTAAAGCACTTGATATTATGTACAATGGGAGAATATTCATTAGAATAAAAAGTAGAAGAAACAAAATATTGTCTTAAAAGGAACATGGTCCAAAAAAAAAATTGTCATATTGCACCAATGAGCACGTCTGACACAGGGTTAGATAGTTTGCCAGATGAGAGGGATATTGGGTTGTCATCACTGAGTGATCCTGAGGAAGCAGAATAAAAGAAATGAAAATCAATAGCATGAAGTACAAGATCATGCATCTTGATACTGTTATAAGGGCTTAAGTCAAAAAAAAGAGGATATTTTATTGTAAGTTAATCAGATAAGGTATTCCCAGAATAACTGGAGAAATTGTAATGCAAGAATTAAAGGGCTGATGAGTCATCACCTGAAACACTGTGCAGAAATATTTGAAAACAAAAGCAGGTGAAGAGGCTTCTGGTGTAATTGTGATATTAGAAAACCAGATTCAGAAGCCCTAAGAACGAAGTTGTTTTAACCATGAAAAACAGATGGTGGGAAATCTAATTATTGCTTACAAAAATAGCAGGAGCCATTCTGGAAGAGGACTGTGAGAGCTTAGGGGGTATGAGCAGGTGTAAGTAGGAGATTGTTTAGGCACACATGCACTGTATTCAGCAAACAACTTGGCTTTGTGGGCTCACTGACATTCAGAACCCCCCAGGGTTTGACTTTATTTTTTAACTAGCATTTGAGTTGTGTACTTCAGTTTGGCTTGGGTTTATTTCTGAATCCTTCCAGGATTAGGGGTTAAGTTAAGGAGTTTTATTTTTCATTTTCTGCCATTCTTCTACATCCCTTCAGATTTTATACTATGGCTTTCAGAGTCACACAGGAAAAGATTGGCAATTATTTTATATGATCTTTTTTTGGAAGAGCTGGTTATATTTACGGATTTGATTTATTTTTGTTTTAATGTTTTCACTAAATTGAAAGCTGCAAAGACAATACCAAACTTAATAGCAGCATATTGTGAACTAGCCTTTATTTGAGGCTATCATCAGAAATATAGTCTTAAAGGAAAATATATCTAAGAGTTATACACTGCTGAAATCAAAGGCATGCTGAAATCTTAAGTTGAAGAACAACCTAAGATCATGACAGAGGAAAAAATCCTCTTCATGACAAAACAGAGAGATATAAAGATTCTTGATCAAACATGTAAATGTTCAATGTCAAAAAACCTGAAGAACTAGAGTGAAAAACTGGCTTTGCTGGAAGCAAGAGCTTGCAAATCCCTTGTATAGAACCTGTTAATCAGCTCTAGGCACTGAGTTATTTTGCTGAGTTTCTCATCTGGGTAAAAGAGTGTAGTTGTTACTCAGCTGCTACCTGCAACTGGTGTAGAGGATTTTTTGTGTGTTGGGCTTTTGTATTGTTTTTGAATTGGTGTTCCTTGCCAGCTCTCATAATTTTGACAATATGTACTATATGTACTATGTGTGTATGTCACATTAACTTATACTATGAACTCTTTATGCAAGATAAACGGTCTTGTGAAGAGTCCAACCAATAGTTAGATTAGGCACAAGTTGTTGTAGTCTGTGTTTCTTAAGTATCAATGGCATAAAATGGTGTGTGCCTAACCCTCAGATGCTTCTCATGACAGCAGAAGTTAAAATCAGGTTTGTTTCTGGGGCTGTTGAAGACTGAAACATGTCTTAGTCAACATTGTCAGCTTCTAATTTTAGCTATGCTCCCCAAACAAAACATTTTTTTAACTACTGAAGCCAACTGACCTAACTGGTGATGATTTTGTCTTACCAATTGCTGAGTCAAAATGTGCAAATCTAACAAACAATTGAAAAACTATTTTTTAATTAACCAGAGGCTTTAAAAATGGTGATTATAAAGCAATTTATCACATTGCCATGGATCATTTTATAGTTGTCTTAACCTTTCTGCTATGAATAGGATTGTAGCTGCTATGCAGCATTTTACTGTGGTTATTTGGGGACTCTGTCAGGCTTTTATCAGAGAAGGATATGTTTATTCTATGTATTTTATGTTTTCTCTCACATCACTATTTAGTGGATTAAATTAGGTATTCACTACATAGTATAGTAACATCATAGGGATACAGACTTTCTCCAAGGGTTTTTTTTTTTAAGATGAAGATGAAGGTAACTATACCTTTACAGATATTTACAGTATATTATGAATGAAATAAATAATTAAAAAGAAAAAAAAATCTTTGGGCTAGAATTCACAGTGTGTTCTTACATCTTTGTATATTGCTCCTATGAAACTTAAATAAATGCTAAGTTGACTTCATAAATAATTGAAAATAAGTTTTAACCAATGGCAATAATATAGATCTAAGAAAGAATGTATGTCAATTATCCTAAGATTACTCTGGTCACCTTGATATTTCAATCGACTATTTACAGATAAAGCACTCAACTTTACATGCATTGCTTCAAATAGATGGAAGTTGTATCTCTTTTTTCCTGGCAAAGAAAATGTACACTTTTTCTTCATCCTTCTTTAAATCCCTGATGTTTCAGCTCCACTCCTTTCTTTTTCCTAAGTCCCTGTGTTGGTCTGTTGTACCCTCTCAAATGCTTGGCCAGCACTTTTGCTCCAACAAATTCTGTTGTGTTTTTTACCATGTATAGTACTTTTAAACTAGAGAACTAAGGTTTAGGTTTTATGCATTGGTGTTTAATAGCCCAATTTTCTGTGTTTGAGAATCTTATTTTCTTCATGGTCGTTCATAAAAATGTTTGTATTTTCTGTTTTAACAGAATGAGATGGAGAAAAGCTTTGTGGTTTTTTAGAATATCTTGGAAACTTGTCCTTTGGTTAATCAGAGGAGACAGACTGGCATATGTATATCTCAGGTTCACTAAAACAGAGTGTTAATTGCAATGCAAAACCTTGGGCATAAAACCAGATGAAAATACAACATTCAAACAGCATACATCTAGTGAGAATAAGGAATCTGTGTAAGAGAGGAGAGCTGAACATTGTAGAGTGACCTCCTCATCTTGCATTGTAATTTGTTCAGTGTGCTTTCATTTCAGAATTAACAATGTAGCATGCTGACTTGGGTAAGGTTTTAACTCTTTCATTTTGGAAACAATGGTTTTTGTTTAGTGTGTTAACAGAATGTATGTTCTGTATTTTAGTCTCAGCAGAAAACCTGGAGAAGAGCCTCAAGCATATGGAGAGGCAGCTTCAACAGCTTGAGAAGGATTTGCAGACTTTTCCAGTTCCTGAAGATAAGCACGATAAGTTTGTAGCAAAAATGTCAATATCCTTTGTGGCACTCTGCAAATCAAAAATCCCTAAGTAATTTTACTGCATTGCTTTAAATTTTAAATTTATTTGCATAACTTCTGTCTAGTTTGTACCATGTATTTTTGAAAAATATTACTTGTTTTTCCTCTCAAAAACTACATACATGAACAGTCCAATTAAAGGATTCCTCTGAAGCAAAATGAATGAGGGAAAAATGCTCACTGTCAGTATATGAGTTTCTTAACTTAGTAAAGAGAAGTTATAACAGGAATGTTAAGCACTCTAGTGTTACATGGTATTTTTATGTCAGAGTCTCTTAGAAAAATATGTCTGTCACCCTGTGTCTCTTTGTTTTCTAGTGTATGCATTACCATTGTGAATGTTTTAGTACATGCAACACAGAACCAGAAAATTTCTTTTATTTCAGAAATGAGATTCATAGCTCATGCAAACTGTTTTCTGGTGTTATTTTTGCCAAAATTCTTTTTCTCACTATTTGTTCCAAGTTATGCAGCCAACTTCACTGCCTGTCTTTCATAAGAACACCTTGTGACATGAAGATCATTAATCAAACCGGGAAAAAAAATAATTCTTTTACTTAAACCTCTCTAGCAAATGTTGGCCATATATGCTTGGCACCAAGACTAATTTGGAAGCAGAAGTATGAGCAAACAGGTTGAAATTTGCTCTGCAGGCCTGGTTAGGTTGTTACCTAACTGGAAGACTGCTTTGTTACGTACAAAGTCTGGAGGACTCAGGACACAGTCCTCTTGGTTCATCTCATCCTATTACACAAGCCATGGCAAATGACCCAGAGGCCAGGTGGATGCACTGGCTCTTCCTGTGTGAGGGCCAGTTCTGTCTTTGTCAGATGCACTGCAATCCAAGTGTTTGCAACTTTGCTTCAGGCCTTTTGTGGCTGCTGCGGGTTATCTTAACCTTCCAGTGTCACTGCGAATTTTTTGTAAGGTTGGGTATTTTGTTGTTGAGTTAGTTCTGTTTAATATTGGTGGTGATGCCTTTTTTTCCCAGGTCAGTGTGGTTTTGGGAGATACGTTGCAGCCCACCAGCATGGTGTCTCTAGAGTATGAACCATAAATTTGATCCTGAAGAAACTGACAGCATAATAGGAGAACTAGGAGATGGGTCCTGAAGGCAAGAGATAAAATATTGCTAGGAAGTTAGAGGAAAATATATCCATGAGAGCTTTTGGAGAATATTGCTAGGACTTAAAAAGTCTGTGCTTTGTTTGGAAGATTATATGTAGTCCAACAAGTTAGGAATGGGAAGCACTTGTTAAAAAATCTAAACTATGAAAAAGGACAGGCCCTTCTTTATCTTTTAGAATATAATAGACTATTTCAGCTGGAAAGGACCTACAACAATCATCTAATCTGAAATAGTCATGATGCAGGCTCTTCAAATACCCTCTAACTTTTTGTATTTTTTTTTCTAATGACTAAATTTTGAAGGAACAGTTAGTATACAGCTTTCCTTGGATATGTAGTTATAAAAAAGATAAGAATTAAATTAGCAAAATTCAGTTGAGAATGAGTGAATCCTCCCAAAAATCTAAGGAGAGCAACAGAAAAGTGGATAAATAAAGATGCAGTTTATATACATTATATGCTAATACCAAACATCTAACATCCAAAAATAATTATGTAGGATGCCTCATTTCCCTTTGTGTTACTAACATTTTGGGCATTTATGAAACTTCCTGGCAGAAGTGAGTGGAATATTGTGATAAAAAGTTATCAGTTGTATTTAAGACAGAGTAAGCAGGCAGACCTTGTCGATAAATAGCATAAACTTTTTCTGGGATTGAAATTCCCTCCCCATATAGGAAGACCATTAGAGCAGTTTACTGATTGCTTAAAAAGGGTAGTTATCATCTTAGGAAATGCAAAGGAGGATCTACAATTTTTCCTTTTCAGGCATCTCAAAAGCTCTAATCCTACTAGAGAAGACATGGATTATCAATGTCTGTCAAGAAGATAAGTCATAGCCATAAAGTTAAATTTGTTCTTTGCATCAGTTTTCTCTAGGGAGAATTTCAGTTGACCCTACTGTGTAATATTTTAAATGGAAGGATGATGTTAAATTAAGGAATCAGTAGAATTCTTTTTCTTAATATAAAATAAATAGCAATAAATCCCCAGGAGTAAACAGTGGTCACAAAACGAAAAAAAATCGAAATTAACTCAAATATAAACTTAATGGACTACAGACTCTTACATGAACTAGGCTAGCTGAGGCACAAACTTCCTCATGCAACTGAGGAATCGTAGAATAATTTGGGTTGGAAGGAATCTCAAGGATCATCTGGTTTCAACCTCTCTGCTATGGGCAGGAACACCTTTCACCAGATCAGGTCAAAGCTGAAAAGAAGCCCACAAGTTTTTTAGAAGGGCTACAAAGAGGATCTTCAAGTCAGGCTTTGCTACCAAGAAAACTGATGAAGATTAAATACAAAATGAACATGTATTAACTGAAAGTAAAATGTGATGGAAGAGAGTCATTGTGTGTTTTGTAAGGAGAAACCATCCTTTGCAGGTGTATTGCAGCATGCAGATAAAGGTAAGAGCTCAATAGAACATAACTGAATTTCCATTCCCATTTCAACAAGGTGTTTTCACAAAGACTTATAAGGAAAGAATTTTCTTAAGTTAAAAAGTGGTTTCATGACTTTTTTTTTATTAATATGTTTTAAAAAAATCTTCAAAGGGAGATACTGATAGATGCTGACAAAGCAACAAGTGAACTTCAGTGATTATAGACTGATAGATCTGAAGGAGAAACACTGTGTTAGAACAATTGGGAACAAATCCAGTTGAGAACAAGGAGAAAACATAAACAACAAGATACTGTAAAGACCAGCAATACTCTTACATCATCAGTTCTTCTATTACTCCATCTCAAAAAGTGTCATATGTATCTACTGCTGTGGCAGAGAATGGTGGCAATGAGCAGCAACTAGCAATAGGTTATAAAGAAGGAATGTTTTAATAGAGTAATACTCTGATAATAGAAAATGAAAAAAGTTAAGAAAATACAGTAAAAATACTAGTAATTTTGTTACTAGAAGGAAAGAGAGGAATATATTCTTTGTGTCTGTAAATAACCATGGGTTCATGTCATGTGAAATACTGTCCAGCAGGTTAAAACACACTAACAGAAATGTTTTCATGGACAGCAGACAATTAAGCTGAAAATGTGAATGACTTTCATATAAGGCCTAGATAGGTGGCTAAACAGTAGCCCAGAGACAGCTTTAGCTTGGAAGAATGACTAACATACAGATTGCTAGAAACTGAATACTACATCACTTGAATTATCATGCTACATTTGCCAAGTTTTGTTTCCTCCTTGTTTTCCTTAATTGTTCGATATTGACTGCTGTCAGAAGCTGGCAAAATGAATATTTGGTCTTACTTAGAATAAATCAGTACAGGTAAAACCAGCTCTTAAATCCGATTAGTGACCCGAGACCATATGTTGAAGTCAGTGATACACATTTTATTTGACAGTAAATGGGGGTGGGTAAAGGGAAAGGAAGGGAGATGTAAAGTAGGGGATAGTCCCCACTTGTGGGTCCAGTGGTATGCTGTCAGTCTTTCTTCACCTTAGCTTTCTTGGTGATGATATGTCCTGAGGTGGTTCAAAACTTTTCACTATTTATACAGTTTAGCAAACAAATAAATTAATGCTCACTGGCTACACAGTATTCTTACTGTTAGTCCTGTGCTCAGTCTTTCTCTTCATTTGAGTTGGTGTGTTTCTTGGTTCAATGGGTTGTGATCTTCCCTGCCAGAATTACCTTCTACCCAACTGGAGCCATTTCATCACAGTTGCTGAATTGGCTTTCCTCGTGGACTAGAAATTTTGTATTCTTTGTGTCCATTATCAGTGATCTGTTCTTCTCCTTCAGCTTTGTTACCTTCCCCTGGGTCTGAGATAACGCCCAACAATAGTACCACCTTTGAGTTCCTGTCACAGTGGCTTAATTAATAGTCCCTCATATTTGGAGGCATATTTGGGGAGGAGCTTCTTCAGTAGTCACAGTTGCCCATCTATCCCATAACTTAGGGTGATCTTTGTTTGACCAGTGATATTTGAATTTGCAGCTGCTTCTTTACACAGATTTCCACAGAGGGAATTGTTGTCTGGATGCATTAACCAGAATTTGCTACCCAGATCTTACCTCTGCCAGGTTAGAAACATCCTGACACTCCCTTCTGTGCTTATCTCCCTTCTGTGCGTATCTCACATCCTTCTGTGGCCTGAAGAGTGCTTGAGACAGGTAACTGTGCTCTTTAAGTCCTTACACCAGCCATGCTACATATTTCATTGTGTTAGACTATTCAAATACAATATTTTGAATAGTAAATATTATAAACAGAAGTAGTTTGCCCTTACCTACTACCTGACCCAGCAGACAGACAGCAATTTCTAAACAGCATAGTTGCCTATGGTTTCTAGTCGTGTCTGTGAACACACTAATTAAAGCAGCTCACTTTTAGGAAAACAGGAACTTCAATAAATTACGAAGCAGAAAAGGTTTGATGTAAAGGTTAGATAATCCTGCACAGCATGATGAAACCTGGATCTGTCTTTACTTTTATTCCTATGACAAGGGAATCTGAATGGTGATGATGTCTTGAAAAGCATGCGGCTCATAAAAAGAAACCAGCAGGAAGTCTTAAAAAAGAAGGATAGTGCTTTGTAGAAAATAATTTTTCATCCTGAGTACAATTAAGCTCCATGGACAAGAAGGCCATTACATCCTGTCACTAAATATCACAACCCAAAGCCCCCTAATGAACTGATTAGCATTCTTGTTTCTTTAGGAAGTCAGAGACATGCACAGTTGGTTCACTCTTTTATTGACAAAGTCTGTAATTATGAATATTTCTCCTATATATTAGATTGCGTTAATTTGTGAGCCGTGTGTATGCTAGCTGAAAAGAAATAGTTATTATCTCAATTCTTCTGTTTCCTTTAATTAGGGAAGTCAAAGAATATTGAATTGATATCGATCTAACGTATTAAATCCATCGAGTGAAATGTTCCATAAAAAGCATAGTGAACAAAATACATTTGTACATTCAAAATAAAAATTTAGTGGGTTTAGGAAGAGTATTTAAATTGCATATTAAAAGTTTAATTAAGTGATTTAGTCAACATGCTGTTTATCAGTACAGCTCCCATCTTCTGATTTTCCAAGCAGCAGCTGAGAAAGTTCAAGCTTACTGATAAAAGTGGTGTTGATGGTGTTCTTTTACAGAAACTTACGGAACTAATACTTGAGAGACAATCAGCTGATTGCTGCTTTTCAGCTAGGAAAAAAAATCCTTTATTTTGATCAATTAGCTGTTCCTTTGCCATATAATTTGATTTGTTGACATTGCAGAAAGGGGAGGAAGAAACAGTACTTAAATGAGTCAGAGTCTTCACTACCAAATGAGGTAAAAGAAACCAATTTCAGCTGCAGGGAAAGGACTTGCTGCCTCCAAACTCTTGGTTACTTAATTGACCTCATAGTTTGAAGTTCCCCCTGTGCAGCATAAATGAATCTGTAAGATGTCCTTGCATCCTAAAGACTTTGTGGATTACAGAACCTGAGCTCTTCAGGTAAAAAGAGGTTGTGTGTTGCTCTTTGGTAGAAGGTCAAGATGTTAACTGTGTGGACAGGTAATGAGATAGGACTTTGGCAACCAATGTAAATTTAATTTAAGTCTATACTTCTTTTAATATCTGGTCTGGACTTACGGCATATATTATAGCTAGCACTGGTTTTACTTGTAATATATGATACATACACAGTGGATGCAGCAGCTTTGTGTGATACAAATACCTGCCAATTTGTTTTAGTATTATAACCTAGAGATAAGTAGGAGTAAATCAAAGAGAAGGTATTATTTGACAAGTACTCTTCAGAAGGTACTGGTTTAAAAATCGAAACATTTCTATGTTTATTGAACTATTATTTTGAGATGCAGAATTTTTCTGTTGAACCTTGGTATATGCATATAAAAAGAATTCTCTCTGACATGTATTTTTCAGACAATTGCAATTATTTTCCCAAAATGTGAGAAATCCTTAATAGTCCTACAGCATTCACACTGCTTGCTCTTAGTAGAAAATCATTTGTTGAAATGGTTTAAAGTGACCACAAAGTGTTTTGCATCAGTCTTCAAAAGGTTTGCCATGTTTTGTGGAGGCTGTTGTCATCTAGTATAGTGGCAGTCTCAGTTACAGTTTGAAGATTCTTCTAAAATACAAGTGGTGAATACTGGCGTCTTTTAAGAAAGTGTTTAGTAGAGATTAAAGTTATTAAACATCTTTTCTAGGGTAACAGCTGTTTTTACTTAGCTTGATATGCTACACTATATTAGTATTTTATATACACAATGTATTAAAACCAATATAAACTTCAGACAAGCAATTCACTGTGAAAAGAGCTGCCAGAATATGCAAGACCAAACATACAGCAGTTATTTTGCCACAGATCTTGTCTCAGCTGTGCAATGCTGTCCTGTTACATTAATTAGCAGAATGATCTGTAGTCCAGTGATTCCAGAAAGGCAGTCGATGAAGTAAAGCCATTTCAGAAAAAGTTAACAAATACCAAACTACTTGATTTCGTTTTCTTCCCACCTGTGTTGCAGCTCAGCTGTACTTCTGTCTTCATTCATGCAAAACCAATGAATTGTGTAGTTGGTAATGTGTATGTATCAACCTGTTCATAATAATTACAGTCGGGATTGCTGTACTCAGTAGTATTCCCTGTTGTTTCCAGTTTAGCTAGAGTTGGCTAACAAAAGCCATATTTAAGGAGAAAAGGAAGAGGAGTTATTAAAAGTACCTAAATTGAAGCACAGTCTCAGTAGAATGCCAAGAGCTTAGAGGTATCCCATAATGCACCAGATGGAAAATAAAAATCTCAGGATTCATCATGTCTGGCATTGAAATATTAGATAGCAAAACATCCTGCCAGAATACTGTTATTTTGTGTTTAAAATTATGCATCAGATATTCAAGGGGAGTCACTTTTCAACAGTATAAAATTAACCATCTTGTATGGACTCTATTAACATAGCTGCAATTTTAGCTGTGTCTTGAAGAATATCACAGAAATTTTCTCTCACTTCCTCCACTCCCCATATTTTCTTTTCAGGATATTTTTTGGAATTTACAAAATGAAGTCTTCATTTGACTGATAACCCTTTTTTGTTTTGCTTCCTAGAAAATGAAAAATACTGGAGTGTTTCATATCTGGCATTTATGTAGAGAGACAGCAAAACTAATTTATCTATTTTTCCTTTACCCTTCACTCTGTGGAAATAAACACCACCCCATAATTGCAAAAAACTATAATTTTTCATAAGATCTGTTAATAGTCAAAGAATCATAAATAATAAGTATCCTAAATTTTAGGATCAAAATTTAACCAGATGTAGGAATTATTTTTTCTAGTTTCATTCTTTTTTGTTGTTTTGGTTTGTTTGTGTTTTTGTGAACTGGTGACATTTCTTTTGATGGTCTTAGCTTGTTTTGTCATGTCTTGTTTCAAATGATCCTTTTTTTTGTATAGCCCTTGGGCAGCATTTATAGACAAACTTCTCATCAACTTTCTTTGCTTCCTACCAATAGCTTTTTAAGAGTCTGAATAATTTTTTAAGAATCTCAAGTGTAAAGATCGGTTTCCTGTGTGCAATGCTCATCTTGGGAGCTGAGTAAAGGAGATTCAAATTGATGTAGAAGAAAAGAGGGCTGGCAGCATCAGTTCTCTTTGATCTGTTGCCAGCCAGTCAGCGCAGGCAGTCTGGAGCTGCTTACGAGCTGCATCTTGTGAAGTTACTAAAAGCATGAAAAGAAGCTTGTACTGGCAAAAGAGCCACATTGAGAAAGTCTGAAATTAGGTGGTTGATGGGTGATGGAAGATGTATCTTTTAAAATTGTTGAATCTTGACTTTAGTTAGTCCTATTTTACAAGACTGTCATAGGGGATGTTGTTCTGCACTTACATAATCAGCTAGTAGCCATTAGTGACTAATTAGAATATTGTGAAAGTGCATTATTTCTCCTTTCCTGCACATATCTGAGATCACTATTGTGTGAATTTCTGGCCTGGATTCTAAATCACAAAAAACCCCGAGGAACTTCTTGTTATTTTTAAAGCAAACTTAACAAACCAGAAGGATACTTAACAGTGCAACTGAAAGGGAATTCAGCTTCTAAACAAAACTAAACTAAAAAAGGAGTGCATTGCAAAAAACCTGAAGAATGAAAACAGTTATCCAGCTGTAAAACATTAATATGTAGTGGTCACTAGTGGAGTTCCCCAGGGCTCAGTATTGGGGCCAGTCCTGTTCAACATCTTTATTGATGATCTGCACTACAGGATTGAATTCACCCTCAAGCAAGTTTGCTAGCAACGCCAAATTGGGTGGTACTGTTGATCTGCTGGAGGTAGAAAGGCTCTGCAGAGGGATCTGTGCAGTGTGGGATGATGGACTGAGATCAGTGGTATGAAATTCATTAAGAAAAAATGCCAGGTTTTGTGCTATTCTGTTGGTCTAGATTTTCATGCATTTGAACAAAGATTCTGCGCTTTATAAAGGGACCATAGTGTATTTATTCTGTAGTAGAGAATGTGCAAACACAGTAAATTGTCTTTTGAAGTAGAGGTGAGCAATTTAGAGTAAGAATAAAATGGCTATTTCTTGTCTTTTGTAGCATTCACTGCAGCAGAAAAATAATGGAACATAAATATTTGTTTATCTACCCTTCCATTAAAGTGCACACTTCCTGAAGTTGCCCAACATAGAGAAATGTCTATGTAGAATATTTTGTCTTTGAGCTTCTTTGGCAAACTACATTATTGGAAGTCCCGAATAAACATAGGGATTTTTATTTTATATGCAATATTTTGATGCTGTTTATAAATTGCTTATCTTTTATAGAAGTAGTTTTATTGTTTTCACCTCTAATTTAATTAAGTTATGTTGACATTGTGAATAGCCTTAGAAAAAGCATAAATTCCTAATGTGGCCTTCAGGAACAGAAATAAATACACTGCTGTTACAATGAAGTTTTTTATCTTTCATGATTTTTACTTTTAATACTCTTTATCACTATTTCTGTTTTTACTCTAATTTTATTAGGGACTGTAGTATTTATTGATAAAGTATTCAGGTTAATTATTGGTATCTGTACCTTAATTCCTAGGATATTGTAATTTATATACCTAAGCATTTAGCTTCAATAAGAAGACAATGATACTAAGTAAACTACATGGGTGCTTGAAGTTGGATTAGTTACATACATTTAATTTCATTTCATAAGAAATTATGTAGTAATTGAAAAATCTTTAAACTTAAAGTGGTTGAGATATTTTAATGAAAGTCCCTGAATTTATTCATAGGCTTAGTATACACAGTAAATACCAGGAAGCATGTACAACATGGAAGGAATTCTTTTGGTCCTTATTTGAGGAAATAAGAAATTTGTATGACATACAAATCAATGTTAAATGAAAGCAATGTTTTTGATTGGATTCACTGAGTATTCTTGAAGCCTTAACAGCAGTGTACAGCTTCCTAGTTCATGCCAAAGAAGATTTTCAGAAACTTTCACGGATGCACGAGAACATGGAAAAACTCTATCAGAATGTGATGGGGTATTTTGCCATTGACCTGAAGAAAGTTTCAGTGGAGGAGTTTTTAACGGACTTAAACAACTTCAGGATGATGTTCATGGTACAATATGTTTATTTTATACCTAATGTTTCTTAGAAGTTATATTTTGTAGCCTTATCTGTATGTATGAATTTGGATAAGAAGCTGATTTTTGTCACATCTGGCTTCTTATTACATAGCTTAATTTACTGACTACGCTCCTGCAGGAATATTGTATGAGCATGAGTTTTGTGAGATAATCTGAAGGAATGATCCAGCTAATGCCTATAGATCAAAAGAAAGATTGAAAGATTCACTTAGTCATTCTGCCACCTACTCTTCATTGCAGCCTAGTCATTACAGCTTATCATTACAACACATGTATTCAGGTTGCTTGCATGTTTCCCAGTCTTGTTTGGTTTTACTTGGTTGGCGTGGTTTTTTAATGATTTCACACAGGTCTGAAGATATAGGTGGAAAAAATTACTTCTTTCACAGGTATTGAGAAACAGTTTGAAATTCATATCCATCAGTTTTGAGGAAAGCTCTTAAACTGGAACCAATATTTAGCAACCATTTGGAACATGTAATGATTGCTAAGCCTCTGCTGCTTCAGAGTTTCACAACTAAAAGCCAAGATACTATTCAATTGCAATAATTGTGCTTGACAAGTTACATATGCCAGATTTTCGGGAACAGGGGCATTGATTGTGTTTTCGTAACTTGATCAGTGCCTAATACAAAGCTCATTAGTCTGATTTCAGAATTAATAAATATTACAAAATAGTTCTATTACTTTAATTTCTGTTGTTTAAACCATAACTCTGATGCAAATGTTGTAGAATTTTAAAAGCTTAGGTTCATGTTGAGTTGGAGGCTCTAAGAAAGTGGTTGTGCTTTGCATTAATTTTCTCATATTTCTTCTTTGTGTCTTTAAAATTAGCACTGATGCTAGCCTCTACTTCACAGCAGTTTCACGAAGATAGATTAATTTACGCTTCAAAACAGTTAGGTATTATTGATGAGCATGATAGAAGAGACCTTGAGGAAAATTAATAATTCTGTCTTGCAGAGCAGTTTGAAGGCTGTATGAAAAAGATGTGTAGATAAGGCATGAAACCTCCTATCATTCAATGACACTAATCAAAATCTTGAGTAGCTGCTCAGTTTTGCGACTTTTCAGAAAAGATTTTTGAGATGCCTATCATGAGACAAATGAGCTGATTTTCATGATTGTTTAGTATGGGGTTTATTACTGACAGAAACTGAAGGTAATGGTTATCTTAGAAAATTTAGTTCAGAAGACTTGTAAATTTAGTGCTAAAAAATTATTGGGTGATTATGAAGCCCAAACTAAAAGATGACTCATCACCAGTAGGTATGAGAGAGTGCAGTTCAGTCAACTTCTTGCTGTGCAAAGTTGATGATTTACATGAAGTATTTTCCTACTTATAATTTTTTTTATTCTTAATTAATGAAAATTTATTAAAAAGATTTTAAAATCTCTATGTTTAAATCTGGAGCCCTAGACTTGTGTTTCATAGCTAACTTTGATTTGCACTTCGTATTTCAGTGTTATTTGGTAGCTGTGACAACTGCTATTTGCACTTTGTGAGCACCAAATCTAGAGTACAGTTACTTGGCCAAATCCAAAAAAAGGGGTTAAGCATCTTGCCTTGAGAGCTTTAGCTTTCACAGCTAAATTACTGGTACACTCAGTGGTGTATCTTAGGTATCAGATATCCCTGTTAACCTCCCTGTGTACTTTCACAGCATCATGGGTGCCGCTAACAAGCTCATTCCTTTCCTGGGAAGGATAGCTTTCACAATAAAGAAATTGTCTAATGGTTAGAATTTTCCTTCAGTTGTAGGAAAGGGGGCAAACACACTTTGAGGTAACAGCTCTTCTGTCCAAGACTAGGCTCATCAGGCTAATCATAGGGTATAGAAACCCCTCGCTCCTATTTGCACTAGGTTACTCTTCAGCAGAGACATAACTTCAAGAACCAGAAGAAGAGCAATGAAGTAAAAGTGTACCCTAGACTCTGTTTTTCCTTTAGATGAAGCAAAAACTTAAATAAAAATTAGAAATTACCCTGGAAGTTGCAAGAGAGAACCCAAGAATGCCTCCAGTTTGGAAAATCTAGGTCTTGGCATTCCACTTACATTTCATGTTGAAAACGCATGGGACATGTAGGATCGAATTTGTCCTTAGGGCATATTTGTCTGAGAGTCTGAGTGTCTAATCTTATGTTCTAGTCAAGGGAGATGCATACTTAATTCATTTAGTGGAATTTGCAAAGCTGTGTACCTGATGTCTCAAAGGAGATGTAACAACAGAAGTACCTGGTATCCTGGAGAAGCATCTTAAATAGTACTAAAGACATCATCAGCCTGAAATTTCAAGCTTTGACATAGAATTTGTGGAAAATTGGTTTCCTGTTAGAGAAAGGCTGAGGGCAAGGTGTGATACTCCAAAGCATCCAATTTACGCTGCATATGAAGGTATAAGCTATTAAGTCAGGCCCACTTGTTCAGTGTGGTTAAAAGGAATAGACATCTGCATTTGAATGACTGCAGTCTGAGGCTGAGTCCTACTGATAATATTTTTGGGGAGAAAGTAGGTGCAAAGTAGAAATTTCCTTCATCACTCTATAAGGAAAGTGTATAATTTCTGCCAGTATTGTACTTGTCAAGTACCAGGTCCCATTTGAATTTTATCCAGTAGTTTATCCAGTATTTTATTCTACAGAATGCCCAGTCTGAAAATCAGCAAATAATTTGTCAAAATTATTTTAATCAAAAATTTTAGCATTTTTTAGGAAGCATCTACCCTCTTCTCCCTGAATCAAGAAATTTGACTGAGGTGACTTGGGAGGAGTCACTGTGAAAGTACATTTTTGCTTTGTATAAAAAATCCATCCCATTGTCGTTTTTCGTGATGGAAAGCTTATTCTTCTTCAGTTATCCAACACAAGTATTTCTTCACAAGCTTTATGTGATAGTTTTTTCCCCCCCTTCTTTTGGTCATTCTCTATGGCCCTGATCTGCAAACAGTGCCTGTGTGCTTGTGCAAGTATTGCTGTAATCCACATTTGTCTGTACTATGTAATACTTGGCAGTCCATTTTTTTCTTTCCTGAGTGCAGTCTGGATGTTTTCCCACTAAAAACAAATGAGCTGCAAAATTGCAGCTTTTGCCTCAGACCTTGTGAATATGTTAGCCATTTTGTAAGAGGGGACACATTAATATATTATCAAAGTCAAGGTTCTATGTAGCTGTTCTGAAAAAAACAACTTTCTGCAATGAAGAATAGGTGCACTTTAATGCAAATGTAGATTCTTAGAACTCTGAGAGTTTACCAGTGTACATAGCTGACATTAAAATAATTACAAGGTAATCCCAAAATGCTTTTGTTTAAAATGGATTGAATGTAATAGAGTTCTTTTGCTTAGTGTCTGAATATGCAAAATGTTTTTATTTCAAAACTCTGAAACTCATTGTTCTGTTTTAGCTTCACTGGAAGTTTTGGAGTACATATTTTATAATTCTAAAGTATTGTACAGACATTAACCAGAATTTTTAAACTCAGTGAATTAATGCATATGTTGATAAGAATAAGAAAAATGCAACACTGTTGAATTGCACTGTTACACAGGCAGCCTTGTTTTGCTTGGTGTAATGGCAGCATGACAAAAAAGAAAGCGTTGAAATTGTTTTAGAACTGCAAATGGTAACAAGTTTTGTAGAACAAGGTGGTTTAGACATTTTGGATTCTTCCTACATGTGTATTCTTAAGATGCATTTTTTGCTGAATTTATAATCCTCATTTGGGGGCAATTATTATGCTTTTAATGTATTTATTCTGAATTTGCTTACTCTTCTGAATAAAATGTTCTAAATATGGATTGTGAAATACTTATTTGATTTGATAAATTAAGGTTTGTTAGGGGTTACAATTTGGAAGCTTTTGTCTTTGTTTTTGCTAAGACTTCCATTTTAATGGAATTAAAATTACTTTTTAATGGAATTCTATTACTTTTTTTCATAGCAAGCTGTAAAAGAAAATATGAGGAGAAGGGAAGCAGAAGAAAAACAGAGACGTGCTAAAATAGCTAAGGAGAAGGCAGAAAAGGAAAAACTAGAGAGACAACAAAAGAAAAAACGCTTGTTAGAAATGAAAACAGGTGAGTGATGTAGAAAACACATTTGACCAAGCATTTTACTGGAAATAAATCTTCTATTTTTTCATTGTCTGAATGTGCTATGAGAAAAAAGCAAAATAGATGAATGCTTTTTCATTGATCAAAGTTTTCAGCAAAGAGGTTTTTAAATTTTGGGGTTTTTAATGAGCTTTCCTAATCGCCTGGGGTTTTGAGTTACAAAATAACTCAAATTACTGCTTTTTATTTTTCCCTTGGAATACATTGAACCTTGTGCGACCACATGTAAGTTCAGTTATGCTCAAAACCCTTTATGTTGCTTGAGAAAAGACATTTTTCAAATCACAAAACCATTTTCTTTTACTAAGGTTGCATACTCATTTTTGTTCTTTTATAAATCTAAGCTCTTCCTGAATTACTTGGTATTTTTCTGTGAGTATGTCAATTGTTATTTTAACAAGTCCCTATTGAAACACCTCAAAAACCCCTTCAGCCATGCATTTTAAAAGTTACTAGTGCTATATTGTCTTTTGCACCAAAAATGTACTCACAGCAGATGCTGTGAGTTTTCTGTTACTAAAAGAGGTGTCTGATGATTCTCTATACACCTGTATTTTATCCTAGACTGAGCTTCTGTAGTCCTTCAGAATGATGCATGACTTACGGTGTAAATTGCCATGAGCTTCTGTTTTTCTTTTCCTGAGCAGATCTTGTTAAACAGTTCCCTACCTAAAGCCTCGTTGGCACCTTTGGCATAAATGATTATCTGTCTCTTCCAGTTTTCACTAATAGCCAGAGTAGGTGTGCTTAGTTTCAGAGAGGTTTCAGACGAAAACCATCATTTGATTCATTTTTATAAGCCTGTCCATGTTTTGAGGTGTGAGTCTAAAACTTTCTTGTGGAAAATCAGGCAGCTGCTCTGTGGACACAGAAATTCTAAGTACAATTCAAGACCCAATCAGAAAAATCACCAATGACAATCTTTTCAATGCTCATAGAAGGTAGAGGCGGCTGCAGAAGGCTAGGAAGGGGTAGAAGTGGTGTCTGTATTTACACGTGGTTGGAAATGTTTCAAACAAGATTTCTCTCAGACATTTCTCTCAGTATATATGACTGATAGCTGGAAAATTGATAGTCTTTTAGTCCAAGTTAAAGCTGCTCTCAAGTCCTGTTCTTCACAATGTCATGTTCAATCTTCCCAGAATACAGGTGCCAGCATTGGAGACTTATGTGTTACGTAGGCTTCTGATGGTGAACCCTTCCACTTCAGCTGATGTGGCAGGGAACTAAGTACTTGTCCTCTACTTGTCTTTAAGTAGCCTGGGATTTTGATATCATGCAAATGTACAGAAAGATGTTTCTTGTCCTGTGAGTCATGGAAGGTGTAGTTTGGAATGTCTGATCTAAACAGCAGATAGTAGAAGATGGTGTTAAGGTCACCTCAAGCTATAAATATCTTGAGCCTGATATTGAATAAATTGGCCACTGATGAGTTATAAAGTTTCTTATGCCTTTTTGCAACATATTTTCAAGTCTACTAGAAAACTTGAATTTTGGGAGTGGGAAGGAAAGGATATGTGGTAGATTTGTTTGTCAGGGAGGACAACAGCAAATGTGTGAAAAATGGGGTTGTTTGTTTTGGTTTTTTAATGATGATAATTATTATTCTGACAGTCTTACCAAAATTATACTTACAGTATTTAATTGGAGGCATAATGTAGCTCTGATTTTTTGGAGTTACGTAGCCAATGAAAAAAAAACTTTTTTTTTCCTTTTCCCCCTTTTTTTTTGCTAGCTATGATTTGTTCATTTAAAGGCTGTCTTCTCATTAAGAATCTGTAAATCAGTCAGGTCTGATCTGCTAAAAAATTAATAACCATGTCCTCTGTCTTTCAAAATATCAAAACATTCTTACCTGAAGTGTGACTGCGGAGTAACTGATTTTTGCTGCCTGTTATTTCTTTATATGGTGACTAGATCACATGTTAGATTTGTCGGAACATTATTTCAAATATTGCTTGAGTAAAACTCATTGATGTAACCAACCCAGAAGTTATTTTTGGGGTTTCAAAGAGGCGCATACTTGGTAGAAGAGAAAAGATGAGAGTATATATACTAAATGGTTCTTCAATATTTTTTTTCTCAGTGGATAGATCATAGTGTATTCTACACCTCAACTCTTTTTTTTTTTTTTGAGTAACATGGTATTTTAACTAAAAATTATTTGAAGATTAGGAATGGCTGTGAATCCCTGTACTATGTGCTACTTCATGGTTTCTTAATTGTTTCTCTTAAACTTTTTTTAAACACTCTAAGAAGCAGTGACAGCAGTAAAAACCAAAACAACAAAAAAAAATCAAAAAATAATCCAATCCCACTTTACTGGGCTGACACTGGCTAGCAGCACTGGTTGTGCGATTATCTTACCCTTGTCACTAAATCATTCTTAGTACCTATCAATCACTACCTCTGCATAGTCTGTCTTAACATCTGTGTCCGAAATTTAATGTCAGTATAAAATCCCATGGAGCTGATACTGTAGTGTTGGTGATCATGCCTACCAATGATGTTCTCAGCTGACAAGATGGCATACTGAAATTTCAGAGGTTTTCTGCAAGGGAAGCTAGAATTGAAACAGATTTTTTTTTTCCTACTCTACCCTCTCACTTTCCTTCCCTAAGCACAGTTTTGGATCTTATTCTTTTATAAAATGGTTTAGTTTCTAGATAGTTCAAATCCTCTTGTTGATTAGCTCCCCAGGCCACAGCAATGCCTTTGATTTTCTCTTGCTTAGCTGCTGCTCCTTTTCTTGAGGTGAAAGCAATCTTTCAGTGCTTGAGGCTTTTATTCAGTGACTGTTAATTAGCCATTAGTGACTACTTTATGATTCT
Organism: Calcarius lapponicus; assembly: GCA_039654755.1. NCBI lineage: Eukaryota > Metazoa > Chordata > Aves > Passeriformes > Fringillidae > Calcarius > Calcarius lapponicus. Next base: position 45,799,060 of record CM077462.1, on the reverse strand, counting down.
GGAGCTTCTCTTTCAGCCTATACTTCATACCTTTCAAGACCTGAGATGGTATCCAGTGCTTAAACAGGATTTGTATCATCATCCTAAGCTTGCGTTGTTAACTACTGGTCTCATTTACAACACAGATATCCGACCTTCCCCACATTCTGCTTTGTTCTTGGAAGTCCTTTTCTCTGGGTTTCTTCATCTTTCATCTGCTTTTGGAAGCTATTTGAAGAGCAGGGTTTGTTGCTTATCATGCTACCTTTGGCTGCATGAGGTGGAGGAAACTAATTTTGCATAAAAGTAACTGCAAAAGTTTTTAGTTATTTGGGGTTATTTGCTGACTTTTTTGCATTGACAAAAACTTAATATAGAATCATAGAATAATAATAGAATGCTAGGGGGTTGGAATGGACAATAAACCCCCAACCCCTCTGCCATGCGCAGGGACACTTACATCATAAAGTAATATGTAACAAAATATAAATTTTATTAAAATATACCCAGTATGTGACTTGAGTCATTAATTTGCATATAGCATGTTAGGACTGTGTTTATACCAGTTTTGAATGAAGTATAACAAAAAAAATGAAGACTACAAAGGTCATATTAATAAAAAAAAAATCTGGATTAAAGGTAATGCCTCAGTTTCAATTTAAACTAATTTCTTCAGGATGAAAACAATAATTTTGTTAGTAGTAATAGACATTTATGACAAATATGAGTTCCAAGGTAGTCCTGTAATATATTGGCCTTCTCACAAACTATAATAATCTTTCTTAGCCTGTGTTGTGCATTTGATATGCAGGTGACAACTGAGTCATCTAGATCCCAGGTATGCTCTGTCATCCATGCTTCTATATCAGGCTTCTTTTACTGTTGCACCATATCAATGTTGATATGGTCATTTTCTCAAATTAGATAAATATGTGCACTTTGTAATAAGTCTTTGTGAAGTTTAAAATTATTTTTTTTATATCCCAGATATAAATGTATTAATATTTTATAGTTTGTGAAGTGTGTACTGTTTTATAAATATGCAGTACAGCATGTTTTAGAAATACCTGAACATTTTAGGTAGTCTTTACAATAGATATTTTAACTTCTGCTAATAAGACCATAGATTTCTGTTATTATATGGAATAGTTTCATTTGCCCTCTTGCAAATTGTTTTTGAAATTTGGACCTGCAACCAGTGTCAGATTTACACACCTCTAAAGTGTAGTTTGCTAAAAGTGTCTATCTCTACTTTACATCTTAGCAACAGCTTCATGTCCTAGTAGTCACAGCTCAAATAGTTCACTGATAAAGAGGGCTGTGAGTTTTCAGTTTACATAGTAAAAGTATCAGCTTCTTATTTTCCTTTCAGCTCCATACTAACTTGAAAAGTAAGTGGAATTCATAAACATTTTGACTAAGTAGTGAGCGATACTTAGCATTTTGAAATTTATATTAATGAAATCTGTACACTAAATATTCTCTGGACTACAAAATTATATTCATCATGAGATGCTTTACTTGCTTTTGTGAAGCCAAATCAAACTATCACACACTACCCTTCCAAAGGTAAATAGCCAGTGAAAGGGGATCTTTATGTAAATGCCACTTGTCTGCATACTATTAACATTCAGATACATACTTTCTCATGCTGTTCAGATTCCTAGTAGAAGCACACCAATCAATTATTTTGATCTTATCAGAATGTAAAGAATTCTATAGCTGAGATAATAGCAGCTAAATTTATTGTAATATAATTGAGAACTCCATCATTGTGGCATCTTCATTGTGTCTCACTTTGAATACTATTTAAGTAACAAGCCACTTTTATCAGTGGTTATTTACAAAGATTGCCCTTTTCTTGCATAAAAGCAGTGAAGTAATGCCAAAATGGAATATCTGATTTCCAATATAGCATATTAGTTTGTTCTCAGTTGTGTTATTCAGTTTCATTTTTATCATAATGATCTAGTTTTAAATAAGTTTTAGTTCATTTAAACAGTTATGACCTTATTTGCAGTCAATTTTGCAGCATTTATTTTTGCAGAGGTTTTATATTGTTTATCTCGTTTTGGAAAAAAAAAACCAACAAAACACATTCTTGTCTCACAAACTTGCTAAGAACATTTTAGGCTTTGGTTCTTCAAATATTTACTGCTTTAGTATTGTCTGCTAAGTTGAGCAATATGAATATTTTCATTAGTTCTGTAGTGTTCTGCAAGACAAAAGGACACCATGGATGCCAGGATTGATAGTTTAAAAAATGAAAGTAGTAAATGTAATTAGGTAATTAAAGTTCAGATTCCAATAGATAAATTGCTTGACTTTAAAATAAATTAAAAATTCCCAAAGCTATTTATATTAGTAGGTACCCTCAAAGACCCTACTTTACCTGCTTAGCTCAAGTTCGTAAGGCCTCCATTTTATTAATTTGTTCTCACTAGAGTAAGAGATTCAATACTCCTCAAGAGTACTCCTTTCCTCTGAGGGGAGTGAAGGACTGCAAAAGTCATTGAAATAACATCATTAGTTTCTAACATATGTTGGCAATTTGTTTTTTCAAAATGTCTGCTGGGATAATATCCTGAAAAAATACAGATTTTTGGACAATAGTATGTATTGTCCAAAATGTATATTTTAGTAGCTTTTGGGAATTTAGGAGTATGTTTCATTCAACTAAATTAGTAAATTTAGTTGTGTAGGGGATATAAGATCTGACAATTATATATATGAAGAAGTCCTAATATCCTACAAGCATTTGGTGTAAGTTATTTTCTCCAGGTAGTTTCCCCTTTTGGAATTTCAAGTGCTCTACTCAAGTTGGTTCCTCCCTGGTGCTAGTAACTTTTTCCTCTTGTTCCCTGATTGCCTCCACTTATCTTCAAATTGGACCCTCTTCACCAAGAGGATTCCTGAGGTCACTTTCTGTTATTTGAATTCATTCTTAAGAATCACTTTTATTAGGAGGCTAGTGGGAAATGACTCTTTTCCATGACTGTGAGGAGTGTAAGCTGTTCCTCTTATGTTAAATTACAGTGGCAGAAGCAGAAAGAACTCTGAGACCTTTTAGAGTTGCTTACTCAGTATTTACTCATGTTAATATTTACTGGACAGTTGGTAGTAAGCCCATGCCAGTTTTGGAGAGTAGATCTAATTTTTGCATAATGTCTGTTTACAAAAAAAAAAAAAAAAAAAAAAAAAAAAAAAAAAAAAAAAAAAAGAAAGTCATACATATGAGAAAGGAGATGTGACAGACGTTGGCCACAAATCCACCAGAAAGGAGTTATCACTTGATATTTCCCTAAGTATGGAGGTTATTTTTCAGCTACAATTGCATTGTTTTGACAGTAAAGTATAAATCTGGGTAAATTATCAAGAACATCCAGATGTTCCCTCAAGAATATTTGGCACATACATGCTTGAAAAAGGTTCCTGAGAATGATAAAATACAGGTATGTATAATAAAAAAACCTAAAAGACTCAATGTGATACATCTGATGTAAAACATCTGCAGAAGCCACAGCAAAAGATGAGATACAGCAAAACCTTTTATGTTCACAGAATTTGATGTTTTTAGTGCAAAAAAGTAGAGCTGATCTGAACATATATTAATCTAATCAACAACTAAGAGTCACAGGTTGTGCTCTAACAAGATGTCAAAGGTGTTAAGTCTTCTGGAACATGGAGGTTCATGCACTTATTTGCAGCCCATGGGCTCAGAATACAGCAACTGCTGTTAGTTTGTACTGTGTAGAAGCTCCAAAAGAGCAAGTTGTTTAGAAGAAACAATTATTTTCCTTCTGAAAATTTTACTTAGAAGTGGAATCTTTGGAGATAGCAGCTGAAAAGTATTTGTGAAACTGAGGTTTACACAAAGCCCAAGGGAAAATAAATAACAGCTGTATTTGGAAGAGAGAAAAATAATTAGAACAAACAGAGCTGTTCAAAAAATTAAGGGTCAATAAAGAAATGTCTGTAGATGAATATTCTCATAAGGCTTGCCATTTATGTTATAGAGGTAAAATTTCTCAACAAATGTGGAAACAATGCTGCAAACTTAAAATGGCATTACCATGAAAAGCAATTACAATCTCTGGAGACATCTTTGGGATTCAGAGCTCTAACAGCTCTAATGTTTGTACAGATAGTAGGTTTTGATTTGAGTAGGCATTTCCTAATCCAAATACTACCTCACATCTCCTCTGTAAGGAGGTAGACATCAGAGTCCTCTGGAGTCTCACTCCTGCTATATGATGCTTTTATTCTTTCAGTTTTTTTTCTGTATCATCAAAAGTTTCTTTTCTCAAGTTACAGAGCAAGGGAGGAATAAATATACTTACCAAAGCATTGGGGGATATGCTTTATTTTTACTTTCCTCAGTTCAAGGTTGTAAAAGAGCCAAGAACCTGCTCTGTAATTGTTGGAAAGCTAGCTGATGGGAAGGTCATGTCTCTGACTCTTCCTTCAAACTGAGTCTGCTGCTGCTTCTATTACTATGCTGTTTGCTAGGACGCTTATCTTCACTCAGCAATACCTCAATGGTTGTACAGAAGTACAGCCTTGTTACTGCATACCAAAATATTCTTGCTCTGAAGCTTGCTGACAAAAGTGACTTGATTTCTCTGGCAGCTTCTCTCTATTGAAGACTACTAAATTCAAATACAAAGTTTTTGAATCATGAACAGCTGGAGACCAAAAGACCATTCTAGAAATTTAATTATATATTTATCCTGTCCTTTGTATAATTGTTTGCTATTGGCTACTAGTGCACAAAGGATGCAGGGGTAGGTGGGCTATTGATCTGATTTTTCTGGGTATTCTTAGGCACTTACACCTACCCAACCCAAGACCAAAAGGTCTTTCCCACCCAAAGCTGCTCAGAAGTTTTGCTTAGAGTAAGCTCAGTCACTTGGTTCAGTCTGAGCTTTATCACTCTACCCTTGAAAAAATATATAACCTGAAAATTTTCTTGAGCCCCTCATCTCTGTGCACAACTTTCAGTATGAGCAGTCATTGTGTATATTTTCAAATTTATTGCCTGTTTATAAATTTAAATGGAAACAGTACTGGGCTCAATAAGCTTCTTAAGAGGCACACAGTAACCAAGAGATAAGATGTTCACACATACCCACACAGGTGTATTATGTCCAGCTCCATATATTCTTTTAAGAAGCTATGTTCAATTAATAATGCTCCTATAGTTGTTCTTCCTGCTTTCTAAATGAAATGGTAATAGATTCATCTCAATAATAGATGTTCGTAATTTTTCCCCCTGTGAAACAAAACTAGTGAAAATACCAGTTTTTGGCTATTCTGGAAAGCAGGTTGATTGTATTCTTGTCAGTGGTCATTGGAGTTGTCATGTGTAAAGAAAATGTGAAACTCCTTAATAGTAAAACATGTTGACTATGTCCTTTCAAGTCATAGCCGTAGATAATCTGAGTGCATAAGGCTGATCTGTTTTGGTTATAAGTGGTTAAATAAAACTAAAAGAAACTTAGCATTGTTCTCAATTTAGCAGGTTTTTTCCCTCACTAAAAGACACAGCATCCAAAGTGAATAGGAAAAGGGCTATAAAAAGACTGAGTCTTTTAAATGGCTTTTTAAAAAACATTAGCAGGTAATGCAATATAAAATGCATTTCTAGACTATCCTGTATTGTTGAGTTGGTGAGAGAGTAGGTGTGTATGCAAAATTCAGTGGACTTAGTGAAAAGGTAACCTCTTTGCAATCAGTTTGTGCTCATCGCCTACTGTCTTCTCTGGGATCTCTAAGATGAGTCTGGTGCAGTCCCCTTTACACCCCACACTGTTCCCCACAGGTGTTTATATATATTAACCTGAGCCTTCTCCTTTCAGGCTGAACAGCCCTAGCTCTCTCAGTGTGTTCTCATATGAGAGATGCTCTAATCTCTTTAGCATCTTCATGGCCCTTGACTTTGCTTGGATATGTTTGTGTCTCCCTTGTACAGGGGTGCCAGAGCTGGGCTCAGCACTGCAGATGTGTCTCACCAGTGGTGAGAAGAGGGGAGAATGCCCCCTTACCTGCCGGCAATGCTTTTCTTTGGTCATCTTTGCTACAGAACCACAATACCTATGATGAGTATGTTGTTCACAGAGTCCCCAAATATTTTTTTTAAAGATGCTTTCCAGCCAGTTAGCCCCCCCATCTGTGCTCCTGGATGAGGTTTCACCTCATCACATACAGGACTTTTGTTGGAGTTCATTAGGATGCTTATGTGCCAAGCTTTTCAAGGTTCTTCTGAATGAGTCAGCCATTATTTTGAATTTTCCACAATATGTGAACTTGATCAGATTGCACTCTGTTCCATCATTTGGGTCATGAACAAAGATGTAATAAATATTATCCCCAGTATTAAGTCCTGAGGTACACAATTTCAAAGGCTTAGTTTTCTGTTAATTCTTTTGTAAGTCCAGTTTACCTAGATGTCTCTTAGAAACACTTGCTTTGAGAGTCATTCTACTGTATCTGGCACCAATGTAAATAAAACTGGATAATATCTGTGGAAAACTCAGTGTGAGTTTATAGTAGCTTTTTTCTGTTGTCATAGAAAGGACTTACAGACTCACAACATGAGAAGTATTTTATTAACATTTTTATTAAAAAGCTCAATATTAAGATGATTTCACTCTCAGTCCCAATACTTAAATGGGAATTGTGATCCAACTGAGATGCAAGAATTTGTACCTTACACCACCGAACTCTTTTTGTATCTCTGTGGTAAAGAACACCTCTTACCACAGCTTGCCTTTTGCTTTTGTCATATGAGTAATCTTAATTAAATTTGTGTAAGTATCATCAACCTTAATTTCAACAGCTGATTTGAAAGGGGCAGCTGTCTTTCAAGGTTCATGAAGGGTGGAGTTTATTTTGAATTTAACTTGATTTAAGCTCTCTGGAGCTTGGAGCTCTTTGTTATTATGATTAGAGTCAAAATGTATCTATTTCTAAACCATAAAAGCACTCTAGGACAGCTCAACAATGGACCAGTTTATCAAGAGCCAACTAGATGGCATGAATCCACTCTTCTCAGCTAGATTTATGGAATTAGTTCATCAGTCATTAGGTCATCAGGAGAAATCATACCTTTTTAGATTATACTTGCCAAGGGCTCTGAAGCACTATCAAAGGCTTTCTACTTTGTGTTGGACATAAGTAAGAAATGTAACTCTTCTGATACTGGACTAGAGTGTTGTTTTGAAATGTGAGGTATGTGCATGTGTTTTGCTTTTGGAAGGGCTGTTACGTGTCCTTTACTTGAAGGCACTGCAAATAGTGATACTTTTCTTAAGTTTCATTTAATACTTCTAAATCTAAAAGGAGCTGCCTTTTCAGCCAGTCCATTCAAGGCACACTTGGCACCTGTTTCTGCTTTTAACTGTGCACTGGAAATTTTTTTTTTATTACTGTATTGTAACAAGGTTCTTCCAAAATTTTATCAGTGTCAAAGGAATCCCTGTTTTCTGGGTCATGGCTCTAGTTTGTGCACTGTTATTGAAAGTCAGACTGATAGTCATGTATTCCTTAACTCACCTGTCAAAGATTATCTGGTTGCTGCTATGGCTTTACCAGGAAAAATTCAAAGCCTTATAAAAAGTTCAAGTTGAAGTCTACATATCCTGTGCATTTTCTTGACAAAGTTGCTCTTATCATCCACCGACAAATCCTTTGTAAAATTGTATCTAAATTTCATTGGAATGAAGGCTCAGAGTTTAGGTAGTCATTTTTAAATGACAACCAAAATGTTTCAATGTTACATTGAAACATTAAGGTTGCTTTATATGTTTGTGTTTACAATGTAAAAGCCTTCAAAAAGTCTTCTGCCCTGATCGTATACATGGCTGAAAGATTTAGAAATTGTTCCCATCAGCACTATGAATACTGCAAAGAATCTGGCTGCCTTACGCTCTGAGACTGAAAAGATGGACTCCACATCCAAAACACTGGAGCCCACTGCTGCACTGATGGCTTCATTTATCTTTCTCTCTGTGATCTGCTCTTCTGCTTCCTGGAGCCTAAGTCATTCAAAATGATGCATGCCTAAAGCTTTCCTCTTGTGATTTTGTTCAGAGAATGATACTTCAAATTTAGATGGAGTTCTTTAGTCAACTGAGTAATGCTTTTTAGCCTGCACTAATCAAAATCAGTCCTTATCTTGTAAAAGCAAATATAAAGGACTTTTCATTATGTCTTTAAAGTAAAGGTACAACAATAATACAGTTAAAAGATGTAACTTTCTTTTTTCCTTCCTTGTGCAAATAGTCTGGAAACATCTCAGCTGTCACTGTCCCAAGCCTGGCAGTCATTTGCCTTTGCCTCTGAAATTTTTGTACATAAATGCACAAGACAGGAGGGAGCTAAACCTTGAGTAGGCTGTGAAGGGCTTACATTTTAGTCAATCAAAAACTGGGTGAAGTATGTCTAACTTGAATTATGTCCTGAGCTGAAGAGAAAGGAAAAAAACAGTGTGTATTCTAGCAAACAAGAGTAAAAAAGCATCAATTCTGGTATTTGCTAAATTGAGAGGATTTAATTCTTAAGATGAGGAAAACAAATCCAGTACCCTCAGCTCTACAAGTTTGTTGGTAATTTATAAGAAAGCTTGAGTGCTGCCATGAAGTTACATCAAAGATGAAGTAAAGATAATTAAACTGGGCTATCCAGCTAACTTCAGGAGCAGCCTTTGAGGTTTTGCATCCTTTTTCTTCTGTAACAGGTATGGAATCTGTAAGGTCTCTTTTTAATGTAAGTATTTGTCCAAGTTGTGTGGTTTTAGTTTCACACAAAACTTAGTGTCTAGCTTTAGGAGCTGGTCCTTTTCATTATCTACATATAAGAAAAAGCTGCACATAGTTGCAATGCCATAAATAAAGACAGGTGGAAGATGATAGTCAAGGTTCCTGTAGCTGAATCTCATAAGTGTACAGCTTGAGTAAGCAACATCAACTGTGACCATGCTAAAGAATCCATGGTTTGCTTTTCTGAAACTTCTTGGTATTTTCCTTTGTGAGAAGAGTAGCAGAATAAAGCTTTGATTGTGTGAAAAAGGAAACAGGCATATTATTATGCTTTCTCCCAGTAAAAGGAACTTTTGGAGTCCTGGTGTTCTGTGGTTTTATATTGAACAGGTTCAGGGAACTGTAAAAATAAAGCATTTTTCATCCAAAATAATATTGTTACAACACTCTTTTTTTTAAACCACATTGCTAATGGTATTTGTGATTCTATCATGTCAGTGGACTACTGCTCCTGGAATTATGGTATATATAATTTGTTCTTTATAAGTACAGGAAATGCAGGTGTCACTACTAGCTGCAGTATCTGTTGCTGTCATTATAAGACATTATAGGTGCACATGTAAAGCTAATGATACTCAGTGCACTAGAAGAGAAGGGTCTTTAATATTCTTAACATTTTTAAAGATGTAATTATGAAATTAGGTAGTTTATATCTGACTTGGCACTGAAATGTCAAGGGCAAGACTCACCGGCTACTTTGGGAAGTTTACTTCTCCTTTAGATGGTATTTAAAAGACAGTTGTATGAGTTTTAATTAGGTATGATATTAAAAAGTGTTTAAATCTTCTATTCTGCAATTGAGGGAAAAGAGATCATTTAAATCGTAAAAGGGTAACTTTCTCAAAGGAATTACTGTGGACTATGTAGCTATCTGCAAACCAACCAGAATTCCTAGTTCTATGGTGTCAAAAGATTGATACACTTGACTAATTAGGAAGCCAGTTGGGACTGGTGCCAGTCATCTGCAGCAGCTTGTGAAAGCCGATTTAAAGGCCCCTTAGGAAGTGTTAATATCGAACAGTATTTGTGACTCTTGTACTGGCATGGTAGCAACATTGTATACTGCTCTCCCAAGGTAATTTAAAAGATTTCTCACATGCTGCATGGTAGACTCTCATTTCTTAATCTTCCCATCATAGGCACTTGGACAACATTATTAATAGTGTGGGTACTGATAGTTACCTGCATAACTTGGCAGCAGTTGTCACAGTCAGCTGCTGATGTAGGTATCAGAAACCAGAATTTGGAGCCTACTGAAGCTGTACAAGTTTGAAAACCATGCTTTCTACATGTTTTGGGTACAGAGATTGTTAAGTATGTGCTTTTATTTGCAGTGGTTAGCTTGTTTCAATACTTCCATGCATACAGAACAACTATTAGATGAATTTTTTCATTCTAGTTTCAATCTGCTACAATTTATTCTTCTAATACTGTTTTGCATGTCAATGGAAGCACTAATCTATAATCCACTTTGTGACTACCAGAATATTTCAGATAAGTGTGAAAAACAGATAGTGCATGTAAATGTTACAGCTTTACTCCAAGAAGTTGTGGGCTTGCAATATTTCTGTTGCATTATTTTAAATCTTCTTTTTAAAAAAATTATTTGATTAGACTTTTATAGTAATCAGGGTTTTTTATACTGAAAATTGTTAAGTTTTTGAAATTACTATGAAATCTGTAGTAGTCTTGGACAGGCTTAAGAGGAAACAGATGACATGCTGAAATAGCATTGAAATTTTTCTTCTGTTGTTCCTATTTCCTAAAATAAAACTTATGATCTCTTTTCCATAGACATGAATGGTATCATTTTGGTGACTGTGATACTATTCAGTGTCGTTTGAATTGCCATTACCTAAAATGCTTATAAGCTCTCCTCCAGCATTCATGTTTTTCATGTTTGTTAATGTAACTAATGTCTTGGCTCAAAATTTCTTCAGGCATATTGGTTTGAAACTATTCACTGACTATATTCATTCTAGACATTAGTATTTATAGACTTGCATGACATCAGATGGAGAAAATTAAACAAGTAACAAAAAACCCCCTACCAAACCAACAAGAAAAAACCCCCAAACCAAACCAAAGGCAAAAAAAAGCAAAACAAAATCCAAGCCTGAACAAACAAATCAGAAGCCAAAGACATAGTCTGAGCGATTTTTTTATAGGGTGTATTCCAAGCCATACTAATAGGTGTGATAGTCCATTAGTTGTAAGAGAGCAAACTCCAGTGTAATAAATAAAACGTGTTATAGCAAACACAAAAAAAAAAATCAAAAACATTCTATATTTCAGTCTTCATGTTTATTCTATACCTGTCATAAATATAAATGTTGGGCAAAATTGTTATTTATTTGCTAATTTTCACTTATTTGGTTTTGTATGTAGCACTTTTGTCTAAGGCTGAAAACTAGTCTGGTAGTGCAGAGTATAGAGAAAAGAGAAGAACTAAGGGTTACTGTTTCCTGGATAAAAAGCTGGCAGGATGGCTGAGCCCAGAGAATGGTGGTGAGTAGAGTTAATCCAGCTGATGACTGGCCATGAGTAGCCCTCCACAGGGTTGGGCCCTGTCCTGTTTAGTATCTTTATCAGTGATCTGGATGAGGGAATTGAGTGCCCCCTCAGTCAGTTTGCAGATGACACCAAGCTGGGTGACAGTTGTTGAGTTGCTGGAGAACAGAAAGGCTCTGCAGAAGGATCTGAACAAGCTGGATCAGTGGGCTGAGGCCGGTTGAATGAGGCTCAACAAAGCCAGCTGGCGGGTCCTGGATGTGAGTCACAGCAATCCCCTGCAGCACTGCAGGCTGGGGGGCAGAGTGGTGGATTGCTGCCCAGCGGAAAAGGCCCTGGGGGTGTTGATTGACAGCAGCTGAAAGTGAGCCAGCGTGTGCTCAGGTGGCCAATATGGCCACTGGCACCCTGGTTTGTGTCAGCAATAGTGTGACCAGCAGGACCAGGGCAGTGATTGTCCCCCTGTACTCAGCATCTTGTTATATGCACCCAATGGTTTAGATCCTGATTTGCATATTCACTGTTAGCAATAACTGCTGACTCTATCCAAGAGGTGTGTTGACCTAGGGAGTTTTGCCCAGCGGGATATAATGAAATTTCTATCATGGAATTCTTGATTCCTCCATGGAGATTTTTTTGTTGTATAGTTAATCCCTGGCTTCTGTTCTTTGTCCTCCCATGCATACATACAATGGGGTAACAAGGTGAAAAAATAGAACACTTTCTGATGTGTTTATTAATGGAAGTAAAAGGAGAGTGTTTAATACTTGCATTTGGTTACCATCTCAGAGTAACATTCAAAATTCTTTTGGGGGTTATTGTGCATTTGTGTATATTATTAGGCATTATAAGCATATAATTTGACGAGTAGAATTTTCCTGAACTACATCAATTATTTATTATTGGCCAGAGGTTATTAAATGTGAACGGAAAATGGCTTTTGATTAAAGCTACCTATGGATATCACTATATCCTATCCAGTTCAAAACTGTTCACTCTGCTCCCTTCTGAGAAACAATTTTAACTTTTTATCACAATAAATGAATGGTCTTTTGTCAAATGTAACAAATCATATAAAGGACAGCTCTCGAAAGCTGACATGAGACTGATTATTTGCAGTTGTAGAAGGGTACTAAAATGAAAATATGAGTTGAGTGACATTTTGCTTAAAACTATGCTTGATCCTCCATATAGAGAAAGAGGAATGTGAAATGAGTGGAATAGAATTTGGTCTAGTTCAGTCTCTAGAAAACCAAATCTGTTGTATTTAATTGCAAGAGAGCAATTTGTAAATATTAAAGCACTGGCCAAAGCTTGAAATTAATTGTTTTAATAATAATATTGGTATCCCTTATGACTGTTGTTTGTTCATGTTATTCTTTATGCTTTAATATTGCTATGGTAACCAAGAGGCTTCTTTCTTTTTCCTTTACAGAAGGTGAGGAGACTGGAGTGATGGATAGCCTGTTGGAGGCCTTGCAGTCAGGTGCGGCTTTTCGAGACCGAAGGAAAAGGACACCAAGGTCCAGAGGTGAATATTCTATTTTAGATTTTATTTTCCAGAGAAAGTTTAAAGCATTTAAGTACAGTGCTCTAGAATTTAGATACTGTCAGATTTAATTCGTTAGTACAATGAATTTTCAGGGATGTTCAGACTGTTGCTTATGTCAATACGACTGGAAATTAATGTACTGAACTTAATAAAGCCAGACCGTTATGACAAGATTTTTCAATTCAGCCAAATGTACTTTAACTTTTTAGGCTTAATAGTTGTATGGGGGAAGTGACAGTTATCTTGCTCCATAAGTGAGTCTGAGTCAAATATTTTTCTGGTATATAACTGTCATTTATTCCAAGAAATACCTAACACGTAATTCTTAAATTCCTAAACTTCTGCTTTGTCATGTTGTAATACTCTGGTAGCTTTCAAACAGGTGTTTTATTTCCATTGTTTCTTTGCTTTTGCAGACACACCACAAAATCTCAGTCCAACCACACAGCGGCCTGTGCTGAAAGCTTGTAACCATGGTAATGAACCATATTCATGAATTGCATGCACTTCTTAGCTTAGCTTATGTAGTTGATCTGTGCTTTCAAGACTGCTGTGATTATTTTTTCAGTTTTTTACATTAGTGGAGTACTAAACCATATTGGAACTTGCTTTTTAAGGATCATCTGAATATTACAACCTGAAACTATGCTTACTGATTCCTCTGCAAATCTCTTCTATCTTTTGTGGGATTTTTATTTATTTAAATTTTGATTATGTTTTTAAATTGTAGTACTTTTAAAATCCTTAAGAATCATTATGCAAGTTTTTTAGGATTTATGGAATTGTAATAGAAAGCAGAGATTGTGTAATGTTTCAAGTGTTAGTTACTAAGCGCCTATTATACTCAATCTGAGAACTTTTGGCATTCATTCTGTGTTTCTTTGTCTTGGTTTTCTTGGTGCTATAGCTGGAATGGTTTAAGCTATTGTTTATCAGTATTAATTCAAAAGGAGTGTTGACTCAACAAGGTTATAGTAAATATTTATTTGTAAACTGCTGAACTATCTCACTATCAGTCGGACTTGTTCTTGCAAGTTTCAGTGCAGTGTGGGTGCCTGTTAGCTTTGTTAGATAGTCAGTCTACTGCTATATGGGCTGTGTTTTACTTAAGCTTGAGGAGTCCAGAGTGACTCAGCTGCTCATGACTAGTGGTCTCAGGAAAAAGTTTATATCTGTAGTCCTTCTGATAAAGAGAAAGTTGAATAATGGGGGGAAAAAGATCTTTGTTTTTAAAGCAGATTGCACTATATTTTTATATTTAAATGCACTGTGAGTTTTATGAAGCAGATGTCATAAAATTGATTATATTAATTTTACCTCATGTGTAAATGTTTATTTCTCTGAGTATAGCCAAAAAAAAAAACCCCAAACGTGTTCAATTTGGCAATAAAAACAAAATTGAAGAAAATAGAGCTGAAAGGGCAGTTTGTCGATAATTACAGAAATTGGATCAAAGAGAAATCAAGTCTATTTGACAGGTACTTGTCTAGCACATAACTTATTGATATTTAAGTAATGACTATAGAGCATATCTGAATTTATCCTGTTAGTGGTTCTGCTTGTAAGAGCATTCATATTGGATACTGCTCTTATTGGATACTACTCTTACTGTTCTTATCATCACATTTCATCTAGGTAGCTGTCTGTAGACAGATTTGTAGCTTCCAGTTTTCAAACTTAGCTGCCTTTGGTCAAACATTATGGCAATGTTTCAGATTGAAAAACAAAACAACAAAAACCCCACTCACTCACCAAAATTTTAATGCTGAAAAATCTTAGTCTAAACTATGGATGGATTTGTACATCAGATGGATATAATTTGGTGCTAAAGTTTGAAGTTCTAATTTGGAGAGAAGAGTAAAAGTAAACTCTTGGATCTTTTGTTGTTTTTACCAAAGTGAGTTTTTCCATAGAGCATTTTGAGAAAATCTCATTCTAAAACATTTTAAAATAAATTCAATGTTTCTTTTACTTGTCTTGTTGGTTGAGAAACAGGCTAGTACAGATATGAGCTTGATTTTAAGGAATTCATGAGCATGTTTTTGATTTATTGACACTTGTCACAATGTCTATGTGTTACATTTTACTATCTTGAGCCAAATAGAGCACCAAACCTGCTGCTCTATTTGTTCACCAGAATGAATGCTAGACTCTGAGTGTCAAAGTCAATTTTGGATAATAATAATATCAACCTTAAAAAAGTTAATGTGGTCAGTCAAGATAGGAGTTAAAATGATAAAGTTTCTTTCATTTTCTGGGTTCAACAATGTATATCAGTATTGTTCTCTGTATCATTTTTTTTCTTGCACTTTATATCTGATATATATATACATGCTCAATAGCCTGTTCTTTCTATCTATATGTATATAAATGATAAATGCTCTATATGGTCTATTATGTATATACCATACAAGCAAGAAGTCTGTGACTTCAGAAAAACTGAGATACGTTATTAGACAGAAGTATTGACTTGGTTGTTCCTAATTTGTATTTTTTTCCCCAGCCTATAACTTGAAATGGATGCCAAATTTATATCATAGGAAAAAACCCCACTGTCTTACTGTAAAACTAAAATATGTGGAGATTGCTGAAAGGCCTTAAGTACTGTTTCTAGCACTTTCCATGTTTGCTTCTGTACTGGTTTTGGCTGTTTGGGTTGACTGGTTACTGGTTTGATTTCTGTTTATTCTGCTGAGACTGACAGATTCATTTACAGTAGATATATTCTATTAATGCACACTGCAGATTCTTACCTAGGATTCATCATACAGTCAAAAATAATTACAAGCCATGACTTGAAATGGCTGTCCTGAATCCTTTAGAGTGGAGTAATCTCTGTTGGCAGGTGCCATCAAGTTCTAACTACTCTCTTCTGCTTCAAAACATAACCAACCAAATTCAAAAAGTCTAGTTTTTATCTTTATGATTAAAGATATTTCTCTTACAAATGTGGAAACTGAACCAGATCCAAGCATAAATAGTGTTATAACTCCAAGCTGGCAATTAAGTGCCTCACAGCCACACACTCGGTCTTCCCTGGTGGGATGGAAATAGGTAAAGCTCATGGGTTGAGGAAAGAACAGTGTAATAATTGAAATAGGATAATAATAATAATAGTAATGAGGAGGAGGAGTAAAAAGTAGAGGGAGGGAGACGAATGAAACACAAGAGAAAAAAATGATGCGCAATACAGTTGCTCACTGCTGTGGGCCAAGGCTGAGCCAGTCTCTTCCTTGCAATTAACATCTCCGGACGAACTTCCTCAGTTTGCATGCTGAGCCTGATGCCATATAGTATGGAGAATCCCTTTGTCCAGTTCAGGCCAGCTGTCCCAGCTGTGCTCCCCCACAGTTTATTGTGCCTCTGCCCACTGAATAGGGCACATGCAGAGCATGTGAACATCCCAGAGCATGGGATCCTGAAAATTCTTGACTTAGGCACTGCTGAGCAACAACTAAAACATTGGTGTGTTATCAACATTCTTCATAGACTCAGTTCAAAACAGAGCGCTGTACCAACTACTAGGAAGGGAATTAACTCTATCCCACATAAACACAGGACAGGAAGCTGGTTCCATGTCTCATGAGGCATGACAAGGGAGAGAAATACAGCCTAAATGCGCACTTTGTCCATAGCTGTCATATAAATGGAAGCAGGAAGGAAATTTTTCTAACCATTTCCAGTGTCACCCTCAGTACAATGCTACACAAGGTATCAAACTAGCATTTGCTTTTCAGGCTTAGCCAAACCTGTAAAACAAAATAATACAGAGGAGCAAGCCAACACTGCTCAGGTCCAGAACTGGGAACTGGAATTGTTTCCTTTAACTAAATAGACTACTTAAGGAAAAAAAAAAAAAGACCAATAATAAATTTAGTGAAATGCTGGCTAATGTGTGAGCTATTTTTCTCTTCATGATCTCTTGAGCTCCCCTGAAATCTCTGGCAGTGTTCAGCTGGTACTTCTAGTTAAAAAAGAGTTCTTGCTCTCATGCTACATTCCATGGTAGCCGAATGTGTGTTATTTTATTTTCAATCTGACTGCTTTCTTCTGTTTTTGAACAGACTGCCTCTTTCTAACATGATATGTGCTTAAAAAAACATGTGTTCAAGAAAAGATTGGATGTGGCATTTTCTGCTATGGTTTAGTTGAGGTGTTGGGGCACGAGTTGGACTCTGATCTTGAAAGGCTCTTCCAACTTCGTGATTCTGTGATATGTAGGTTTTGTCAAGTTTAAATCTGCTCTATTTTTGTGACCAGAATTACCAGTTGTATTTTTAATACTTGTGACAAGGCCCCTCAAGTCACAGTATTTCTTGTGGAGAAAAATTCCTGCTGCATAACTAACAGAAATAATATACATTAAGAATTGCTACATCTTGGAAGTGTTTTAATGCCTTAAGAATGCAAGTACTATACACTAGATTTTAGTGGATATAGATACAATTGGTATATTTTATTCTCATTCATAGCGGTTTTTATTTTTAAATTACTTATTGAATTACATCTATGTGCAAAAACTATGTGTTAATGTTACAGTTTGCCTTAACTGCAAAGGACCATGGACTGCAGTAAATATTGTGGTACATGCTTTTGCTGTAATTCCAATTCAGAGCACTGTTTGACACAAGCAAAGTATTGGTATACTTTTAGTGGTGTGCTTAAGATTCAATAGCATCTAACAGAGGAGCTCTTTTATTTTATTTAGGAAGCAAAAGAAAGCACGTAATTTTTAGCAATCAGGATTTTGCACATTAGAAGATCATTTCAAGCAGCTAATAGCTATGGCTGATCTGAGTTTTTCAGTTATTTACAACAAGAGTCAAGGCATATTTACATCTTGTATGTTTACTTCAAGTTACTGAAGTCCAGATACATGGAGCAGCATATCCAAGGCAGGGCAGAGCCCACTGCAGCACAGAAAGCTGAATTATTCACTGAGGTTTTGGTCAGGTTTTGCAGCCTGCATCAAGTTCTCTGCTGCTATGGCTACGCATTTATTTGCTGTAGCATTAGTCAAGCTAATGCTACCTGAATTGCATGAATACAAATTTGAGATGCAGCTTTGATTGCATATAAACACATACCTCAAATGCAGCAGAAAGAGTTTATCTTTACAAGCTGATCATATTAAAAATGCTATGAATAAAGAAAAGCTATATTAAAATGCAAGCAAAAAATACAGATTGCTTTTTGCGACTGCAAAGGTTGAAAGAAATCTTTCTGTCACAATCAGTAATTGCATTGTGGACAACATTTCTAAAGCTGACAAAAAGGTCTTGTTTCTATATTGAGATCAAACTTCCATTGTAAGAAATGGTTGTAATTATTATAGCTTTTTGTCCAGTAAAACTATACATAATAGAATAATTTTCATGTCACGTCTAGTCTGAAGCATTTTAAAGACTTCTGTTAAGTAAAACCTTTATATTGTAAAGTCATTCTGTCCCAATTAAGCATAAGGAAACCCTTTTTTCATGTGTGTTCGGTTCTTTTCATCTCATATTTATAATAGAACTGTCATCTGATATTCATATTAATGTCTCTGCTACCTTTTTTTTGACAAGCAAAGCTGACAGTGAGTTCAAGCTCATCTTAGTTCTTGAAACTGTGTGACCACGTAGAGGTCATTTTTATTTCATCATTGTATGTGACAGCAAGCTACGATTGGCATTTCAACCTAGTTTTTCCCTAAGTCCGTGTATGTGGTTGTCTTTTCCTCAACTGTAGTGAACATTAGGAAGTACCTAACAGTGAAGAAGCTACCCACGAAGATAACTTTTTCCCCAGAACATGTTAGCAGTAAAGGCACCCTCTTGAGCATTAGCAGTCCTTCACAGTAGATACTGCTTTCAAGACACTGTGCGTGTTTAGCCATGTGATCACAAAACATCAGTACCTCTGGTGGAGAAAATTTTTGTTAAGCTTTGTGAAGTTTTACTCAATTGACAAGTTTTCTCAGTAGAAGACATGGAATAACTGTAGGCACTGTTATGAAAGGAAAACATTTAATAGGATTTCTATTAAAAAATGGTTCTCAGATGTTGCCATTTTAAGACCAAACCTTCACTTCAATATTGACTTCATAGGTCAAGTAAAATTGCTGCTTATTCTAACAGAAATAATTCCCCTGGAACCATCTACACTGTTTATAATAATTTTTTTTCCTAGAGCATACTGCAGAGTTCAAAGGAACTGACCATAAAAGTCAATTTTGCATGTGTGGAAAGAAAAAATAATATCCAGACAAGGAAAGTGAATTTACACCTTTTTTTTCTGTCATTAGAAGTATTTCTGCATTGCTGCAATTGAAAACACATATCTTCACAAAAATATCCCTGAAGAATTTAATTCCAAAATACCTAGGAAAAAAATGAATTTAGATGCAGAGTTTTTAGCAGTCTCTCACACTCTTAATTTAATGTTAGAATGAAGAAAATTTCCTACTCAGAAAGGATGGCAGCCAGCAAGAAGAGTTTAGAATGGAAAATGAGAAATTTTTTTTGGGGGGGGCTTTTCTATCAAAAAGTTCTTTGAAATAAAGACTGACATGGAGAGGTATAAACCACTCATTTATTTAAACGTTTATTTATTTTAAAGTGCCAAATGCTGAAAAATGGTTGGAGACTGTCAATAGTGGAAAAAGGGTACTTCAAATTAGTAGTAATTGCATATTATTATTGTGAAAATACTGATCTAGACAGAAAAAAATGCTATCTTGCCCTTAGTATAAGCTAAACACACACTGCCAACCTGTATTTAGAAAGATGAGGAGGAATTGTGGATCCTATAAAAATGTCTGTATTTTATTAAAATCTTCTGAGATTTCCCTTATCAACTCTTATGAGTGAGGTTGTATGCATATCCTTCACCCTGTGTCTTATCATATAGCATTATATCTGAACATAATGTAGACAAAAAGAAGAACCCAAGCTTTTTTCAGAGTAAAAATTTGAAGTGCTACTCTGAGACAAGGTGGACCTTATCATGTGACCCTTTGAAGATGTCAAATTAGACACTCAGAAGAGCTAATTGCTTTTGTAAATATTTTGCCAGTGTTCATTGGTATTAGTGGAATAAGATCACAGCTCTCAAGGGAGGCGAGGACACATTCTGCAAGATAAGAACAGCAAAGAGGTGACATTTGAAAGCAGTGACACTGTATATTCCATAATTGCACATACTGTAAATGTCAGCTTCATAATTGCCTAGGTAGGTAACCGGATTTCCAAAAGCTACAGCAGGCAAGTTATGTATTCAAATCAGTCAGCTGAACATTTATCAGTGGAAAATCTTAAATCTGCAAAGGGAGCTGTAAATTACCAGCAATTTACCCATATTTGTCTTTTCATATTTTAGTCACACAGAACTTCCCATTCAAAAACAATTACCAAGTTGATAGGTATAGCAAAGAGATTCTGTCACTTCTCCGAGCACTTTTCAAGTCTCTTTCATATTTGTTAAACAAGATTTTAGGTATAAATTTACCAGTCTGTTTCACTTCTGTTTTCTGAATGTTAAGAACAAGTAGTATCTAAACTTCTGCCTCATTTTTCAGAGGCTTTTAGAAATTTCATCTGAGTAGTAGATTTGCTGAACAACAGCCATAAAGCTCTTTACATTGTGGGTTTTAAAAAATAGCTAGATAGATATACGCACATACATATTTTCTTAAAGGGGTTATCTTTCATAAAGAAACCACAAATAAACCACAAGTGAAATATTAGGTAGGAAATTTTCATCAGCTAGATACTAAAAATGAGTTTTCTCTGGTTAAAGAGTTCACTGGGGGCAAAATCTGAGATCCTAACAGAGTATGACTCCCGATCTGAGTCTGTTCTGTGATTCCAGTGATGTCTGATTAATGCAACATTGTTTAGTCAGTCAGAATTTAAAAGATTTAGAGAAAGCACAAAATATTTTTCATTAAATTCTTCAAGCACTTTTCTTAAGTCATCTATTTTTGCCATGTAGTGGATGTGTTCTATTAATGTTCTGGGATTTTTTCCTCCTTTGGGAGAATTTTGTTCATTTTTTTTCCTAAGTGGTTGCTGTAACAGAACAAAAATCTTGTGTAGAACTACTGGAGTTACTCTGCAAAGGTGCAAACATGCAGAGAAAACAAGGTTATCTTCAATTTCTCCCTTTTGTTGGGGTGGAAACACTTGGAAATTTTACTTTCAAGTTTTTGAATACTCTAAAGGGAAATTGGCAGTTCAGTTGTATCAGAATTAGTGCTCGTGCCTGTAAGTTGCTTGATAAATCCAGTATCTTGTTTCATTAAAAAAATAGATCAATCTTGTGTATTTCCACCACACATACCTAAGGCAATATCTGCATCAATCATGCAGCAAAATAATCTGAATCCTCAGAAGGCCTTTTGGTGGCTCAAACGTGGAGATCATGAGTGATAAAGAAAGGAAATACAGGAGTCAAATGCAACTCTTGCTTGACTGGCAAAAGGAAAGATGGTAGCCAGGCTTCCACTGAATGATCTGGAATAGTGTGAGCAGGTTAGTCTACTAATCCTCTTTTCTTATGATGAAGTAAGTTACAAATCCAGGATGGGAAGCTGCAGTTTAAGTAATTTAGGGAAAGACTATTTGGATTTTGGAAGATACTGGTCTAATCAATCTATTCACTTTCTGTATGTACTGTGAAGTAGTTGGGCTCTTATCCTTGGCATGGTAATCTTTTGCTTAAAAAAAAAAGTCAACAACTTTTTAAAGCAAAATTGTTTTAACCAAACAGAAAAACTATGTAAAGTCTATGCAATTTCCCAGATGATTTTACTTCCTGGAGGATAACTAATACATAGCTTCTTTCTGCAAGAGACTGTAACTGTCTAGTTAGTAGCATAGTCTGTTACAATAGTTTGTCATGATTTCTTCAAAAGAAGACCTTATTTGCAATGGTGATGGTCTTTATTTCCATGGGAGAAAGAGTTTTCATCATGCTTTTTTTGTCTCCTGATATTATCTAACTCCATATACCAGAGAAATAAAAGAAAAGCTGTTTCCTGACCCTATAAGCTTGACCATATTTGCCATAGGTGTTAAAAAATCTAAAGACTGGGATTTGCAAAACTAAGAGTGAATTTATTCTACACTATTTAAGCTTGCAGTTCTTGATTTTTTCCCTCCTTGTAGCATAGCGAAATGATAAAATAAGAAATTGAAAAGATAACATCGGAACTACTTAGTGTCATAAACAGGGAAATGGAATGAAATCTCAGCAGATTTTCAGCACAGACAAATAATTATTCCAGAGGTATTTCTTTTTATCTGTTTTCTTAGGCTTTAAGCCTGTTTCCTTGTATTTGAAAAGAGATGAGTGTACATGGTGCATTATAATACAGGGCACATAAAAATACTTGAATTGGCTCTAGACAGTCTACTTTGTGTTCTTGAGGCAGGATAGCTTTTAGGTCAGGAACAAATTTGGGTATCACAGCCCATTTTGGGGGTTCAGAAGATATTTGGACGTGTGTGTACTACACCTAATTGAACTATGACGTTTCAGAAGCATGTCCAAGAATGTGGCAGGTGTCATTACCATCCATTCCCATCCATTATGATTATTTGAATCAGTAGACTCACTAACATTTGTTATTTGTAGTGGCGCTCTGTGAGCAGAGGGGCTAATGAACAGAAGGAAACTTTCCAGGGATATAGAAAACATGGTTTAAATCCTCTCCTTGAGGGAACAATAAATCTTGATGAACCAGGGTTAAACACAACTGAGTGAGAGCTTTCATTACTCAGTTTAACTTTGGCATCTAAGTTTTACTGGTCTTTTAGCTTGGTAACTAAATTTATTAACAACAGAAGAATTTTATATCAGAGTTGTGTACCTTAGCTGAAAGGCAGCTTTTGTTTGAGTTACTACAGTTACATATTAGCCAGAAAAATAAGTTTTAAAGGTGGTGATCTTCCCATTGTTTTCTCTAGGCTCTAGAGAAGGGATCAGAATATATAACCTATTAATACATAAAGGCTTTTGCTGCTTGTATAGCTTTGTATAAGGTTGGTATTTTCTGATTTTGGTTGTTTTTTACTGTAGTCATAATTACATTTGGTGATTTTTTTAATGTTGCCTTATTTTCAAAAGCAGAGACTAATCCCCAAATACTCTCAATTCCTTGCCAAAATTGCTTTCTTTCCGGTGCATAAGCACAAAAACATTTATCTGGGGACATATTCTTATTTCATTGGGTGCATTTTATTGCTGTCATTACCAGACAAGGGAAAGTGAATATATATTTTTTTCCGTCCTGTGCTTTAAAATGTAAATATCTCCTTTGATTCATCTTTTCCAAGGTAAAGTGAACTTTATGGTGTCTAATCTTTCACTCTGCCATCAGTAGCTCAAGAGCTGTCTGAGTCAATCTAATGCTCCCAAATCTGCTGATTAACTCATACGAACACAATACCAAATTAGGCAATTAGGCTGAGCAAGGAGCTTGTGGAGGACATTGTTTTGGTCAGTATTTATAAAGTGAGATAACATTAAATGACAGCTATGTCAAAATAAATGCTAGAAGCTAATAGAGTGCCCCATCCTTTCCTCTGATCCTAAACTTTGTGTAGGTGAGTGGGAAGTGGCTTTGGTTTTGGGTTGCTTGGGTTTTTATAGAATCATTAGGGTTGAAAAAAACCTCTAGCAACACTGAGTTCAACCTTTGATCAAACACCACCATGTCAAATGAAGAACGGCACTAAGTGCTGCATCCAATAATCTCTTGAACACTACCAAATATGGTGGCCCTACCGCCTCCCTGGGTAGCCCATGTCAAAGCCTTGCCACCCATTCAGTGAAGATTTTCTTCCTGGTGTCCATCCTAAAGCTACCCTTGTGCAACTTGAGGCTGTGTCCTCTTGTCCTGTTGCTGATTGCCTGGGAAAAGAGGCCACCCTCCACCTTGCTGAAGGTGATAGAGTTGTAGAGAGTGATAAAGTCTACCTTGAGCCTCCTTTTTCTAAGGATAAACAACCCCAGCTCCATTGCCCTTCTCTGGGCACACTCCAGCACCTCAATGTCTTTCTCCCAGTGAGGGACCCATAAAGAATCAGAGGACTTGGGTACCACTTGAGTGCCTCACCAGTGCTGAGTACAGGGGGACAATCAATGCCCTGGTCCTGCTGGCCTCACCATTGTTGATGCAGGCCAAGATACCATTGGCCTTCTTGGCCACCTGGGCACACATCTTCAGTTGCTGTCAACCAGCACCCCCAGGGCCTTTTCCACATGGCTTTCCAGCCACATTGCCTCCAGCCTGTAGTGCTGCAAGGGGTTGTTGTTACCCAGGTGCAGGACCCACCAGATGGCCTTGTTGAACTTCATACAACTGGCCTCAATCCATTGATCCAGCTTGTTCAGATCCTTCTGCAGAGCCTTCCTGACCTCCAGCAGATCAACAGTTGGGCCCAGCTCAGTGTCATCTGCAAACTGACTGAGGGTGCCCTTGATGCCCTCATCCAGATCATCAGTAAGGATGTTAAACAGGACTGGTCCCAGTGCTGAGCCCTGGGGAACACTGCTAGCTGGATTTAGCTCCTTTCTCCACCACTCTCTGGCCCTGACCATCCAGGCAGCAAAGAGTGCACCCTCCCTAAGCCATGGCCTGTCATCTTCTCCAGGAGAATGGTGTAGGAGACAGTGTTGAAGGTCTTACTGAAGTCTGTGTAGACTACATCCACAGCCTTTCATCAGTCACTTCGGTGATGAAAGGAGATTAGGTTGGTCAAGCAGGACCTGCCTTTCCTAAACCTGTGTTGGCTGGGCCTGATGCCCTGGCTGTCCTGCACATGCCATGTGATGGCACTCAAGATAATCTGTTCTATAACCTTCCCCAGCACCAAAGTCAGGCTGCCAGGCCTGTAGTTTACAGGAACCTCCTCCCCACCCTTCTGGTAGATGGGTGAAATTTGTCACAATTTGGATTGTTTGGTTCTTAAACTGAGATCTCCAGGGTCTCTTTACAGACATCTACAATTGCACTAAAAGGTAAAATCAAAGCACTAAACACGTGGAGTGCTTTATAGCGTTAATTACTCTGGAAAATCAGAGTAATCAGAGTTTTTAGCTGACCTCCAAAATTGATCTATATATTTAGTCTCTTGAAGAGATGAAATACCTCATAAATACATAAATACACTGTTTAGAGTGTTTAGGCTCCTCGTAGTGGCTAGAGAGAGGCATATACCCATCCTATATAGGAGTTGGCCTATATAAATTGTTAATAATTGATGACTTCATGCCTCCGATTTAAAGTGCTTGAGGCTGAGAGACCTGATAAGGGTTGTTCATGTTTTAGTTCTCTGTCTCTGTGTATAATAAAGTTAATAAAACAGGACACAGCGCACTCAATACTGCAAATGAAACAATTACTTGAATAGCTGAATAGCTGCTCTTTAAGTTCATATTCTGTCCTAGGCAATGGATGATACTAGTGCTTCTGAGGGGCAAAAAAAATGTAATTCTCTTACATGCATGCATACAAAATTTACATTAACTTTGGATAGCTAACTTTGTTATGCTTTCAAATTCTAATACTTTGATACTCGTCTCTTTTCCTTTACTATACAATATGCTTGTGTAATTTGTGTTACACTGCTATAATAATATTTTTTTATCTACTCATGCTTTATTTAACTGGATTAAAAGTAAATAGATCAGTAGTGAGGCTTTAAGTTATGCAGCCTTCCTGGAGTGCGAGGTGAGTTCTTAAATTTCCGCATAAAGAGTAAATCAGGATTGATGCGTGAGTAGCTTCAAACTCTGTTTTGGTCATTCAGCACAGAATAAAAAGTACTTTGCTATCAGGTAATCCCTAGTTTTATAATTGTACTGTAGATGGTAGTCTTCCCCTTTCTCTAAGAAATATAAAATCATTTTAATTCTGTGTGATCCATCATCAGGCAACTACTCAAAAAAGTAACATTCTTAAATGCTCTCAAATGTCCAGTAGCAAAAATAAATGAAGGGCAGAGTGCATTAAGGGATTTCCAGTTGTGTCTCACAGGGCAGAGAAAACTGCTGTGAGAGAGCTCCTGGGATAGCTCCTACCCTTGCTGCCTTTAGCAATAGCTTCCTGACTAATCAGTCTCTGAGCTTACCCCAGTGCTTTAAGTCTGTTCTTTCTCTGTTGCCAGCTGCTGACTGAAAACAGGACACAGCCAATTACTCTCCGCTGAGCTTACCCAGTCTCTGTTTATCCACCTAACAGCAGTTGCTCTGAGATCATTTTATTGAAAACTTGTTATGTAGTGAGATCTGCTATTATAAAATCTTGTATTTGTTTCAGTGGGGTCAAAAATACAGGAATCTTACAGTCTAAGATTGGATTATATTATTTGGAATAGTTGCTTCCTATGGGACAGAAAACAAAGCATGCTGAAGTGGAATTAATTTCTTCCTTTTCCACATTCCAGTGCCCATCAAATAGAAAAAGGGTTATCTTTAATATTAGAAGTTTAAAAATAAACTGTTAATGACTTTTTAATTGTAGATACTACAGGCTATATCCTAATTTCTTGCTTTGGGTTCTGATCCTTCTTTGTGGATCTTTTTTCTTCCTTTCTATTCACATCAAAAAACATATGAATGATGCCTAATGATAGATTTTCTTGTCCCCAACCACATCTTGAAGCATCCTTATTCTAAACCATCTTTCTTACTCATTTATCAGTCCTATAGAACATTAGCATGTTCAACAGAGCCACTTAACTCTAGCTTCTAAAACACTTTACTCCTATTTCTGTCTGTAACTGCAGGTTTAGCCTAATAAAAAGGGCATTTTTGACCTGTGCCAATAAACTATAAAATGTACTGTGGTCTAAAAATGAGAATATTACTTATTATAGAAGTCTTTTGCACTCACATTAAGAATAAAGCTTTGGTGAAATTGTGGATGTTGAAGGAACTAAGTGACCAGAAAGGCTGCAAAACACCTTCAGTTGATGTTTTCTGGGAAAGCTGTAGTAACACAAAATATATTTTTAATGTTTTTCTAGTAAGTGAAAGTCCAAAGCCATGCATTAAAAAAAATTATGTCCTAACTGCTTAAAGCTAAATGAGAGACAGGTCAGCAATAACTTATCGTAATGTGCTGTCAAAAAGTAATAAAATATTTTAAAATTAAATAGCCATACAGTTTACATCCTTTTAAAGTTCTGAGATAAAGGTGGTGGGGTGGGATTCAAACATTGTACACTTAGACTTCCCCTCCAAAACTGGGTGGCACTCAGAATCCGGTTTTGCTCAGCTATTGCTATAAGATGCACTTTAAGATCTACTTGGTCTGGGGTTGCACCGTGCAGTCAAACAAGATTTTCTTTATCCGTACTTACTACAATGCCAGAGCATTGAGTATTGCAGGGTATTTTTTCCTTATACTTAGTACCTCTTTGCTTTAATTTAGCCCATTTGAAAAAAGTCACCAAACAAACAGGCCTTGCTTCTTATTTTTAGTTAAAAAATCTTTATACCCTTAGCCTGCACTGACAAAGTGAAAGTTATTTCAATGTTTGCATTGCAGTAATACATTTCTGCAAGTGATAAGAAAACTTACTTGGTCAAGAACACTTTTTAACAAAAGTACTAACTGTATTTCATATGGAAATAAAGTTTGACTAAAATTAATCTACCAGCGCCTGGCTTTTTCAAAGCTAAACTAAACAAGTTACGGAGAACAACAGGAAAAAATGAGAAATGGGAAAGCTTTTCTTAAGTTGCCAGTGTGTTTGCTAGTGAAGAGTGCACTGCACTGCCTTATGTTCTTGCCTTCAATTGCAGATTTCAGCCTTAATTTTTTTAGTTATTAATGTAGAATTCTCTTTACATTAAATTGTCTACCTTCAAAATCTAAGTTGAGTGCACTAAAATTTTATAATTTGTTTGTTTTCTTGGAATATGGTGAACAAGCTAGTGGAGAAGTCTACTTCATGGTGCTTTGTATTTGAAAAACAGTGCTGCAGCACTCCTGCCCTAAATAAGATGTTCAGATTTTGGAGCTAATGATGTACTTTGTACACTTACATGAGGTACACTGACGAGAAAAATATATTGCTCTTGAAGTGTTTTCTTGTGATGAAGCTGCTTCTCTGCAGTATTAAGTTCTGCTGCATATCTTTGGACAAAAAGAGTTTGATAGTTTTCACACTGCATAATACTCAAAGTATTATAATTGGTATTTCAATGTCTTTTAACATGTTCATATTTGGTGTATCACAGACATTAAATTTGAGCTTTGAGATTATGCCATTTTCTCTACATACTGAAATCCTTCCCCTGTTTGATGAAAGTGACATACTTTAACAGATGTTTTACTTGTTGTCTTTGAGGAGTTACTTAACTTTGAGGTATATGAACAGTGCTGGGTTTGATGTTTAGTTCTTAAACTTGCATAAAAGTGGGTATGTGGGAGTGAACAAATTCACCCAAGAAAGCTGAAATATCTTTCAATTTACTCAGTAAATCAGTCCAGGCTTATTAAGTCAGCCTAAGAATAGAACTTCTATCAGCTAAACTTTCCACTGGGATTTATGATTGGAGTGCATATAATAACTCATTACTGATCAATGCACGAGAGATGCTTTGTTGTATTATGTATTCATGGGAAGTATCCGTACTCGTTTTCCATTTTACATTTTTGTAAATAAAATCCCATTAATTATTAACAAAAAAATGAGTCAACCTTGAAACTCCCTGGATCACAGTGCATCAATCAAACAGAAGCAGTGATTTTTCTGGGATTTTTTTTTTCAAAGTAGGTTTCCAATTAATAGTACTTACTTCTTCCTTGTTGGCAAATTACATTTTCAGCAGTTTAAGGAAACTAGAAGTACTGCAGTCTAACTGATATTATTTGTTGAACTGATTAATCCTTAAAGTAAGTTAATAAGATTATCATCCAGAGCCACAACAAGATAATATAAAAATTACCCGAGTGCCACTATAGACACTTTTGATAAAAATTTTCATATTTCTTCATCACAATTGGAGTTTACCTAAAAGTTTCATTTCTAATAGAATAGAAATAATTGCAACTAAAACTTGGGGCAGAGGTCTATTAGTTTAAAGAAAAAGAAAAGTTTATAGGTTTTTCTTGTTAATTTTTAGAAATGGCTTCATTTGTGCTCATTCCTTTGATAAGTTGATTTATGAAGAGAAGTATGGAAATAAATTATTTCACTCAAACAGTGGTGCTAGAAATGAGTTTGTAGAATGAGTTTTAACTTCTGAGTCACTTTTTAAAACCTACTCTGATAATAGTCGTTCTCCCCATGTTAAAAAAACGAGAAAATAAAGCACTTCCTTTGCAGAAAGAAATGAGTGAAGTATCTACATTCTTTACTTTTTCCCTACATACAGTACAAAAATGTGGCAGGTGGCATCATAGTCAAACCGATTCTTCAAGTCTTGAAATATACTAATTTCTTGGAATAGGTATTTGTTTACTAGCCAGTTCAGTGGCCCAGCTGTGTTAGCAAGAGTCACCTGAAGGACTGTTTATAACCATTATTCTGGGTGGAGTCTGCATTTGATAAACTCACAAGCATTACCAAAAAAAAGTAACAAGCCTATGGTGTTTTCAAAGGTTTAACAACTCACAGCAGCTTCCTGACTTAAATGTGTGGCCCAACAGGAAGAAGCAGCTTGAAGTTCGCTGTTTTGTTTGGGATAAAAGTTTTGAAGAGTGCTTCTGAAACACTTTATTTATGTGTTTTATTTTCTGGTACAGTATTTTCAGTTAATTCAGATTCAGCTCAAATTAACAACTCTGTGTGCTTTGGGATAATTAAATTATGTTTCCTCTTATCTTGGCTTACCATGCAGACTGTTGCCCACCCCTATAGCTGCTTTTACTCCATTGCTATAGCAGCTCTGTTATTTAGGGATAAATCTTTTCTTCTCCCCATCAGTTGTTGTGAAAGAAATGTAAGCCACCTGTGAAAAAATTAGCATATTTGGAGTGACTTCTTGGGTTTGTTTGTCTGGCTGTATTCCAGGTATTTTTATGTCTCTGTAAGGGAAGGAGCAAATAAAGGTATTTCAGCTGTTCCTACTTATTAAAATTGACCTGGATGTGCCATGGACTGGGAGGAAGGGGAACGGGAGGATGAAGAAAACCCAGTTCTTATGAATCAAAGTGGGGAATGAAGGAGGAGGGAAGTGAAGGGCGGCTGAACGGGTGCCTGAGCCCAAGGCTGCTGTTGGGAGCATCAGCCGCCACATCGTCCGGGCAACCCAGGTTGCCATGGCGATGGCGGCGGGACCGAGGGATGAGTGCAGCTCCCACTGCCCGGCCCTCCCCGGCCTGCAGCTGCCAGATGAGTGTTAGAGACTCCCCAGACCTTGTTCTGGCAAAACACCTTTGTTCCCCGAGGGGAGGACAAAACAAAGCTGCTGCTGGGTTTACAAAGCTGTTGCACATTCAGCAAAGCTTTACAGTCCTGGGTGTTTCTTTCTGGCAGTTGGTGAAGAGCAGTAGGGCTTAGATATGGAAAACAAACACTGGTTCTGTTCCAGGGAAACTTGCCATGATGCAGTTGATTTTTAAAAATTTATTTATTTAGGAATACAGGTGACTACTAATAGCACAGGTGCTCTAATTGCCTCCCAGGAAAACAACTAAAAAATTATATTGTCCCTGTTATTTGTTATCAAGAGGTCATCACATAACAATGCATTTCTATAGTAGTAGCACACTTCATTTTTCCTGCAAAAATAGGCATTCTCTGTAGTTTCAAATGTGAGTTGTACTTAACTCTAAATGGAGATTTTAAGACACTTGTCTTTACATACCAGAAAAGAATCCTTAAAATAGCCAATTACATTCAACCTTAAAAATTTCATCAAAGAAGGACATCATGTGTGTTTGTTTCTGGAAGGTTAAAATTGCTCCCAGTTAAAACTGGTGACAGTATTTTTAGATGACCAAGATTTGTATCACCATTGTACCATATCAACTAGCTTAAAAGGCAGAATGTTTGGTTTTTTTGCTTTTTTTCCCAGTCTGTGCGCATATATACCTATTTGTAACATCCAATCCTATCACTTGATTATTTCCTTGAACTCCAGGAAAACATTTGAAACTGACTGTTAAATGAGGGTTTTGTTTGGCTTAGGTTTGGGAATTTGGGATCAGGAGATGTTTGCTTGGTTGGTTGGGATTTTTCAGGGCTTTTTGTGTGGTGGGGAGGAAGGGGGAGTATTGTTGTTAAAGTTGTAATGTGATACCCAGAAAGATTTAGTAGAAATCCTAGGCTGAAAATAAATGTGGTAACTCTTCTGTAAGTGAGTCTGTCACTGAACAGCCGGCTGACTGCCATCAAGAAACACTTCTGACACAGTAGATGTATTTTGGGAAAGGAGGGAGTAATGGAATGGGTTATTTGATGGGGAGTCTGAGAACGTATTGCCTGAGAGAAATGTCTGGGGTAGAGCTGTGATACCTACTCTTTTTTTTCTTTTTCTGTTGCTAAGGCAAAGAGAAAAAATAAATTTTACCCCAAATGTACATTTTTCTGCATTGCATTGAAAACTGAAATTTGCTTCTGTTTGGCATGAAATATTTGCTTTTCTGAGAGAAAGAAAGAAAAGCAATTGAGAAAGAAGGAGATGGATGTTACTGCCTTTGCTCAACGCCCAGATTACTTCATCATTTAGCCAGGAGATGAGAACACAGATTCAGTTTTGTTCCTTTGTGTGAGAATGTTTGTGAATTTTCTAGAAACAAACAAGTCACCTACCCATGAAGCCTAGCTGCTCTTTCCCAATTGCATGCATGAATATCTATGAGTAGTGGAACAGTCCCAATGGATTAAGTCTAACTTAAGTCTCAGTGAGAAATGGGTTTGACAGTGTTAATCAAGACATCCAGACAGTGCATTGGATCATCAGCTTACCTTTTAGGTGAAGTTGCAAGGTTTATGGCCTCAGTTACTACAGTTTAGATAACCCTTAGGTCAGGGTATAAAACTAAGAAGATATAGATTGATCTATGCGCCTTTTGTGTGAGGTACAGGATTTTCTCTGTGGATGATGTGCTAGTAGAATCAAAAGAAAACATGCCTGCAGCCTTTCTTTTCACATCTTTTATACAACCCTTCTTTTTGTAATAACCTGTGAAAACATGCCACAATAAGTGGCAATTTTTTTTATCTGCCTTTAGAGAAAATGAATCCCAAGGCACCTTCCCTGAATACCTTGGGAATAAAAGCTACTGTGTTTGAGATAGTTTTCAAGATCATAGGACCAATACTATTTCTTCATGCTTTTTTTCCTCCTTTTTCTTTCTTTTCTTTTGGAGTTCTACTTTTTGCAACAGGATTAAAATTACCACAATGACTTCTGAAAAAAGTTGATGTTCTAATTTCGCTTCATATTTTTCCAGATCATCTCCCTCACTGCCCTTTTCTGGGGGACTTCACGGTAGAAATTGTTTTAAAAGGATGATGA
This sequence comes from Calcarius lapponicus, assembly GCA_039654755.1. NCBI lineage: Eukaryota > Metazoa > Chordata > Aves > Passeriformes > Fringillidae > Calcarius > Calcarius lapponicus. The sequence goes on along the minus strand of CM077462.1, from coordinate 45,766,735 downwards.
ATCAATTTAGGCAGAAGCAAGATAAATTCTCCTACACTTTCAGGGAAATGTCTCTTGTATTTTTCTGTCAAATAATCATCAATATGTATTAAGGTCTGGTGTGCAAGTACTAACCAGTCATTTCCGGGATATTTTATCTATTTCTATTTTTTTCTTCAATTTTTTTTTCCCCATTAGTTATGGCTAAGATAAACATTGAAGAGCACAGTGTATGTTTGTCATGTCCCTACCATATTTTCCTGCACTAACAGAAGGATATAAGACAGCATTTAGGTTAGGGTTTCATCTCAAATGAACGTGTCTTCCTGGTCTGTACATTTTATGAGAACATCAATTCATTCTTTCTTGGGTTTTACATTGCTATGTTAGGATCTTCCATCATCGCAACAACCCACCCCTTTCTCTAAATGCATGCCTACAGTTCAGTACATCTAACATAGTGATACATTAAAAACAAAGACGACAACAAACCCCAAAACCTCCTACTCTGCATGTTAGAGACTGAAGTAATTGGTTGGCAATGGTGAGATAACATGGTAGGCATAAGTGTTCACTGGATAGCAGGTGAAATTTTTTGACTTTCCATAATGTAAGAGAGGAGCCTCTTGTTTAAAAAAAAAAAAGTGGCAGAGCACTCAGAGGAACATCAGAAAGGGAGTTTCAGCCAGCTGATTAGTGTGGCTTTGGTTGGTGTGGGTTTTGTTGGTTTACTTTTTTAGTAGAATGGAATGTCCCAAATACTGCCAGGAATAAGTCTGAGGGGTTTTTCTTGGTCTTTCATGAATCCTTTACACTTTAGCTTAGGGAATCCTGGGAATATCTTGTCATTGTGTGAGGCTTTTTTACAGAAAGAAAAGTGGAATTATATATTGATCAGTTAATATTTTCCCAAAAGAAGTGCATACTTTAGTGCTCTGTTCTGTAAGACTTAGGTGCTAATGGAACTATTTTCTCTGATTTAACTGCATAATATTAATACTGTGGATCAGAAATAAACTTTCTAAGTTATTTTAAAAAAGATTTATTTTAGTCAATGCAAGTATTACCAATTTACATAATAACAGTGCTATAAAGTTCCTCTATAGAAGTAGTATTGCCATCTGCAGTGGAAATGTAACAAGTTTTTATCCCAAAACACAGATACAAACCATTAAAACAGCATCCCCCTGCAGAAATATCTGAACAGTGGTTTGCTGGAAAATCGAGTGTGGCAGACTTTTATTTCTTAAGCATACACTGTTACCCTGATACATACCATGGTTTAGAGCTTCACACAAACCAGAGAGCTGAGCCGTTCACCAACTGCTTTAGCAAAGGAAGATTGCAATTCCTTCAGTGATTCAGTTCTTTCCAGATCAGCTTTGGAAACTTAGATGTGAAGCAGATCCATGTGTTAAGATATGTAGCATCTCCGTTGCCACACAATTCATTGTGCCACTTAGTATACCGGCGAATTCTGTAATATAATACAAACTTATATTTGTAACTACTGATCATGTTTTAAAATAATATAATAATTTTAAAATATTATAATTATTATTTTTCATCTTTGTAGAACATTAAAGATCTTCTCTTTTAGTATTAACATCCTAGCTGAGCATGGTAGGAAAAATACAGAGTTTATCTATAATCTCATGCTTGGAAAGTCTTGAGTTTCATTTAAATGATTCACTGTTCAGCTTCCAGGTATAATTACTGTAAGGACATAATAACAGGTCAAAAGAGCAATTTCTTTTTGGATCAGATGATAATATTACCTAATAAAGAGAAAATTCCCAGCAAAGCTAGATGTCAATAAATTGTTAAAATTACAGAGCATGATTCTCTTGGTTCCTCCTCCCATCTTTAAAAATAATTGACACTTTATCTTTTCTAAGTGTTGCTGCTCTGGTGCCAGTGTTTAGGAGATTCTAAACAAAACCAGTTTTATACATTAACCTTCCTGAATAGTTTATGCGTTAAAAATTATAACAGTAAAGTGAAACCAGATGGACTGAGTAGAGTTGACAGCACCTTTCTGAGTGATGAAATTGCTATTGATTTATGACAAATGCCAGTAAAAGCAGGCAGGGACTGTTTTGTTGCTGTCAGATGAGAACTGAAAGTAGGCAGGTTTTGTTATCAATCATTTGTTGTCAGTGTAAGACAGTGGCAGGCTGCTATAATTGATTTGATAGCTCTGTCTGACTTGAGCTCCAGTGGCCACCACAGATCGTGGCAATGCAGCAGTGCAGAGAATTGACATGAAAAAGAAGTGACATGGCTCCTCAGAGGCCAAGTTGTATGATTTAAAGGTGCATGTTTGTCAAAACATTGTATAAATCAGAATTTTCAGACTTGGAGGCAATTTATTGATAGCATGCAGTTTTGAGGTTAGTCTGGAAATGGGCTTATTTTATATTGTGGTATTAATTTAATAGATGTTTTATGACCTAAAAGGATTTGCATGGGTAAAGAGACTTCTTTTTTCTCTTTTCTTTGCCTTAAAGAACAGCTTACAGGATTTCATTGAGTTTGGTCTTTTGATGAAACTTTTCCCCTGATAATAGTATCTGTCCCAGTTATGCCTAGTGTGATTGTAGAATATCTCTATGACACTTTGATCCTCTGTAATAGGTTGGGTTTTGTGTTTTAAAGAAATGACATAATGATGGCTACTGAAGACCTAAGAGGACTATTGAATAAAGCTTTGGGGACTTAATTCTGAGGTAACCCCAAATTAATCTGTAATGTAATGTCCAGAAAACCTTACTAATTTCTCTGTGAATTTTCAATTTCTGAACAGTTTCAAGTTTGGTTCCAGCTGACTTAATTAACAAACACAGATTGTCTTCTTTTCCATTTCCTACCAGGGTAAGGATTATAGAATTGGAAAACACACAGCAGAGAATTATCTTAAGAAATATGAAGTCATGGATACATTCTGCCTCTTCCTTATTTCAAACATTAATTAGATACAATTAGACACAAACTTGATTCCCAAACAAAACTCTGTAATGATACTTTATATATATGAGAACTTGAGAGATAAGAAGGCATCATATACTTTATATAAACAGAGGATTCATGAGCTAGGAAGGACTTGGACAGTTAAGTAAGTGGAAAAATCAGACTTATTTTTAATTCCACTGCTGTGCATTTGTACAAAAAAGTCAGTAATTCTCTGTCTGGGTCAAGAGAAGTATTTTTGCAAATAAAAAGTGAGATATTGATAGTGTTCAAAAACAATTAATTCAACTAGAGTTAATGTAGAGCATAGCTGCTAGGTAAATACAGACAAATAGGCTATTTAAAATTAAGTTATTGAAATTGTGTGGCTTGTTTAGTCTAACAAAAGGAAGACGAGAAGAAAGTGTATGTGTACATAGATATGTGTGTGTGTGTGTAAAATACACACAGGTGTGTATTACATGCAATGTAAACATATATGCAGTTATATATAATATGTTGTATATGTTTGGGAGGGTAAATGTTGGAGAAGAAAATGTTAACAGCTTAAACACAAGATCACATGGAGATTAGTAACTAGTGCAGTTTTGAAAATAGCATTCTAGTAGGCTGGGTAGTTGGTCCCATTTACATGGGGACATTTAAAAATTTCATCTATTAATCAGCAAGTGAAAGTATTTTAGCATAATCATTGAAAATAATGAAGGAACTGGAATCTCTTAAATATTTTATCCTATATTTTAACTGTGACTTTCTCCACACAAATTTTTTCCCCCGTCAATTCCTGTTTGCTTAAAAGGCTTATCTTTTTAGATAAAATGATCTCTCAAGAAGAGATGTTCATCAGTTGTGTTTGTATTACTGAAAAAAAATTGTAAGATCTTTACCCTCCAGATGTCAAATATTGCTAGATCCTTTTAATATATATGGCTGTCCTAATTTTTTTAATTTTGTTAACATCCCCACAGTCAAAGAAAAGCAAAAAATATTTATTTCATACACTGATGGATATTAGTTGCAGAATAATATTATAGATAGGATGAAGAAAGCAAAGACCACTGATGGATGTAAAGAGAGATCACATTTCGTACTGTTTCTAAGAAGATTCTAGTTTAAAGAGAGTATCAGGTGGATAAGACATGGAAAGCTACTTTGACTACATGGGTGTTTTGATAAAACACTTAAAGTAAGATTTAAAGACAATACAAAAGGAATTGTGAATTCTGCAAGGAACCTGAAGAGACTAAAAGCATTGAAACAACAAGGATTAAAGGCAGAAATATGGGAATAATCTTGAAGTCCTTGAGTTTTGACAACTGGAAAAAGTTGTAGTGAGTTCACTCTTCCAACTCCTAGATGTTACTATAGGAAGAGATACCCAAAATCTCTGTGAGAAGAAATTTGCTGAAGAACTTGAGTCTAAATTATTTGCACTTCATACAGTATGTTTACCATTTTAAATTTTACCTAGGTACATTTACTGCAAGGCATGAGAACAAAGGTGCAATACACTCCTGCAGATTACTGAGCAACTGCAATAAATGTAGAAATACTGAGCTAAAACCCTACACAACTGCAACATAGAAAATTATGCATTTGATTGCTCTACTATTATGCCATATTTATATTCAAGAGTAACACTGTAAATGCAGTCAATTTAAGCTGTAAAATGCCCTGAAAATCTGTACCACAACAGGTCTGAAACTTGCAGAAGATGATCTGGGTTAATTAGCTGCAACCTTTAAGACACATTTCCAACATGCTGAAGTTCATGGGTTTGACACAACCGGAGTACTGAAATATCAAAACTGGTTCTGTCAAAGATGATTGTGCTTAATGATGTATCTCAACTAGTGTGCCTCTGCATCCTTGTCTCACTATTTATCTGCCACACTTCATCATTAATGCTGATCTCTATGCTTGTTTCCACAAGCAGAGCATTTCTGTATCCCATGATTCGTTTAATACACTAAGTTCCCTGGCTGAGTGGACTGCTTGCTCATTACAGAGTTGGCACCGCACTGAGGAGGCTAACTGAGACTCAGAGTTAAAAGAGGCTGCTCTGCACTCTTGGTATGCTCATTACACTCTTGGTTTCTAACCTTTACCTCTTGCCTTCCCCTAAAAAAGTATCTGAAAAAATAATTTCAGTTATTAAACTTGTATTTCTCTCCACCAATACTCTGCAATTTTTATTTTCTATGTGCTGCTTTAGACTCCTGTGGCTTCTTAACAAAATTTGAAACAATTCACTAGAATGTAACAACAATACTGTAGCCTCTAACGTTAAGGGCAGAAATTCTGGAAATTTCTTATCTTTCCTTAGATACTGTGAGCCCTTTCTTTTTTAAGTACTACTATTTGACATGAGCAATAATAATAATACTCTTTTTCAAAACTATTGTCTGTATTAAATAGATATGAAACCATTATAAGGTAAAATTTACTATTACATATCCTGTAAACTATATTTGAGCTTAGTTACAGATGCATAAAGTGAGTAGCTTTTTTCCATAATTTCACTACTTGAGCAACTTGTAATGAAGCTAATGTATAACTACTGTTTTTTCTTAAGTGTACTAATTCAGAAACTCTCCTTCTGGTCACCTGGATTAGACCATTAACATTTCAGAGAACATTTCATTAACATTTACATAGTATCTCATCAGACTGTTCTTTGACTTGATATAGCATGAGACCAAATCACCTCTTGAGATTTTCCAAGGTGCTTCTTGCCTCTGAAGCTTGTGTGTCAAAAGCCCTTAGGAACTTGCATATTTTTCAGCCAGAATATAATGATGGGACTGCGATTCAGACAGAGCTTTGAAGAAAGTGTACCAAAAGACACAAAAGGCTCCCTATTTATCTTCCCATTGTGGAAGAATATAAAAAGAATAAAATAATTATGTATGTAGCAAAAAATCAAAACTGGTGGGTGAGCTGGATGACCTGAAAAACTTCAGAACCCATTTGTATCCTGCCCTCAGTGTCCCTGAAAAAAAGTTCATCTACTTCATCCCCTTCTATTCTGCATTAAGAAACTTGGCTGCAGTTGAGCATGATTACTTCCTCAAACACGAAGCAAAATGCCCCATTTCCAGAAACTTCATATTCATCTGCCTTGCATTTGTCAGGGGATAGTACAGAACCAACCTTTCCCCCACTGTGATCTTTTCACAAAATGGCTGTTTCTGCACCTATGCAGTGAACTATGAACAAAAAAATTTACAGCTATTTTCTATATATTCCTGTTACCTAGAAATAAGTAAAGATAAATAGAATACCTTCAAGGTGTCCAAATCTTAACTGGTGCTTTGGTGGGGAGGGGAGCAAAGAAAGCTTTCAGTGTTTGCCTCTGCACTATTGTCCATGAATCTACAGGTTAAATTTTATTTCTTTCTTATAAAATATTTTTACTGTCAGTGGTTCTTTATTTTCTTAATTTTACTCCCCCTTTCCCTATCTTGAAGGGTAAGTCCAGGTTATACTGCAGTAAATTCTATATTTATTGCTTAATACTTTGTGTTTGGAGTTTTCAGGGGATACATTTTAGCTCGAAATTTTAATTGCATGCATTTGTACATAATTATGTATGCCATTTCTACTTTCTGTGGCTTCATTATTATATTTTTCATGCTTTTCTGTCCATTATTGCTTTGCAAAAGTCCAATGCAAAAGAGGAAATGGGTAAGTTAAGCGAGGTAAATAATGCAGAATGTTCCCTTATAGAGGAGAATTATTCCTTTATTTTATTTCTTTGAATTGCAGTTGGGCAAATGCAATTTTTAAGTTGGCTGTGTCCTTTTTCTAGCACTTTAAAACATTTAATCAGGTACTGATGGCTAGCTAAATCTTCCTGAGATATGAAACAATGTCCATCATTCTTTATCTTCCTAAAATCTTCCAGTTTTCCCTTTCACCTTTTTTCTTTTGTTTTCCGGAAAGAACAGGAGAATATAAACAATGACTCTCCATTCTCACACTGTTATTTAAGATTCTGTGTTCTGAAACTTTGCAAACCTAAAAAGGCCAACATGGTGATCACCTGTCACAGGAGTTTTACACTAAGACATTTATTTTACCAGGCCAGTGGAACTTTTCTCATCTGCCTCTGTGTGTAGGTGCCCACATTTAAACATAAGGTTTTGCATTATGAATATATTAATATCTTAAAATCTGACCTTGCCATGCCAAATTGTCTCTAATTTGAGATGCCTGTGAGTTAACACTTTAAGTATTTGACAATAATTCATTATATACTTCTACATCAGTTTCATTGTGTTGATATAAAGCTTGTCTATGTGAAGATGTATTCCAAATGAAATAAAACAGCTTTAGAAAAGTACTGTGGGTTGTGCTGCCAAACACTGCTATGAAATAAAATACTGTGCCTTTGTGTGTTGCTAGAAAAGGGTCTGAATGTACTATATGGATAGTAAAAAAGAGGGAAGGGCTGTTTCTTAGTGATCTAGTGCTCAGGCACCTGATCTATGGAGACTTTACAGTTAAGAGTCTTAATTTAGGGGGAAAAGCTGAAGGAAAACTTACCAGAAAGGGATAATAATTATTCCTAATAATCCTGTTGGAAATTCTGAGGAGTTAAGAAAATAATCTGTCATTTTTGATTGAGACTGGTAATTTTAATTTAGGATGGCTAATCCTAAACTATGGATCAGTCATAGACATGTAAAAAACAACTGTTTAAGAAACGATACGTTAAAATATTGTAGTTGGGAACAGAAGTGAATACATGGTCTGGTCTGTAGATTTAAATACATGGGTGTTAAATTAATGACACAAGTGGTTAAATATAGTACTTAGAAGGAAATTCAGGAGCCAGGAAGAAAACTGCAGGGATAAAAGGGAGAGGTGTTATCGTTTCTGATAGGCATGACTGGCACAGTAGTACATTATGTACTTCATTTTTGCATATAAATACATTTTAAGCTTGTTGTGGTAGAAGTTCTCATCATTTTAATTAGTTTCCTTGTTTTTTAAATTAATTCAGATTTCTAATGTGAATATAGCAACCATTTCCATATGAAATCAGTTGTTTGTTTGGTTTTTTTAATGTAACTCAAGTTGTAGTATTTATAAATACTTAGAATATCGCTGTCTGTCTGTTCTACAATTGAAAATGTAGGCTGCATTGACTGTGAGGCTTAAGGAGAGCTTTCACCGTGGCGCTGCAGTCCGAGTGTCTGTTCTTATGTCCCTGTTTTATATATGTTCAACTTCCCAGAAAAATGAGTTTTAACTCAAAGTTGTTTGATTATTTTAGAGATATAAGTAAATTTAGAGTCATATCTCATACGTCTATTTATTACCACTGTGGAATTTCTGTTAATAAATGTCAGAAATGTGTTTACTTTATAAAGCTGGTTCACATATGTAATTTAACTGTTAGCACATGGTCTATCACATCTTCTCATTGATACTACAACAAGAATTACATGAAGTTTCATGTTCAGTGTGACAGATGAGCTGCAGGGGGATTTTTCAACAAATCCGTATATACCTTATTAGTGCTCTTGCTGTACTCCTTGTTTTTGTTACCCTCATTTTGAGTAAAATAACATAGTTATGTTACTCAGGAGAAATAATAAAATCACTTTTTCACATGGCAGATAGCTCTCCTTCCTTTCACTACATTTAAGAATCATAAAACTTAATGGATAGTTAAGAGTTTATTTAAGCTATTTCCCTTTAACATCATGAGCTCAAGGGTACAGATGCCATTCTCAATGGAGATTTCTACGAAAAAATTAGACAAACACATCCACACTGGACAAAAAGAGCAGCATGTTTTTTTCTTTTTTTGTGTATTTGTTTCATTTTTGCTTCTTTATATATATTCAGAAAAAAGAATTACTGAATGGAGTGTCTTACTGCAAAGGAAGACAGCACTGATCAAGGCAATAAAAGGCTTATGTGGACTTCTGAAGTACCTTTATCATCCCATGTTTTCCTTGGTATTTTGGTGTCTGCAGACATAAAAACATGATACTTTTTTTCCTGCCTGTTCTTGTAGATTAGGATTTTCATCTATCTAAAAGGAAAAAGTCAACTTATTTCTTGTAGTTCAGTGTCTAAAACTAGACAAAAATCTGAAGTTGATGAACAGGAGAGCTAAGACATAGTTCATGCTTTTTGAAAGATGATCTTGTTCATACATCCTAGAAACAGCCTGATATTTTGACTGTGTTGAGCAATTCTGTGACACTTCTGTCCTTTGTTATTATTAGAATCGTGACTTTAACATTATTTCAGTTTTCTTAAATCAAATCTCTTCTAAAAAATTTTATCAAGTGTAGCTGCAATTTGCTTTGAGGTTACTTTAACTGATGTCCTGCGTCTGATTTTATCTGGGGTTTTGGGGGAGTTTCTTATAAAAAATCAGTCAGCTGTGCATTAGCACTCTGTCACATGCATTAATTGTTTTCAAAATGCTAATTTGGTGAATACTGAAGTAAAAGAATAAAAATTAAATGCTTTGGTGGTCTCATCCACTCAAAGATTTTCTTTCCTTTTGAGAATGAACCAAGTCTTTATCTGGTCTCCTCCTTATCAGTATACCTAAAGAGTGATTTTTTTTTTCTTTCTTTGCCAGTTGTTGTGATGTTATTATTTTGTCCTTATGCAATTGTCTATATTCATCCTTACTAGTTCTCTCCAAAGACTGTGGTTTCTGCTTTTCTTTTCTGAATTTTAAGTCATAGAAGACTTTGTGTATTAATGAAGTTGATTTCTTACTACTTTTTCTGTACTTTCTCTGTGTGGAGATAATGGGCTTTCATTATTTTTATTTTGCATTTGTTATAACACGCCAATGTTTTTGAGTCCATTTTTAGTATTTCTTGCTGTGGGAACTTTCTTTTATGCAAAAAATAATGTGGGCAGCGTTTACAATAAAGCTAACAAAACCCATATTTGTTTCTCTAGTTTCAAGGCATTTCTTTTAAGGAGATAAATTATTTCTAGCATTAATCTAAATTGGAATGTTGGTGTTCCAACGTATTTATATTAATAAGCAGCAGGAATGGTTTCCCTCTTAACTGAGCAAAATGCTATATCCAATGACTTGAAAATTTCTTTTTTGAGAAAAAATATATGTTCTTCTAGAGAAAACCACTTTTTATTTAATTTCTTGGTTGCAATCAAAAAGATAGAATAGGCAGGTTGTCTGACACCAGTTCAGATTTTTGGAGTATTTAAAAATCCATTTTCTGGTAAGATTTCTGCTTGATAAATTTTCTCATTTCCTATGTCAAATGGCTGAGGTTGCTGTTCATACCAATCTGTTTGGCCTTCAGCTAGACCAGAATTGAAGGTAGATAGTACACTTAAAAATGTTTTTTAATATATCAAATGGGAAAAATGTCAAAATGTTGCATTTTTGGTGGCATTTGGGAAATGCAGAACATTTCAGATGATTTGAGGCCATTTTAGTTAATGATTTATGTGAACACCAAAAAAAGCTCTCCTTGATTTTGACATATTATAAGGCTATCTTTGTTATATAAAACTTATTTCTTGAATATAGTGAAGAATTTCCCTACTCATATGTTTTTTCTACCTTTCTATACTGACTGTCCTGGGTATTCTAGAATATGTGCAGTACATTGACAGAAGGAGGTTGTTTGCCAGGATGTTTTCTTCCTGAGCTGTGTGTAATCCTCTAATGTTAGAGAGCAAGCATTGTGGTGTCAAATTGGTCTCACTGTTAATACAAAGTGCTGTTATGCAATAACTACACAATATTTTCATTAGAGATGAAGATATAATATTCCTCATTGAAGTTACCTTATGAGAGTTTGATAAATGAGCAGTTAACCATTTTCACCGTAATCCTAACCCTAATGCTGACCAGCACTGACACCATTTCATCTTCACTGGGTGGAAGCATTCGGGAGAAAGTCTGTAGATTGTACCTATGAGTGTGTCAGATAAATATTTCAGATATTGAAAAGAATATAAAAGCAGTTCTGAGAACGACTTCTGCCATGGAATTAAGTGGCTGTGTTGCCAAAGAGATTACATAGATGCATTGTAGATGCCACATTTGTGATGTATGGCTTGCACTCCGTTACGAGGGGAAAGAATCCTCTTCAAGGATTGTGATGCCAACGTGTAATTGGGAAGAAAAGCAGCCAGATGACAAACTAAATAGACCTAATATCACATCCATCAAATTAGAATTGCTTTCTACTTGCTGAAAGCTAGTAGCTGAGAAAACCCTGAACAAGGTTTTTTTAAGCAGCAGCCTGGGCTGGGAGATATTGAATACAACCTGAATTTGAGAAGATTAATATAAAGTTAACTAGACAGAGAGGAATATTTTAAATACAATAAAACTTGTTTGTTGAGAAGATTTTTATATTTTAACAAAAGAAGTTTGCTTTCTTATTTTAGGAAGGTTAAAAATGAATTTTCAAAAGAACTCTTATCTTTTATTTTCCTTTTTGTTGACTCAACATCATTTATAGACATTTTTTCATGTCTTTGTACTTTTTGCCATTATAATATGTAAATATTATTTTTGAATCCTTGTAATGCACTTGATAAATCTTTTTTTCTGAGAATAAATTAGTTAAAGGTGAAGTGCCTTTTTGCAATTGAGTTTAGACTGACAGCTGGGATTTTGCAAAGTCACTTTCTCAAAGTATTGGTATAGATTATTAACAGAACTTCACTTGGCATTAATAGTTTTACTAAAGCCTGTTATGTCAAGAAGTCTGGATGTAATGTATATTTATACATAATATCTGCATATGTGTAAAATGTCTATAGACGTCATCATTTATATATATATTTAATAATTATATATTTGTTAGAATAAGGCATTGATTTTTTAGTAGTATCAAAATTAGGGTTTTCAAGAGTGTTAGTAATGAAAAATATTCTCTGTAATAGTTGTTCAATGTAGATATGGCTTCTGTTCATTATATTTTTTCAGCTTAAGGGAAAGAGTTAGGTTTCTAAAAACAGTACATTAAAAAATTGTAAAATTTTTCACTTGTCTACCTAAATCACTCACTAGAATTCATAGGTCAGTTATGTCTGAAATTCATTGACTTTAGATTGACCTGGGCAAATAATGTGTTGAATAGAAAACTGTTTTACAAAGAGTCTCTACCATTAATCTGTATTTCAGGTAACTGTTGTCCTCTTTTTTTCATATGCTGACTTGTTAAAGAAGAAAATTAAACTTTTTAATGAAATGTTACCAAAATACCTAGAAAGTAGTTGTGTATTAGGAGAACAATCCTGTTACTGATTAATATTTACTATTGTTCATATTTGAGATTCAGATTTTTCTTAAACTCATTTTTAAACATATTTACAGTGCTTAGTTCATTTTCAAGCAATAATCATATTTTAAGCTTTGAATATCAGTTTCTTCTTGTGACAGTTCTACTAGAAGAGAAGCCCAGTTTGCAAAGTCTAATTACAGTGAAATTCCCTTAGCCTTGTTATTGGCAAGAATTTTGGCCATAGTGGAATTATGCTGTTGATAAAATTGTATCCAAAAAACCTACAAATGCAAAAACTTTCATATTTGGACTTCAGGTTTTTTAAGGTAAAATCGTATATTAGGCATTGCCAGATTATTTTTTAGCCAGTGCAGAAACAGTCTGAATTATTACAGTGTGAAGTTCTAGCTATTTACTATAAGAATGTAAATAATGTGGCACAAAGCCATATTTATAATGACTAATGAAAGCTGTTACACTGCAGTCAGAGTGATGCAGAGCAACAGGGCAATTCATTAGGAGAAAAGCAGTTAATAAACAGCTAAAGCATGCCAGTTTGGACCTTTTCCTTTTAACTTCAAAACATACACTCTGCTCTTGGTTTGTTATGCTAAATAATTATTTCTAAGGTAAAGTAGATAAGGAAAAGTAAGGTTATTCCTGCCTGCTGATGCTTGCTTACTCACAAAAATGCAAAGAGAAGGTGTCATTTCTGGCTTTGTTATGAACAGATAAATATGCTTGCCATGTTCCGCTTGTTAAACATACTGTACTTGTGATTTGTTGCAATGGGATGTTGATTCAGCACAGCATATAAGCACATACAGAAGTCCCTCCTGACTTCAAGCACCTCTATTTAAATTCAGTGTTCAACTAAACTAGATCAGGGAGTCAGTAAAGTAAATCAGGCAATCTGGACTTAAATTGTATGCTTCTAAATTACAGCTTCTGTAATATTAACAATGTGTATCTCAAAAGACAGTGCTGACATTTTTGATTGATTTTTGTTTCCATTTTCGGTCTTTAAGACACTATTACAAGAAATAGAAATTATAAAGCTGCATTTAATTTCAATTTCTCTTTTATATAAGCTATATATATATATAGATATAGGGGAAAAGGCAAGTGTCACAGATGCTAAATGATAAACTTCGTAGTTTTTAAGACAGGCTTCATCTGATATTTTATTTTTGAAATAATGTGAACCCAAAATTTAGACATATATGAGTATTTAAAAACTACCTTGCTATATTTATTTTAGAAATAGCATTTTGTGCAAAGTAATTTTACCAAATGCTATTGACAAAAGTATGTGTCTTTATCTTTAAACATTAGCAGTATTACATGCTGAAATCTTATTGTGGTTTTAATTGTATTTGCCCATAAATCACCGTTTCCTGTATGTTTTCATTGAATAGCATTTCAGGAAATTAATTTATTAAAAGGTGAAACATTCAGGCAGTAAAATTGTAGTTTGCTGGTACAGGAGAAGGAATTTTTAAAAAGTGTCAAATGACCTGACTGCCATATTCCCATCTCTTCTTCTCCAGACAAAGCAGGATCTTACACTTATATGATGCAGTTCAAGGAAAAGGCCCGTTTCATGTTGACAGGTTAACTAAAAATTCAAAACTTGCAGCTGCAGTTATTTATAATCTTGTTCTATTTCTAAAGTAGGTATATTTATGAAATGGTATATTTATGACATATGTGTCAAACCTCTCTAATTGTTGAGGTTGTTTTTGTTAAATATGCTCAACTCCTTCTCCAGATGAATTTTATGTATAACACAAAGAATACAAACTTTATGTAGAATATAAAGTTGCTCAGAGTTATTTCCACAACCTGCAAGTACCTCAGGTTTGTTACAGTTAAGGCAGTTTACCTGTACAAGTTCCCTGCTAGTATATGGTAAAGTAGAGTTTCTGTAAGTCTGGTTCAGACGTACAGATTTGTGGTCTGTGCATGCACGTCAGCCTGCTAAGAGCAGAGCTGCTTATGCTTTCACAGAAGCAATGTTTTCTATTAAGTTGTTCTCACATCTCTACTTAAATAAGAGAACCAGACTTCCAGAATCATGCTGAAAGTTTTGAAGTATTAAATGAACAACTAATCATAGAATCATGGAATGGTTTGGGTTTGAAGGAACCCTCAAGATCATCAAGTCCCAATGCCTCTGCCATGGGCACGGGTGCTACTCACTAGGATGATGTTGGTCATGGCCCTATCCAACCTGGTCTTCAACATTTCAGGGATGTACATGCACAGTCTCTCTGGACCACCTGTTCATTCTTCTCCACTCTCTGAGTAAAGAATTTCTTCCTAACATCTAATCTAAATCTGCTGTCTTTCTGTTTAAAGCCATTGCCCCATTTCCTGTCAATATCTGCTTGCCTAAAAAGTCCCTCTCCTCATTTTTATAAGCCCTCTTTAGGTAGTGGAATGCTTCTTTAAGGTCTCCCCTAAGCTTTCTCCTCTCCAGAGTGAATAACCCCAGCTCTCTCAGCCTGTCTTCGCAGGAGAGACACTCCAGCCTGTCCTTTGTGTTTGATACATTTACATTTACATATGTAAATTTTCCAAAACACAAAACTAGCCTTTATAATAAGTTGTGGGTTTTTTGTTCTAGTATAGTTTTGAAGGGAAGTTTTAGATGTTTGAAAATGTGAAATCACCATTGTACAAAGCATGTTGCTGACCAGAACTGCAATTGTAGACTTGAACACGAGCAACTTCTGTGAAGAGTGCTAAATGAAGCTGAAGTGCTAAATTAGGTTGCTTGTTTGGTAATGTTTCAGAAATAACTACAAGTTGGGATGAAATGATTCTTAGCAGCACTTAGAAGATGTCCACTAATTATCTGAAGAAATGTTTTTGTTCTTAAGGCGTTGCATTAGCTATTAAGAAAATAATCTTAGAAAATGACAGATATGCAGCAGATTTCCCTTTTTCTTAGCTCTAGTCAAGCAAAATGATAAATTTTCTGTAGAAATCCTTTGTATAATATTTTCTTAAATTTGATAGGGGAGTAAATAACATTTGGACCTGCAATCAACATGAGTTCTTCTGAACAATCAGTGACAGATTGCTTATAAGAGATGACCATAGCTACCACATTTTCAAGCAACTCCAGAAGTAACTTCTTATGACTCTCAAATCTTCTACAATTATCATCTTTACATCCTAGACTTTCATTTATGTTTCAAAATCTATTCAATATATTCAGTAGCGCTTCAATTTAATAGGTTTTCATCAACTGAGTCAGTAAGAATTCTAGAATTTAATTCCAAAGCCTTTTTTTTATTTTGAAAATGGAAATAGAAAAACTGCACACTCAAAAAAAAGAAATAAGTCATATAGGGAAAAAAGTCCCTAAAGATTTTGCTCTGTGAGCTTAATTGTTCATGAAGCTTGGTTACTGTACATTTGTGTTCATTAGTTGATAGGCTGTTGAGGTGAACTTTGCTTACTGTTCTGCATAGACTAATGCTGTCCTACATGGAATGGATGGGCATTTTTGGTGTTATCTTTGACTACTTAATTCAAGTGATGTGATTAAACGTCACCAAGGTTAAATTATGAAGGTTGAATCTTTAACAGTCTATCCTTTGAAAAATTTTATGATCTGACTTAACAACTGTATCTCACTGTGAAGCTGGGTTTGAACCAGATGACCTCTATAGAGGTCTTCACCAACCTAAGCTTTTTCATTATCTGAGAGAGCTCTAGATCTTTATTAAATTTTGTGAATTAAAACATATAAGTACATTTTGAAGTTATGACATATGCAAATGTCTCGAATATAAAGGACTTGTTTCCATCAGGTGCCATGTAGAAGATCTGATCATTAATTTTTAGTAATATTTTCACATCCATATAAAAAATAAGAAGATCCTTGATTAACATAAAAAGGCATTTGTCTTGCATTCCTCATATTCGGGTTTTAGTGGGGCACCAGACATTTCAGATAAGTGTCAGGAATTTTTTTGGGCACCTATTCTATAGTACCTAAATCTTCTGTACTTGTGCTTCATGTCAGCAAGAGCCTCGGCATTTTTGCATTCTCTTTATCAGGGAGATAAAAGGCTGTATTATTTTATTTGTGTTTTTGTTTTTAGGCTGATAAACTGAAGTATACATTCTTTGGACTTCTTTATTACTGTGTTTCCATTGGTCATGTAACTAAGCAACTATCTTTGCATGTCTCCCCAAAATCCCACTGGAAAATTACTTATTAGGAAATCACCTAATCCTAAATTTTATTTTGTGATGTTTAAGGAGAATCTGTTTACCTTCATGGTAAACTGAGCAGTTCTGGAAGCAGTACTACTGTGTTTTACCTCCTAAGGATTCACTTACACAGCTTCAATTGGTCACAAATTTGATGGCAAAACTTAGTGACTGTGTCTCATGCCTTGGCCACTAAGAGATTTTTCCTAAAGTACATATTGCAATAGTTACAAGTTTTTGTCTATAACTTCTTTTCTTCATAGCAATAATAGGCATCTCAATAAAGATGGGAAAATGCTTTGCATTGATGGAATTAAGCTTACTGTAAATGCAGTAGCCAACCTTGTCACATTCAAATTGGAAAAACGAAAAAAAAAAAACACTGTCAAAAATTCAATTTAGCATTACAGAGATTACTGCAGTATAACAGCCCTTTATCTGTAGTAGTGTATAAAAGCACTTCTAACAGTGCATCAATTTTCACAGCCATTTAGTAGATTAGAAAGCAATTGTAAACAGAGTAAAACCCACATTAACTCCTGTCAGCAGCCTGCCTTTTTCTCAGTTATGGATTTGTTTGAAATAACAGTGAAGTCTTAAAGTGATTGCATCAACATCACAGATTGTATTATAAATATGAATGAACCCATTGTAATGGACTGCATAGTAATAGATGGCAAGAATTTTTCCCCTCCCCTCAAAGTAACAGCTTTTGTAAGTGAAGAATAGCTGTGGCATAAGGAAACATGTCACTCTTCAAGAAATTACTGCTCCTGTTGTGAAACAGTAACTGCACCGAGTGATGGATTTTTAAACTGCCCCTATTTTAATATTTTAGCAATGCTCCATTAATAAGTGTCTGGTATTTCTTTTAACTGAAATAAACTGAAAGTTATATATATTAAAAAATCCTAAATCAAGCATTTTTAAATGACCAGTTATTTAAACAACAGTACTGATGGTGTTTTTTCAAGTGCAGAGAAAGAAAGTAGCCATGCATGGGTTTGTTTATTTTGGAAAATTGCCTTTCTTTTAACTGCTTCAAAACAAGAAATGCAGTGAAAATGAAAAGAATACTATTTTTTCCCTCATCATCAGGTAGCACAGTTACAATAAACTGATTCATGGCCAGTGTGGTGAAAGCTGATCTTGAAAGGCTTGAAGATTCTTCATACACAACATCAGGCAGAGTGGGGTGTCTTTTGCATTTTTTTTTCATTTCTCCAGAAGATGTCTAATGTCTCTAACAAACACTGGTCACTAGATATTTGCTAACACCTCTTTCTAAAAGGTATTCTACTGCATATCTTGTTAATTGCTGCTGTCCATTTAGCTATTCCTTACAGACTTCAATAAGTCTACTATTCTACTATTCTGCTATTCAATTGCTTTTGTTAGAAAACTCTGGCTACCAGTGCATTGTGATAAATGTACCACAGTCATTATGCTAGGGTGCTATAAAATAGCGCTTCTTTGAAGTAAAAGGGACAATACTGTATATTTGAGTTCCATTTTTTCACAAACAGGATATTAAACATTGAGGACCAAATTTGCAAATGAGGACAAATGTAATGTTTCTGATTTATTGGAGTAAAATCTGTTAGTAAAATAAATACAAAGAGAAAAATAAAATTTTCTCCAAATTGTAAGAATGAAATGTGAAAATATTTATCTTCTCTCAGCTGTTGCATTTCATTGTTGTTTTGTGAAATACTGTGGCAATTACTCAATGAAACATTTTGCACAAAGGCTTCATTTTAAAAGTCTTTAAATTTTGGCTGAGAAAGTAAGTGGTTTTCTCCATAGAGTCTGTGTATTTCTTTGATATCCTAGGTGTAATTGTAGTTTTTAACCTTCAACTTCGTACATTTAAGCAAAAACAGTTTCGGGAATGGTGATTTCACATTAGTGAATTTTCTGCTTTACTGTGTTATAGCTACTTTTTAAATATATTTTTGTAAATATAACAAGAAAATGTAATTGATCTTTTTGAGAATGAAATGCTTAACCAGTGCTATTTCTGGATTTATATTATTTCATCCAATAAAAACAATATCATGCTTTGGTAATAATGAAGGACATTTAATGAAACTTAAAGAAAAATAATCATCACTAAAAAAAATACAAAACATCTAAGAGCTAATTTTATAGTTATGTGATTGTTTGATTTATATTTTTCCAAAAAATTCAAACATTTTTCTCTTTTTTTTCAGAAAGTGCAGGTGAATGAGTGGTTTCTTAAATTTGACCCAGCATTCTAATGTAACTTCCTATTGTTAAGTGTTCCTATTTAGTGGATTTCAATATTCCAAGTCAAATAAGTGCACAGAATTCAAATGCTGTTCTGTGTCCTAGACTTACACAATCATAAATTTGATTATCTTGCCTTTCCCTATCCTTCATTTACCTACATGCTCTTAGGTGCAGCTGAAAATGTTTATCGAAAACTGTCTCATCCATCCTAAGTGCGCAGTTCTTTCTAAGATGCTTTCTCATCTAATTCAGTTTCACATACAGCCAATGTTTTATATAAATTGATAAAATTAACTGTATCTTGCAGTAATTTTATTACCATTAGCTTACTAATCTGTCTTCTTGAAGAAGACTTAAATGTCACTTAAAAGCAAGGGAAACTACAAAGGAAAGAAGCTGGTAGAAACTAAACCAGTGAAGGTCCCAGGGCTAGAGAGCAAGCTGTCCTCTCATTAGGACCTGCTTTAGTATGAAATCCTCAAGAAGGAATTGCAGTTGAAACTGAACTCGACATTGTTCCTGAACTCAGACAAAAATGATGTCACATCACCCCTAAAGCAGTCGAGTCTCTTTTCTCTGAACAGCAGAATTGTCTTCCCAAGGCAGGTGAGAACTCCCAGTCCAAGATTTACCAGTCTTTCTGGCCAGAAAGTCACGTTGCTGTAGCTTCTGCAGCCATCCAGCTGCCCACAGTGCTGCTCTTACAAGTGTCTGTCTCTCATATACTCTAGTTAACTACCTCAGCCCACTTCTCTTTCCAAGCTACATCACTTCTGTTTGAAAGAAAACATCTTTTAAATACTATTGGTGAGAAATTACTGTTCAAAGCTGGCAGTTCTCAGACAGGTATAGACACATGTAAAGCAGGTAAATAAACTTTATGTTCAGGTGTAGATATATTCCACTTAATTACATGGGATCTGTTTTGCTTGCCTTCACTATCTATTTAAAACTAATCTAAGCTAGGCTCTGTCTCTAATCGAAAGAAGCCAATAGATACCTAAAGTATGTGCTTTTAATTGTGCTCTGAAGATTGCCTTTTTCCCTTGACTAGTCCCTTGACAGTGCAATCTCTTTGCCATTATTGTTCTGCAGAGTCAGGCATAATGATTCTGCACCAGGACTACCATGCCCTACAATGATTTCATTATAGTGAAATACAGCACTAGTGGGTACGTAGGATCCATAGATAACATTCCACACTTTGTATCGCTCTCAGAAATTCTGATTTTGTGTAATTAGTACGGTACAAAACAACCTCAGCCACCCACAAATAGATTTTGCTATAAATGAGTTGTCCCCTAAATTTGAAATACCTTTCAGCTGAATCTTTGTGTATTGCAGTCCTTCCTATATGCACCAGTGACTATGGAGCTGTGCATAATCTGATGAGGAAAATGGCATTTCTGTTTTAATTCTGATGGGCATAGGTCATTTGGATTCGTTTCTGAATGAATGATGGAATATATATCAAAGTCTGTTAAACAATGAAAAGATTGTTGAAAATAGTCTTTTCAAATGATTGAGTGTCAAGTAATGGCATGTTTTTGTTTCATACCAAAAATAGCTTTGTGTGTTGGCATTTTTTTTTTACCATGTTGAACTCTTAATGCTTTTCTTTGCTAGTTCTGAATAGCTTTATGCTTTACGGAATAATTCAAATTCAGCATAATATTTAGTATGTTGTACAAGTAAGAGAAAAATATTCTGTAATATATGCATAAAATATTGATGATAAGGCCCAGTTTTTATCCCTTTGCCTTTAACTTGGTGCATACTCTGCGAAAGCTATGGGTGTTTTGGTTTTTTTGGGTTATCTTGTTTTTTTAGAGAGAGCCTTCATAAAACATTTTCATGGAACTCAAATCTCTGTTACTTTAATTCTTTTGCCTACTAATCTATCTTACTACAAAAATGCATACTCTTCAGAAGTAATATCTAATAATCACAGGGTTGCCTTCCCTTTTGAAGTATCATCTCTAAAGACTAAGCTTAAACACTTAGCCCTCTGCAGATGTGAAATTCTTATGTTTTGATGCATACAACCAGAGTTTTGTAAGTTTTGCATGGCCAGGACTAAATCTAAGCCAATTTCAGTTTAAAGAAGTGATGGTTTTTACCTCAAGAGTAGGATTCCATGTACCAATGCAGAAGTAGAAATAATTTATTATATAGGCTGATTTTTAAATCCAGAATATGTTTCAAGCTTGTCAGAAACTTGCAAAGCTATACGCAGGTTTGGGTATCCCAAATCTGTCAGAGAGAAGAACCTAAACCACTATAAGAGCTATGTATACTGCAGGTATATGTTAGTGACATGAAGGATATTTAAAAAGGACAAAATGGCGATAGGTAATGGCTGAGCAGCGTTCTTAGTAATGGTGTCTCACATCTACAGTTCTTGTCAGCATATTGCATACTAAAGAGTGTTCCCCTGCTTATATCCAAAATGTTCACTGCAGCAACTGTAACTTTTTAAATTATATTCTTCATGTAGCCAGAAAAAGCTTTGTGAAATTTTACAGCTTCTGTTAAATAAGTGGTGAGATGTATACTTAATAGTCTATCAGGCCTTAAAATCACTGAATCTGCACCCTGTTCTCCCCCACAGGGGAGGTGTCATCTCAACAATCCCTTGTCTCGGTCCAGACTAGGAAATGCACTTTTATGCAGATTTTGCTGCTGTCAAAAGTCTACATCTTCCAGATACAGAAGTCACTTTTAGATATCTGAAGTTTACCTGTTTAAAATATCTACATTAGGGTGAAATGAGGCACAGTTTAAAAAGCTTGTTTCTTCTCACTGAATGTGAAGGGAGCCTAAGGCAACCAGCACAAATTCATTTGGTCCGCTTAATCTCACACTGGATCAAGGGCCTTTGCTCAGGCACAAGGATGCACAGGACTTTGCATGCTCTTGTTACAAACAATTTTATATAACACTGAAGAGTCAGTTTTGTTTCTGTACCTGCAAAACATATGTATTCATAGTCAATGAGTTATATCTATTTCATAGTTGTAGTTATAATAAGGCCAGTTAAATTTGCATTTTATTGTTTTAAATTTAACTGAGAATATTTCAAAGTATTCATTACCACACAAAAACAAAAAGGAAATGCATCTACACAAATGTAATTGAACGTTTTGCTTTAAGCCGTATTCTGTTACATAACCAAAGAATTATAAATTTGTACATCTCCTTCAGCTTATTGAAACTGTCCTGATTTTAAGCTTAATTTCTGGAAGAAATCCATTTGGCTAGTAAGCTCAGAAGAAGCAAAGGTTTTTAAGAGACGTAAGATAAATTATCGAGTGCCATAACTGAATTCTTAAACATAGAGGACTAAGACTCCCTTCATACTCCCTTCCACAAAGTTTTCCTCAGTTATGTTTCTGAAATAAAAACACATAAATATCTAGCCTACTATTTTTGCTGCAAAATTTTTACAAATCTCCTTGGAGTCAGCAGAATTGTTATTCTTAATGCTGCTGACTAACACTGAGACTCTAGATAATAATACCAATTGTACGTGGTATTATTTTATTACACAAAACTGAAAATTATATTTCTTCTTTAGGATGTTGCTTTGAAATTAATAGTAACATGCATGAAATTTGCGTTTTAATAAATTTTCGTTAGACAAGTGAACTGCTGAACATTATGAGATTTTTCAATTGCATTTGTTTTTTTCCTTAGCATTTAAAGCTACTCAGGTGTAGCTTTTCTCTGGAAATGAGCACTGATGAAGGCGCTAGAAAAGACTTGAGAATATATCTCTAATGTGTTTAGTATGAATGACTAATTTAACTGATGAGGTAGCAATGAGTTTACACAATATAGTTGTTCTAGAAAGAAGTGTCATTTTAATAGTTATTATGTATATTGTGTTTTCTAAAAGGTGTTTAGGTGTTTTTATCATCTCTTTAGAACATGGTGGGAGAAAAAGAATTCTCATTATGAGAACTGTGTGGTGATTGTGCTTGTGTATAACTAGGAATAACCTATAGATGTTCTAGCCTGAATGAATTTATGCACACATGAAACTGTGTGTGCATCTTGTGTCCTAAAAAAATGTTTTCAATGTTTAAGTCTTTGAAGAGTATCCACAGAACTTCCCATGGCTGTCTTCTAGTTTCTTCAGCTATGTATGGAATAATGGAGGGGAAAATGGAGGAGATTTCTGAGCAGTCAAATGATTTCCATCTCAGATTAACTTGGTTCTGGAAATAAGTTGTTTAATGGGTTGAGGTTTTTTTGTCTACACCAGGTTGGCATCTATAGTCAGTACAGTTCCAAAGGAGTAAACGCTAGTGATTCCACACAATTGGCAAAGCTCACCCCTAAATAATGGCTGGTTTACAGGCAGTGAAGCATCTGCATATCACTACTTGAGAAGAAATTGTCATTGCTTAGATGTGATCATGTATGGGCTTGGAATTAAAGCCTAGGTTTGCAATGGGGTGCATGGCAATATAAACTGATAGAGTAAACAACTAAACAAAAGCCTAAACGGGAAAAAATGGAATTGTGAAAAGTTTGCCTTTAAAGTCCGAAATCTGTCATGTGAACAGCTTACATCAAATTCATATATGCAATGGCATAGAGTTGTTACACCATCTCTGGTTTTACTGGGGGTGGCCTTTATGTTCTCCATGGCAGCCCATAAGCCACTGTGCTTTGTCTTAGTGACTGGTGATGCCACCAGAGCAGTGTTTCGGCTGTTGCTGAGCTGTGCTTGTATGGTGTCTTGGCTTTCTGTCTGTCCACACAGAAAAACACAGAGCCAGGAGGCTCAGGGTGGGAAAGAGGTTGGAAGGGGATAACTGACACGGCTGACTGATGCTCTACCATATGATTTCATGCTCAGCAATAAAATCTCAGGGAAAGGAGGAAAAGTTCTTTTTGAACATGTTCCCTTACAACCTTAAGCATATCTTAAAAGGACTACATTTTTCCCAACTTCATTCAGAAAACCCTTCACATATTTTATGCTTTCATGTGTCATAGTATGAATAATATTTAGTTGAATGCCCAGAGTAATTGAAGAAAGAAAAGCATTCATGATAGTTCAGATAATCTTCAGTGGTCTTTGCTGTAATATGTTGTTCTCTGAATTCTTGCACTGCTCAAGCATTTACATTTAACATGAGAATGTATTTGACCATGCATGCTACAGAGAAATAAGTTATGTTTTTTTCTTTGTGAGTGCCTGAGCTTGTGTATTATTATTTTAATTACCTCTCAGGCAATCTTCTGATATGTGATCAAGTGCAGGTCAATGTTCTGAGAGTCCTTCAACATGACAGTTCACAGAATAATTATCCTGTCATCGCACCTTGATTCATTGTTACATCGTTTCTTGGACTTTTTCCTCTTTCTCACATTTGCTTAGCAACCAGATCACAAGTCTCATACTTATTATTCAAGTAATCACCCTCTGCAGCACATAGATGCATCAATTAAAGCTTTACAATGAGGTATATTGTTCTGTGTGGAATCCTCACGTGTCAGGAATTAAAAATTGATTTTAAATGTTGCAGGCTGTGTTCAAATGGCTCATCTGTGTTTATGTTAAACAAGCATGCTAACAATTCCAAACAAAAAAACCTAGGTCAAAATCATTAGGAAATGAATGATAAAATTATATTCTGTTCTTAAGGCACTTAGTTTTTTAGAGATTTACCAATTAAATTCAGCTCTGAAATGTCTGAGTGCCAAACATTTATTTTAGCTGTGTTTTTTTCAGATGCAAATCAATTTGATATCTGCTTTATATGTTCTTACCTATGGTCTTTGTAAACATTTTCTGGCTAATTTTCCGATTTGTGTAAATTTCACAGCAATTTATTATTAGAATGAAATTCAAGTACCCAGAAGCTGTCAAGATGGTTCAGTGATTTAATGTTGGCGTCCTGCAGCTTTGACTTTAATCAGCAGATGCTCTGGCATTACCATAAATGTTTTCTTAACCGTCTCTGTCAAAAAAAAAAAAAAAAAAAAAAAAAAAAAAGACAATTTTTCCTCTTTGGAGTCTCCTGTTTCTGATTAAATTCGGTTTGGGTTCTTTTGCATAATTAATATACCATGATGATCTCTAACCATTTGTTTTTAATATCACCTTTTGAGCTAAACTCATTTGCAAGACTGCAACATAAGTCAAAACAGACAAAAGAAAAACAAGTCTATGTTGAAGTCTATGTTAAAACTCTGTTTCCGTGGCTTGGGAGGTCTTATTGCCTTCTGCCTCATTTTCTCAGTGAATATAAAGGCTTCAGGGTTTCAGCAGTTCAGTTTTTCATATTCTATGTAATATTTTAGATGCCTCCATGAGAAAGAGTTTTTTTTTCTGTACGTGCAAAGATGTGTTGCATTTTAGATTTTTGAAAATTTAAAAAAAAAACCCTCCTACACAGTAAGATTAACCTTTGTTAGCTGGTGATTACTAAATAGTATTTGAGTGCAATTGATTGGGAATAGAAGGAGGAAGTACTACAGTTAGCTTCTGCTGTTTTTAACATACCTAAGTGGCTGCTAAGAGTTTAACTGGTCAAATATAGGGCAGTAAATATGTTCATTGCATAAAAAGTGCATACCATTAGTGATGTTAAACACAGCATTTTGAATTCACTATGACCGGATTAATTACCCATGATAATGTAGCTTGAATTTGTCTTGTGATAATTCAGTGGTATTTGGAGGAGTCGGTAAAAGCCATTTTTAAATAATAATTCCTCTTTCAGAGACTGTTGAAATCAGTGTCCCTTTTCAGAGCAGTTTGTCACACTTGCAGAGTACAGTTGTTAGTGTCAAATACACATATGGTTGGATCATGTGCAGAGTAGAAACATTTTTTTATGTTCGATCTCTCTCCACATATGAACAAGGCCAAATTAGTCCTTCCCAAAGTGAGGGAATAATTAGGTGAAAGCACATAGCATTAATTAGAGCATCATATAAAGAGAAAGAGAAGAAATGTCAAAAGAATATATTTATGCAATCTTGGAGAGTGAGGGAGAGATGAATAACTTTTCCTCTGCCTTTATTTCCCAATATTTACTTTTGCACATGAATCTTCTTGAATACGTACTATTTCCTGCTCCACGGTTACAGTCTGCTCATTAGCATGCTATCAATTATTTTCTGCAGAGCTTTGTCAGAGGAAAGTAAGGACCATAATAATAATATGAAAGTTACATGAACTAGGATGATTCAGCTTCATTCAATTTCCATCCAGTGTATTCATGAAGGCAATCTTGGATGTTAGTTTACACAAGTTAAACTTCACAGTCAGGTCTGCTTCTGTTCTCTGAAAAAGTACCCATGCTATAAAGAAGCACAGATTACAATTCAGAGTTCTCATAAATACTTGTCCAGGTTAGTAAATCACTACACTCTTCCCTGTCATAGCATTAACAGCATGTAGTGCTCTCTGTTGCTCTTCTTCCAGAGACCTCTTTTTAAAACGTTTAAAGTTAGAGCAGCCTGAGAGCCATATGCTATTCTTGCAATCTTTTGAATAATAGTGAATGACAGCCCACTGTGACTGTGACCTGTGTGGGCAACAGCTACCCCAGGACGTTGGTCCTGTGCCTCTTACAGCAATGTGAGGAGACTGTGTTTCTATTCAGTTGTTAAAACTAATACCCACCTAATTTACTTTCAGCTCTAGCCTCTCCTCTTTATGCCGTTCCCAAAAGTATTTCCAGGACTCTGTAGATCTATCTCCCTTTAGCTCAGAAGTAGTTTGATTCCTTAGGAGAAAAGAGCAGCAGATGATGAGAGAAAGATGGTTTTTCTCGTTGGTTTGATCCGATATTACAAAGCATTTGTATTCAAACTTAAATCAGTTCAGTCTACCAGTACTCTCATTGCTGGTATAAACCTGGGAATGGAAGTTTGGGAAAA
This sequence comes from Calcarius lapponicus, assembly GCA_039654755.1. NCBI lineage: Eukaryota > Metazoa > Chordata > Aves > Passeriformes > Fringillidae > Calcarius > Calcarius lapponicus. The sequence goes on along the minus strand of CM077462.1, from coordinate 45,740,144 downwards.
AAAATAAGAAATAAAAATTGTATGGATTTTTTAGAAGCAACTGGAATAGCTAGGGAATATCTTGTAAACATTTGATATCAAGAGTAGTGGATAAGAAATATTAATAGTGTCAAACTTTAAAGGCAATTACTAGAAATAGATACATGTCCTGGTTTAGGGCAAATTTGGGAGGAAACTTCTGAAGGGGTCCTTCTAGAAAGCAAAATCAAGTGCGCACTGCCCCCCCCCAACTTTTGGAGACATAAATCTCCTTTGAGAAAAGCAGAAAAAAATGTTTCTTTAACAAGCAAAATGCTCACAAATGTGGAAAAATGAATAATATGAAACAATAAAACCTCTCACTGTTCTGAAGAGATGGCAAATTTAGAAAGTCCTTGATGTGGGCTGCAGCTCGACTCACTCATTCTTTTATCAGTGCCTTCTGTGCTGGAAAATGCCACGTCCTGGGCCCTGGTGGGACACAGGTGTGAGCTCCCGCTGTTTTTCTGGGTTTTCAGTCCAGAGCAGGTTTGAACACTTCCAAGGAAAAGAAAGAAGCCACAGTCCTGGGAACTTCTCTGCCTCAGCTAGCTAAAACCTAACTAGGAGCAAAGGAGGGCTCTGTCCCTCTGTCCATGCTGCAGACAGCACAGTCCAGGAGCAGGAATGTGGAGGAGTGAGGGCAGTGTCTGAAAACAAGCTGTGTGCTTCTTTGCCCCTTCGCTCTCGAAACAGTCTTAAAGGTGCAAAACTTAATATCCATCATGAACAGAACAGACCACTGAGGACGCAAGCATCATATAGCCAAGCCAAGATGAGACATAAAATAATAGAATGGTTTGGGTCAGAATTGGCCTTAAAGGTCATCTAATTCCAGCACCCACACCATGGGGACGGACACCACCCCCTAGATCAGGTTGCTCAGAACCCAATCCAGCCTGGCCTTGAACCTCTCCAGGGATGGGGCATGTTTTTTGTGGGGTTTTGTGGGTTTTGCTTGTTTGTCTGTTTGTGGTTTTTTCCATGTGTATGCTAAATAGTATGTACTCAACAGAAGGAACAACAACTTTTAGAACTGCACTGAGTAGAATCTCATAAATAAAAGGTCAGTCTTTAAGATTTGCTTTGTTTTTTGGATTTGTTGTGGGTTTTATTTTCCAGAGGAAGGAGGCTTCCTACTGTGTTTTTCCTCAACGGTTGGTAAAAGAAGACAAAATTGTGTTTCTTTTCCATTTCAGTTATTTTCATCAGCATGTTGCTTATCATTCCCTATTGCATCTGCGAGTGGCTTTCCTTTGATGACAGCAGTCTTTATGCATATTCCTGAAGTTTTTTTATCAAAGCGCACCTTGAAAGCAGTATTCATCTATAGGGAGCTGGTTTGCAGACAGGTTTGGAGACTAAATGTGTCTGCTGCTCGAAGGCATTTTAGTATGTGTGATCTACATTAATTATCATCAGTTGAAGAAGGTAGCTTTAGACTATGGACCCCTGTGTATCTTGTCACAGGTCACTAACTTAGACATTCATCAATTTTGACTGTTAACTCTAAAGACAGTTTGGAGTGCAAGCTGCAATATAGCTGTGAACAAAATAAAACAAGTAATAAACCACATTTCAGGACTTTAAAATACTCTAAAATGTGTTAACTTCCAGTTTTATTGTCATTTCCCTGCTACTTTTTGACTAAAGAGAAAAAGTTGATGTTTGTCCTATTTGTACCTTGGGAGAAATCCTATAAACACCTAGGCTGTGGATTGTTTCTGCCCTCTGGGGCCTGAAGACCCCATGCCTCTGGTATTCAAATAGATCAATATTTACCTTTTAACTGCCTTTGTCTGACATAAATAAGAAGATTAACAAAAGATCAGTTTATTAGTTATTAATCCTAAAGTTATGACCTATGATTTATCAATTTTGAAATTTAGAGACTTAGAATTAAGTTTTTCAAGAATATTTCAAACCATGTGCTCTAAAAATCATTATTGACCACAAAGCAGATTTCTGTTTTGGAAATTTCCATTTTGCAGTTTTCCTTGAAACTGCCAAATCTGCCTTCTTTTGGGGGAAAAATGCATTAAAAGACACTGAAAATCAACTGTAATTCAGGGTGAAATAGGAAAGATGCCAAACTCCTAAGTTTGAAACACTTGTCTTAGAAGACACCTGCGGAGGATTCTTCTCTCACTGACCTTGGGTGATTTCTGTCAGCAGCTTGATCCACACTCTTGTTCTCTTATCATCTTGACAGGCGCTCAAGACTTTTGTTAAAATCCTAGTAAATTAAAGTTGCATTTCTTGTTAAAAAAAAGTCAATTGTCTTATCACAGGTGAGAATATATTAGTTTAAACAGAGAAATTGGTTCAAACTCATTGCAATTGCAAAGTGTCTTCAGAAAAGATAGGTAAAACTTTGAATGGAGTGATCAGCAGGAACTTAAAGTAGTCTTTGAGAAAATATAGGGAGGAAAGGGATTAAAAGAATTTTTAAAGGCTTTACTTTGGGGCCCAGTAAAAGGGAGCAGGTCCAGCATAATTCCTCTTGTCAAAAATTTCTTTGCTCACAGTTTGTAATTGACTGTCTTTGAAATTTAGTTTCTATAAATTCTCTGTATTAGTCATACTGTGTGTTGATGTACTTATTATTTGCCTTTGAAATGCGCATAAACCCTGTGTATTCACTATTTCTGAAAACTGTCTCATCTAAATTGAGCTTACTGATAGTGTTTCTTCCTTGTGTTTCACACCTTTTTAATGCAACACTCAAGAACAGCAGCAAATATTAAATGATATGTGCATAGTTTAAAAAAGAAGTATTCCAAATATCAGTAACACTTTTTCATGTCTCATGAGTTATTGCCTGCTTAAGATCAGTGGAGTTGTGAGCATTTACTATGAAATAAAAAGATGTAAGAAATTGCTTATCAAGCAAAGGTCTTTTGAGTACAGCTCACACTCCTTTATGCATTAGGGTTGAAACTGCAGGTTCGAACTGAAATAAGTCATAACGACACACAGTGCTCCTTTTACCAGGGACATTCTTCAAGCCTACCTTTGTCAGTCAGAGATGTTGTTGCAAAAACACGAAATCAATAAAAAGTATTTAAAATATTTTCCATTAAACCATCCAGAAAGAAGCTATCCCATTTTTTCATGTAGGATCTTATGTAATACGGATGGACCTTCTCACTATAGCAGTCTTTCATATTATGTCTAAATTCTGGTTCTGAGGGAAAAGGCAAGCTTTGAGAAAGATTTTTTTCCCTGATGTTTTACTGGGAAAATATGAGTACAGGATCAACATGGTGAAGCTTTTTGAGAATTTCAGTTCCATGCACCAGGGATGAGGAACCAGAGACAAACTATGGCACCAAACTGGAGAGCCAGTGGTAAGAGTTATGGCTCAGGCTGTTAACTTTTCCAAGCTAAAGCCCTTTGGTATGGGGACTTTCCTTCAGAGTATTGTCTAGGACATAACTTAAATGACAAATCATGACTTAAAATGTTAAAATAATTTGCATTGCCAGTAATGTCAGTATGGGTGGGCATTAGAAAATGTTGGCATAGACATAGCTAGAGGAATGTGAAGTAGTGTGTGAGGCACAAGTCAGCAAGATCAGAAATATTCCACTGGGTTTTTGAGCATTTTTCCCTGTTAACTTGCTAAGAGATGTAATGAGGTTGTAACTGCAATTGTTCTTTTTATGTTACAGTTTTGTCATGCCCTACATTTAGATGTATGACTGTAATACAAGCATATAATGCCGCACAGTGCTGTTCTCTTTATTGTATTTGCAACTTTATTTTTCAATCAGTCTACAAGTATTTACATAAAACCAAAATATGTCCTTAGTATCAAGACTTTTACTGAGAAACTGTGATGAAGTAAATCTTTTCAGCATCCTTTTTAATGTTAAATATTTATTAGTTGTTTTAAAAAAATCTATCTCGACTTTTGTGAGTCTCTTGCAATCATTTTTGTTCTCTATTAAAGGTAATATATAACACTATTGTGTAGGATTTTAAAATCTCCAACTGATCATATTTTTTCCCCAAGTTCACAGCAGGCAAGTCTCATACTACTGATTTTTTTTTTTTTGTTCAGATACTAGGGCACAATTTCCTTTTTCTGAATATGATGTATCCTTTAATAGGTTATAAGCATGCCCTTATGAGTTGTGCTGTGTTAGGACATTATTTCAACTGTGGACAGCTATTTTAAGCACAATTTTCTGTCATCTGAATTTCCTGAGCATTGATGTTATAAGTCTTGTATCTAGATGATAGTAACTGTTTGGCTCTAGGTTTTGTGAATATGGCTTGGGAATGTTTTTGATTTACAGCAATGTTCGAACAATTAATATCTGCAAAAACTGCATTTGAATAGGTCTGGAGGACCCACAAATGTTCAATATTGAACAAGGGAAGGTAAAGATTTAAATATCATGGAATCTGGATACAGACTTTCATAGTAGACAATATGATCTCTACCTAACCCGTGCTTGAGAGCATTCCCTAGCAGTAAAGTCAAAACTATTATATGTTATCACCTGAGCATTTAGAAAACTTAATAATTAATTCAAAATTATTGATTTTTTTTTTTTATCTGCATAGTGATTGTTATAATATGGGTGAATGGCAAATTTTGATTGTTGAAAGTGACCAAACAGTAGAAACTTGCCTCAACTACTTCCAGTATATACAGGAAATTAATAAGTTCTGTCTTTATCCAGTGATTTTTAATGTCTGATTTCTTTTTGTCTTGCTACTGCCGGAAGGTGCGCCTTGCTACAGTAGGTGGACAAATAGTGCATCTCCAGAAATGTAAGCTTTCTTCTTAACAGGAATTCATGCAGAAGTGTCTTTTCATGAGTAGTTTTTGTTTAACCTTCTGTGTGTTTAATTATATTCAGTTCTTTAGAAGTGTATTTGAACCAATACATGTGAGTAAATACATAATTTATTTCAAATATAGTTTATTGTCAAAAGCAGAAAACAAATTTATGTATGTCTATGATGTAATGGTTCAAAACATTTTACGAAAGTCTGTTAAGACTGGTATGGTTTGTGGATTTTCTGTGTGTTCCCTTTTTCTGGAAACATAGGTGGCCAATGTCACTAAGCCATGTCTTGGCTGTTTGGGCAGCCATATCAAATACTGTCTTCAGAAACAGATCAAATTCATGCTTATGACTGGTTATGGTTTCCTGCTTTCACACGTATATATGTGAATTCCAGTACTTCATTACTCTGGTGGTTCAAGGTTTTAATGTCTAATAGCAGTAAATTAATGGCTGTTCATTCTTGTACTTTGTCAGTTAATCTTGACTTCTGGCTTTTCTTGCAAGTAAATAACTATATGCTTTATAGCCTTTATCATACAGAACGAAGGAATTCCAGTTTTTCCGCAGTTGTAGTCCAAACTTCTTGCAGCAGTTTCCAGCCATGTAGTTCTGAATTCACATGCAAGATGCACTGTTTTTTTTAAACCACTCACCTCAACACTGACAGGTTGAAAATTAACTTCTTTGGCTTCACCACTATAGCACAGGATTGGAGGGAGGTGAGGTTACAATCCCAAGTCAAGGCAGTGGAATGGATGTGGTACCAAAACACCAATGCATACGAGTTTTGAATCAGTGTGTGAAGCAGTATAGAGTGCTTAAGAGTTTGGATTTACACAAATTAATTTCTGTTGGCTTAAAATAAAAAACTGATGAATTAGTAAGACTTTTTACCTTGATAGTGGTAATTTTACTAATTTTACACTTTGATCTAAAGAGAAGTCATCTTTCCCTCTGTTAAGAATGCCATGAGCAGCACATATACCTCAAGTAATACAATGGTTAATTCTTTGCATGCACACTTACTGAAGTGAAATCTAGGGCTGTAAGTAAATGTGTATGCTTTCTGAGCCAGGCCTAGCAAAGTTCAGTGTTTCTGAATGAAATTCACAACAGCCATTTTGCTAAACAGGGCACTATGTACCTCCACATCTGCTAATACTGGACTTGCACTTAGGCATAGCAATGCTCTGTGAAGTTCCTCCTTGACTGAAGAACATAAGCAGTAAAAATGCCACCTGATTTAGAAAGCAGCTGAAATAACAACTTCGAGATGATAACAATGGATTTAGATAAAATATGTGTCCAAATACTAATTTTTTTTAATTTACTCTAGCTGCTCAATATTATCTGTAACATGTCCGAGACCAAAGTGTTCTCATTATTAAGGAATGCTGTTAATCACTACTGTGACTTTGTGATTTTTCTGGTGAATCTTGACATCATTGAGGAGATAAAACAAAAACTACTCACATAAACAAAACACTGTTTAAGGCACTTTCCTAATGCCATTTTTCATTTTTGCAGGATCCTTCAGAGTGAAGGGAAAGGCTGGTCATTCGAGTTAAGTGTTGCACTTATTAGTCAGTGCATAAAAATTCACAACTGCTGTTAAGGGGAAAAAAAGGCACAGCTGTCTTCAGCTTTACTCTGTCCTATTCCTACACAACAATTCCAGATTGTAGGCAGCAATTTGTGGGACACGCTGAAGTGAAAGCCTAATTACTTACTGAGTTTCAAAGTGGTAAAAGAATTTAGATAGATCCCATGATCTACTACTTATTAATAGCTAGCTTGTAGCAGTTCCCTGCTTAGGCTGCAGTTGTGAGTCTCACTCTAAGGTACCTCTACTCTGCCCTGTGTACGCTCTGAGAAACTGGGGGATTTTACTGCTGGACCTTACTCTGAGGCCTCACTTAATAAGAGTTCCCCTTGTCTGTTATATAGTCTAATTCACCACGCCTAATTCATCCTCACATTTGGGTGAAGACTGCTGAAGTGCAAAATAGTTAAAATTTGGTTGATGGTACATTTGAGAAGCTTACTTTCAGTGCCTAATTTCTTTCAGATTTTTTTAAAGTCCAACAACTATGCTTCATCTCTGATGATGATACGACAAGGGGATTTCTTATACTTGTGTTGATTTTTAAACACCAACTATTTTTCCTGCTGCCCCTAGATTGAATGTAAACAGGAAGGTCTGTGGTACAGCTGGTAGTTTGTATATTGACACAGGTAGGACGCTTTTATCTGCTTGCAAATATGTGTTCAGAATCAATGAGCATAAACATTTAAGTAGAATGGGACATTTAAGAGTGCACATACAGGGGATATTTTAATTATATATGACGGGTTTATTACATGTAATTATAAAGCTATGTTCATAACCAGTCATTGGCCTCCTGTGATTCAGGAACACTGGGCTGCTGCATATTCAAGGTCAAATTATTTTCCATAGTGAAAAAAAAAAAATTACGTTTTTCAGCTAAGTGTCAAATTTGTCTTAAGAAATTTTAATTAAGAATTGCTTATCTGATTTAGAAAATGATGGAAAGGAGGTATTTATTTTCTTCCCACCTCCCAAAAGGTGATTGTACTTACAAAATTCACTGAGGTTGTCCAAGAAAGTGTGTAAAATCCTCATCCATCACCAAGAGCCCCTGGTCAGGGAATGACAGTGCAGTAAATATCTTCAGCAGCTGCCTTTTAATGTACAAGCTGTTTTCGGTAGGAATTTTCAGCACTCACATAAAACACACTGTCATGAGTGACTGCCTGTGCTCCAAAGTCATTACTATTGGGATGATAGAACATCTTTCAGCGAATAACCAAAAAACTTTAAATGTCATGTCAAGTGTGTTGAAGGCATTTTCAAGCCCTGTTCAAGGTTACATGAATATTGAGTAGGCCTGTTTTTAAAAAGTTTGAGATCTATGAGAGAAACCACTCATATGCTGGTTTGGAAAACAATCACTTGATCTGGAAGGGGGATGGGGAGTGACAGAAAAAGAAATCTGTCTATTAATACATGCCAAACCTGCAAAACTCCTGCCTGGATATTAACTGAGTGCAACTTTGTGTGACAGGCAATGCCAGTGATGTTTAGCAAAAAATTGTGAATAATGCAATTTCTTGGAATTATTTAGCTGTCTAAAAGTTTCCGAAGGAAAGAAAAGGTATAACAATTAAATTAAAATAGATTTGAAAATACATTTTAAAATTTGAACAATTAAAAAGTATGTAGGAAATGTAACTAATGAGGTACAACATTGGAAGACACTGAGAGGTGCTAGGTATCTCTTTGACTCCAGTAAGAAAGGAGGATCCTGTCATGTTATATCCGTGATTTTTTAAGAAATATGGATGTTAATTTAATGAAGACATGTAAAGTCTTCCAAGGGACCCAGTCCACTGCTTTTGAAGTGGATAATATATTTTGTCTTACCTCCTTGGCATTCATTACTCCTTGTAGCACATCATCTGCACGTACAATTTTTCAGATCAAGAGGTCTTTTTTATATTACAGAATATTGAAACTGAGTATTTTAATATGAAACAAGGTTTGTTTGATTTGTCTCTGCAGAGAACCAGAAAGGACAGCCAGAGAAGCCGTGTTCACACCACAGTATCACTTTAAACTCGACAAGAAGCCCAGTCACCAAAGAAGTTACATATGATGTGGAAACGAGTTCTAAGGTGTTGAACAGGGCTGTTGGGAGAAAGGAAGCCTGTCACGGAGAAGGTGGCAAAGAAAAGAAAATGGATCGTATCGGGTCCCCTCCTAAGGGAGAAGCCATTCCAGAAGTAGAAGCTCTCTTGGCAAGACTGAGAGCACTATAGAATAATCATAGAACAGATTAAATAAAAAGTTAAAAACAATAGCCTACACTACATCTTTAAAGAAATACTAATTTTCTATTTTTGACATTACATATTTCTGACTTCCTGACTTCTCTGTGGATGAAGGATCTGCTTCTAAACTTTGTTTGCAAGACTATACAAAACAATACTATAGTTTTGGATAACTGCAAGATTGTTTTTTATTATATGTTTTTACTTAATAATCATATGAAAAGTATCAGAAGAAGATAAATACTAAATTGTTCCAAAGCACAATCCTTCTAGTGGACAGGCTGCTAACCATCTGTTTTGAGTGCTTCTGAAAATAGGAATATCTTTTAAGTATTGTTAAATCATCATGCCTGGGAATAGGGTCAATAAATAACAAAAAAGGTATTCTTATATTTTCTACGGTAACTTTTATATTTAGGAGGCTAAAGCACCAAAAATGTAACATTATAGTGTCCTTTTGCAATTACAGTAATATACAGTATCAGCCATATTCCATTTTGAGCTCATCAAAGAGCACCAAAGCTTGATGAATCATAGAGGTATTTACCAAATGGTAATCCATGGGCAGTAAACAAAAAATCTATGCAAATAATATACTTTAATTAATATATAGCTGCTTTAAAGGTTATTATGATTATTATATCAAAATAATATATACAATTGATTTGATTGCAAGATTTTGCAATTGTGTCCTTAGTGGGGGAAAATGTCTTCACAGTTATTTACCAGTGTAATATTTTATCTTTTCACATGCAAGTTAATATGTTTCTATAAAAGGAACATGTAATGGAGAAGGCTTTTTCAATTGTTTTTTCACAAACTCATTTTCCAGTAGCCCATAAAGTCTTACTGCTGGCATAACAGGAGTCTTGCAAGTGATTGCATCTCTTTTATCCCACTGTCACTGTACAGGGTTGCGTGTTCGCTATCGTATTTATTAATTGCACATCAGAAAGAGTTGCTACCAGTGTTACCAAGTAGGGAGCTATTGTTAGTCTCTTTGCTCTGTTATTTAAAGCTTCCTTAATATAAGAGTGTATTAAGAATCTAATATCTTTCTTCTAAATTACTTTATTTTCTTTACAAAATGCTGAAAAATATGTCTTTCAATAAGAGTCAGTTACATGAAACCCATGTTTCAATGCTCCAGTGCTTTTTATATCCTTGTTTAAGTTGCCTTTGTACTTCCTGCACTAAACATTAATAAAGTTAATTAGAACTCAAAAACTGGGCCTGATTACACACACGGCATAGGGGGGTTTTCAGCCATGGTGGGAATCAATCTCCTGTTTCTGGAACTGTTGTAGCTGTCATTATACACTAATTACCTTTCCCGCCTTTGCTGAAAAAAGAGAGGTATAAACACAAATCAGGGAAGGATTCAGAGCAGGCCTGTAAGACAGACATTTCTTCAGCTCCCCTTGCAAACAATGGGCACAGCTGTCATACAACAGACACCTTTGGTAACTTGAAATATGTCTTGAATGTATAACTCAAAATACAGCGACTGATAGTTGTTCTACTAAGGTCTTCTTTACCTCCAGTATTAACACCCCCTGTTTACAGGGTGAAGTAAAAATTACTATCTAAAAAGTTCAGTATGATTGACTACATAAAATGAAATTTCAAACACAAAGAAAATGCCTGTTCAAGGGGAATAAAAGTTAGCAGTACACTGTATCTGTTCAATTGCTGGGGATGTGCTAAAATAAAAGGGCTAAAAGCAGAGAGCCATACCTTAAATATTAGGATGCTCCTCCTACATTTGAAGGATGATGCTGTAGGTGGTGTGTAGTGGAAGTAAAAATTATTTTCATGAACTCTGTAAACTTGTTCATTTGAATTAATGGATGAAACTCCACCTCAGAAAACTGACAGTTCAGGATGCTATTGCATAGCTGATCGAGCAAAGAAAAGTTACAAAAGTATCTACTGAATTTTGCAATGAACAAAATGCTGCTAGAAGCCTTTAAAATAAATATTTATCTTTAAATTACAGAATTTGAGCTACATTTTTTTTTCAGTTTGGGGAGCTTTTAGAAAGGTATTCCAGGGCTTTTAGTCCTTCTAAGGTATTGTGTTTCTGAATTAATCCTTTCAAGCAGCCATCAAGTTAATTTGCAGAGGTTTTATTTCTGTAACAAGGTAAATAAAAAGCTGTGCAACTTCTTAGAATACATGTAAATACAGCATCCAGATTTTTTCCTCCTTCTGTGCTTCTTTGTACCATCATAACTTAATCTACTCAGAGTTAAAGTACATGGTCCAGTTGAAGTACACAGTAGGCTTTCTTTCTACATTTTATCTTTCTTTAATTTCCATTAGACACAAACTCATACACAGGATGTTTTTGATATGAAAAATGCTAGTATTGCCTAATGAGTTCAGAGAAAAAAAAACTTTGAAAGTATTATAGCTGCATTGATTTCTATGATTTTATGTTTTTATTAAAGCATAAAACTCAGCTTGTAAATTATATAGAGTAAATTGCTTTAATTAAATTTAAAAATTAATTCATGTATTCAGTTTAAAGTTAATTCAGTCTCAGAATACTTAGCGTAGACCTTTATTGGTATGTGCTAATCATTTTTAGCAGGTATCGAGCCTACTCCTACAGCTGAGGGATTGAGCCATGAACCACTTCTGTTAGAAATGGACAAAGATTTCACATACTGTGCCACACCCTCTCTATAATTCACACCTGAAAATTAAGTCCTTATAAAAAGAGCTCCCTGATTTAGTCAAACACGACTGCTCAGATAAAAGCATTTGAAGTAATCTTGCAAGCTACTTCCCTACCTGAGCAGCAGACAGAAGGCACAAAAATTCATGACTTTTCTTGCCAGTACAACTGTAAAGGTCTTACACATCTTTTTGATACTTCATATGCATTTTGGATGACTTTTCACTCAGTAAAAGAATTTTGATTACTACATCAATTTTTACTTCCTGTAGACACTGTATTGTTTGTGGTGGTAGTCTAAATTTGTATGAACTATTCTAATGTTTTGACCTTAGCAAGGCAGGAATGTTTGCAGCAGCCTCTTCAAGCTGCACACAGCCAAACTTGACACTTGACTCACAGGCTGTGGGTAATACCCCAGTGTGTGTAAGCCCAGAATGAGAAGTGCAGGAAGTGCTTTCATTACAAACAAGTCCAACAGTGCCAGCACCTGATGACTGCCATGAGATGTGATAGTGCTCTGGATCAGGCACTTCACTGAAGCATGGACCAACAACCTAAAAATGCTTATTTTTAGTTCCCAATTATTATGGCAACACTACTGCTTAGGAGACTGAAAGGACCACATGCAGGAAAAAAATGTCTCAGATGCAGTTGCTACAAATATTTTTTCTCCAGCACAAAGTTTTCTTTGTTTTCCCTCATACAGCCATTACTCAGCCTGACCTATCCAAAGTCCATTCACCAGAACTGCACGACCAGCTGGAGGTGTTGCAGCCCTTCAGGCTTTTATAATAAAAGCTGAGAAGGACAACATTTACTGCTAATACTTTTTCCACATCCATTTCTAATGAGTAGGACCAAATTATAATTTTTACACTAATCTTTCCAAGCGTTACAATACTCAGTAACTATAAAACAAATGGGCAACAAACAGGGGTCAATAAACCCCAAGCTATGGCACCTAAAACATTATAATAAGCAAGCAGGGTCAAGTGAAAGAGCTCAGCAAAAAAGCAATTACATGACAACATTGCTTTCTCCAGAATGAAATAAAGCATTACTATACCATTTTCTAAATTTTTTAAAATGTGATGTATGGGTTTTAAACAACTGAACTGCAGCAGAAAAATAACTTCTCTTGAAAGTTTGAGGAACTGTTTGTCTAGTTTATTAAATAAAAGGAATTAGACAAATTGCACTTTATCAATTTTTCAATCTAATTTTATGCCAAGACTCCTATATCTAAGAAATTCTGAAATTACCATCTGCTATTAAATTAACTACAGCAACAACTAATGAACTTGGTCTGCATTTTTTTAATACAAGAAGCAAGCGCATTTTCTTCCTTTCCAAACACATTTTCTCTATTGCACTATTGTGTGTTTTAGGTGATGTATAGTATTTAGAACAGGGCTCTACACCTCAGTGTAAAAACATGTTTGATAAAGCATTCTGGTCACTCTGACAGCAGTGCAAAATAAACAAGAGGTGTTCAGGCACAATTTTTCTCTCCCTCCCAGCTGCAGAGGTTAGCCATTAAGTTTCATATGTTAGCTGGGTACATTTAAACTCCTTTGTGCTTCTTCTTCCATAATGCAGCTTTTTCTTTTTGTGATCCATGCAATGGCATACACTGAAGAATTGTTAAGGGAAATATTTTCTAGCAGCATGCCAAAAGGACACTAAGCAGATGACTTGCATGCGACATCAGCCCTATATGCCATAGGAGGCATAACACTTGAAATGTAACCCAAAGAGGCAGATAAGGTATTTCATTCCACAGAAAGAAAATGGTTCCTTTCATCTAAATGAGCTTATTCCATTTCTGATACCAGAATTGTATGTATTTTGGGAGGATAATGTACCTCTATTTTTAAATCTGTGTTACATTAGCCAGAAAAAATAAACTATGGAAAGACAGAAGTGCAGAGACTGGGGAGCAGAGTTGATTAATGTGCTGCCTGATTTCACTTCTGGGACCTGAAATTGCATTCAGTGCAGAATGAAGGAACTAGGGGGGGAAAAACCCAGTCTCATCTGACATCTATAAAGGTCATGAAGGAAATGATGGTGGGTGATCCAGAGTTGGTATGGCCACAGGTGTCTTGTCTTTTCAAAGACATATATCAGAATATCCTCGGAATAAGCAATGCTGTTGAGCTGTTAGTTCTTGAAGCCCTCAAATGAATCAAAGGAAGGAAAAGTCTGGCAGAGATAAATATGAGCTACCATAAAACCTGGGAATATTTTCATCTTAAGTCCAAGCACCAGCCCTGCTCTTCTTCACTTCGTTAGCAAAAAGAAGAGCATGAGGGGAGAGAGGAGCCCACATGGTGGCCATACCTTCCCTATGGCTGTGCCAGACAATGCTGCTCTTGGCAGCTGCCCTGGCTGGCACACTGAAGGCTGCACAGATGCCACTCTGCCCTCCCAGTGTTTCAGACTGTGGAAAAGCACAGGAACCATGGCCAGCAAATGTGGCCTCAAATCATGGGATCACCGTAAAAAGACCCCATGGTTCTAGAGCCACACATTAAGTACAATTAAAAAAGACAGTCTTCTAAATTATTCAGGTGTCAAAACAGCACCAGAATGTGCACATATTCCTTATGCCTCCTAAAGACAGCTATTACACCCACTCTCCAAGTCTAATGACTCCATGCATGCTGCACAGAAGGAGCTTAAATTCTCAATTATTTTGCCTTCTTATATATAGTTTAGCCCTTAATTGAAATTTTCTGTCCAAAGCAAGCCATTTTAAACTTTGCAGTCTATAACTGTTAGTTAAAAAAGAGGCTTTGTAAAAGCTCTGTTTAATTTGTTGCATTTTAATGTGAGAGTTGTTGCACATAGTTGAAAACATGGAGTGCAACACGACTCTTTCCATTACCTAAGACAGAAATGGCAATTATGCAGTCTGTTGATCGAATTCCTTCCTAACGAAGGGTACTTTCTGCTAATGGATAGAAAAGCAGAGCAGTCCAGTCAAACAAGTCACCTTGATAGTGGAATGTAAGACCCATCAATTTTACTCACGACTTCTTCAGTAATGAATCTCAGAGCACATCCCATCAGCACTACTCCTGAAAGACAACCGCTGAGGTAGAGGAACCACAAAAAGTGGTTTGAAATGAAAAATGGGGTGAGAGATTTCCACCCCTTTAGAAGGGGAGGGAATTGCTTATGGACAAATTTATCTCCAAGGTGCCTGGGCACTGCATTAGAAACACTTGGACAGAAAAACTTTCCTGCCATGTGGAAGGTGGCACCTTTCCTGCAAGGTGGCACCTTGCCTTTTTGTGCTGCAGCGTCATGACAACCAGATCCCTGTCTTCATCTCCATCCTGGAATCCACTGACATTGTGGAGAATCAGAAGGAACAGTAACCATGGCAGTATGAGAATTTTTTTCACTTGGGATGTAATGGATTCCAGCCTGCAACCCCACACCACAGATTAATTGCTCAAGGCTCTGGACAGTGGTTGGGAAGAGCCGGCTTTCTCCCTGTTCCCTTCAGCAGGGTACATGGGGCACTCTTGTCCAGAAGGAACAGAATGAGCTCTCATTAACTTTGGCTCCAGAATACAATTTGCTATTCTTTGATTACCAAATCCCCAAGGAGACATTAGATGTTTTTATTTTTCACAGAAGGACTGTGCTACAGTAAATCTTTCCATTATCTAATAAACAGTTAAAATTGAATAGCACCTAGGTAGAGCATCAAAATCAGCAGGCAAGAACAAATTAAGTCTTTCATGAAAGAGGCTGTGCAGGATCATTTCTTCCACTTCCATCTCCAATATCTTTAATACTAAATACACAAACCTATATTAAAGTTAAAATTGCTTTTAATTAGATAAAACCAAGAAGACTCGGTGTTCATCTTATACCTTTTGCACTGGTGCTTTGATTAGCATAGTTTCAGCACCTTGTCTCAAATTATTAACCTGCCCCATTTTCAGCTCAGAGGTCCAGTATATGAACACAGATGCCCAAAACCTAATCCTGTGAGGTCCCCAGCATGTCCTCGCAAGTACTCGTCATGCTCAGGCCACATGAAATTACTCTGATCAAAGGGTGAGTGTAGCCTTTCAGGATCATGCCCTAATGAATAAAATATACAAAGGTGACTTGAGTAAAATCCTCTCCAATGTGCTGACAAAGGTAAAATAAAATATTCCCCTTAGGACATTTTCCTGGCAGAACAACTTGACCCCTTTGTGATTGGCTTTCAGAAAGAAATGGATAATGCTCCAACTAACTAATTCATTCACTGAACTTTTGGGCAATTTTTTGCCAAATGATTGGCGTGTTCCACCATATATACAGCAGATACATCTCAAAGCACCATAAAGTTTTAGATTAGTATATAATACATTTTTAACTTCAAGCCCCTTGCATGCAAACTGCACTGCTAATTGCTGTGGTTTTTATTTCTAAATGCTGCCTATTTTCCAACCATGGATTTTGTTTTTGACAAACCTCTCCCATGCTGCACATCAAGCATTACTCCAGAAATTCAGCTTTGTCCTTGCTCGCTGATGAAATTTTACTATTATGTAGTAATTGCAGTGCCCTGAACTCTCATCCTCTTGCAAATTTTATGTTCCTCCAAGGAGAATGTTTCTTCTTAAAGTGATATTATTTCATTGGTACAATGTGGCTTACGAAGCTTGCCTTTTGCCCCCTTGTTCTTAGACTTTAAAAGGAGACTGTAACAGTCTGATCCAGCACCTACTGAGAAGAAATCAAAGGCTCCTGTTGACTTCAGTGAGTGCTGGAGACAGCTCCTAAATAGGATGACTCAAAGTGCAGTTCTAGCCTGGAGGCAGCTATACAGCTGATACTGTGGGGCTTTATTGTCTCATTGCTTCCAGCTCCAATCTGTGCAGTTTTTTAGTATAATTATAATTTTCTTGTTGCCAATCCAATAAATATCATGCTGGATAGGAGAGTTGAATTACTGCCTGAAATTTTAACCAGCAAAAATGATCCTGTAATCAGATTTCTTATGTCATGCAGGACTCAGGATTGTGTACAATTCTAATTTTCCTTAAATGAGCCACAATCATAAAGACCACTCAGCAGAAAACACATGGTCTACAAGGCAGCATTCCAGTCAATGGCTGAGCCAACTGGGAGCAAAGCAAAGGGCAAGCAATTTTGAAGGCCATGTCCCAGGACACACAGCGTCTGTGTTGTCTGTTTTGTCACCCCACAAACTGTGCATGGGCGTACTGGCATAGGTCACACTTGTTTCAGGGACAGATTAACAATTATATAACATGGTGGACACTGGGCCAATGCTTCAGCCCATGCTATGACTCCTTGTAGAGTACTGTTATACTCAGAGACTTGGTGAACTTGAAATCCACAATCTAGTATTCTTATAAAAGCAAAATCTGTTACCACGCTCCTCCTGTCCATCCACAACTAACTCAGACATGCAGTACTGGCCAGTAACAGAAGATTTCCCTGCATCACTGAGATAGTCACGCTGGACAGACACAACTCTTACCTTTAAGGCAGGCCATGTTAGTGCTCAGCACAGTGCACCTCACTGAGAGCCCTGCCAGGTTTGTGTGCAAGCAACAGCACCACCAGTAGTCTCTGCCTTTGGTCACCACTAACAAGTGGAAGAGAGTTAATCGTGGTATAGTTAAATTAACGTGAAATGCCTGACTTGTCTCATTCACATTCTTTTGACAGTAGCATATGTTCCTGCTTTACACATGAAAGCTTAATTACAGCATTTTAGGTGGCAAACCAGTTAATTATATAAAAATGGGGCCCAGAAGTCTGTGATATGACACCTTTCCGTGTTTCCCTGGGAGATATCATGAACAAAAGAAGATGTTTATTGTTAGCAGCATCAGGCTGAGGGCTGCAGGGGAGCATTGCCACTGAAGCCTGAGCTCCCTCTACACAGTCCAGCTATAATGGAGAGCAAAATGCGTTTTACACAAATTGCTCTTGCTAATAATGAAAGTGAAAGGAAAGCTCTTTTTTGCCTGGAACAATACACAATCTCTTGTGCAGGCTTCATATCATCTCACTTTAGATGTTGCTGATGTTAAAATCCCCAACAGAGATCATCATTCATCTCAGCTTTTCTTTATCACTCATCACGGCTTTCCTCCTACACAGAACAGGCCAATTTGAACTCTTTCAACTGCTATGTTGGGAAGAGAGAAGGCAGTCTGCAGCCATGCCTATTGCCTCCTTCAACTAGAAAGAGAGCCTGAGGGGACCAGCTCGGGTGTGGGCAGATGTAACTGAACATTTGCAGATGATTAGAGGAACCAGTGTGCCACCTAAATCTAGAATAAAGGGAAGATGGAGCCCCTGCTCAGCATCATGTCATGAACTCCATGTGCTTTATTCTTTCTTGCCAGGCTTGAGACAGCAGATGTCTCTCATGTTCACAAAAGAAGGCGGTGAATCGAGTCCTCTTGGCAGAAAATTCTCTCATTGAATGGTATTAGCACAACTTTTTTCCTTTCAGAACCTAGCAGAAGTACCTGGACAATTCTTTTCCCCGGGGGCCTTCTGTCTGCCTTTCAGTTGATGATATGCTGGAGGTCACCACATGTACAGTGTGATCCCACAGACTGCATGTTTTAGACCCTATGGTGTTGTTGCCTGTTGTCCCATGGATTTTCTGCTCAGTTTGGACCTTGAAATTAAATTCCTACTTTTGACCCATCCACCAACAGTCACTCACTAAGCCTATGGCAAAACAACTATCCACTTAAAACCAACCCACCATCAAAGCAGCAGGCACTGCAGGTCAAAAAACCCAGCAGCATAAATTTGTAGCAATCACCTGACAGGAAGGTGTCTTGTTTTGTTCTTCCTCCTGTGTGTTTTTGTGCTTTGCGTCAGACTTTGACTGGTACAACAGCTAGTCATAGGCTTTGTATATTTGGAATAATCAACTTCCATAAATGTCCTGGAATTGCACTTGCATGCAGTCACCTGTTTTCCGTCTCATATTCTGCAGCTATGAAAATTCTCTCTTAAAAATAATACATATAAAATGTACAATAGGCTATTATTCTTATATATATAATAGGCTATTATTATTATATTATTATAAAATGTACACCTTGGGCTCTTGATGACAACAATAACTCCTTGAATTTCATCTTGCAGGTTTATAATATGACTTCAGAGTTTTTATAAAAGCAAAAAGAAGGTACAACTTTAGTGTTACATAGCAAAGGACTTGCTATCTGTGTTTTTAGAGACTATCTCAGAAAGCCCTGTGAACATAATAGGATAAATTACTTAAGCTTGCAAAAACAAGGACATCTCAGAATGCTGACCTCCCAGTTTCACCTTTATCTCACCTAATTATTCCGACATGCAGAACTGGATAATGCACTGCTACAGCTTTCCGAGATGGTTTGTAGACCACAGGTGAGCAGCACACCAAAAGCCTCGGGCTTTATGGCAGATTTGCACTGTTTCAGGGAAGGCAGAGGGGGATTGTGTCATGTTCCAAAAGGGTGAAGAGTGCTACTTTTGCACAGAGGGATTCTGAAAGGCACAGCTGCTATCAGATGGCAAAACATCTAGTGTTGATATGTTTACTTTTTTTTTTTTTTAAAGTAATGGGAAAAGCAAAACACACAATCCTCCAAGGCTGCTGCAGATGTGGTGTCAAGACAAAAAGCAATGAGATTTTATTCCTAAGCAGAGATTGCTGTGTTACTGAAGGCAAAGAAACCTTTATGCCAGCAGCTCACAAAAGAAACCATGAGATTTTCTAAAGGTAATTGAATACTGGTAAAGGAACATAGCAACAAAAACAAACCATCTCTGCTCCCTGAAGGGGAATGCAGGGACTTACCTGTGTCTAGCAGTTGGAAGCTATGTGCTATGGAAAAAATTCAGTCCTGTAAACATGTCTAGCACTCATCTGATCTCTCTTTCTGCTGCTTTTCCAGTCATGTAAACATCTCTTGTGCACAGCATCCTTTGGCAAGGAACTCAACTCTCTTACTCCCCCCTTGGCATCTCCCTTTGTTTATTTTGAGCCTGACTCCTGCTGACACCACGTGCTGGCACTAATCCTCACGTCGTCGCAGGTACAACGCCAGTCCCGCTGGCACTTTAGGAAAAGCCGCGCACTTGAAAGGCTCAGCAATTCATCATCATTTCCAGGAAGAAGCAAAAGAGCAGTGGTGGTGACTGCTGCCTCTTTCCTAAGGGCAACAGAGGAATGTATCTGTCAACCAGGCATGGCATCCAGGGAAAGCTAACACCAAGTGCTCCTGTGCTGCTCATCCCTATGGTATTAATAATACTGACAGGAATGACCATGGCAGAACAAAAGTGACCACAAGGAGTTGGAGCCTGGGTAGAAACTCTTGCTTGTGCCAATTGTTCCTAACAAGAATCGTGTTTTGGGTAACAGCAGAAATGGACTGGTGTGGCACTGGAGTTCATAAAGGAGGATGCTAAACTGGCCAGAGCAGCTCAGTTCCTGTATTCTACTGCAAGTACCTGAACAGGAGATGATGGAAAGGTAGATACATGATCAAATCTGAAACTGAATCAGTGTAACACATCCAGATGGGTAATGCTTATCAGAAGAAGAAGAATACCAAACCAACCTTTAGGGTTCCAGTGGGAGACTTTAATGAATTCAGAGGTTTGCATGGTAAAATCATCTGTGATTCTGATCCAAAGTAAATAAGTGTTAAAGATGGCATTTCCTAAGAAAATATCCCTCCAAAATGAAACAAATAAAACATGGGAAGAGGTACCTATCTGTAGAGAAAAATGTTAGCAGATACAAATATGAATAAGTTGGATTTGAGAGTCATAGAGGTTTCACAACAGGACAAACATTACTCAGGTTTCAAATGACAAAAAAAAAAAAAAAAAGACATGGAAAGAAAAAAAAAAAGAAAAGCAGCAATGTAACATGATATTCAACTAATACAGGACATAGAAGATAGCAAGAAATTGGTTTGTAAGAATACTGATGTATCCACCAAGATCGAGAAAAGGTATTGGTCTGATAATGGAGAAGGAAAGCAATCAAGAGGAAAGTTCTTTAACTCTCTTGCATGCCTTTGCTAAAAAGGAAAACCAATCACATGGCTGCCATTTCATAGGTGTGAGTAAGGACAGTGCTACGTTTTTTTAGCAGGGAAATAAAGTCTCGGAAGCATTTAAGGCATAAAGAAGTTAAAACCTTTCACATCAATTGGGTCTCAGGAGTTTTATTCCAGTTCATACAATGGCCATCTAGAGAACTTCTAAGGGTTCAGGAGGTATCAGAGATCAGGACAGGAAGAAGTAATCATGATACTAACAGCAAAGAGGGTTACAGCACCACCTCAGACTGTCATATACCCTGGATTCCATGTGGATTTCACACCACACTGGAGCTTTCTTGCAGGAAAACATGACTATGCAAAACCAGCTCCAAATAGTTACAAAGCTGTTTAGAAAAACATATTTTGTTGTAGGCAGAAGTAATCTGTTGTGCAAATAGAGAAAAAAGAAACCACTCTAGCTACATGAAGTCACTATGGTAGTCACTATGAAAAGCATGGTGAGGGTTTTGTAGAACCAAAGCAAGCACAAATGAATTTCAGTCATCACACTGCCTCAGAAAAAAGGTAATCACCCTGTTGGGGCTTATAGATCCTTCTACAGCACGGCACACTTTCAACTCATTTTGTCCAGTCCTGTCAAAACATCCTGGGAAAACTGTGTGCAGCTTTCCAGCACTGAATTTCAATAACAAATCCTCGCACAAATCTTAAGAGCAAGGACACCAATCAGAGATCTAGCAAAGCCTACCTAGAAGGAAAGATTTGGGGTTATTTATCTAAATAAAAATGAGGAGGGATGCAAAATAATGCAGGGAAAATTATCACAAAGAGGACTATTCTGTTCTTCAAACCTTTAATGGTTAGGACAAAAGTCACAGACAAACTGAAGTGACAGTGCTTCAGACAGACAGTAAAAGACAATTCCTAGCCATATGGAGGAGGGCAGTGATTCCACCATACATCCTGCTATCATCACACCCACCCCTCACTGCAGAGGATGCACAGTCCCCACATTGGATGTCTTTTAATTGCTTAGTCAATCATCTATCAGGATTTCCATAATTAGAGTTGAACTTGACATATGGCAGGATGATGGATTAAGTAAACAATCTCTCTTGCCCTCTTGTGTATTTTGTCCATCTAAGAAAACAGGGCTTTCATCCTCCTCCTCCCTCATGATACGGTAGTCAGAATAATTGTCTGACACCTAAGCTGATGTGCTGGTGCAGATCATCCCCAGATGTGTGTCCCACATTGCTATTCTTTCTCTGGAGCCAAACCACAATATTTGACTGCCCTGTTCTCAGCAACTGTGATGCTGATGCAGAGCCCTGTCCCTGGCATGTGGGAGGGAAATGGGAACAGAGGTCTGTTTCAGTCACAAGAGGCAGCACGTGGTGCTGCACCCCAAATATGGCAAAGGCTTTTACTGAATTCAGTTCAAATAGGTGAAGGTGAGGGTGGAGATTTCAATTTCCAATCCTAGTTTTGCCTGGTAGGATTCCTTTCCTTTTCTTTCCAAAACTCAGTATGAGCAGAAGGCTGCAAGAAAAAGGGTTTGTGTGAAACAAAAGAGACAAAGGACAAGACAGCAATAGAGCTCTGAACACCACCTAATCCTGCTCAAACAAATCTGTTATTTTGGATATTTAAAGAAAGAAGCCTGTCTACTTGACAAACCAGAGTGGTTCCAAAGAAACTATTACAACCTGTCGCATCAGGTCATACTGAAAAGAGTTTCTATACAGCCCATGGTTCTGTAAATTACATTTACAGTCACTTCACTTCCCAGCCTGAAGCAGTGCAGACCAGGGCAAAATGAACAGTGACAAAATTGTGCAGGTTTTACACAGTGGGGTTGTAAAGAATAATATGGAGATGGGAATGAACTTGATCGAATCGCAATGAAAGATTAATTGTGTGACGTGTATATAATTGGTTAATGGGACTGGGTCAGCGCCTGGTGTCTGATGGTTTGAAAGGAGGATAAGAATGCAGCTTCAGCTATTTGAAAAAGGTTTTGCAGGCCAAAATGTTCCCAGCTCTGTAACTTGCAGAGTCTGGGAAATTAAATAAATCTAACTGTAAATTACAGAGTTGTCTGAGGCAGAAAAATCTGCTTTGAGACTGATATTCACATTGTCCAGGTCTGAGGCACAAAGAGGCCAGAATGGGAATCCAGAAGGGGGAAAACATGGGCTGGGCAAATGAACCTGAATGAGACGTGATGCATTAACCTGGAAGTAATTATAAGGAAAGGGCAGGGGGTAGCCTTGTTAGTGACTCCTCAGTGTGTGACAGAGAGCCATTATGGTAATATGAGACTGTAAAAAATGAGGCCTTGTCTGCTCTGCAAGGACATTAAAGAATGACTGACACTTCTCTCATGAAAAGAAGGATTGCCCCATTGTCCTTCACCAACATTTTCTCTGTCTTGTCAACAGCCTACCTGTCTATTGACCTTCCCTGCATTGTGGCTACATCCCAGCTGTGCTATAGCTGTGTGTTTTGGAAAGGTAATAAACTCACAGCAGCTCTAAGACAATTATAATGTAAAGATTATTTCAGTTGGTATTTAAATGGGAAACTTTTCAAGATTATTCATGAAAGGTTTTTCCCCCTCTCTACTACAATATGATAAGTTCACATTGCACTTGTAGGAAATAAAAAAGAAATTCCAGGTGATCCAAACCAATTTTCTTTCAGCATAAAGCCCACACTCATTGTGATGTTCAGAAAAAATGTCAGTGCTGAAGATTCCATTTCAACATCTCATAGAGATGGGATTTTAGATCTGGACTTTCATGTTTGCCTACAGAAATAAGTAACACTCTAGTTCTAGAACTAGAACTTTATTTGATTATACCACTATTAAGGAGGAAGAAAGGGATAAAATCAGAAAAAGTCATTTTACAAGGAACAAAGGACATGAAAGGAAACTAAAACAAGATTTAGAAATAAAACTGAAGTGTGAAAAAGACAATAGAATACCCAGGGTGATTATTTAAATCAGAGGACAGCAATAATTAATGGTACAAAGTTGTATGAAAAATCTCTTGCATCAGTCTTCATAAAAACTGTTATGTGTGATCAGCTGCCTAGAGTAATGGTTTTAGAAGGAGACAGAAACATAAGCTAGGAGAGGAATAGAATAAAGGAATAACACTTAAATAGTCTAGATGAATTCTTGTCAGTATTCCTCAAAGAAATGCCTGCTACAGTACGGAAGAATTGAGAAAAAACAGACTCTGTAATCCTTGTGGTCTTCAAGAACTTGTGGATTAAAGGCAGGTTGAAGTGATCAGGAGGAAGGTAAATATATCCCCTGTCTGATTAAACAAAAAGAGCCTGGGCAACCAAGAATAATTAAAGTTTCATCCATGATGACACACAGGAACAAATGACTCCACAGCAACTGAGAAGCTCTGGAATAGCATTCCTGACCCTTTTTATCTCCCCAGACATGTTCACAGAGCAGAGCAGGTAGGTCTGAGGTGACATCTGGCAGGCGGGATGCTGTGAAGAGGACAACAAAAATGTGGCTCCTTAAGGACCAGATGCCAGTCATGGACCAACTCTATCCCACCTAAAGTGGTGTCCATGAGCAGTTTGACAGACACTGGCCTAAAGGTTGAGGCTGGGGTGGACAACCAAGAGAGAAGGATAAACTTCAGGATATGACAGACTTACGTCATTCTCTGACAGGATGTGATGGATCAGAAGGGGTATGTCTTTTGAGATACTCTGACTTTACTAGAGTTTCTGATGTTAATCTATGTTACTTTTTTATAACCAAAACCCATGTAATTTTATCTAAGTGAAATTGCCATGTGGTGCCTTCACAGCTGCTCAAAAAAGGCCTCACAAGTGAGCTGCTCTAAGTAATACACTGATAAAATGAGGAGAACATTTTTCAGGAGAACCAGATCCTGAGAGATTGACCATGGATCCACTTCTATGCCAAGTTACTTTGAATTTGTTGCATTGCAGGAGTGGTTACATTTGGGAAATATACAGATGGTACCTGACCATGAGGCCTTGCAAACATTTGGAATAATAGGATTAAAGTCTTAAATTGGTCTGTAAATTGGGGACATAGTATGAAATAAGCATGCTGCTATTCAGTAAAAAACAAAGAGTAATACTTAAAAGGATTAATAGAACAATAAAAAATGCAGAAAGCTTGATTAATACAGTAGTGTACTGTTAAGAAATCCTATTTTGAGAAAACAAATTAACATTGTAATTTGCCCTTTTTTTGCATTTTGGGATGTATTTATTGATATATTCACTCAGATACCTACTTATTGCGTATGTATATACTTTGTGATTTTCTTATGCCTACACTCATGCACACACATGAAGGCACTAAAGACAGCCATTGTCCAAACTCACTGAAAGAAAAGACAGTGTCAGATTCACTCAGGTCACAACACTGCAAAAGTGGATTTGAATATCACTAAATTAGTAGGTATGACAGAAATGCTGTGGTCTCACTGTGCCCTCACACCAGAGTAGCTGAGGAACAGCCTGACCTTAGAGAGAATCCATGAGACATCATCTGTTCCTGTGGTACACCTTTTAAATAATAAAAAAATGAGAGTATGCTGCAGGGCACTGACACAATTGGACAAATGTACAACCAACACTTTTGCAATGCACCATGAATGGAGTGCTGTAAATCTAAGAGATTTTTAATGTCTTTTCTGTGAGAGAAGCTGCTAATCCTGAAGCCTAGAGGTCTTCTGCTAAAAAGAGGAGAAACAGCAGGCAGTCTGCATCTCAGACCAGCAGTGAAACAAGGGATGTATTCCATTGTTAAGATGAATTTTACTTCACTTATAATCTTGTTTCTTTCAGCCTGTGTATCTATTCCTTTGATATATGACAACTGGATAATTACACTTGTAATTTGTTTCATTACAAAGACAGCCTAGTTTCACAGGATGAGCCAAATGTCATGGGATGAACCAGGGTGGAGATGATAAACTGGGAAGCACTGCCTCTGTGGAAATGATCATCCTAAGGCAGGGTGTAGACATCTGAGCCCTCAAGAGGTTCAGTGACTGGTGAATACACTTTACAGGGAGCCAGCACAGGATGATTGTGCTGCAAGTTGTCATTCTTGGAGATGAAAAGTATCAGAAAATGTATAATTAACTGCTCCCCCTTCTCCCCCAGTCATGACACCCATCATCAATGATTTGCAAGGAAAAGGTTAGACAAACACCAGGGCAAGGTACTCTAGGGAGGGCACGCTCTTCTTCAAAGCAGGATCTCACTAATTTACCATGTTACAGTGCACAGGACAGACAAAAACACCTCCAGGGTGTTTGTACCAGCCCAATCCTTCCAACAGTCCCCCAGCTTCCTCTGCGGTCTGGTCTGGCCAATTTATTACATTTTGTAGCCTGAGAGGGTCCTTGTTAAATGAAGGAACTCACAGTCAATTAACAATAATGTGTTTTTATTCCTAGTGCCATCCACTCAACACTAGGGAAGTGATATCTTGTTTCCCAACGAGTCTAAATTGGTCTTTAGGTCATTTTTACTCTGAGGGCAAAAATAATTGGCCTTGTGGTTAGATGCCCTCCTGGATGTACACTCTACATTTTACACCCAGTGAGATCCATAACTCTGCTTGAACAAGTGATTGATCTGGCACTGACTGTTTTCACACTGCGAGTGCAAACAGGATGCCAGTTCAATTCTCATTCTGGCAACCAATCTCTGCCTTGTAATATGCTTTTATTTTGCCTTTTTTATAACACAGTGGAAAGAATGCACCACCAGGTTTTCTAACATATATGTGAGGAGTGGCGTTTTCAGTCCAGCTCTGTGCTGTTACAGCGCATCTTCACAGATCATATCAGCTCACATCTGCTGTGGAGGTCATTCACTCCACTGGCTCATGGTAATGCCTTCCATCCTTTTTGAGCAATGCAACACGTGCACTTCATTTTCCTCAGAGCCATCTGATTTATCCTTCTTCCAACCTCACTCCAAAAACTGTTTGACAGGGGATTTTTGCCTTATTTTTTTCCTTTTGTACCCCTCCCCTGCCCCCAAATTTAGTCCAATTTTTATTTTGACCGTTAATTTTGTTTTCAAAATCTCAGTTGATTATCTCCTCAGAGGCATGAATTCTTGTCAGTCTTCCCATTTTGTCTATTTGCATCAGCTTGACATGCTGTGAACAGACACTGTAAAACTTGTTTTCCAGTCCTGTCTCCATTCTAGTGCTGCTACCAAAGCAGAACTGCTCAGATCCCATTCCCTTCCAGCAGCTACTGTGCAAGAATACTCTTATTTCTGAATAACCTAGATTTTACAGTATTTCCATTATGCCAGCAATTTTCATACAGCTTTTCCCCATTGACCACCATGTCATTGGTGAGGGCTGCTCAGCACAGCACAATGCACCTCCAAGTGAAGCTGGTGCACTTGCAGCAAGAACTTACATGCTGATCCTGCATATCATTTTACAGAAGAAAAGATCTCACTGAAACACTCTGAATGCTTCAGCCAGCATAATATAGAAACTATCACAATCTAGGCTATTGCCATTTCTGTATTTTTCAAGTCTTGCTGGAGGTTCCCCTGCTGCCTCTGGTAGTCGAGCCACATCTCTCCTTCTCCTTAGTCATAGAATCATAGGATCATTCAGGTTGGAAAAGGCCTCTAAGGTCATTGAGTCCAATTGTTACCCTTACACTGCTGAAGTCCTCACAGCACGCCCTGGCCCAGCAGCTATGCTGGCTGCTGTGGTGTGTCAGCCACAGAAAGTAAAGGACAGGGACACAAATAGAGAGAGACAGAGTCCTGCCACCCACTGCTCAGCCCACAGCAAATACAGGACAAGACAGCGGGATGGGAGAGGGAAGAGGAGATGTTGGTGAGAAACTGGCTATCAGTCCAGTGCAGACTGAGTGCTCCTCCCTCCTTTGGTCAGGATTCAGGGTCAGGAGCTTTATCTGCAGGAAAGGGAGAACAGCACTGTGACAGGAGTACTAAGGCCCTGCACAAAGGCCTCACTTCAAGAGGATGGGGAGGTTCTCAGACTCAACAGAAGGAAATGTAACTTCCCACAGAGATTTAGTGACTAAAGGGGTGTTCTCAGCATGTCTCGTAGCTGGCATTCTGTGCAGCCAGGGTAGCAAAAGGCACCAGATCTGCTCATGGGCATAAAGAGGCAGTCCAGAGTTAACTCAGGGCACTACACAGAAAGAGAGATTTTGGGGTCTGCTCCTCATTTCAGGGTATGACATAAGTGTAATATGTAAACACCTGGGCTGATTTTTGTCACTTTGGCCAGGTGTCCCAGGCACAAGGCTAAAGAATGCCTTCCTATTATTTTTTCTTTTCTTCCAATTCTTTTTTCTTTCCTATTTTTTTTTTCTTCCTATTTTTTTTTCTTGTTTTTTTTTTTTTTTTTTGTTTTGTTTTTTTTTTTTCCTTTTTGGTATGGGTTTTTGTTTTGTTTTGTTTTGTTTTTGTGTTGTTGTTGCTGTTGCTGTTGTTTTTGGATTCTGTTGCTTCTGTTGGGTGGTGGGTTTTTTGCCAGCTATGCAGAGAAGTCTCTTGCATGCCTGGCTATACATTTAACAAGAGAACTTTTAAGTCTTCATACACCAAAAACTCCAATGGACTAAGAGCATTCTCATAGTTTATCAGAGACTGGTGTCCAACCAATTTTAGGCTGAATAAAGGTTAGAATGATGTTTACTATTCCTTGTGTATGTTCATTGATTTCCAAAAGCATAACGTGTCCACCACCTCCTCAGATGAAGTTAGCCATAATATCAGCCATGCCTAGATTTTGGAGTTGTTTTTGTTTTTCAGGTGGCTTGATTGAGGTGTTTATCCACTTTCCCCTGAACTCAGGATGATAAATGACAACTGTATACTTGCATTCCTAGAAAAGTTAATGCTGAGAATTTACATTACATAGGGTGATATTTTATTACTCTGCTCTATACAGGGCTACACAGTCCTGAAACAATTATGGTAATTTTTCATTGCTTGAGCTCTAACTTGAGTAGAGAATAGGTTCACAGTTGCTGTGTATGACGGCAAGTTTGAGTCATGTCCTAAACAATTCAAAAGCTTTAAAGAAATATAAATACATAAAACCACAATTTTATTTGTAAAGAAGTTTTAAAATAAAGTTTTATTTTGTGTATTACTTATATGAATACAGCCACATAGTACTGCAGCCATGCTAACACTTTTGTAAGTCAGATTAGCTCCAACGCAATGTGAATCCCTCCTTCAACTTCTTCCCTCCCACTGCTTATCTGACTAGTGAACTACAGCTGGCTTGTGGTGAAACATCTGGTCTCCATGACCTTTGCTGGTTATTTCATGATTCCTAATCCTGAGCTTAAACACTTATTTTTCATTTGTGTGTGTGTGGGTGCTGAACAATCCTTAATGCAGCAGCACTTTACTCCTTTAAGTGTCGCCCACCTCCAAGCTGTGGCCTCAGCCATGTTCCACCTACCTTAAAACAGCTACTCACACACATGCTGCAAGGCATCTCACGAAAGATTTTCTATCAAGCCACATTTAGCAACATTTCAAACCCCAAAAGATCCATTCATACCTATTCCCTGGAGCACCTGTGGTGTTTGGAAGCAGGCAGGAGTCTTGCAAGTAAAACCAAACCGACCAATTTAAGCAGGTCAGCAAAGCCTTGGGCAAACACAGCCTGGGACCAGGTCTCTGTAAACAACTGCAGTGTTGTCATTATCACAAATTCTTAAATTAGAAGTAAGATACCTGATTTTCCATAGTAAAAAATACCCAGCAGCTTGCAGGACTCCTAGTGTATTTCCAGCTTTGCTTTCCAAAAATCTCCATTTGGTAGTTTTCACAGGTACAGTTTGATGTACAACAGTTTTTTTTTCCTCCTGTTTAAGCTCTTGTCCGCTGTTACAAAGTCAAACTTGGGAGCTTTTTTGAAAGCAGATGCTGTTCAAAACCATTGCAGTTTGGAAAATTCAGATAAGAATTGGCAAAGTTCCACTTTACATTACAGAAATGCCAATCTTTCAAAGAGTCCCACAGACAGAACTGAACTCTACAATATAACTATTTCTTAAAAGAGTGTGGATCAAGTGCAAAATGAAGGTCTATATACTGCAGAATCAACCATTTATTTCAATACTGCATCAGCCACAGGTCACACAAGTACAAATATTTTCCCCTGTGTGAGCCTCATTAGATGCTCAAATTGAGAATTCCTTTTTGACTCAAAATGAATCAAGGCAATATTTCAACAAGGTTTCAGCAAGTTTGTCACTTAAGATGAATGAATTCCCACCTTCCTTGTAAACAGGAAATGTGAGCTTAATGAAATACCTTGCTACCACTATGAAGCAGAGGATTCTTGCTACCATCATCTGCAGTGGTGTGTTCAAGTATGTATTCTTAAAATTTCTCAAAGAGTGTGGGATAGTATGATCAAACTGCTGGCACAGAAAGCACTGGAGAGAACAAGCACACGGGAGATAATTGCTGACAATTGTGGAAAGAAAATGAGGGAAGCAATGACTGCTAGCTGTGCTGGGGAAGCAAAATAGCTGTCTGGACTGACGGCAAATCTGAGATTTCATCCTCCAAGAGAACCAGCACACAATGCCATGCTCTGTACAGGGAAGCACACAGACTGCAGATCCAAATTTGGCAGTAAAGGCTAGGCTACAAATGATCTAATTTATCTCAATTCGTATCAGCTTAGTAAATTTGGAAGAGTTTATATGAAAATAGGTAACAAGGGAGTCACAAAAGCAGGGATTTAAAAGTCTTTAAGCAATAATGACTTTTCATAATGCCTGATCTTTTTAATTGATGTCCCTCTGGTAAACAACAAGGAAATAACGAAGAACAGAATGGAATTTTTGTTTAGGAAAGGTAAGAAATACCAAAAAGCAGTCAAACGGATTTTGTAATGCTTTAACAAAGGAAAATAGCCTACAATTTCACTGTCAGGGTGAAATACAAAGAATACCTCTGTGCATGTTTACACAGAAAACAGTAATCAGTCAATCATCAACACAACTGATTATACACTTTGATATACAAGCATGAAGCATAAATCTAAAATGCCATAAAATTACTCTGCTGACATCATTTGCAAAAACAAAGCCCTTATGACAACAAGAATGATTAATACAGGAAAAAAACTCAAAAAAAACCTCAAAAAGAAAATAGTATTTTTAATGCAAAAGCATTTAAATCATAAGGGAGGCAAGAAATAAGGAATGTGAGTAATGAATAGTGAAGAGGAAAATAATTGCTATCTTCTTCATTCTTTTCTCTATAAGACTGAAAGGACATCCGGGCACACTGAAAGACAACAACTCCCAATTTGAATAAAGAACAGTTTGATTGAGTAGGGAAATCAGAAAAGTGTGACCATCCTGTTAAACGGACTGTCACAGGGCACTCTTGAGATTAATAAACCAGCGAAATTAAAGAAAGTCTACACATAATCCTATTAATAAAATTGTCCAGCTATAACATCAAGCAGCAATGCTAAACAAAAATAAAGAGGTGGAATTTAGGGTTTCAGGGCTGATCTGTAAGGAGAAAACATAGTAGGAACCATACGATATCCTATGATGATAACCTACCATCATTTGGTATCCTACAAGCATTTGGTAGTAGCTGCTATGTGGTGCAGACTATTCTTTAAATATACACACAGCCCAAAATCAATGAGTGTCAATACCCTCAAGTATGATGATTCCTAAATTCATATGCTGTGTCTACATTCCATTGCAGTTTAAGAGGTATTGTTCCTGATAGTTGCATACAATGTAATGTCTCTTAAAGACCTGTCAAAAAAAAAGGGCAGGGGTGTTTGTTTGTTTGGCGTGTGTGTTTTGGTTGTTTGTTTGGTTGTTTGTTTGTTTTTGATTTTGTTCTTTTAGTTAGAAGGAAATCAAGGAAGACCCTTGTGGCAAGAAGAGCATTGGCAGGAGACAGAGGGAGGTGATCCTTCCCTCCTGTCCAGTCCTGCTGAGACATCTCTGGAATGCTGGGTGCAGCTCTGGGCTCCCCAGTGCAATACTGACTCAAACGGGCTGGAGTGAGTCCAGTGAAGTGCCATGGACGTGGTAATGCACTAGACTGACCTGAGAATGGTTTCCTTGGAGAATACCAATGGCAAAACTTTAGCAAAAGAAATGCCACAAAAAAAATGTTGATATAGAATGCTAAAATGTGAATAAGTCGTTCTATAAACTAATGTTGGTTAGGATACACAACTGCCATAAGAAAACTTAACACATACCATTAGTAATAAACTTCTGTCTGGAATACTGAAAATATTATTATTTCAATAGTCTATATGAATAATTTGTGAGAGGTTAGTTTTTCTTATGGTGTCCATTCATTTTAAACTTTCCACTATATGTTGTAATTTTAAGGAAGCCCCCCTATTTCATTGCTTCTAACCGAGACAAAAACATTGCATGGACTTTAATTAATTTCCTGGAAAAGCAGAGTTTAGAAATGACAAACTGCACACAGACAGCTGCCTGATCAAACCATGTGTTTGAGTTATTCCCAAATCAAAGCATCCCAAGGACCTCATTCATTAAATGCTTTCTCTCATTCCACCAATGTTTCTACTGCAGCCTCACTATTTCCACAGTATAAGCCTCTGAGAGTAATCTGAAGATATTTCAAAATTAGAATCTTGTCCAGAACACAGAAAAAAAAAAAAAAAGGCTATGCTATTATTTAGGCACTCAAAATTCATTGAATCTGTAGCAAAACTAGGCTGAATAAAAAAAGACACAGGCCCACAGGACTAAATACCTCAAGCCTAAAAAGAAGAACAGAGGGCTATTTAGGATCTTATTTCTCTGTGGGGTTTTTTTTTTGGCACATATGATAAAATGCAGTGTGTGGCCTTGGACTGCCACTCACTGCTTTTTATTATCTTCAGATTTATTGCTTGTTTTGCACTTAGACACTTTTCTCATTTTTCTGTCTGAGTATGTTTGTAGCATGGCTAAAGTTGTATGAAGAAATTCTCATTTTGTCCTTATTTTTCTGAACACCTTCCCTCTAAACAGCACCTCATATCCTGCCTTTCACCATTCATTACTGTTACATCGTAGATAACTGGCCTGTGTGAACTGACTTACTGATCTCAGCCCCAGCCTAGCAAGGTGCAGAAATGCTGTCACAACTGCTGCTGGTTGGCACCTTATTTATAGACTCAATAGCATATTAATCAGTATCTCATGGAAAACTGCACCACAACTTTCCCTTTAAAAAATGTCAGTAGTTTTCCAGTAATGCGGCTGCACCACATAATATGTTGTCAAAGAGTCATCTGATATTGCTTCAGTGGTTTTATGTTGTACTCCATAAAATATAAAAGGGGACCTCCCAGGTTATTGCCCTGCTCATGGACAAGAATAAGATTTTAATTACCTCCAAGATAATTGGATCTCTTACTTTGAGCTTTTCTGTAAATGAATGCTGATTTATGGAATGCAAGCAAAAAATTGGGAGTATGATATGCTTTCAGAAAAAGAAATTTCTTCACTCTCTTGAGAAAGCTAAACTGTGTCTCCATTAATCCCAAGGTCATTTGGCCATATCTCTCCCAAATCTATGGCAAACCATCAACCAGTACATACCGAAACTTAAACACACGCAGCAGTGCAATACATGGCCAGAACTGGTGCACACCATGTGCCATGTGGGCATGACAGGGGTGTAAACCACACTGACAGGGTGGGCTGACAGGGTGCCAACCCCCTCTGCCACCTGTAGCTGCTCCCTCAGACCTTAACGCTGCTGCTTGTTTCCCTCTTTGCAATGTTGAGTGTGTCTGAGTGGCCATGCTGACATGGAGGTCAGGAGAAAGACCAGCTGTGATTTAAAGAAGTTCCCAGTCCATGCTGGGTGGTTTCTTTTTAGCCTGATGGTTTTGATGCTTTAGGTTACAGAGCAGCCCCAGTAAAAGCAATGTTTGTAAAATTGATGGGCTGGTGAGATGCAGAACAAGTGCCTGGGGACAGAGGTTCCTTCAGCTGTCTTTGTTACCAGCTAAAAATTGTCACTGGACAACACTGAGCATTATTGTCTTTGGGAGATTTTCCCTTTGGACTGTTTCTATCTTTCTTCCATGTACTCAGTGACCAGGCTACTCTCTCGAAAGATGAAATCTGAAATGGATCACTGGCCAGACATTCCCATTTCTCCAGCTCTGGTAGCATGACAAGTGCATCTGGCATCTGTGAGCCCTTCTTCCCTCAGGGATTTCTGACTGCTGAGCCGACTGCAGTTTTTTTCAGAATGTTTTTTTTTCAGAACAAAGCACTCTCTTTTTCAAAGTTACACACATGCAGAGAAGAGAGCTAAAAATAAAATAACCTTTTCTGGATATTTCCTTCCACCCTCAAAGAAAATTTTTGCTGAGGCTTTGATACATTCCCGTCAGCTCAATACACTTCCTTCAGTTTATGCACTCCTTTCTTTGTCAGAGACTCTTACCCACCTGTTGGTAACTACTTCATTCATCTTCATTCCCATTAAAGCCTGCCATCATTAGGGCTTCATTATCTCCTCGAAATTTAGGTCCAGTAAGACAGACTAAAATTTCTCAGTCTAGTTAAACTACTCTCAAAAATTAACTTGTCCAGAAAAACACCCTTATAGTATAATACTGATTATTTTTCCATTTCCCATAGCTTTCCCTGCTCTCCTGGTTCTACGTCTTAAAATCTTTAACTCTGTCTGGGCAGGCAGGATGATATCTACCTGTAAATGGAGGTACACAGAAAACTGAGTACCAATCACATCAGTATGGTTTCATCCTCTGCCAAGTAACACGGGTATAAATGCTTTTCAGATACATTTTTGAAGTAATTGGGAATTGAGCTCCAATTTACTAACAGGACCCCAGTTATTACAAATTAAGCACCTGTTATTTGTGAAAAGCAGTAATAAGGAGGTATCCAGAGGAATGCAATTTCCTATGTCCTCAGGAGAGCTGCATTACAGTATGTGCATATATCCCTTTCTGCTCATACCTCAGTGGGGAATACACTTATTGAGGTCATGGTCAGTCTCTGGATAAATTCCTACTATTTCTTGAAAGGGTTTGAAGACAGTGCTGGTACCAAAACAAAAAATTTTCCAGTGAGGAAAAGCACAAGATTATGATATGAGAGAGTAGGATATCTCAGCATGTGAATCCCTACATCTAAGTCTTTTTTCTTGTTCATGATCAATTTAAAAAAAGTACAAGATGGACCTGTTGGGAAATGGGAGTTTGAGACCACCCAAGCCAAGGAAGACACTAAGCCAGGTTTTCTGCCTTTTGAGGATGTCTCTTTAACTCCTGTTCCACTGTAGAAAAGACTGCTTGTTACTTTCAACCTTATGAACATCAGTTGTTGGAAAATCCATTAACAGTACAATTCTAATTGTAATATAGGGATCATGTTGGGCCACAGTGCTGAAATCTGGATTTTATTTTGCCAAAGTTCCTCATGCATGAAGGAGGTAATTTCTCCATAAGAGAAATACAAAGTTCAGTTTTCACTTGATAATAATGGATGTATTCCTGAACAGGACTGTGGGATTTGGCTTATAAATGATGATTAGTTTTGTCTTGAGGTGCTGATAGTAAATCTGCTGTTGATGGACATTTACCAATTTCATGTGAATCCTTTTTTTCTTTAATTCTTCTAACCTAAAACTAAATGAGAATATTTACCAATCTCACTGATAAATTTTCATTCAGAATCTTCATGCGAATCACATTACGTAAACAATGGCCTTTTGTAGGTAATATATTAATATATGGGAATTGCATTTAGCAAGTGCATATCTTTTAACATGATCTAACACAGAGCTTAGCCGCATTAATATAAATGAAAACCTGATTGTATTACTGTTTGCAGTCACACAGTGCACTGCACTGATAACAGACGTGCCAGTGCACGCACTACAGGTTATGCAGGACAAAGAAGGATTTTGCTTTGCGAGTCTTTGTTGCTGAATACGTTATGGAGAACAGAGATTGTGGTTGCTAATGCCATTTTTCAGTAAAAAGTCTGAAAAAATTTTGGAAACTGTTGGCAAGTATACAGAGAAGATGAAGAGACATATCTCTTCCCTGTATTTATACAAAGCCTTTGAGTTAAGAAAAATGAATCAAAATAATTCTTTTCTGCCTCCCTTAAAAAAGTCTTCTTTGTAACAGGTGAATAATTGTTACTTCCATAGGCCCTGGGTGTGTATGATTTTGAAAGCCATAGTAAAAACATACATACAGCAGGAAAATGGCCAAATTAATTGCTGATAAATATTTTCAGTATCAGAGTCCTAAGCATGGGTTATTACTTAACTGATGAACACTTACTGACTTTATGTTCTTTTTCAAGAAATGAAAGCATTTCCACAGACAGGTGTGAGAAAAACTAAAATACCTTTTGATATTTACCATCCATATTTATCAAAATGTACATATTGTAGTCTTTATAATCTGTTCTTTCTCAAAAAAATGTCTTGTGTTTTGCCCAGTTTAGATTTCCCAAAAGTAGCAGATTTTGAAGCTAAAGCTCATTTTCAGAAGGGGGGAGACATTTTGAATCATAGGTTTCCTTGACAGTTAATGTCATTTTGCTCCTAAATTACTTCCAGGAACAGGATTTGGAAATGCAAATCAATGAGATTTTTATAAGGATTTTTTTTCCTGTGGCCTGCAGGAGGAATTTGAAAATCTTGAAAAGAAATACAAATACTAAATAACCTATTCTGGTTGCTAGCAAGAATTGATGGTTTTTTCAGTCAGCATGCTTGGTTCAAGACTTCTCACCTCTATAGGCAAGGCTGTATTTTGCCATCTTTGTGTTCTCAAAAAAATACTTTAAAAAATATTTCATGGAAAGGTCACTAAGATGCTACGGTCTGTACCTTTCTTTTCTTCTTCTCAGGAGCACACACAAAAGTTCCAGCTAATGGAGTGAAATAAAAATAGAGGAATAAAAAAGGTTCAAGGAGCAAGGCACATCAGTGGGCTCCTCATCATTCTACTCTTGGTTCAACCTTGCACTTCTTCATCTAGGTCTCCCCAAGGCAACCCTGTGATGGAAAGGACTAGGGACCCCACGGGTATGATTAACCTCAGAGCCAACACTGGGTGCTACACTGAGAGAGAGAGCAGGAGAGTGAGAGGCTGTTTCTGCCCATCCCAGCTTGCTTTGTCACACTGCCTCAGTTGCACCTCACACCTTGGGGCTGCTGGGCTGCAGTGGGGCAGGTGGATTTCTGCACTTGGTTCAAGAAAGCTCCCATGGCCCAACCATGGGGAAGGTGTGCTGGTGGGACAGGGATGTTCTGACTCCCAGGTCCACTAGGGTTAGTCCATGCAATCCCTGGAGAACCACCAGTTAAGCCAAAATACCTGCCCTAATAACTCTAATTACTCATCAAGTAGGGCTCACAAATTTGTGTGGAGACTGAGCACTCTACCTGTCACACTAAACTGGTGGACAGTGCTTGTAAAACAGAAGCTCAGTCCTCAAGCAGAAAATTAACTATTGTTCCCTGAAAAATATCTAAACACCTGTGTTTGATAATGGACACTGATATCTACTTGTGTGCTGGAAGGCAGCCAGCTTTGCCAGATACTGACAGCCAATAAAAGAAGCATCTTCCTTTAATTAGTATGTCCAGATTAATCCAAAGTTGCAGCCTTCAGTCAAGCAATGCTCTAAAGAGTCAAGCAACACTCTAAGCATGACAGAACCTGTCAAACTTCACTTCATAATAACAAACACAAGTTCTTGGATATCAATCTCCATTTTTATTTCTAGCTAATTTTTTTATCTTAGGATCACCTAAATCAGGGGATATTAATACTTGAAAAATAAAAGGTTACAGGCAAGATTAAAAATATTTTTTCTCTCTTCTCCCTAAAGCATTTATACTGATTGTTGCCCAGGGAAGTAGTGGAATTGCCATCCCTGGAAGCGTTCAACAGTGGGGTGTGGCACATAAAGGCATGATTTAGTGAACATGTTGGTGCTGGGTTAACAGTTGGACTCAATGATTTTAGAAGTTTTCTCCAACTTAATGATTCTATGATGCTATAGCAGGCATTTTTACTTGTCAAGGCAGTACCAGAATGAAATAGTGTTCAATACAGAAAAAATAAAAATTACCAAACGATGTGGGTATTAGAGTAAATCAAATCTGCTGTTTAGAAAAGGACTTGGCTAAGAAAAAAATTCAAAATACATATCTTGATGGATTCTCATATTGATGAGAATATGTTATGAGCTACACTGCTCAGCATTTTTCAATACAGGAGAAGTTATGACTGCCCCCACCATTCTCCCTAAGGACTGGACTTGGATGTTTAACCAACACAGAAATCTTTCCTGGTTTTACTTGCATAAAGACTGAAATTTGATGCTCTGTGTATCTCACATAAGTACTGGTATCTGCCTGGAAGAAATTTCTAACAAAAAAATAAGACCCTACTAGAGAATAATATACATTATGAGGTTGATTTTGCATCTATTAGCTAGAAATTAAATTTTAAATTACCTTTTGTAGGCAGGATGCTTGATGTGACTTCAAGAATATATGATGCTGTTTGGTACCTGCCACTGAGAGATTTTGTTTAATTGCCATGTTTTGGACTGGCAGAAGTAGTCTCGTTCTCAGCTTATCACAGGGAGATACTGGACTGTGAATAGCTTTATTGAATTCAATATCCTGTAAGGATACACTCATATCCTATGGACTTGCCAGGCAAAAGGTTGAAATAGTACTCAGCTAAAGCTTTATAAACGCAAACAGTTTCTTGTTACATCTCTTCCCTGTTCAGAAGCACATGGTACTTCTGCCAGTGAGTACAAGAGCAAAATCAAAGTGTCCCTTGCAAACTGAGTTAAATTTCACTTGAATTCCAGCACCCTTGTAACCTTTTGCTGATGTACTAGAGGGAAATATGGTCGTGGAAGAGCTTGATAACGTTAAAAATCAGGTAGAATTCTTTCTTAACACTTTCAGAGGCTGGTAAGGAACCACTGGAGGACTGTGGTTGTTGCCTGAAGATAGAAGTCCTCAAGGAAATCCTTGTAACTGAATAGTATAACTAAACATGAAATCCTATGAATCTCAGGAAGACACTGAAATACACTGCTGAAATAAATATCTGACTCAAAATAATAAAATCCATCTACTCACTATGGTTACAAGAATAGTTGAGATGATTTTAAAGCAGGACACTAAAAACACTACAAAAACAGTATGAAAATCATGAGTGAGTTAAATTTAGTATCTGTAATCAAGTAATTTACATGGTGTGTAATTCTGTGCTGCTCTACTGGACAGACTGAAATTCCAGCGTGAATTTGAGATGAAGGGACTGGGATGTGTGAATGAGGGGGCAGAGATCCACCTGCAGCCTGTGGAGGATCCCAGGTGGATGCCTGAAGGAGAATGTGACATGTGACCTGTGAGATGCCTGAGATGGAGCAGGTTTGCTGGCTGGACTTGTGACCTCACAGGAGACCCATGCTGGAGCAGTTTGTGAAGAACTGCAGCGTGTGGGAAGGATCCACTTTGGAGGAGTTCAAGGAGGAGTGTTTCCTGGGTGCAGGACCCCACAATGGAGCAGGGGAAGAAAAGATTCCCGTGCAGCCTGCAGTGCAAACCATGGTGAGGCAGGCTGTGCCCCTGCAGCCCATGGAGGACTGTGATACAGACCATACTAATGGTGGGCTCCCGCTTCAATCCCTTGTTAAACAGGTTGGGAGCAAGGGGAAAAGTTCATTGCAATGTTAAACCAGCTAACCAGGCCCAAGACAGCCAGGGGTGGAGATTGAAATGGGTGTGCCTTTCAGTTGTTGTGAACCATGATTTGAGTTGAGCGTTACAGGAATTAGCATAACAGGAACCTCCTGAACCATGGGAAGCAGTGAATTAATTCCTTGTTTTGCTCTGCCAGTGTGTGCTGCTTTTGCTTTCCCCATTAAATTGTCTTTATCTCAACCCAAGAGTTTTCTATCTTTTACCCTTCTGATTCCCTCCCTGTTCCTGCTGGTGGGGGAGTGAGGGGAGTGAGTCAGTGGCTCTGTGGGGCTTGGTTGCTGGCTGGGGTTAAACCACAACACATGGAAAGAAGAAACACATTTTAGTAATCCTGAGACAGCTGGGGATACTTCTAAAGCTAGACTGAAGTTCACTGATTTTTTTTTTCTTTTAATATATATTTTTTATTTGCTGTACTTTAGCAGTTACAATACAGGTTTGGGGTTTTTTTTTTTTTGATAACACCAAAGATAAATACTGATGTGATTTACAGACAAATGGAGAATGACAGGAACCCTGCTCTAAAAAAAAATTGCATCTGTTTTATTTATATATAGTTAGGAAATATAAAAGCCCAAGAGAGCATATAATTTCATTTGAGTTATTCACAGTGTGGGGTGGGGGAGAAAAATATTGTTCCTCTGTTAAGCTCAAGAAAGCTGTCAACTCTTGGGACTCTGAGGTATGCATTTGCTTTCAATGTGCAGAAAATAGAGAAAGAATCCAGACAAGAGACAATCTAAATAGCTAGAACAAATGAAACAACTGAAATAAACACTCCCAAAGGGATTCAACAATTCCCACAACTACTCTGATACACTGGCGCTTGTGACTGTAAAGGATTTCATAATGGTGCTGACTTTTCCTACCAGAGTTTGCAAAAGCAAAGTAGAGTAATGACATATTCTTGCACTTATTACCTCTGAAAAATACCTGGTAAATTGGGTTAGGGACAGGGTTTAAAGTGCAAGAAAGCTGGAAAAGTCATTCCAAGTGAATCACAGCAAGGCAGTAAGATTGCTGCCTCCACCCGTTTCTAATCTGGGCCATCCATGGTGATGGGATGAGGGAAGCCATACGAGAAGCGACTGAGATCACTTGGTCTGTTCAGCCTGGAGGACACTGAGGGGAGACCTCATTGCAGTCACAACTTCCTGGTGAGGAGCAGCAGGAGCCAATCTCTTCACTCTTGTGACCAGTGACAGGACTCAAGGAAATGGCCTGAAGCTGAGTTGGGGGTGGCTTAGGCTGGATATCAGGAAAAGGTTCTTCACACAGAAGGTAGTGGGTAGGGCACTGGAATGGCTCTCCTGGGAAGTACTCACAGCACCAACTTACCAGAGGTCAAGAAGCACCTGGACAGTCCTCTCAAGCACATGTGATTGTTGGTGCAGCCCTGCAGAGGGCCAGAACATGGATTTCAATGATCCTTGTGGGTCCCTTCCAACTTAGGATATGTTAGGATTTGATAATCCCAGATTCTAGGAATTTTTCTTTTCTCTCAAGGCATGTAAGCATAAAGGAAGGTGGAAGCACTTTCTGTCTTCCTGAATTAGATCAGCTTAAAGTTTTTCAGCACAGATTGCAAAAAACATTTAAGGCACAATCCCATCAAAATGACCTTATTGTTGCTTTAGAACACTTCTTCCTAGTGCTGCAAGGGTTGGGTTTTTTTGCTTGTTTGTTTGTTTAATTTTAATCCTTTTTTAATTTTCAGTCTCGATTCCTTAGGTCTCAGCCTGATTAGGATCACAATACATGCAAGTACGAGCATGCATGCACATCTTTCTGTCCTTTCCCTTACAATTTTTGAAAATGGAGATGTATTTTAGAAAAACCTTGCCTACATAAATGGGCAACTAATAAAGAAGGTTCTCCATTACTACCCCCTCTTCTCCAAGGGAAAAGTTGTAGATATTACTCAACAACAAATTTCTGCAGTCAAAAATGCATGTTAGGAACTTTTCAGCTAGCAAACACTTCAGCTGAATTAGATCAAAGAATTCAATGAGATGACCAATTCCCTTTGGATACCAGGCTTCCTTATCTCTGCTTCTGGTAGAGCTACCTTTTGTCCTTGTTTGCTTTGAAATACACTGATCTTGAAGTGTTCTTGACTCCTAGCATGCCTGATTTTTGGAGATGAGGGCAGATTCCTTGGAACTGTACACCTCTCTGATAAATTCTAGAGATACAAATGTAGGAGAGTGCAAGACTTTATGATAATTAATAGGAAATAACTAGTTGCCTTCCATGAGACATTGCTGAGAGTACTTACTATAGACAGTTATATTCAATGAATAGCTTAAGGTCAATACTGTAAATATTACTTATGCCCTTTCAGATAAGAGAGTGATAATCCAATATGACCTGTGAATTTGGTGGATGATCTACTAACTTATTCCTAAAAAGTGCTGACCTTGTCAGCTAGAAGACACACCAAGTCCACAAAGTCAAACTCATTCCTGCAGGACCATATGGGTGCACACAAACATGCACACTTATATCACTGTGGATGGTTGGAAAAGGTTTTGGTTAATAAATCATAATTATTTCTTCAAAGTACTGCACTTATATCAAAGGTAATTTTTTGAAAATAGACATGGTACAGTGAAAACAATGCAAGATTAATAGCTTCCCCTAGTTGCTAGCCTCTCTCAACATCATGCAGATATGATGAAAAAGCCTCTGATAAAACAGACTAAGGCTAATTTACATATCCTTTGCCCTGACATGAAATCCCTTTTGGTTGATAAGGACTAATTTTCCCTTGAGTGCTGTGCGAATTCTAAAAATGAAGAGTTCATTCACAGAACCTAATGAAAACCTTCCTCTTAAAATATCCGCCTTTTTTATTTTTCCAAGAATTCCTGTAGGTATATTAGTTTTCGTTTCATGAAGTGACACCAAAGGAATATACCCAGAACCAGAAGCTGGTAGGAAGGCAGAGGACAATGTGAAGTCTCTAACAGACTTGCTTCTCTTATTCCTGCAAGCTAAACTCATGATGGTCATGAGTCAAAGAGAGGGAATCACTGAGCGGCTTCCTCCTTAAACCTTACCCACAAATGGAGAAAGAAGATCCCGCCCAAGAAGGGTGATACCCGATGACTGGAGAAAGGAGATGGCTCAAGACAAACAAAGACCCCTCGACTGTACATCTTGAGGTCATGTTTCCAAACATAGATTTTTTCTGAAATATGGCTAGATATGGACTTAACATACTTCAAGCTTTAAGTACCCAGGCCTAAACATTAATTAATTGACCCTTATAATCTGACATTTTACCTCCATGGTGAAAAGTTAGCACAATAAATATCAATACATTTTCCAGACCTCTGATAGACAATATGTATTATATATCCCTCTTACAGAGATCCTTAAACATTCCATAAAAATAACTTTTCTCTAGGGAAAGGAAAACAAATCAATGGCTTCCTAGCAAAGGAAGACTCTTTCCCCATAAAAAAAAAAAAAAAGAAAGAAACAGAATATTAGACAGTGTCACCATGATCTTTTCTGAAAAATCTCTTCACCAGGATTTCTTCTCCTGGGAAGCTTCAGCTTCTCCATGTTTTGCTGCTCTGGAATGTGATCTGGAGATTGTTTATGCAAAAATGCGAATTGTTTTTAATTAATGACCAATTACAGCCAGCTGTGTCAGACTCTCGGAGTCAGTCACGAGCTTTCATTATCATTCTTTTCTAGCCTTCTGATGTATCCTCTCTCTATAGTTCAGTATAGTTTTAGTATATAATATAATATAATATAATATAAATCATAAAATAATAAATCAGCCTTCTGAGAATATTGGGGTCAAATTCTCATCTCTCACCTCATCCTGGGGACCCTCATAAAAACACCACAGACAGTGCTGCCAGACAGGCTTCCACAAAAAATCAGTGAAAAGACTAGCAGATGCTGATACTGAAACAGGGATAGGGTGCTTGCACCTCAGCCATGCTTACCTCTATAATTTGCACTTCAGGAGACCCTTTTATCTATACACGTCAAAGTACCTGACAAACATTAAATTTGTCAATCAAAAGTTTCCAATATATTAAATTCCTTGTACCTGAAAGGAAACTGAGGCACAGTATGATTAATCAAAGTTTTCACAAAAATAAAAAAAAATAAAAGAAGACATATTAAAAACCCCAAATGCTACAGAGATAAAAACATGTTTTTAGGTAACTGATTTTCTATCCTGTACTTAAATCATCAGTCAAAAAGTTCCTTTGTAAATGAGATATATTTGCCTTCCTAATGAGCTGACAAAAGGCAGCAATCCTGATTATCACAGCACAACAATTACTTTTGTGTTATGCTGGCATTTCTGCAGAGCTGCTGAGACGAAAAGACACACAGGAAGCCAGGCTAACACTATAACAACCTCTCTTGCACCCTGCTATCACACATTAGAGAATAAGCAAGTTGTTGAGCTAATGGGGCCTATGGAGATTAACGTCAGTTTCTCCTACTATTACTTTAGTTTTGAACTCCAAAACTCCAGCTGTGAGAGAAATATATATCTGTGAAGGAACAATAGAGGAGGCTGATGCTGTCAAACTGCAGAGCTTTAAAACTGCTGGGGGAAGGGAACTTCAATCCACACCACTCCTACCAGTTTGATGCTAGGGCCACTGAGAAATGCCCAGAGGCTGGAGAGGGATTGCAAGTCAGGAGAGCACCTGAAGTGCAGCATAAAGGAATTCCAGCCACTTCAGCCAGCAAATCAGCTTCACTGTCAGTCAGTTAAATGCCCCAGTGCAAACACATATAGCAGGAAGAATAAGCAAAAGGAGTCAGAGATGGAGTCAGGCCTCCATGCCTGCAGGACTGTGATCCTGTTGACAGCATGGAGATGTGGTGGGATGCCTA
Organism: Calcarius lapponicus; assembly: GCA_039654755.1. NCBI lineage: Eukaryota > Metazoa > Chordata > Aves > Passeriformes > Fringillidae > Calcarius > Calcarius lapponicus. Next base: position 45,695,967 of record CM077462.1, on the reverse strand, counting down.
GTGCTGGAATGGAAGGATACAGGCTCTTTCAGAAGTACAAGCAGGGGAAACCAGGAGGGAGTGTCATGCTCTATGTCAGTGGCCTGCTTAGTGCATGGAGTTCCACTTGGGGCTGGATGAGGAGCCATTGAAAGCAGGGGCAAGGGAGCTTTATAGTGGGGTCCAAGAAGGCTGGTTAATGTCAAGGAACATCTCCTTCAAGCTCAGGAGTGACACATCCTGAGGAATTCAGGCAAAATTACCAGCAGGCCTGTATGGTTGAACATGGACCTGTTGGAAAGAGCCCAGAGGAAAGTCACAAAGATGATCAGATGAATGGAGCACCCCTCCTAAGAAGACCTGTCCTTGAAAGAGTTTGGGCTTTTCATCCTGAAGAAGAAAGGCTTCAAAGAGACCTCGGAGCACCTTCCAGTACCTGAAGAGAATTACAAGACAACTGGAGAGTGACTTTTGACAAAGCCATATAGTGATAGGACAGGAGGACAGGCTTCAAACTGAAAGATGGTAGATTTACATTAGAAATTATGAAAAAATTATTTACTGTGAGGGTGGTGAAACACTGGAATGTGTTTCCAGAGAAGATACAGATGTCCCACCCCTAGAAGTGTTCAAGGTCAAAGCTGGATGGGGTTTTGAGCAATCTGATCTAGTGGAAGGTGTCCCTCCGTGCATGTGGCATGGGAATTGGAACCAGATGATCTTTAATGTTTCGTCCAAACCAAACCTTTCTATGTTTCTATGAAAATTTTCCCTACCCACTTTCCTCAGGGAACATTAATAAAAAATATCTTCATGAGGATCTTGCAGTTGTGGTCTAGTCTGGCCAGAACAGGCACATTAGCAGGTGCAAGTGCCACATGGGTTCTACATTATGTGCAAAAATTCTCTGCAACAAAATGCTGCTGGGAAAAACTCCAAATAATTAGCATGTTTCTGTGAACTGAGCACTTGTGTATCCTCGAAGCAAGTGTCTCTGACTGGCTCCCACAAAAGCTCTCTTTCTGGGTGCAGTCCTTTATCATTAGGTTGAGGTCAGAAAGACTGGAATAATATTTAATTACATGGGCAAAAATGAAGCTGCTTGTCATCATTCTGCCATGATCAGACAGTAAGAAAAGATTCATATGAAGCTTTAAGGTCACTGATGTTTTCTTTGCTCCTTTCAGAAAACTATTTTAAAATGCAGACATTTTGTGGTTTCTGAAAAATCCTAAAGAATCTGAAAAGAAGTGACGGCTGTGAAGTTGCATCACTGAGATAGTACAATTCTTTATTACATTCTATCATTTTTAGAATAATTTAATCTGTGCTGAGTCCTGAAATACTTCAGAAAGTATATTCTTGAAGAAAAGCAGAAAAATCAACTTTTTTATTAGGTTATGATAAATTCTTGTCTCTCTGACTTCAAGGAGGTGTGCTTAGGATCTGTCCCCATTCCAGGAAAGATCACGGCACATACCTCATATAGGAATATACTATGAAGAGGCCTGTGAGATGTACCTTTATGTGAAAACTGAAATAGGAATCACCACCTAAAGAGTTTTGATCTGTGTCTTTGACTCACTAGTTTTAACATGTACAGGGATGGGTAAGGGAGAAAATACAATGCTGGCAGAATGTGAGTGAATGTACAACTATAAAATAGATAATGTGCTCTGTGACCAGGCTTTTCAAGCCTGCCCTTAATCTCTTTCCTTATAGACTCACTCAGGTTTCCAGCAAAATCTTTCAAATATAGAACACTTGAAGCAAGTTTTCTTGTCCAGTTCCTTCCCCACCTCCCTCTCCCTCACCAGTGTGTTTCCTGCAGGGAGGTGGAGAAGGTCAGGGCTAGTGACTCCTCTCCTCTCCATCAGGGTCCATGTCACGGAGGCATCACGTTTTTGTGCCTTATTCCCCAGCTGTGGGAGTCTAAAGGGCAGTCTGGCTCTGTCGTGGCAGAAAAGATCAACTGGTACCCACTGGCTGTGAAAGACGGGAGCTCTGTTTAGCTCTGGCTTCAGGTCTGATGATCTCAGGCTGCAAAAAAGTAAAACCAGATCTGTAAGGTTTCCAAGCAAATACTGTCTCAGGATTATTGCATCTCACTCGACATCTGTCATTCCCTATATCTTTGCCTGCCCACAAGTCATGTGTGGGACAAAATAGCTCTTCCCTGGATTAAAATATCTGATATGGTCCAAGAGAGAAAAGAATTACTATCAATATACTTTGGATTTCAACTATTCAGAATCTTTCATACTCATGTATCTCTCATACTTCAGAGAGAGAGAGAGAGAGACACATTTTCAGTAACTGTAGAGGGTCATTTTACCAATAATCCTAATAATATAAGAAAACCTTATTTCCACCTAGTCAATAGAGCCATGTTTGTGAAAATAGAACACTGACAGGAGACACTAAAGGTTTAGCCGTATCCAAGTGTGAATGACATTTTTAATCTAAATAATATCAGAATGCATTAAGAGATATTTCAAAAGGGAACACAGAGAGCTGCAGTGTTAAAAAGTCAGGTGAAAATCTGAACTAAACCTTTCTTTTTCTTCATGTTGAAATTCAGAGATGACCTGTCTGTCACTACACAGTCTACATCTGTCTACCACCATCCAGGAAAGAACAATTCTAATGTCTGCAGATCATATCAGCTCTGTTAAATCTTGCCCACTTTTGCCCTCATTAGGCTAATGAGATTGTTTCACATTGATGATGCTGGTATGATATAGAGCCTTCCTTGGTCAGAGCCAGTGTTTCTACAAGCAACAGTAAAAGACAGACTGGCATTCTCACAAAGAGAATATTTTCAGTTCATTTTTCAGGGAGTATGTTGAAGTCAGACCAATATTCTCTATTTCTGTCACAGCTGTATGGATGTAGGCACTTGCATAATACTGTTTCCTTCCAAGAAAATAGGGCAGAAAAAGAAGTGTTCTGAAGTAGTATTTATCAGAAAAAAAATAAATGTGCTGTTATACAGGTTGTGAAATATTAGACTGTAATGTGGGAGAGCTGTCTGAGCAGATGTAAATAACAGTGTGCATATAAAATACAAGTGTGCTAAATCAATGGGCAAAGCAGCAGACTGATGAAGGCCCAGACTAATTTCATTTGTGTTATTTTAAATTTTGAGCAACTGGGACAAGAACCTCACCTTCTGTACATGTAACATAGGTATATGTTCTGTCTTATGGATGGAAGAAAATATTGATACATCAGAAACATAATAGCTCTTTAATATTTTCAATTACCTAATGACATTTTGCTTTCATTATAACAGTTGTCTCAGCCATTTTTTCTTCCTTCCTTTTGTCTTTCATATGGGGCCCTTTATTACACAATCACATTCTATATTGAATTGCATTATTAACAAAAAATGGCCTATAAAATGTTATTTGAGTCACCAGAAAAGCAGAGTGGGATAAAGTGACCTATTTAAAAAGCAACCATTTTACTTCACAGAACAGCTACAATTGATATTGTGGCAGCACTCCCGTGTTGAAAAATGCTCCACTCCCAGATATTGTATACAATGAACACAGCACTGCTTCTGCCCAAAGATCCTATGTGAAAGCTTAAACAACATGTTTCAGAAATTAAATGGCAAAAACTTCATGCTATTTTCTATAGCAAAAAACCCCCACCAAACCTATTTGCATCTAATTCCACAGTTAAGCCACCAGCGTTATGACTGTACAAATACATGAGATTAGAATTTCAGGAAATTCAGACTTTGAAAGATCTTGAACATTCTGCAGTTAATACCAAGCCAAGAAACATAACTCAATACCATGAAAAAGTAAAAACCAAATCTCCCCTAAATATCTGAGACACTTTTCCATCAAGCATGTCTGTTTTAATATACTTAAGCCAGATGAATCTTGCACAGATGAATCCAGCTTTCCATTAGTGGGCATGAAATGCAAATTATACCAGGTTTGCAGACTTACTCTATGGAAAGTGAAATATATCAGAAATTAAGTTTAAGAAAAAAAGCACGATTTTTGACAAAAGTGCTGTACAATTAGCATTTACTGTATTGGTGGGTCTAGAACATTGTACCATTTACCAATGCAATCTGAAACATCTACAGTTTCTCTAGCTGCTTATTTAGGTGGAAGTTTATAAGTTTTCTATGCTTAGTGCTTCTATGCTCTTTAAATCACTTTTTCTTGCAAAATACTGAATGAAAGAAGAATACCTCAATCTTTTAATTAGTATCATGGCCAGAAAACACCAACAAGATGGCAATAAAAAGGCTTTAAAGGAAAGTGTGCTGTGATAAAAGGATGTCTCACCCCAAGAAAAAGGAGAAGGGATACTATTAAAATTGCTAATTGTAACCAAATAATAAAATTATTTTGAGACATTTCAAGAATGTCTGAAGTTGTAAAGTGGATTATATTAGCTATTATGTTGAGGCCTGACTAGAAAATGTCATAGTATATATATTGCTCTGTATCACCGAGCTTCATGAATTGGACGTCAGCAGTTATAGGCAGATCCATTTTCTCTACGTGAAGGTCTGTGCTTGGACAAAAAAGATGAGAGGTAAAAAAAATATCATTGTCTAAACAGAAAACAACCTCTTTTTCTCCTGAAGAGAACAAACCACAAATAGTAAGTGTGAGGAAATGATGGAGACTGCATTTTGCACAGACATATTTGTCAAGACATGTTTTCAAAGTAATTGCTTGATTTCAGTTCCTGTAAAAGCATAAATTGGGCAATCACTCCCCAAAGAAATCAGGGAATCCATTGTAAAAACCAAATGGACTACAACACCCTTACATTCCTCTAATTTCTGTTCTTGCCCCTTGCTCTGAAGCAAGCCATTTCTGTTTCTTACCATTAAAGAAATTCACTGCAACTGAGTGGGCAGATCATGGTCAAGGAAAGAGGGCTATCTAAGCATACACAAAAGTTTGTGCAAGGTCAGAATGGGAAAGAAATCGACAAGATAGTTCTTTATTCAATGTAGAACCAAAGGAATTGCATTTTAAAGCTTTTTATTAACAGCTAGTTTCTAAAGCGACAGTGGTTGGTGTCTATGTCTGTCTAAGATAATGGACAGTGACTGCCTGAAGGACCCATGGGTTAAAATAAGGAAGAAATATATTTTTATCCAGAAGTATCATAAAGAAATATTCCTGATGACAGAGTGGAATATCAACATTTTCAATTTTTTAACATACATTATCCAGGAAAAACAGCTGCTTTATAAAAGGCAGTGACCACTTGAATGTGAACAATCAGAGATGAACGAAAAATAAGAAAATTAAACAACTTATGAGTAAATATGCTTACAAGTAAAAAGAGTCATGAAAGAGTCAAACTGGTCCCAATTCAATTTTTAACAACTAAAATAATTATGAGATTGGAGAGGTAATTTTAAAATATGGATGTCAAATCTAGTTCACATCTTACTAGAACTGAGCAGGGTTGCCAAACAGTAAATTCAGTTTGAATACCAGGGTGGTACTGTGGACACCAGGAAAGCTGGATTAATAACTATGTTTTCAAAACCATTTGGACTGATAACATCTTGTAAATTGAGTTTCTTCATACCTTATACTTCTGATGACATTACTATAACAAAATCTGACTACTTTTCCACTTTTTTCTATATTTTTACTTTTAAATTTAATTTTAATTGCTGCATCTTTGGAATTTCCTTAATACTGATTGAATATCAAACAATGAGGTCTGTATCTTTTAAATACTTATGCAGTCAGAGTAATGCTTGTGTCTTTCCAATGTATCCAAATAGAGATAAAAAACCAATCTTTCTCTTCCTGTAAGAGAGAAGAAAAAAAAACTACAGCTGTATTTTTATGTCTGTTGTGTTCACAGCTCTTCTATGACATTTTGCATTTGGACTTGCCTGACAAAGCAATGCCCACTTCATCAAAACTTGTGTTGACTTTTATTCTTCCTAGTATGAATTCCTGCCAAACAAACTCTCAATTCTCCTGCACAAATGCACGAGCAATGTGTGCTGGACTGCAATCTCAGGGCCCAGAGAGTGCGTGTGTGTAACCTAAGGTGACTTCACTTGCACAGAGCAGTTCCCCACTGGAACCACTCTGGCTGTGTATGGGTGGAGAGCAAGGATGCAACAAGAGCAGAGATGTTCCCATTTCTGTTAAACTCTTTTGCTGAGCAAAGGGGTGAGGGGTGTTGCTGTCTCTGGCCATTGCTGCTGAAGCCTTGGTAAGAGCGAGGGAAGCCGAGTGCGATGCCGTAACGCACGTACAGCCAAACAGGGAATCTCTGCTTGGGGAGAGCTCAACTTTTCCTTCAGTAACTGCGGGAAGAGTGCCTTGGTGGGCATCTGTGGCTAAGCAATTTTGAAAGACTCCACACTAGCAAAGCCTCTTATTCTGGGACTGGACACCTAAAAAGAGTGCACGACACTGAAATTTGCCACTGGGGCCTGTTGCCAATCTTTTTATAAATGTAATCAGAAGTCAAAAGTGGCAACTATTTACTTCTAAACTCTGCACAGCACAAGTTCCCACTTTTATGATCACATGCTAAATGTGAAATAAAATTTTGGGGTTTAGGCTTCTGTTCTTTAGAATCTGAAGAACAATATGCAAAGGACCACAGTACCAATCATCTCAGAGAAAGAATCTGAATGATTTGCATCTTTGTGTGCATAATCTCAGAAAAAGAGCTTGGAAGCATGCTTGGAAGCATGAAAGTAAATGAAATGGGGGAGAGGGGGAAAAATACCAAAAGAAAGAAGAGAGGGCATAAAGAAGAGATCAGCTCAACTGAACTGAACTGAACTGCAAAGAAGAGTGGAAAAAAGAGGGGAGTTGAAAGGACAGAAATTAATTTGCTCAATGATCCTTCATGAGGCAAGAATGGAGGGAAGACCCATAAAGTAAAGTTGCTTCACAGTTTTGTCTGAATTCTGAATTCAGTCTCTGCTTTGTTTGCATGTGGAAGTAATTTTAGTTCCCTTATTCTTAGTTTCAGAGGACCGACTCTTACTTAACCCAATCTTTATTTAGGCAGGACTGTTAAATATTCAAAGAGCACTTAGCCTCAACAAAATCTGAGCAAGGGGATAATGATGTGATCTTCTGTTTGTTTGCATCCTGTGATTAGTTACGAGCTGGTAGTATCTTGCTGGCAGAAGGAAGGCTGTGGAACAGAATGACCAGGCATTAGTGGAGATGTGTGAGTCAGCCAGCATTGACTCTGGCAGACATGGGGGAAGCTTCTGGCAGCTCCTCAGAGAAATCAGCCATGTAAAACCCCCCTGCAGCCCCTGCTACCAAATCCTTGCCATGCAAATTCAATTAGTATCAGGTTAAAAAGTGGGCAAAACAAGTAGAAACCCCTAAAGTTAAAAAGAAAATCTTATCACATTTTGAATTACTCTATTTTAAAAACAAATAAGAAAGTCAGATTTCAGATATAAAATCTAAACATAAAATTTCTTCCCTGTGGCATCTTCAGATGAAAAAAACAGCTAAAAAAGACATATTAGCACCATATAAAATATGAATTGAATGTAACCTGCTGGGTCACTGATCCATGTGGTGTTGCTGGCAATTACATCATATAGCTCCCTCTGTGAAATGATTGTATCATCTCTGCTGGATGCTTATGAAATATGACATCATCCTCAGAAATTAGATCATGCATAACCCTAGTTATCAGACCATTACAATGACATTATATGCAAAAGCGAATCTGCAAAAAATCACCTTCTTTGCTTCATCTGTTCATCTTCAACCAAAATATACTTAGACCAGATTCTTGCAGTGACTGAAGGAAGGCAAATCTGGGTCATATCCAGCCACTATGCAAATTGATCTAAATCATCCTAAAAAACTCCTCAACTTGTATTTTTCCCCCGCAATCTGTTTTATCATATGTACCTCAAATATAGCCCCTTAAATTCTACAATATTTTTTCTACATGTAAGCGAGGCATTTTTGCTCCTCCTGGATAAAACATAGCAGACAGCACCTATGTCCTTCCTACCCTATCTCTAATTTGTTTGGAAGTTCTATTTGATGAAGTAAAAAGCCCAGTTATAATACTCTAGGTTCAATGACTCCACTGTCACTGCTCATGCTAGCAAGGTGTTCTATGATATTAATAGAGGCTTGATTGAGATTATGCTTGGATCAGAATTGGTATGTGCAATGTTTTTAGATTATTATTTTCACTCTGATGCAGCCATTACCTAGTTATTTAGATTTCTTTGTTTCTTTAGCACAGAAAAATCCCAGCACACAGTGCAACTCTCATTCACTAAAAAATTATCAAGGGTTGAATTTTTTGCTGGTGTAAGTGCCACTGAATCATTCAGTCCAAATAAAGCTTAGTTTATAACTACTGAAGACATGATATCCAGGATTTGTCAAGAATAAACTGGACTGTAACCTCTTGTGCCAGATTCTTCTAACCCATCACACCCTGATTATATAATGGCACTTCTTCTGACCCAAGTAATTAATTTGATTCTGGAAATATCAGCTTCCCAAACTCTGTAGAACGAGGGACTGAATAAATTGGTTGGAGAAATGAAAAACTGAAAGATTAAGAATCAAATAGGAAAGCATCAATAAATATATTAAAATATGCTACAAATACAGAGAAGAGGGGAAATAAGAGCTATTTTTTAAATTTAATTCTTAAATGGCAAAAGAAAAATAAGCAAATGAAAGAATGCACAGCAGGTCAGGGGTGGAAGCATTTTGGATTTCCCAGTTCATCCTCCCAAAGCAGAGGTCGAAAAAAGGTTGATGACAACTGATTAAACTCACTGAACAGTTATGTTGCAAATTCCACAATACTGTGCAGGCTCATAAGAGCACAGAGTTAACAAGTCAGGGGACACACAGAGAATTAGGTAGGAGAAGCTGGAGGGCTATCACTCACAAAGCTTGTGTTAAGCAATGGAAATCCTTTTCAAACATCAACAGTTCACTCTTAGCATATGTCACATATCTAATGTATGTGTCTCAAGACTCTGAGACAGCAAGAGTGACATGCAGCAACCAACATATGCCTGGCACTTTTCAAGTACTGACATACTGAGCGAAACAGCAAGTACAAGGTGAAGAACAGCATGAGAGTATTAGCATCTTCCATTTTCCTGGAAGCTGGGAGTGAGAGACATTCTGTAGTTGCCAAAGGCAATATCAGCTTTACACAGAGGCTCTAAGGCACACAGGATGTGCACTGTGTGTGTTACTGGAGAAAACACTGTATATGCAAAGCTGGATGTCTAGCCAGGTACCAAAATACTTAATTGACCATCTTCACCCCCACGTATTTTATTTGTTCCAGTGTGGAATTGTAGAGGTGTTGGCCGAGTCATGAAGCCTCTTTTTACAAGCAGCTTTTGTGCCAACATACAGGTGGATGAACTCCACTTATAGAAAGGGTACTAGAGGAAATCCTGAGACCTACAGACTAGGTTGGGAATTCTGGCTTCCACTGTAGTTAAGATAGTGGTGTTTATAAGAGAGAGTAACATCACGGAGAGCCCAAATGGATGGGGATTGCTGCAAAAAGAGTAAGCACAGCTTCTGTAAAGTGAAATCTTGCAACACTAATCTGCTTTTACTTGAACAGGAGGTACCTGGACAAAGATAATACCTGCCTAAATAATATATTTGGGGTTTTTTTTAAGTCTTTGATAATATTCTACATCAAAGATTATGAAAGAAATTAAGCTGCCACTGTATGTGATGAAAATGCTCTCTTGTAGACTGGAAACTGGTTAAAGATTAGGTGCTTCACAGAGAGGTTATTGGTCTCTTTTTTAAATTGAAAGTAATCTTCAGTGGTCTCCCAGAGATCATCAGTGTCTTAGAGAAGGAAATAAACAGCAACATTTCCTAGACTGCAAAAAGGCTGGCAGGTGAACTTTAGTGTAGACAGACATGAAGTAATGCACCTAGGAAAAAAAGAATCTGAACCCTGTCTACATGGTGCTGACATCAGAACTGATACTAAATCTAGTGAAAGTGATTTTAAAGCAGCAGAGTTGGCAGTTCTCTGAATCACTGAGTCAGTGTGCAGGGGCTGCCAAAAAAGCCTGCAAAATCTTGGTCACCACCAGGATGGATGTGGTGGACAAAAAAGGATGTCACTTTGCTTCTGTGCAAAAGCTCAGCTGTGCACACACTGAGTCCTGTCTGCCATTCTGCTCTCTGCATCTCAAAGGGACTAGTGGAGTTGAAAGGGGTGCAGAAAAGGGACAGTTAAAATAGCCCATGATGAGGAGCAGCTGCTTTATAAGGAGTAGAGGCTGAGAATCTTCATGTTGGAGAGGCTAAGCAAGAGACAGGATATGTTTGCAAAGTTTGCAAAATTATGAAGGCAATGGAATAGCTGAATGCAGAACTGTTATTTGCTAAATATTGCATACTAAACTGGATTGAACTGTGGGAGTTAAGTTTAAACCGAATAAAAGAAGGGATTTTTTGTGCAGCAGATAGTGTTCTGAGCACTGCGACTATGGAAGCAGACAGTATCAGCAGGGCTTAAAAGAGGTTAGATAAATTCATAGACAGCACATCTGTTAAGGGGTACTAAAAGGACTAGACAGGAATGCAGCAACTTTAACTACTCTAATACAGCACTTCTAGATGCCATGGGAGTATAAGGAGAAAGATCATAGAAAGAAGTCAAGCCCATGTGCCCTCCCTAGAAAACATTTTCTTTTGCCACTATCAGAAACAGAATTCTGGTCTTAGCGTTTTCTTGGCACCTAGAAGTTAGATACAGCTCAGCAGTACCATGCCTTGGGAGACAGATACCTAGCCCTTGCTAAAGTCCCAAAGCCCCAGGCAGAGATGGTTAAGTTTCATACAGACTCATAGCTGCCCAAGCTGAAAAATATTTAAGAGATGCTGACAGAATTAATTCAAAACAAATACAGCAAATGCTGATTATACCAGCACAGAACTGAGTTAAAGCACAGCATGGCTTTAATACTGACACTGTCCCACGCTTGTCTGACTCAGACCACAAATTAAACTGTGCTGTGTCTGTCTACAAATGATCATGTAAAGTCCATCTTGGACTTCAAGGCAGCAGACCAGTGCACAGAAAAGTAAAAACCCCAATAATCTCGCAGTGACAGTCAAGGTCCAGTGCTCAAGCTCCTTGGCCCACTTTTGTGTAGCTACACACTTGTGTTCACTGGTGCTGGATTGTTCTATCATACACACTGAAATTGGGCCAGAGCCAAGAATGACTTTTCCCTGGTCACTATACTCTGAACTACTAACTTAAGAGTGTTGCTCATCCTGATGTAGCACAGGCTGCTTTAACATTAGTGAAGCTGGATCCTGCTAGAAGTGTCATGAGGGCAGATGGGAGCCCAGCAGGGTTATGTCTCCTAGTTACATGCCTGAGGTCTGCACAGACTTCTTCTGCAAGATTTAAGCTCTGTGTTGTTTTTACTGCATTTTGTTGTAGCAGAGCTGGCAGCCTACAGGAGTTGCACTGCATTTTTAGCTTCAGCATAGGCAAATTTGAAGCAGAAAAGGAGGTGAAACTCACTATGATCCCTCACTGTGCCAGTAATTTATTTTGTAGAAGTCTGCTTTTCCATGCACACACTTAAAATATAAATAGGAAGAGGAAAATATCACTTCTTCATTTCAGCCAGCTGAGAAACTTTTCCCTGAAATTCTTTGATGGTGTTTTTCTTTGCACAAGTTTTTGCCACATTTGCTGGCATGTGATTTCCTCAGAGCTCAAAGGTGACACATGTAGAAGGAATGGACTCACTCCATCTCATGACCAGCAGACATTGATTCTGGGCTTCATTAAAAATCACTCTAATCTTACAGAACTGTAGCAGTGAGCACTAACTGGCATCAATTTAGGCGTGTGCCTAAATATTCAGGAGGATCTGTTGCACTGTGTTTCTATATATTATAATTTCCTTCACCTGGCACGGCAACAGCATTAACTTACAAACTCCAGTTCTGTGAGGTTCTTTTCTTTAAGAGCAAAACAAAGAAAATATAACAAGCCGTTATAAAAGAAAGAGAGAACATTCGTTTTGGCAAGGAAAATCTCATTGTATATTGGGAAACGAAACGAGTTTACAAGACATTCCCCAAATTAGTCAAGTTGCACAGAACAAGCCCATAGATAGGGGGCTCTGCAGGACAGGGAATAGAAGAGATTCTTTCTCAAGCAGACTCCTAAATCTAACATGATCTTTGCGTGCTCACATCCCAAGTACAGTAGACCTTGTCCCTCTGTTCAGATGATAAATGATGATAGATGTCCTTCTAATGCATTTATATATTTTTTTCCTCCTAATCCCTGCAAATAGTTTAAATAAGACAACAGTTTAACTGATTAACAGAACAACTATGCCATATAACCAACAATCATGATGTTGCCATAGTTTATAGCAGACAAACACCTCAGTCTGTTTTTAGTATTTTTTTTTTCATCACAAACTTTGGAACTCTGTATCCTGCAGTTCTACTGTTTTGTGTTTTACAATGTGAAGTCAGGAACCTTAATGATGCTCTGTGATGCACCAGTGCAGAGGATAACTGCAAATCTAGGACACTAAATGTTTAAAATCGCTTTTCCTCTCAGAGTGTAGCAAATACTATTTGAACTTGTTTAGCTAATGGTGGTGTAGCTTTTTTAGCTCTTATTAGTAAATCTCCTTCTCTAACATTCAGAGGGCTAAGTGTGCTGGCACAAGCCTCTCAGTGACCACAAGACACAGCAGTATCATGTCTACCTCAGCCCAGCACACTCACTCCAGGGACACTGCTCAGTTCCACCATTTGGCCCTGCAAGTCACCAGATACCTGAATGAAAATAAATCTCCATAAATCCTCCACTCATTTCCATTCCAGGTACCTCCTCAGCCATTTTTTTCTGATTTGTACCTGTCCCATGCCATTTCTGACCCTGCAAACATAACTCCATCATCCTTCAAAAACAGCATCTGCTTCCTGCCTCTCCCTCCTTTCTCTCCTCTCCTCTCCTCCTCTTACTCAACATCATGGCACCTTTTTTCCTAAAGCCATTCAAACGACCTGGCTTCTTACTGACCACTCAATGAACGACTTTGATTATTCACACACACACACACACACACACACACACACACACACACACTCCTTCTCTTTCACACAAATATTTGGTATTGTCCTCACCTAGCTCTCTCTTTAGCCTTTCTAACAAACTCAGCATTCTCATCTGCCATTCCCCCAGTGACAGCTATCCATACATTACTTTTCCTCTATGGCTCCTATCATATCACATCAAATTCTTAAGATCATGCTGTCTTTTCTTTCACTAACATTTCCTCTCCAGCATTTCTTCCAGCTAATGTTTAAGCTCCCTGTTACTCTGCCTGATGGACATCCCTTTCCATCTCTCTCAAAACATAAAAAAAAATTTAATCAGCTCTGCAGAAACCAGGAAGATTTCAATGGTTCATCAGGTGGGACTGTGCCACATACCCACATGAGCTGCAACCTGATGTTCTCTGTGGCTGTCAAACTCTCACTCATGTCATGCACAAGCAGGGTTTCTGGGCAGCAGACCAAGCTTCCCCATCTGGATATCCTTCCCACAAGTAGCAAGAGATGCTTTCATTCTCTAATCCAAGCACTTGACTCTGCCCTGCTCCTCCTACTGAAGAATTTCATCAGAAATGCATAGAAGGATTTGCAGAGAAGTAAAGATGAGTCAGCTTGGATGGTCAAAAAATCAGTTAATGATACAAGACTTTTACTTATAATTGATCTGAAAATAATCTGTTATGCTTCTTACTTGTAATGTGTACTTTATAAGGGACAGATTTCTTGTGTAGCAAATTTATTTAAATTTATATAATTTGGTGCGATACTCTTTCCTCCCTTCATGTAGTGTGTGTGCATCTCTCATAATACTCCATGGTAATTCTTCTGTTTTTATCTTGAAATCTGAGTACTCTATCACATAGAGTTTAATCCATTTTATTTGCCTCCTGGTAATAGCTTTCATTTCCTTTTGTCTTCTAGGAAAAATGTACTTCAAATAACACAAGTAAAACATGAAATAGATAAGACAACCAACATGGCCCATTGGAAGGAGGGTAAAAACCCACCCCAAAACCTGAGATAAGCAATGGAGCTGTTCCACAGGAAAGAAATTTTAACACCTGGAATACTGAAGAGAAATAGGTCCACTTCACTACCCGCAGTTGGAAGATGACTACTTATACATTACTCTATCCAGCAATTTATTTGTGAATTTTCTGGTCACAGAGTGGGAGATACCTTAGTAAGAACTTAATGAAGTGGAAAGATTGCTTAAAATATTCAAATCAATATTTTTTGAAAGGAAAAAGACAAGATAAAATAAATTTCTTGCCTAAGATATTGTTGGCTACTTAGAGACAGGAAACAGTTTAGGAGGGGATGTATTTTGCTGGCATTTTTCTCCCTAACCTTCACACAAATTGCAATGAAATATTTCGATGGCCTGCTACATTTGTAGAAACTTTTGACTGCAACATTGCCTTTATAGACATAATTGTCCAACCACTGACTAGTTTCCAGTTATTTCTCAGTCTGTCAAGCATTATCTTGAAAGATGTTCTTTTTTATTTGATGAAAAATCCCACTTCCCACCAATACAAAAATGTTCCTTTAAAAGCACCCAACATTTAAACCCATCCTTTGAAAGAATGGCAGCCACTGGTTTTTAAGGTGTACAGTGAGAACATCCATTCATTTGTTAAACAGATTTCTGAAAACTGTTGCTGATGACATTACCAAGCTGATAATCTAAAATGTGAACTATTACTGAATTTGCTGTCAGAAGTTTTAGTTACAATTGCTTTTGCAATCCAATGTAACAAAGTGCTTTGTGTTCTGGAAGAAGTAAAATCTCAGTGCACTGCTGTGTTTCTGTTATTGTCACAAACAGACGGTGCAGGGGGAATTCTGGATAGGATTACATCTGCTAGTAAGACCTGCACTGATCCTTGTACAAATGTGCCTTGTCTCAAAATAAAGAGTCAGGAAGGAGCTTTTCAGATGCACGTTAATTAAGCCTTGTTATCAGTCAGTCAGGCTCTACTACCTGGAAAGTAGAAGCTGATTTGCAACTCATGATACAGTTCAACAGAAATCAAATACCCATTCGGATGAGTTGATACACACATTCACTGTAGTGGAAAGATCTCTCTCCTCTGGCTTACTATGGATGTGACTTACATATGTTCAGGAATCAACTTTTTATATCTGCTTGCTGTACAACACAGGCAACCACAGCTATGAAAAGCACTGTGAAACTTTATTTCTGATTACATTGTCTCCCTTCCCTACAGTCCTAGGTAGTGCAGAATTGATTTGAAGAGCAGATCAGACAGAGGTGCCTGGAAAAGCACTAGGAAGAGGAGATGCATGTAATTTCTGCTGTGGTTCTGATCTCTATTGTACATTTTTGACCCCATATAAGAAGACCCAGATTAGTTAAAGATGGAAATTTCCTAAGAAAACATTAATGTTGAAAAGAGTAGGGAATTACTGCTTCCTCATTTCTGGCTGCTCCAAAATGGTACGTCAGACAGGTATAACTGGTGTGTGTCAAAGGTTACTCCAGCTGACCTACCACTGCCATCTTTCAACCTTCACCTTGATTATGCAGGAGACAAATAAAATCAACTTCCAGACTGCAAGAAAAGATGACATATAGGATGGAATTGGAACAATTGGATTACGAAGTAAAACTGCACACATATTAATAGATTTGAGACTTGGATGTTCTTTGGGAGACTTGTGCAGTCAAGTCAGTAATCTGTGTTAACATCTCATCTCTGAAATGTTGACCTGGTTTGAAACAGTGTTTCTAGAAAAAGGATTCACTCTTCCTTAGTTTCAATCTGATTATTTGGCTTAGAAAATAACTGCTTTAAACAGGAGGCTTTATACTTGTCTGGGTAAATTTTGTTCCAATTTTTATTTTGGCTACAAGTCAAAGATAACAGCTGTACACTTGTGGGTTCACTGAACTTTACGCGCTTGTTGGCTGCATCACGAACTAGAGGGAATAACCAATAATTAGAACATTTCAGGTCATCTTGAGAAGAACAGAGTTTTCCCGTGTTTGAAAAGGTCACGTGACCTCTTTTTCAGATGTTCCCAAATGTGGAGCTGTCAGCCACAGAGCACAGACCTGCATAAACAAATGAAACAGCCATCACTGTTCAGAGACTAAAAGAAAACAACACAAGGATCTACATCTGATGATGAATATTGGACAGAGACTTTTAACTACATATAACAATTTTAACTCTGTAAATTCATAGCAGACTTAAGGAATAGCAGAAGAACTCAGTCAGGTATTCTTTGCACATAAGCAGACTTGGTCATCATGATTTTCAGCACAACATTGAAAGTCTTGGTTTCTTTGTCTTTTTCTGTTTTTCTGTTTATTTTTTTTTTAAGTTGAATCAATACTGGTTTACATAAATATGTGTTCCTGTTTTCCAATTGTTCCTGCAACAGTATTTATATCTATCCATTGGCAAGAAAAACAACAATAAATGTAGTAGGATGAAAGCAGAAAGGAGAAGAAAATAGACATGACTCAGATTAAATGGCTTTAGGCTGTGCAAATTTTTTATTTCTGTTAGAAGTGTAAATATTTTTTGGCACTTTGAGATTATCTTAAAGGAAAATAAAAAGCAGCAAGCTTCAGAAAAACTAGCTGACAAAACTGTGCTTTTCTTGTTACTAACAGCATAGATCCCTCCTAATATCGAAAGAAATGAAAATAGTTTTTGTGTCACATCTTTTAGTCCTCAGTTATCCTAAATCTGTCTGTAGAACTTCTATTTAGTAATTCATGAGCTTGTGCTGTAGTTGGGTAATTTATTTGACAATATTGGACACTGGTACATATTCCACAGGATGTATTTGAAGGATTGAATGAGAGGAGAATTCTTGCAAGGCTACTAGAGTTATCTCTTTTATCACTACAGAATAGGCCCTGGAAGCTCTCAGTTACAGTTGGTTCAACCTTGGAGAAAGGAAATTGTTCAAACATCACTTGATATAGCCAAAGGATTGTTCCACTGAGATGCTGGTACCTTCTACCCTGCTATGGTTATGTACTGTGAGGTTAAATGCCAGAGGGAGGACTTCCAAAAGGCAGAGTGCTGTGGGTTCCTTATGCTTTGTGATATTTCCAGTACATGTGAGGTTGATGCTAAGACCATGAAATATGGAGATTCTCGTGAATTTATATTTGTGTGTTCTCCTAAGATAGGAAAGCTCTTATTCCACGTGATTAAGTCCAGCAATTGGAACTTCACCCTGAAATTCCAGATGAATGTCTAGCCCACCAAGCTATGGCATTTGAATAAATTGAAGTGTTTTCTAATATCTCTTATTGGAGCTGCTACTTGCTATAAGTATAAATAAACATCCTTCAGAACAAGTATCTGATCTTTCATCTCCTGTACCCAAAAGCAGCACTGAAACTAATCTCTTTTATAATGCAAAGTGGAACTCTCTGAAAAGTTCCTCTGAATACATCCAGAGTAGTTGAAATGTGTGATGATCAGGCCACTCATCTAACAATGAAAAGTCTGCAGATTAAATTCTTTTGAATCCCACAGAAGAGCATCTTCACACTGATCTCTCACCTAATTCTTAAAACTTCAGGCTACCAGCTGTTCTTGTGGCTAAAGAGCTTTCCTGTTTTGATCATAAATTCCACCACTTTGGAAACTAAACTGTGAATACTTGCAATTTAAGAATTATTACCTACAAAAATCTTTCTCCATCTAGTAAAATTTCCCATTGGAAAAATGCTGGCCAGTTCAATTTATGCAACTATAACCTCACTGCTTCATATTTTAAACAGACTACCACTGTGCTGACAAATCATGCACATTATATATAAATGCAGAGTTAAGTCCACTGTTTACAAGATGCTACTAAAATGCACTGCTGAGGCATTGGTTATGCATTCTGTGCTCATGGTATTCCACAAATGCTTTCTGTATTTCTTTGTGAAACTGCCATTGAGTATATCCTTGTGGATAATTGGACAATTACACTAGTCTCAAAAGACTGAGTGCATGAAGGACCCAAAAATGCCATAAAATACATAGAATTGTGATAACAATTGCCCAAAAATCACACCCCCAATCTGTGTTTGTGACAGTTAGCTCTCAGATTAACACTGGCAAGACACTGACCATCTCTTGATGAGTTTTTGAGTGCCAAGTCTTCAACAGTGAATAACTGACTTGGTAATCTAAGGAAAACTTGAGCGATACAATTCCTCCTAATGCCTCTCAGGTGAGCTTTCATCTTCTCTGCTGGTTTCTTTTTCAACCAATTGAAAGTGAAACAACCATTCACTAAGACTCCAGGGGAAGAGAGGCGGGAGAAGGAACCTGGATACAAATAGGCAAAAAAATAAATATACCTAAGGCAGCCAATTCCATTTAGAAGCATTTGCCTGCACAGTTCAGCTTTTAAACAGCAGTTTCTAGGTGCCTGCTTGTCTACAAATCCTTGATAAGAGGTTGGGAAAATTAGTTTTGCAGAAGTCTGTCAGTCTTTCAATAATATTTATGCCTAAGACTGCAGACCTTTTGAAAGCCCTCTTGAACAGCAAGGCAGGGGGACAGTTGTTCACTAACCTCTGCACAGACCAGAATGTGGAGCGCATGAGATTTATGGGAATTAATTTTATATCCTGAGACAAGTCTAAAAAGCTCAACCTACATAATTAAATTTGATATTGAGGTTACTGAAGAAAAGACATGCAACAGGATGCCATCAGGATATATTGCCAATTTTTATCAGATCCTGGAGTCTGTGTCTCAGGAAAATTCTTTATTACTCATGCCAGCAGCTTGTTAGTAAAGCAGGAGAAAGGTTCTTGCTGTACTGGAGGTGCAACAGTTCTGCTGAGATGCTACTGACTGGTATTTAAAATGCAACAGTTGGAAATACTGGGCTGAATGCAAGATGAATTTGAACTTGTTATACAGCAAATAAAAGTCACTTTTGATTCAGTCTAGATAAATGCTGTACACCACTAATTATTAGCTGAGCCACATGTGTAGTCATACTCCTCCTTTGTTTGCCCAAACTGCATCCTTAGAAGGTACATATACTGATCAAAGAAATAACTGCCATTAAAAACAGATAGCTCTTCCAGTTTCTGGAGACAGTGGGAAGGAAGGACTGTAAATATAACTCCCCATTTGTCAAGAGAACAACATTATTCCCCCGTTCATCTCTTCTTCAGTTTAAATATTTGGTTGAATTTTTTTTAAAAGTATTGCCTCATTTCCCTGTAGTGTAATACCCACAGAACATTGTGGAGCTTTAACATTTTGTTATAATTAAAGGGATTTATTTTGCTCACAAAATGTCGAGATGCATCTACGACTCCTAAATCTGCTGAAAAGTAGAGCTTAAATATTGGCCTCACTGAAGTCAGCACTCATACTACCATAAAGAGAAACATGTTTTTACCTAATGAGAGGGGAGACATGCATCTTCTAAAAGGGCAAAGTACAGTATTACCAAAACAGATTATGATTCATAAGTGATTTATACTTTTTTTATGATGTGTAAGTTATTATCTAGAACACAGTAAATTATTCTGGTCATTTGCAATAAAAAAAAAAAAAAAACCCTGCAGCTGGTTCAGACATAAGATGTTAGGATAAAGACTGAAAAGGCAAACTTTTCCAAAGAAGTCTGGTTTTCTTTAGCTCAGCAAGATGAAAGCTGTGAGGCGATGTCACCTGTTTCTGAAAGTGCACTGCAGAAATGGGAAGGCAAGTCTAGTTAAATTAAAGGATGAGCCTGGCACAGAAACTAACTGTGTAAACACAATTAAGCTGTGAATTAGGGAAGGGTTTCTAACTTTTATAGAAATGACATTTTGAACAGCCATCCAGTAGTAGTAATGAGATTAAAATCCTAGTTTCTAATATGGAACTCAATAAATTTATAAAGTCATGTGTGTGGTTGCTTGAAAAAGTAGAAGCCTTGATTTATGATGTAGGAGATTCCTTTCAGACGTATGTAAAACATGTATCTCATGGCTATAAAAATATATTCCTGATGGACAAATTTTCTGAGGTTTTGATACTCTAGTACATTTGCATGTATGTTTATTAATTCAAGAACTAGCTCAGGTTTAAAAGTCCTGTAACTATCCAATAGGTATAGCAGTTCTAAAACTACTATTTTTTTATGACAAGATAGTGAAAGAAAAAAGCCCAAGAAGAAATGCAGGATGAACAATTTTTTTGTGGGTACTGAAACCCCTTCATGCTTTAGCCACTGAGTAAACATTCTGCACAATGCCAGTATCAGTCTGGTTCAAATCTAAGTATGTCCCAAGTTATCATGCTTGGGTACATACAATGAATGTTTAATGTGTTGTTTGCTTTTGACCAAATAAAGTTTCGTGTAAGGTTTTCTCAGTCAAATGACAAACCTCTACTAACCAGGGAAACATCCTTTCAGTGATCTTACTAATGAAGGCTCATTAAGACTGTGGAAAATCTCCCCATACAATGCTCTGCTATGGCATTGTTTGATCGTGGGGACTGAAATAGGGTCCTGGGCAGAGCTGGGGGAGCCAGCTGGGGTGGACAGGGATGGGCAGGTCCCCAGAGCTCTGGCACTGTGTAATTTTCTATTTTTTTCCTGTCCATGAACATCTGAATAAAAGTGAATGAACAGGAAAACAGAAAGCTATGTCCAAAATTCTTTTTGTGCACTGGTGTGAGTAATCAGCAATGAGAAATTACTGGGAAAACCTTGTTTTCCTCTTTTGTTGGCATGCAGCAGCAGAGAAAACCAGTCTGATGTTATGTTTGTCCCCCGTGGTCTCCTATCTTCTAGTTCTACCTCTGCCCCTGGAGATATTTTTTTCCACAGCTTTAATGGTCTGGACTGCTAGGACCTTCCTAACTACATAAAATCTTTATATTTTTCTGATCAGCAGAAGAGCAGTGCTTGCTTACCTTGAATGAGACAGGTATTTCCTCTTTGTTTCTTGGAGAAAAAAAAAAAAAAAATCAGTGTCTCTTCTCCAGTTATAACCACTCCTTCTCCAAAATTTTTTATTTTAAAATGATTTTCAGAAACTGGTAATGAAAACTTACTTCTCTGCACTTCAGTGGGAGTCTTTTTATGAGCACTCTTTTGTTTACCTGCTCCTCTTGCATTGTCAGATTCCCTGTCCTGTCGTCAGATCAGGGCATTAAGCAGCAGATCACATTTAATGGATTTTGACAGGCCTCAGTTGCTGGTACCTCCTACAGTGACAGCCCCAGAGACAAACACAAGGCAATGACAAGGTTTAACATCTCTGTGTTTTAATCACTAGAGCTCACATAATTCCTCTGCCTACTTGACATGAAACCACTTGTGTGATAAATAATATGCTTAGTTAAAGATAAAAAAAAAAAAAGTAAATTTCTTCCAGAGTAATTTTGGAAAATGCTTTCAGGTATTATATCCTATACATTTCACTTGGTTATCTGGTAGGAATACACAATTTGCTTGAAATTTGGCATTCTACATCCCTGAATTCAGAG
This sequence comes from Calcarius lapponicus, assembly GCA_039654755.1. NCBI lineage: Eukaryota > Metazoa > Chordata > Aves > Passeriformes > Fringillidae > Calcarius > Calcarius lapponicus. The sequence continues at coordinate 45,674,372 of CM077462.1, read as the reverse complement.
AAGCTATCCTAGGATTTCTTCATCTTTTGAGTCAAGTTTCAACAGTCCCACCCCACCTTGGTGCTGTGCAACAGGGTAACAGGATAAAAAGCAAACCTTTGTGAGATGCTTTATGCAGAAGTTTTTGAAACCAATTGTACAGCTGAAACTTTAGAATTCATTTCAATGTTTTGACAAGCCTCTTTGGGGTAGAGCCATTTTGTTTGCCATTGTCAAGTGCCTGTCCCAACCTGTGGCTTTGGTCAGCAGGTCAGTTGGCGGCACATTCCATTAACTCTTAACACAACAGAGGCACACAGGTCAGTTGATAAAGAATAGGGGAAGAAGATCCGTGAAGCACTGAGCCTGATTACATTTCAACAAAGAAAAAAATTCTGTGGGCATTTAATTCCTTTAATGAAAAAAAGAGAATATTTCCCACTCATTCAGTATATGACCTCAAAGTATGACATTTACTTTTACATGGCTAAGTGTCCTTTGCTAGCAACACTGAGCATCTTCCCACTATTATCTTTTAGTCAGCAGTAAAAGATTGTCTTTTGAAAGAGATTAAAAACCTGCTATTAGAACTTCTGGTTTCCAGTTTAAAATGCATTATTTAACATTAGCACTGTCCTGGAAGTGCACTGTAGTACCAAAAAAAACCAACCCATATATCTAGATATATATGATAGTTGAAAAAAGCTATTTATAAATTTGACACTTTTATGAAGCCACAGCCACCTATTTTGGCAATTATGATGTCCAGTGAAAAGAAATACACTTCTTTTAATGTAAAAGAGAACAGAATTGAAGTCCCCCAGACTGGGGACTACACAGTAAAAGAAATCATTGCAGCTGTTCAAGTAACATCACGATTCTTCAAAGATTTTATTAATATATTTGTCACTGGCATAATGATTTTTTCCTGCTCAAGTGAAAATTAAATTTCTGAGCAAGCTACAGCACTATTTAAAAAGAGACAGGGAGATATGCAAAGTTTCAGGGGTAAAATGTCCACCCAAGCTAGCTGCAAATATAAGCCTTCTGCAGATCATTAATAAAAGTAATAGTTGTTCATACATGATTGCTTCATTATAATAGTGACATTCCAATTAATTGTTTCAGCACCTTTCAAATTGAACAAATTTTCTTTTGACGTTCTTTATTGTGGCCTTTATATTCTCTTGTAAAAGAGAAAAGCCCTGGTCTGCTTGAAAAGGAAACAAGTAGGAAGTTTGCAGGTCCTATTTTTTCAAGTAAGGTAGTGGATTTTCTCTTTCAGAAGAAATCATAGGGAGTATAAATCATATTTTACTCAACTACGAGAGCAATCATGTATTTTTCAGCATCTGAACACATCCCAGATTTGTGTGTTTCCCTTATCGAGTGCAGTTCTTTAATAACTGTTTGGTATCTGACTTCTGTAGGAAAATTGTAAGCTATGCAACATGCATTAGAAATGTATCATTACAAGGCTGAGCCTTTACACCTATGCAATATGATTTGGTGTTCCTTTTCAGATAGGACTTGAAAATAGTTAGAAAATAAAAATAATTAATTAGGTGTAATAAAATACAAGCTTATTTGGCGTCCAGTTTTAGCCTAGTGCTGCTTGCACGCACACATTTGAGTGTGCAGGACACTAACACACTGACTGTTTTAAAAGAAATTATTTAAAGTGTCTTAAACATGGCTTTCTTCACACAGGTTCTCTTGGCAGACAGTACAAATAAATATTTGAACTATCAATGTGCAATATCAGTAGCCCATTTCAACATCCATATATTTATACCATAACCAAAGGGACATTTAATATTGGTTTCAGTAAAAGCTGTGATTAAAGACAGATACAGATTTGAAATTTGGTCCAAATTCCTAGACAGATGATATGCAAAATGAAGACCACAGTGATGGTAGCAGCAGTATACAAATCTTCAAAAAGATGACTGCTGGAACCTTATAAATTATAGTTCACTCAATTTCTCCACAAAATGTGGAAATCAGCATAGCTAGTTCTCTTCTGCCATATTCCTCTTTCTCTTATTCCTCAGTGTAACTGAATCTCTCCTCTTATGATGCTATAGAAGTGATCAGCTAAGATCAAGACTGTTCATAGTTTCACAGAATCATAGTAGTAAGACTATGCTTCAAGATACAGCCTTTTCATCCATTCCAATTACATGTATGCATTGCAGATTACAATGAAAAGCATTTATAAAATAATAAATATTGGACTCAGTTCCCTTTGGCCACATCAGTAAATGACCAGTGATTTTTATTTCCTGATCACACGGTCACAGAGATTTTTCACTGAAGCCCTGCTCCTTTCAACGCAAGAGGTAGATAATGTTCAAATAGTGAGCAGATGCTAGTTTTTTTTTCTTTTATCCGCAGAATTTGATGTGTGGCCCCAGGCCCTATTTGCTGCACACTATTCAAATGTCATTCTGAAGACTGAATTATTACTTTCTGCATGGGTATTCCCCATGGCATCTATTATTATTGTATCTGAATACTTCAGAAAGGAGCAGTTAACCATCCTCCACTTTACCTCTGTGAGTTTTCTGTACAGCCGAGCCACTAGCGAACTCCTCAGCAGTGTTTAATGTCTTCATCAATGGCTCGGGCAATGGGGCAGAAAGAATCTTTGTGAGCTTCTCAGATGACACCAGACAAGGTAAAGCAGTTGACACTCTGGAGGGCAGGACTGTGGCATCTCCACAGCCTGGAGGAATGAGCAAGCAGGAACCTTGGCACACTAGGCAAAAGTGAGTTAAAAGTGCTTCTCCTGGGATGGAATAAGCCCACGTATGCTGGGCCTGAGGGGTCAGGCAGCAGCTCTGCAGAATGGCACTGGTGGAGGAGGTGCAGTCTTTGTGAACAAGTAGAACACAAATAAGCAGCAAGGCCTCCTGGAGATGAAGGATAGCCACATACTAGGATGCATTAGCAGGAGGGTAGCCAGAAAATCAAGGGAAGGGATTGTTTCCTTGTATGCCAGCCTTCTGAGGTTTGGAGCACTTTGTCCAGCTTTAGTCTCCTTGGCACAAAACAAACATTGACAAACTGGAAAGGATCCATCTCAGAGTTACTAAGATGCCTGTCTAGGTCACCTAGTGACTAGGGGTGCAGAACACTTCATATACAGAAAGAGCCACAGGAAGATCTGTTCGCTTAGCCTGGAGAAGTGAATGTTAAGTATGAATCCAATTGCTGCTTTTAGTTTCTAAAAGGGCAGTTATAGAGAAGCAGAAGAGCACAGTAAAGGACAAGAGGCAATAGTCACAGTCTGCAGCAATGGGAATTCTGGCTGGATAAGCTGGATAATATTCTTCAGTGTGAGGTCTGCTGAGCACTGCAAAATGTGACTAGAAAACCTGTTGGAAACTGCCTCTTGAAAGATTTTCAAATCTGAATTTTTTTATAATTCTGTGATTTCCAAATAATTTTCCATCACTATTGCATAGAAAGGAATGCCACAGAAAGGAATATTCTTTAGGGAGTCAGAAAGGAAGAAACTTGTCTTCGCAGCCTTGTAACGAGACCAGTTCTCTGGAGAGGAAAACATCTTATTTTACTTCTCATGAAGATTGCTCTACTATGATATTACTGGAAATTACATAAACCTCAATATCCTTGGATGGAACTTGCAGAAAATGAATGCGGAGGGTATACAAAATAAAGTGAAAGTAAATTTCAGTATTAAAATTCCCTTATTGTAAGTAGTTTTTATTTGGATAAGAGCTCCTACCTCTCACAAGATAAACAAGTTCTTGACAAGTCCCCCCCAAAGTAATTTGTTTCTTTTTGTGTTACAGATATTTTTTCATTAGTTGAATTTTATGCACGTCAGTCTCAAAGTCATCTGTTCTGTCAAGTTCATAAGTTGATATAACATTTATTAGGATTATGCTGGAGATATTTTTATTAAGGTTAGGAGTATTTAAAGAGCAATCAGTGCAGAACTCTAAACAGTAATAAATTATTTTTTAAAGGTATGAAAGAGATGCTTTCTTTAGAGCAAACACAGTAAATCTTTCAATCTTTGCCAATCTAATATGGTATTTTAAACTCATACAACAATGAAATAAGATTCATTTCCTAAGATAATTTTGAAGTGGCCAGCACAAATATATAAAGATTACACAGCAATGTATGATGTGTCATGGGGCCAGCTGTAGTCAAATATCATATTACAGGCCTGCACAGAGGATGCTGGTGAAGGAATTCCTCTCCCAGGTTATCCATACTGGGTGCTTGGGCAGGAACCACCCCAGGCACCAATATATACTGGTGGCTGCTCATCTGGAAAGCTTCTTTGCAGAACAGGACCTATGGGTCCTGGGGGACACCATGCTGAACATGATGCAGCGGCGTGACCTTGCAGTAATGAAGGGTGCCAGTATTCTGGGTTGCATAAAGGCAACATTGCCAGGAGGAGAAGGCAGGTGATCCTTTCCCCCTGTTTAGCCATGGTTAGGACACAGCTGGGAGTCTGAATGAAGGTTATAAACTGTGGCTGACCTCACTTGGTCTGTTCAGCCTGAAGAACAGGAAACTAAGGATGGGGGGAGACCTTGTTGCAGTTACAGCTTCCTTGTGAGGGGAAGAGGAGGGGCAGACACTGGTCTCTGCTCTGAGGTGACCAGTGACAGGACCTGAGGGAATGGCCTGAAGTTGTATCAAGGGAGGTTTAGATTGGATATTAGAAAAAGGTTCTACACCTGGAGGTCTGGAAAGGCTCTCCAGGGAAATGGTCACAGCACCAAGATAGACAGAGCTCAGGAAGTTTGAGCAATGCTCTCAGGCACATGGCATGATTTTTGGGGTTGTCCTGTGAAAGACCAGGAGCTGGACTTGATACTTGTGGGTCCCTTCAACTCAGGATAATCTGTGATTTTATGATTCTCTGACACTGTGCCTCATTCTGGGCTTCCCAGTACAAAAAAGACATGGACATACTGGAGAGAGTCCAGGAGAGAGTGACAAGGATGATTAAAGGACTGGATCACTCTCATGATGAAAGGTTGAGGAAGCTGGGCCTGCTTAGCTTAAAGAAAGCTCAGGGGAATTTTATCAATGTATACAAATACATGAGGGCACTCTGTAAGGAGGACAGAACCAGGCTCTTTTCCAATGACAGGACCAGAGGCAAGAAGCACAAAACTGAAACACTGGAAGTGTTGCCATCAGTGTTTTTGATTGTAATTTGGTCCTTGTAGTCAGTTTTATACCCCTCCCCCCCCCCCCAAATTTTGTATTGTTATAGCATATTTTATTACCAATGGATTATTCCTTTCCCCAGTGTTGTTGGTTTTGCCCTAGTTGTCCATCTCCCCAAAGACCTGCCCTTTGGTTCCCTGTTCCTCCTCCTATTCAGCGTCAATCTCTCCCCATGCCTGCCTGCCCTTTTCTCTGGAAACTTCCCTATCAATTTTGTATCCTTTGAAGCCCCATTGGTTTGTTTAAGTTGTTCTCCTCCCCTATACTCCCCTATTGGTTTAGACATTGTATTCCCAGCCTTGTGTTCCGCTCCCGGTTTCTCCCAATTGTTAAAGATTGCATCCTCCCCTGGGACCTCCCCCATTTATAAGCTGATGGATGCCTCGGTTCAGGGTCTTTCTGTCCCTGACCTTTGGGAGTGTAAAGACCTTTGGAAAGCATACAGAAGAGCTCTCCCTGTTCCTTGTCCTGACTCTTGGCACAGTCCTATCCCCAATGCAATCCACCTGTTCCATATAGCAGCTGTGCCCTACAGCTGCACCCCGGATTCCACAGATATCTGGGGGTGACCCACTCTGGCTGACAGTGTTGGGAGCTAGCAGGGCTGAAGAAATCTGGCGCTGCAGCATGGAAGCTCTGTTGCAACACCATCAAACATGCTTTTTTTTTTACTGTGACGTAGGTTGATCACTAGCACAGGTCGTCCAGGGAGGTTGTGGAGTCTCCTTGGAGACAGTCAGAAGCCACCTTGACATAGTCCTAGGGAGTCTCCCTTAAGCGGCCCTGCTTGAGTATAAGGGCTGGACCAGCTGCTCTCCAGAGGTCCCTTCCACCCTCGGCTCTTGTGTGTTATTCTGTGATTCCATAATATTGTTGCCCTATAAACAAAGTTAGAACTGGTTTTACCATTAGTGTGTTGTGAAAGTATTTAACCATGACACTAATACCTAATCACAATAAAATAGTTCTGCTGCAGATCTCAAATGCAGGGTCAATCATGGCACATGTAGGATCTGAGTGTGTAGGTATTGTCTGGATGTGACAAATCATATCTAACTGCTGAGGCTCGGTGACAGGGGTTGGATCTAGATCCATGTACCATGATCAGGGAAAGCTGATCCAGAATCTGGATAATCCAAAACCCCTGGCAAGACCCCAGTGTAGATAAAAAGTCTGTTGAAGAGAAGCGGCAAGATCCTAAGGCAGAGTTCAGGAGACAGGAAAAAAGAGCACAGCTTCCATCAAATGGCTCTGTCAGACATCAAACAGCTGATAGGTGGGTGCCCCCCATGCAAGCTCACACCTCTTCCGCCTAGAGTTTGCTTGAACTTAACTGCTAAGGCAAAGCCTTTCACTGTGGGAGCTTTGTTGGAACAGTTTTGGTGCTTCTTTGAGTTCAAGATCAATGGAATGTGTTTCTTTATGAACCAAGGTACTGTGACATTCAAAAGCAATAAATTCTGTTTTTTGTTTATTTCAGTCTTTCCAAATAAAAAATTAAACCCACCTTCAAATTGAGTTTAACTATGCATTATGCACTTTCCTTTCTACCCCCATTCTTGTAATTCACCTCTTTTATCTAATTTGCTGCATTTAACAAATTTGGAGCCAGTCTCAACAAACATCTATGCAGAAACTCAATTTATATTTCTTGTGTCTGTAGTAATGGAAAATACTCTGCTAGACTAACAGAAAAGTGGATCCATGTCTGCATTTTATGAATAATAGGAATGTGTAAAATTTGCCTCCATCATAATGGAAAGGCAAATTTGTCCTCCAAGGTATCTGTTACCGAGTATGTAGTGAAAATATAAAAAGAAAAGTCACAAGGGAATTGAAAAAGTACTTAAGTTTTTCCTGCTGGCATATTTTTTAAATCACTTTTGAATTTCTTTAGTTTCAAAAGGACAGTCCAATCTGGCCTTTTATTCTGCTGAGTAACCAGACATATTAGCCTTCACAATCTGACCTTTTATCTCCAGAGACTTGTTTCTTGCAAGTATAAAGGTGTTAAAAGAAACCTTCAAGGAACTCACAAATTTCTTTTGGTTCATATTTCATAGCTCCAATACAGTTCTTAATTGGTGAAGTAGATATTTTTTAAATTATTTCTTTCCCTGTCTGAAGTTGTAAGCTAGCAGCGTATGAGCTTTATTGTTTCCTTTGAGAAAATGCTGTTTTAGTAGTTTGAAGTCTGTCAGGTTCTGCCTGCAGCCCCCTGAGTTTAGTGTATAACAGGATTTTTCTAATTTTAGATCCTTCTCAAGTCTGTGACCAGCAGGTCCTTTCACTCCTCCCTTCCCTCAAACCAACCCAAAGCTGTATTAACAACTTCAATTTATGCACTTTCAGATGTTTTCCAGGCAATGTCTGATTTTTCACCAGGTGTAGCTTTTGCATTTTCCCTCTGTATCCTCTCTCAAAAAGGTGTTGTTTGTTCTGTAGTCAGAGACATTTCAGTGCCATCCTGCCATGGTATCTAGACAGTGAGTGGGTTCAAGGGAAGACTTTAAGCAGAATAGAAATCCACTGAGAGCCATGAGAGCTTCAGCCACTGCAGGGACCACACAGACCTTTGGTCTGCTCTAGTATGATTGTGATTAGGATCTCACCAAATTAATGTCCCAGATACTCAAAGTACTTCATGTGGAGTACCATCAAAGGATGCAGAATTGCATTGAATTTAGGGGGCTGGGGGAGAGTTTAGGTTTCACCTTTGAAGATCATGTAAGGAGCTGAGCCACAGCACTATGAAAACAGGCATTTAATCATGGTGTATGTGACAAGCAGAATGGTCCTTCACTTAGCGTAGTTTACACAGTTTCCATTGTTTATTTTCCCTCTGGAAAAATAGAAGGTTTGTTTTAGTTTTCTAAGTTTTAGCCCTCATATGGAGATACCTGGGCAGAGATACAGATGATGAAGGAACTCTTGAGGGAGGGCTAGGTCTGCCAGCTGCCACAGTGTCTGGGGGATAGTCCACTGGGGTCTGCAGCTTTTTCCTCTCCTCCACAGCCAGCCTGGACCAGTAGAGAAAGAGGGGACAGGAATATAAAAGACTGCTCCTGTCTTTCTGTTTCCCACTGGTTATCCCCAAATCTGAGGAAAGGGACTGGAGGATGAGGTAATGGAACTCTGCAGACCCCCCAGTGAACCCCTTGTGCAAGGAGCTTGCAGAAGGTGCTGATAGAAGCCAAGAGGGCTGATTCTGTCACTGTTTGGCCTACCCAGGCAGTTCCCTAGGCATGGTTGTGGGTCCAGGTGGGCTCAGCCTTCAGCTGCTCTACCCTGTGCCCTGTCTCTGAGGAGAGTCTCACTGGGAGATGCTGAGCCTTGGCTGGCCACTGGTTTGGCCTGGGTGCTGAGTCCAAGGGCCAACTGATGAGACAGCAAAAATTCGATCCTTAAGGCTGCATTCAGGGTTTTATCATCAGGGAGGGTTTTTTCAGGGTTTTGACAATCCAGTGAACTGGTTTTGGTTGCTGATGAAGCATTTCCTTTCTTTCACACGAGGCAGTGCTCCTGTCCGTGTCACAGACTGCTGAAAGCACTAGACTGATGACACCAGCGAGTAATATTTGTCGATATTACCTTAGCAGGGATTAATTTAAGCTTCCTCATATCACTTAATCTCCTTCTATCACATCTCAATTTAGCTATAATTGATCTCTTCTGTCTCTAAAGAGCATGCTGTAGAATAATCTATATTATATCTGTGTTAAAATACACACCTCTTTTAGTTCTAAACCCTCCTCCCTAGTTCTCAAAATGTCTTTGTTTACTTTACTAGAGCAGACATCAAAAAACCCACATTTCAGTCCATCTGTGGGACTGCCCTCTTTACTACAAGGGCCTTAGTCCTAGCATAAAACAAAAGAATGATTTGTTCCATAATCAGTAACAGAGGATATATAACACCCCCTTATCATCTTGCTATATTACTTTCATGACTGCCATGGCCAAAGTCTCTGAAGGGTATTTTCTTGTGCGACTGCAGTAAAATAGAGGTATTTCTACTTGCATCAAGCTGCATTTTACATCTCTCAAGTTCTCTCTTGGCATGTACACATGGCAGAATTTATATAACAACATGACTAAGACAGCCAGCATTTTATCCTACAGAGTTATCTACAACACTAGTCCCTAATCAAGCATACTGTGTCAGGAGCACTGCAAATTAAAAAGATACATACTATGTAGGAGGAGACATGAGACCTGGAGCTCTAGCAATAAGCTCCATTTCACAGTGCAGTTCTACACAGAACAGCAGTTGTAAATTGTCTGAACCACTGACATAAAATAGAGCTAGAAAGGTAAAGAATACTTCATAAATGTCTTCAGTATTATCCAGTGCTGGCCCACATGACCACCAACAATAAAAATAATAGTGGTAAATCATACTTCTGGAAGACTTACTATAAAGCTGCTTCCAGCCTCCAGTTCTAAGCAAACTAAAATCTTGCGCATTGTGTTAGTGTTTTTTCTGGTACATGAGCCACTTTCAGGATGTGCCACTTGGCCAGCATTTTTGTCTCATTGCCAAGAACAGCAACCATGGAAAATAATTTTTTGAAACTTGCATTTCTGTCATTAGAACTTTTATGTGAAAATATCATTACTGAAGTGACAGTGGTTTGGGTTTTTTACAATCTGAATGTTATTGCCGGCAAATTCAGGTAATAGAACACTCACACTGAAACCTCTAAGGATGTTTACTTTTTTAAAAGTGAAGTGGGGCAGCAGGACAGACTTCAAAATTTAAAGAGGCCCAGGAGTGAATACACTGAACCCAGGGGCTTTAACTTTTGGCTGCGTGAAGAACAAGTTCATTGATTGAAAATTTAAATGGAATTTACCTTTTTGCACATTATAAAACAAGTTGAATATTTAAACTAACTCAACTGTTTCTAGCACAGATAGAACTATTTCTGCTGTTTGTATCTGTAAACACTAAACTCTTGTCCTCTAAAAAAGGCTTTGCATTTTCTCCTTATTTGCTAGGATTGACAGTAATCCTAGACAGAATATTACTGTTTAAACATGACTGATTAAAAACCTGATAAGCTTTGGGATATTGTAAAACACTCACTATACACATTTTTGTTTCATGTCAGTTTTTAGAAACTTGTGCTTGTAGTGCTATTATAAGTTACCATTTTTAATCTTTTTCTTACTAATGCTGGCAGTCATGTATAAATAGATATGTTTTGGATTCAGTCAATCTGTGTCACTGCCTTGGAAAGCAAATTTAATGATAGGATGTTTCCATTAATTTCTTTTATCTCAAAACCTTTATTGTCCTTCTTGCTTACTTTTTAATATTATTTTTCTTTCAGGAAGAAATATGATCAAAATTACATTAGGCTTAGTCCTAAAAGTTTTTTGAACATCTATAATTTTAATTTAATTTAGCAAAATCTGACAATGCTTGGCACCATTTATCATGCCCATCAAAGAAGAGACAGAGAGGTTTGGCAGAGCAGTTGATTGAGTTTCCTTTTGTTAATGAAAACAATACTGCTGACAGTCCATTAAAAACATTCCATTTCTTTTTAATATTCCAGGAGTAGCAAGAATAAAGCCAGAGGGAAAGCTGAAATTGGAAGAATTGTTTTAGACTTCACTTCTCTCATTTGTGTTTAGACTTATAAGGCACTGGGTCCTCTTGGTATTTTTTTAAATTCTTATATCTGTGACAGAAGATGAAAAGAGGAATGGAAATGCCCCAGAAACTTGCTTTGGACATTTAAAAGCAGCTGCACACAATTTGTTTGGTATAAACTTGTAACCAACATTGAAAAGATACTTTTTAGGTTTTGTTCTTACTGAAAAACAAACCCAAATGTCCAGACTTACCTACCACACAAGTGTTCAAAAATACATTTTAATACCTTAAAATGTTAATGAAATGTGAATTTTAAAAGTCAATCTAAAAAAATAGAATATACTTAGACTTTAATTATGTGATGCACTCAGTTTTGAGTCATTGTGGTAATTTTTTTTAAAGGGGATTCTGCAGTTGCCAAGAATGGCAACATTTTTCTTTCCCATTGGAAAACTATTACTAATATAGCCTGCACATGTAACTTGAGATCAGGTCTTTGCAGATAAAGTGTGTACCTAGAAATTAGTTTTTTGTTTCACATGCCCTCCATTCTCTCACAGCATTTTAGCAAAAATAGGAGAAGCAGCTTTATTTGCCAATGATATATATTCTGAAATTTAATCCAAAAAGAAATTAGGAATTAATTTTTATTTTCTTTACTATTTTGCATTTAAAAGAAAGGGATCTAATTAAAGGTGTAACATGTACACTACAGAATAGCCTAAATATGCCAGTCCAATTTAAAAGAAAATTGTATGTATGGATGTAACTCTGCCTTACTTCCTCTCAGTCCTCCCGCCATAAGAACCCTGGGTGATGGGAAATAAGGGTGATGTTCTGCCCTGTTCTCTCTGATACTGTTTCTCACAATCCTAATGCAGTCTTTCCATCTGTGATGGGTACCCAAAACTAATTCACAGCTGAGTGATAACATTTGCTAAAAAGATAACCTTGAATTCTGCTTACCTGCCAAACAGTATTCAACAAATCTGTTCCATATCCTCTCCTTTAGTTTTTATTGTCTGTGAATCTTTGCATTTGTGTAATGATTGGACAAAACAGAAAAAAAGGAGAGGTTTAATTAGTAGAAACAAAACCTATGTAAATTATTCATGGAGATTCAACAGTTTCAGTTGCCAAAGCCTCACTCTTGTTTTATTTAAACTTCTTTAATAGCAATAATAAGATTTTAATGCAAATGAACCTATTCTAAATTAAGGCTCACTTCTCAAATACTTACTGCAAATAAGAAGCACACACCCTATCCTCTTACTGGGTTGAATAATAATTTGAAAACAAAGGTAGAACAGATAAATCAACTCAGATCTAATTTATTCATTAAATATCACATATATCCAAATATGATTCTTATTTGTTTATTCTTAAAAAGCATAAACAGAGACACCATAAAATTAACACAATAGCAGAATATTACAATGAAAATGAAAGATAATTGAAATTGCTATATCAATTATTTTTATTTTCTCTAGAAAGCAGTTTAAAATGTTCTAATTTCTCCCAGGTTTCAGAAAATTAAATAGTTGTTGTTACTTGGGTTCTATTGTTTTGAGGATTTACATTTTTTTTTTCCACCTAGTGAGAAATTGTGTCAAAATCAGAGAATACAGAGAAACTATCTAGTGACTCAGCAGGACTGTTTATTCTCCTTTATTGCTGGCAATACTTGTTACATTTCTTTTTCCCCTCAAAAAGCTTTTTCCTTTTTTCTTGAATTAATAACTTAACATGAAAACTGTGAATCTAGTTTTGGGGGTTTTTTGCTGTTTTTTTTAATTATTATTATTTTTATTTTCAGGCCTGCAATCCCTCCTTTTGGGAGTTACAGTGATAATACTTGTGGGCACAAAGAACCATACCAGAAGTCAGGGTGTTCTAGTACTAGAGGAGAATGCAATTTTAAACACTACAGAGTACAGTATTAATGTAAAGAAGCAGGATATATCAAAAAAACTTCATCCAGAGACTGCAGATGAAAAAACCATGGAAGAAAATCCTTATAATCGTATGATGAGCTTGATTGGTTTAAAAGCTCTGACTGATAATAGAGAATATCACTACAGCAGGAAAAAAAAAAAAAAGCTCTGTCCTGAAAGAGGGAAATCTGTTCATGATAAATGTTCACACTGAGATTTTGCCATCTTGATTATGAGTGGTGCAGGACATGAGGAGACATTCAAAATGCAATGGGGGAAAAAAAATGCAATGAGGAAAAAAAAAATTTCTGGGGCAAAAAAAATATACTTTCTTAAAATGCTGATACCAACTGTATCCTTAAAGGCTGTTCTTAAAATAATTCCTTAGGCTTATTGAATGGAAGCAAAATGAAAAATTTTTTATTTATACAGAATTTTGTTTCACCTGAATGTGAACCTAAAGAAAAGATCCCAACTTTGTGAAAGCTCTGGCTTCCCAGAACTTATTTAAAATTTATGCCAATGTGAAATTCTCTGAAGTAAATATTTTAAGTAGAAAATGTATCATCTCTCCATGAGCACTAGCATTATTCTCTTCATCTCTGTCTCAGCAAAGTGAAACTCTAGCCCTTATCAGCAGAACTAGCTTCTGGTTTTCCTGACATGTTTCGTATTTCAAAAATAAAAAATACTACTTTTCTTCATACAGGAAGACTTTTTACTTTTTCTTTCTCCTTCTGTCTTTTTTTTTTTTGCACAAGTCTACACAAACACATGCACACACATACTTTTACAGACAATTATTGCTTGAAGAAAAGCGTCATATATAGACAGGATTATAAGCCTCTTACACCTAATTTTCCTTACAAAATTTTGACTGCTGCTGGCAAGACCAGTTTACTTTTTTTCTCCCTTATTTTTCTTTAATTTTTTTCTTCTAACAATATTGAATTTTCCATCAGCTATGTTAAAAGCATGGAATTTTTTCAGCATTTCTCTGCCATTTATGCTAAGGCAAAGGTGAATTAATAAATACTCATTTTCTTTTTTTTTTAATTTTCATTATCTAGTTTCACTTTGTTTTGCTTGTAGAGTACTGGAGAATTCTGTACTGTTGTATTTTAAATTTTTAGTACTATTTTTAAGAATTCCTCTGACTTCGCCTTTAAAATTTGTTTTCATTCCATAACATCTACAGCAAACAATTTTTCAGAGGTCACAGTATTAGCAGTACTCTTTTGCTCAATTACTGTGAATCTCTTGCAGTATATAAATTTTTAAGTATAGAAAATTTTAAAGTTAGAGATTGAAATGAGGCAATTTAAAAACTTTTAAGGCTATTTTTTTAAACCATGAAGTGTCTTGGAAATATCAAAATCTGTACTCACGCTTTAAATTTCAAGTAGTACCTTAAAAATTTACTTGGCACAAGTTTGGTGATATTTTCACACACAGTGACTCCATTATAATCTTCAAAAAACTTTAACTGAAATTTTTCCTTACAAGTGTCTACTCGAGATGTGAGCCCAAGGACAACTGTATAGTTACCTTGGAGTCACCTTACATGAACAATTTGAAACCTAAGGGAAAAAAAAAAGGAACACAGCACTGGAAGGATGTGTGTTTCACATATGCCATGAGAAAGGAGTGGAATCTAGAACTAAATGTACTGTAGGTTCACAGAAACTTTTACATATAGTTACAACAACAAATCTGTTGAAATTATTGGACACCAATTTGTGAAGAAATCAACCATCTCTAGGAGAAGTGAGTATTATTAAAATTGGAGCTAACTTTACAGAAAGCTATTATTAATTGCTATCCAAATTGAATTTGATATGGCAGAGTCTGAAATATTAGCTCAAGAAACTACAGAGCATGTCCGTCTATTAATTCATTAGGAGTGCAATTGCCTAAACACTGGCAGAACACTGGCAGAAAAATCGTGGTTAACAGCATACAGCTCACTGGAGCTACTCAGCACCAGCTTTACAGCATCTCCTTTACATTAAAACAAAGCAATGCTTCATGATGCAGGTAATCAGATCCTCCAGATTCCTCATAAAATATTTTTTAGGGATGTGAGTGTAAAAAAATGGATTTTTGGTGTAATGCCTGTTTTGTTTCTTTTTGCTACAATCAACACTGCTACGACACAAAAAACAGAGAGAGTGTTGCTAATCTGCCTGGAGGCTGATCTCTACAGTACCAGTGAACCAGTTACCAAAGACCTTTATAATCAGTAGGGACATAGGTGTACGTAGGACACACACTCCCATCCTAATCAGGTCAAATGCCTGATGTAAATCTTAACATGTACATTTGTTTCTCCTCAACAAGAAAATCTAAGGTCATTACATCAGGGATGGATTTCCTAAGTAGAAACACTGAATATTAAATTACATAATTGTATTTTACAGTTTATATACATTTGTTTGCGTAACTTTTGTCTTGTTTGACAGACATTTGCACCCCTGTTTTACAGGTACAGTCTAATCAGACAAAACTGTGTAGAAATCAAGAGGCTTCTTTATTTTGAATGTTTTTGAATGTTTCTCCGGTTACAGAAAGCAGAATATATTTAGTGACTTATACTGAGATAGCCTGATTTTCAAATATGTAGAAGATACATGTGAATATTTTTGATATAAGCAAGAATTACATAATGCTAGGGAGAAATATTAACAATTGTCTGAATGCAATATCCCTGTCCCTTTGTAGTGCATTTCACTTACCAAAATGTATAGGTCTTCAAAAAAGTCATTGTGTACGGAAAAAAACAGAGAGGGAATTGTTGCCTGCAGTTTATGTGTTTCTATATCCATGGCATTTCTGATGGGATGACCTTGGCTGGACACTGGGTGCCCACCAGAACCACTCTCCTGAGCTGGACAGGGGAGAGAAAATACAATGACAGGCTTGTGGGTTGAGATAAGGACAGGGAGAGATCGCTCACCAGTCATCATAATGGGCAAAACAGACTTGACTTGGGGAAATTAGTTTAATTCAAATCAATTAGATCAATTCAAAACTGGAGTAGGTGAATGAGAATAAATCCTTTTTCCCCCACCTCCCCCTTTTTCTCTCTCTCAAATTCACTTCTGAATTCTCCACCTCCTTACCTTCAGAGTCTCAGCGGGATGGGGAATGGGTCTGAGGTCAGTTCTTTGCACATTGTCTCTGCCACTCCTTCATCCTCACATCCCGTGCTGCAGTGTAGGATCCCTTTTGTGGGACACAGTCCTCCATGAACCTCTCCAACACAAGTCATTCCTAAGGCTGTAGTTCACAAACTGCTCTATTGGGCTCACAAACGTTTCCATAGGGTGCAGTCCTTCAGGAACAGCCTGCTCCAGGATGAGTCTCTCACAGAGTCACAGGTTCTGCCAGAATCCTGCTTCAGGGTGGGCTTCCCCCGGTGTCATAGCCTACCTCTGGAACCCATGTACTCTAGTGTGGGATCCTCCACAGACTGTAGGTGGATATCTGCTCTACCCCAGACTTCCATGGGCTTCAGGGGCACAGCCTGTTTCACCATGGTCTTCCGCACAGGCTGCAGGGGAATTGCTGCTCTGGTGCCTGGATCACCTCCTCTCTGTCTCTCTTCAATGACCTGGGTGTCTGCAGGACTGCTTCTCTCATGCATTCTGCTGTTTCCCACTCTTCTTAACTTCATTGTCTCAAGTGTTACCACCATTACTGATAGGCTTGGTCTTGGCCAAGGGGGTTCACCTTGGGGTCAGCTGGCATTGACACTCTGAGACGTAGGGGGAAGTAAAAGAAGGAATGGTATATGGGAGAGAGAGAGAGAGAGACAGGGGGAAAGAGAGAGGAGCCCTCTGGAGTCAGAGATCAATCCTCAGAGAGGTAGTGATCAATGCTTGATTTATTTCAAATCTGAGGGTACATTTATATGTTAATACAGGGTTCTGTGAAGTGAGAATGCATAAAACTAGTTACAAAGTATTATGTATAAGACAAAAGAGCTAACATATCTTTGGTCACGTAGCATAGCTTGGAGACACTGTTAGCTGAACGTTTTGCCCCATATCTTCTCTTCACATCCTTAGAACATCTTGCTTCACATCCCTTTTCCTGAAGTACATCTTGGCAAAACTTCTTTATGTTATTTGCCCAAAAGCAGCCTGTCTCTGCTATCAAGCACGTATGCAAAGTTATGCAGCTTGCTTCTATCCAGTGTCTGCTCAAAATGCTCTCTACAGGGAAGATTTTAGCAACTTCTCACAGAAGCCACCCAGGTGGACCTGCTAACAAAAGATTGCCACATAAACCCAGCACAGCATTTCACCATGACATAAGGAGGGAAGGTTTCTGTACTAACTATCTTGTAATCTGTATGCATTTATAGATTAAATGTGATTTTCTCTCTGTGCTGGTTTTGGATAGGATATAGTTAATTTTATCTGTAGTAGTTAGCATAGGGCTGTGCTTTGGATTTTTTCTGAAAACAGGGTTGGTAGAGATAGAGATGCTTTAGCTATCACTGAGCAGTGCTTACACAGAGCCAAGGCCTTTTCTGCCTCTCCCCCACCCCACCACCAAGAAGGCTGGGGGTGAACAAGGTGTTGGGAGGGGACACAGCCAGGACAGCTGATGCCAGCTGACCAAAGAGTTATTCCAGACTGTATCCCATCATGCTCAGCATAAAAAGCTGAGGGAAGGAGAGTGGGACATTTGGGGTGGTTGTCTTTCCATGCCACCAGAATCTGTTATGGAGCTTTGCTTTCCTGAAAATGGCTGAACACCTGCCTGCACATGGGAAATGGAGAAAGAATTCCTTGTTTTGTTTGTGCATGCAGCTTTGCTTTACCTATTAAAATGCTTTTATCTGAACCTATGAGTTTTCTTGCTTTTCTGATACTCTTCTGCGGGTAGAGGAATGAATGAGTGATGCTTAGTTGCCAGCTGGAGTTAAACCACAAAAACCTGAAAGAAAAAAATAATTCAAATATTTCATTTGCTGTGTAAGAGATTACATGCCTCATGTATCTTGGAAGGCAAAGTTGTGGCTAAAATGGACAGTTCCTTGGCTGAATAAAGTAAGATACTGGCACAGCAATACTGCAAACTGAAATACTGGAGCTTCAGCATGACTTTCTCCCAAATCATTTTAGCCCTTTCTCTGAATATAACTTAGAAATTACAGTCTAAATCCAACAAAAGATACTACATATGAATTATCAAGTGGAAAGTTATGAAACAGTATAGTACTGCACATTTATATTAGGAATGGAAATTTCATGTTTCTGGTTCTGTTGATGGAACCATGCCAAATTCATGAAAGTGTGATAATTTCCAAGGTGGCAGAAGAAGCATAGCAGTTGAATGAATCTGAAATTACCCTTATAGAAAAAGATCTCTAGAATTAAATAGAGAATAATCACCTTTCTCCAGGAACTTTAAGCCTCTCTATAGCAAGGATGTAATTCTCTATTAAATTCTATAGACTGATTAAACCTTGAAGAGAAAGAATCTAATTTCTCGTTAAATTCCTTAACTTTGTAGAGGAATTTTTTATAACTGTATTTCATTCTACAGAACCTATAGAAATGGATTTTCCACTTCACTAGGCTTTCTGCAAACTGCATTTCCTGTCTTTAAAAGATAGCAAAGATCATCTTTTGTGAAAAGGAGCATTTATGCTTACACCGACCAAGCTAGTCTCTCTTCCTAGTGTCAGAGGGTGAAGGGAGTAGATGTCAGTATGCTGAGATCTTCTGCAGAGGGGGGAAAGAATACTCCTCACACAGTGGAACCAAAGCCCTTAATACATAATCTCCACAAGTGAAGGCATGTAGCTCACAAAGAGGACTAAAACTTCTGCTGTTCTTAGAACCATGGTTTCCACTAATAATATATATATAACTGTGCTAGACTCTGATGGGTATTTTGGTGAAAGACTTTAGTCTGCAGCTTTTGACACACAAGTTTAACCTCCACCAGTTGGTGTGCATTTTGTCATCTGGATGGTTTTTCAGACTCCTCTGACTGTACTGATGAGAACAGGAAAAATACCCCCATCTTTGAGGTTGCCTGGGGTGACTGATATGATGTAAGACCTATGGTTGACATGTGTCCTTCCAAAAGGCCAGGAAAAAAATCATAGAGAACCTTAAATGACACTGGTCCTTATCTATGTGCTGTTGAATGAAGCCATAGATTTCCATGGAGTATAGCTGAGCTAGCGCATGTGTTCATATCTCTGGTATTAGACAGCTAACTCTGGTCCTGTCAACCTGTAAGTTAAATTTCACTACTTTGTCTCATTAGGGACTGTTCAGATGCCTAAACTCAACTGTTGAATGCCTTTCAGAATTTTCTAGGATATCTGGTCAATAACTGAGGCTGAGAGATTTGGATCAAAAGAAACAGATGATCTATGCTCCTCTGGTCCAGCATCTAGAAACCCGAGGGAATACCCCAGAGTCTGTGTTTAGCTCACTGCCACTGTTAGGCAGATGTGTTGAAACTGTATAATAAAGTTTATATCATAGAGTCTAAGTATATTTTAAGTTTTGTTTTATTTCTAGATGTGTGGAAGAATTTTACAGTACATAGCAAAAAAATATGTAAAAGAGATCTTTAGTAAAGTCTTCTGGAGCAACCATCACTTGCCTGGGAATAAATTCAGAGGTTCAAGTGGCCCTCCTGTGTTCCCAGCTAAAGAAATTATTTATTATTCCTTCATTTAAAGCTTTTCAATATGACAAATATTGATGAACCTCTGCCATCAGTCCTTTGGCTAGTGTTAATACATGGCTAGGTTAACCATTTTCTACTTTCTAACAATCTTAATCAGACATGTTCATATAGCTTTCCCAAAATTTTTCTTATCTGATCACTTTTGAAATGTCAATTCTTCATACCAAAAATTCCATACTAAGAAATATACTAAGAAATTAATCCCATCTCAAATTTCCATGTGTGTATGTTTGTAAATGCTTTGAGGCCTCAGTCCAGTTCTACACAACAGCTTCAGAAAGCCCTGAGGAACCATTATAGCAGTAGGGTGCAGTGTCAGTCCAAAAGTGCTCTGGCCGTGTTGCTTCAAAAAGCCTGAGAAGATGGAGAATGCAAGCAGGAAAATTTCTGGATAACATGTTAAGCCAGCTGCTTTGAGGCTTGGTGATGCATTTTATTTTGGCAACAAGCATTATATAGACTTTATTAAAAATAATGACAGCAAGCAGATGGTCACTCTTCATGGGATTATACTGAAGACATTTGTGAATTTTTTTTCTTTGAATGAATTGCAACTAACTAACATATTTAAAAATCATGTAATGTCTTAAAAAGTGAAGAAATTTTAATAATGTTCTTGTCAGTTTGTTTAGTATGAATTTTTCACCTAAAGAAATGAAGAAACCAAAGCACAAACACACTTCCAAATATTTTGGACATCATGTACAGCTAACATTGGTTTAAACTGTGTGTGGAAAAACAGTGTAATAAAACATATTAATAGTGTTTGAAAGATTATTTTTTTCAGGAATAAAACCACATTGTTCAGTAAGGAAATATGCAGACATATGTAAAAGCTTTAATCTCATGAAAAGCTTTATCTGGACAGAGTACATTAGTCTTATGCTGTTTTTTAGGGTAAATAACCTCTATAAATACAAATATTTTAATCATGATGAAGGGCAAGCTGGTAGCAAAGGGTTATTGAGAAAGACCAGTGAAAAATCCCATTTTGTGCATCAATCTTGAGCATCCTATGATCAGGTCTCTTCACTTATTTCCCTACAGTGTGCCATTAATGCCTCATCATGAATTTCTCTGTCAGTTTGAATCCTATTGACTTTAGTTTTGTCTGATTGAAGAGTGTAATATGTGGTTTTTACTTGTGTGAACAGTAAATAAGTTTTAAAATAGACTTTCCTCTCTAAATTATTTTTGATGTTGTATCATCAGCCATTTCTGTGAAACCCCACTGAAGCTGTGTGAAAGCACACCAAATGTGTTCTTCTTTCCCTTCAGAAATGTGTCCCAAACAAAGAATGTCTGTGTGGGGCAGCATCTGGGGTTAGTCCATTACATCAAGGGGCAAAGAACTACTCTGCAGAGCTACAGATTCCCCCTCTCCTGATGGCTCATCTGAGTGGTCTGTGCATTTCTATTTCTCTGTAGTGGAAAATAGAATCTACTTTTAATTTGATTCTGCTAAAAAATGGAGATTGTGGATTTGAAATTCAGATCATGCAGTGCTGTTTTTGCATTTTTTATGTTATTAAACTACCAGAATATTAGCACTGCAAAGTCAAGCACTTAAATTATCAAATGCATTATTTAAGGTCCCTAAGCAATCTTAAATCTGCCTCTCTTTCTGTATACCCTTTTGATGTGAGACCACGTTATATTTTTCAGGTTGTTCCCTGCTTCATTTGTTACAAAGCTAGCTATTGTTGTGACTATCTAAAAGAGTCATAGAACTGTGGGATGGCTTGAATTGGAAGGGACCTTAAAGATCATGAAGCTCCAGCACCCCTGCCCCAGCCATTCACTAGACCAGGTTGCTCAGGGTGAAACTGACCTGGCCTTGAACAATTCCAGGGATGGGGCATCCACTTCTCTGGGGAGTTTCTCAGACTGGCAAAATTCATGGGGTTTGCCTATAAGAACCTCTACCTTTTTTGTGTGTTTGTAGTGAATTTGTCAGGGAACGAGGAGATAAGCAAGTTTTTTGTTGTGTTTAATGCAGTAAAATGTCACCCTGGACATATGTCTGCCACAAATGCCCTGAACTGAAAAATGATGCAATAAATGTTTATCATTCACTGCCTATTCCATTAGAAAAATGAAATACTTCTAATTTGCTTTGAATGAGTGAAATGATATTCCTTTACTGATAATGGAAATTAACAGATATTACTGGATTGCCATCACCTTGACCTCTGTGTTCTCCATCTTGAAAATTACTGGAGAAATCCTAATAGCTACAGATTTCAAGTGAAATTGAAAGAAGCTGCCTTTTGGTCAAATAAAATGCGCTTCCAGATGTTTCATATGTAGCACAAGTATTAACATTGAGTTGTGTTGTGCTGTGTGAATGTATCAGCTTAGTTCTGGAAACTGGCAGGCAAAAAGAGAAGTCTTTCCAATTTCAAGCCTCCATACACTTCATTAACATGAGCACTCATTGGCTTGGACTGGCATCAGCTCAAGAGTCTCTGCACAAGGTGATATTCCCAGTAGTGCAGTGTAGGATATGTGCTGGCAAGTCGAAAATCTCGTTTGCACTTAGTGGTGAAGCTGAACAATGGCAGAATTTTTATTTTGGAGAATGTTATTTCCAATTTCTGAAACACAAGAACAACGTCCAAAAGAAGATTAAAGGAACTCATCCATGATAAATTTGATTTGGGGATACATATATAAGGAGTCAAATAAAAATGGCATTCAGTAGTTATGAGTTTAGAGCTGTATCCCATGTCCAGAAGAAGTCACATTGTGTGGATCTTTGTAAGTATTAATTCAGGTAATTCCCTGTGTCCTTCTGGTTAATTAAAGGATGTAGGAGTTTAATAACAATGAAACAAAAAATCTGTAGGTACAAGGACATAAATAACTAATGTTACTTAATCTATGTTTATCAGAGGTTTAGCATATAGTAACATGATTTTGATAGCTTGAATATCTGGGGTAAGAAAAGAAGGGAGAAAGTTCCCGAGTTGTTATGTATAGCTTGGCTCTAATGATTGCAACTATTTTTATCAGCTGTGGATTTATTTGCTCTTATTACTCTATTATCATATGCCATAAATCCTACAGACCAAACTCTATGATTATACACATTGCTTATGCTGTGTATTTGAGAGAATATAAAAAAAAAGGAAGAAAGTTTTAGAAATATTTTAGCTCATTTCTTTTTTTATTATTACTATTTTTCATGCCCTTCTACTTTGAGTCAGGTTGGCTTCTTTACCATGCCCTCCAGATCATGGGATATGCAAGGAGAGGAAAATGGTAGCTAATAAATTTTTGAAACCTCTAAAATTACCTTCTGTAAAATAGCTTTTCTATATATTATAATGTCACTATTTTATGGCCTGATGTTGCCTGACCTTCCATTATGAGAAGCTGAGGCCCTTCTTCAATGGTGTGAAGCTCACATTTATAGCCCTGTGTGGTTGTAAGATATTGGCCCCTAAACATGTTATTTATGGCTAAGAGAGAATTTCCTGTTCTGGGGCTCAGTATTATTTGAATGCATAGAAAGGAAAATAGGGGAATCATGATTTTGGTATTTGTGTCTGACAATATATACTTCAGAAATAGATTTAAAACTAAATATAAAATTCTGACACTAAAAGCCCCAGCGTATCATTGACTACCAAGATTTTATTCCATCATGTGGATACTTTACCATGGCTCTGTGTGGCAATACAGCACTTGATAGAGTAGAAGTCACTTTCAAACCATCTTAAAGAATTTATTCCGACATCTATAATGATTTAATAAAGATTTTAATCAAATAGAGTGAGAGAAGTAGCAGACCTTAACTAGGTAATTTTGCAAAGTGATGTGTACTTAAGGTTGTTAACAAATTAGGTTTACCTTAAGAAAAAACATCACTAGTTTTCCAAAATCCACAAAGCTATAGTATCAATGTTTATCAGAAAAGTGTCCAGTTCTCTGTGTTTTTATTGCAAGCCTAAAATTATTTGTTTTGATATTTGAAAGATGTATTTCTTCAAAATGTTTCAGTGACAGTACTGGAAATATTTAATTTTGAATGACTGTGGTTTTTTTTTAAAGGATTTGCCAAGCTTGGTTATTAACTCTCAGTGTTAACAAACTCAGGAGAGTAAACACCTGCTACTGCTTCCAGTTTAGTCCTTTACCAGTCTCCAAATTTACACTGTTGGAAGAGAAATTTAATTTTTCAGTGCAAAAGTTTTGCACATATTTTATTTGGTTAAAAAAGGAAAAGGGAATCCTCTAGCTTTATTGGAATTCTGCTTGCAGTTTGAAAGCCTGATTTTTATAGAAGATGATGAAGAAATATAATGTGAGGAGGACTGAAAAAACAGTTAGAGACTAATGATTTCTTTTGTTTGGTACTTTATTTGCAACCATAAAATCTGTGCTCTGCTCTTGAACCATACTATCCTGCAAGTTGATGTCTGCCACAGCTGTATGGGAAAGAGCTGATACTATGTTTGAACACTCTCTGCACAGTAGAGCACAGGTTTCTAAACTCAGTGACATTAGATTGAATGTTTTCAAGTGCTTACTTTAGCTTGAAAATTTTTTTCTACTTAGTAAAATCTTGTGTTTTAAAGTGCTGCTGGAGCAGCACAGGAGTTTTATCTGGAGTAGAAATCATGAAAGATCTCAATATTGAGTCTCAGATGTTTTAGGTATATTAACGTTCCAACAGAATGCTAAAGATGTTGTTTTACTAGCAAGAACTTGATGTAACTTGACCTAATAATAGGAAAATGGGATTTTTCTATTCAGGATTTCTAAATGCAATATCAGGGCAGATGTGGGAAGAAAAAACCCCATCATAATGTTTTAAATACCTCTTAGAGTAACTGCATTTGCAGTGCTAGAAAAGAAATTGCATTTAAGTATTTTTTTTAGGAAATCCAAATTAAGTACTCCTATTTCTCCTCGTCATATCTCTCACAGCTACATTGTATTAGGCTGTTCCTTTAGAAATATTGCAGAGGAATGAACATTTTGTGAAGGAATTCCTGAGCGCTTCAGTGCAGTTAATTTAAGGAAAGATTAATAGAAATTTCAGCTGAACACAAAGGCAGCCCAGAAACCTTGAGACAGTTGCTTAAAAATTGCTTTTTCATGATTGCAGAAGACTGCATTGCTATTTTTTGAAAAAAACCCAGTATGTTGCTTCAGTGTGATAAATCCTCCTCTGCAGCCTAAGTATTTTGATATTGCCTAGATATCTTCCAGTTGAAATCTTGGGTTGTTATTCACATTCAGATTTTGATGAATGTAAAACAGGAATCTTAGTAAACAATAACGGATTAGATGGATAGATCCTAAACACAGGAGGTGAGGAAACTGCAAAGCAGTAGTGGTTCTCAGGTTACAGACTACCTAAGGAACAATCTTCATGCACAAAAAAGAAGAAATTAATGACTGATACACCAGAAGGCTAAAGCTATGTCAAACACTAAAAGAAGAAATTACAAGGTGGTATTGCTAAAAATTTGAAAGCTTGCTTTAAGCATCCTTCTGCCTCAAAAACAGTCCAAAGTTTTGGGAAGCAAAAGGCTTTTAGGTGCTGCTTTAATTTGTTTCTTTTCTTTTTTCTTCCTCTTCTGTCACAAGGGCAAGAACAGCTGACTCTCAGGGTCATGGCAAATTGATTTTGTGTTGTACACTTAGAAGGAGATTTCTAAAGTTTTGCTTTACTATTACTCGTTCTCAAACATTTCCATTTTTATTATTGATTCTAATTTTTTTTTCTTTGCTGTGAAATGCTGTAGGAACAAAAGACATTATTTTCATGGAGCAAAAGTATAATCCTGTATGGAACACCTGCGAGCATTTTGGTGTTGTACATCAAATTCAAAACAAACTAGACTAAAAACTCCAATGCATTAGAAAAGAACTACAATGACTATTGTGTGTGGTTTTTTGTTAACTGTAACAGATTTTGTGCTTTAAAGGGCATGACCCTCGATAAAGGAGGTGGAGGCTAGAGGACAGAGAGCTAATCGTGGGATTAATGTAGATTTTATTTATAATCCCTCCTGTGTTTATATGCTTTTATCCACTGTTAGTGTGGAAACAAGACAAATCCCCTTTTAATTCTTGTTATTAATGAAGATTTGTCCAAAAGCTTTATTGTGTCTTCAGTGAAAGCCTCATGCTTGGGAAATGCATAAGCTTACCATTGCAGCTGGAGGACTTAGAGGTATTATTCCTCAGGGACTTGCAGTACCATCTCAGGTTCCAGAGAGGCGTTGTGGGAGCCCATCTGCTGCTTCACATCATGTCACATTCCGTTCTGACACAGAAGGACCATGGCTGTGAGCCTGGATGTGGAGGGCAGAGCTTGTCACCATCTCCATCCTGCCATTCCCTCCTGGATCCTGACCTTTGTTACAGAGTTAGGCTGAGCAGCACCAGCTTTCTCTGAAGAGTGTAGAAATCCCGAGTAGGCATATGTGGGCTCAGGGCTATTTACACAGGACACTGAGCATTGGCTCATTTAAGGTTTTCACTCATGGTTAGCATGACAATGCCTGAACTCAGAAGAGAGGAATGTTGTGCATGGCTGTTGTGAATGGCATGAGGAAAGGGATAGAGAGTGAGTGCAATAATTTCACAAAAGTTAACCATTCCAATTTTGTACCTTCTTGGCCACAGCTGATTTGCTGAAGTATCCTTTATCAAATACAAAAAGTTGAATGTTGCACAAAATCCCTGGCCATACTTTGTGGTTGGAAGTATTTGGTTCAAGGGCTCACAAGTTTTGATTCAAGATTTGGTTCTTGAATCTTTACTTTTGGCATTCCTCAGGAGGCACTTTTGAGCAATTTTTGCTTATCCATACTTTTGGAACCTGCTTTATTCTTGAATATACAGCTGCTGAATACTCAACTAGGTGAAACCATTTTGTCAAAGTAAAGGCTTGGTATGAGCTGTCCAAATTTCAGTGCTCTATGAGACATAGCTAATATAAACTGAATGGCTTTTGGTTTTTGTTCTTTATTGACAATCTCAGTACAGGATTTTTTTTTGTCAGAAATGTCTGTCTCTGAGTCCGAACCAATCCATTTTGAAGGCTAAGTTATAATCAAATCTTTTATTATCTTTGTGTCTGTTGATGTTCTATCAGATAATGTGCTGTTGGGAGCTTGTGCCTGACCAAAGTACAACGTTAATAAATAGCCTATCTGCGCTTCCTGTGGTTTGAGCCAGCCTTGTGGAGTGTGCAGGCTGAGCTACAAAAGGAATGTGGTAAAGAAAAAAACACCCAAATACTCACAAGATTATAACAAGAACGACTCAAATTATGAGGGAGAGAAATCTTACGAAGGTTTTCTTGATGAAATTACTTTCTTCACTGCATGAAAATTAGAGAATCCCTAGATCCCAGCCCCTTTAATACCCCAAAAAAGACTCTTGCCACCACAGGAAGTCAATTATCTCCATGGTAACCAAAACAAACAGTGAATATTGCTTTAGCAGCCACAAAGAATAAAAATTGCATCTAAAATTAATTTATGTCTTGGGATCAGACACTTGAGATGAGAGAACTGGTCCATAAAGTACCCCAGAGGAGGTAGTAAAAGGAAAAGAAAGTCACTCCCTTTGAAGAGCACAGGGGGCTGTGCTTGAGGTACACAAATTTGCTTTCCTGCTTTTTGAAAGAATACTGTCAATGTGTCCATATTTGCATGCATGCTCCCTGAACTTCCCTCTATATTTCCCCTTATTTTTGGCAAAGGTTTGGCAATAGTTGCCTGAAAAGACACTTACCTCATAATCTCCCTTGCTGTGCAGAAGAATCTCTTCTATATTGCATTAATTAATTTGGGATGAATTAATTTATTCTCATTTCCTTCCTTGTGTAAAAAATGCATAGAATTTGTTTAATAAATATTTCAGTGGAATAAAGAAAAAGAGAATTAAAACTTGGAACAATCTAAAATTTCCTTTACATTTATAAAGTGTGAAGGCAAGCTCAATATAATAACAAGTAAGGTGAATCAAAGTACGGAAAAGGCCACAAAAATCATGTGATTTCCGTGTAACAGTGCAGCTAATCTGGATGTTTGTGTACTTGCAGCCAATACTGTATTTCTCTTTAGAATATTCCTTTTCTACTGCTGCAGGACAAAGTGTTTCGGCTTTGAAAACAGTTGTATCGATATATCTGAGATATCGTCTGTATGGATGGGCTTTGGTTCGTGCTGCACAGCCTAGGGAATAGCATCCTTATCCAAAGTGCCTTCAGTCATTGACATTTAGGAAGACCTAGCTAAGGTGAGGTCATTCATCACATATACCCTGTTTCTGTCATTAGTCACTAAGCAGCTCTGTTAGCCACAGCCAGAGGGAGTCCGAGCGAGCCTCTGCTGCTAGGGCATGTCTCATGTTCTTACAGTAAGCATAAATAATGCCCAGAGTCTCACAATGCTCCAAGTCTGGCATCTGCTACTACAACAGCTCAATAAGTGAATTTTCAGAAAGCTTTATCTCAGGTCGACCCGCTGTGTAGTGAATGCCTTGAAAGTCTGTCCCTTTGCCTGACTTTTTGTGTAATTTTTCTTATTTGTGTATTATGAAAAGTGTAATTTAACTCTGTCTTAAAAGTGTGTTTTCTCCAGCACCCTACCCCTCCTCGCCTTCTTTCCCCCCCCTTAAAAAATATAGTATTGTGACATTTGAATTGGTAAAAAACAACCACAAAAGTCTTTGGACCATTACTGAGACACAGCAAAAAGAGCCTGGAAAAGTACACAGACAGGCAAGAATTGCTGTTATTTAAGTTAAATAAGTCTTGCCACATCTTTCAGGTTTTGCTGTGAATTATCATACCTGCATTATAGTATAATGCAAAGAAAAAAGCTAGGAAAGAATTTTGATCCATATACTTTCCACAGCCGATGACATTTTCTCCAATTTAACAAAACAAGAAAGTGGAAGAGGATTTCTTGCCATTTGAATATTATTGCCAATTACTAAATGATGAAAGGACATTACAGCCAGCTCTAAAATGTCCCCAGAGGGAAGAGTCTGTGCTTGGTCCATTTTTTTCCTTTTGTTAATTTATTAAAAATTGGAAAGAAAACTGTTATATTAGAAATATTTTGAAATTATGGTCTGTGGGCTAAAGTTGATTGCAGTCACTAAAAATAACTCAGAACACCTTTTCCTGTTAGCTCCAAAGATTCATCTTCTGGCCTGGCTGGCCAGTTAATAAGTGCAGCCAGACATGACAAATCTGAGCCTTAGCTCCCTTTTTCATTCATTAAATTTCATTAAAGAAAATGCAGACATTTAAAATAAAGTCCTGCTGTCACTTTAGCAATTTCTTTCATGGAAAAGGGATTCTGTGTGACTGCAAAACGTGCCCATGAGATAATACTTTTCCCAAGTAATTTGAAGTTTAGACATCCAGCTGTATTTGTCAGAACTCATTGGGACTGACAAAAGCAGGGCAGGCTGGTGGCCATTGCTTTGGGACCAAAATCATGAGGCTATATGTGACATACCTGTTGTGAATAGTCCCTAGTACATTCTAGTTCCCAGACTGTGTCCAGAGCTCTTTCAAAACGTGGGAATTAGCATTGCCTAAAATTGTGCCAGGCAAAGTCTGAGTAAACACCACCAGTGGTCTTGCCTGGAAGGGATTCTGTGCATTACTTACCTCGTTAGCACACATCAGTCCCCAGAGTGGATACCTATTCCTGTGTGAAAATTCATGTCTTTTTCTACTATAATTAAAGAGGGAGTAAAAATGGCCAGTCAGGATCACTTGCCTACATTTTAGAGGGCTGAATCCAGAGGAGGTAAATGTAATTCCTATAGATACTTAATGTGTTCAAAACATTTTCTGCAGATGTTATTTTATACTTATCACAAAATATCCACACAGGACCTCAGAAAGGAGAAGAAAATTCTTTTAGACAAACTGATGTGAAAACCTCTTACAATATACTCTCTCTTGGGTCAGCCAGGAAACCTAGAATAGAATAAAATAGTGTGTAGTAAGAGAAAACAAATGAAGGAAAGCTCTTATATAATGATTTTATTTATTGAATTAGGACAACATGTTACAGTATAGTTACTAACATGATCCATATTCTAGATTAAAAAAACCAAACAAACTAGAGTATGGAACATGTTAGTAACTGTTCTGTAAATATTATTTCAGTGCTTTAAAGATGGATGTACAATTTATTAATCATACCTTGAACAATGTTCTGTTCTAGAACCTTAGGTATTTTAAAAGTTATTGGTAAGAAATCTGTTCAAATAATCTCCTACATGCTCAATGTAACTCAACCTTTTTGTAACACTGCAGGACTCTTGTTCTGTGTTATCTAATAAGTTTTGGAAAACGAAAAGGAAATACAACATTTAAATAGGAAAAAAAAAAAGGGAAAAATTTAGAACATGGACTCATGTCTTTACACTAGGAAGGGGTTAAAATCAGGATGATATGACAAGACATAGTAAACAAACGAGGAAAATTAGGAAACTTGGACAAAATTAATGTATTTCAAAAAAGATAATGAATGAGTAGAATAAATTACCAGTAAAGGCAATTGAAACAAAGATTATAAATAAAATATGAAATATAAAGTATAAATGAGGTTGGAAGACTTAGATTTATTTCCTAAGAATGAGGAAAGTGAATGATCACACAGGGAAAAGAGAGGAAAGTGTGAAGGTGAGACTAATATGTTAGAAATGAAAGGTTGCAATTGCATTCAATAATTTACCTTTCATACTTCATTGAAGTAATTATTAAAGATAATTTATAATATGTAATTAAGAAACAGTAGTCAAGATGATTTTTTTTCCTTGTGATTTAGAAAGACCCCTTGACAAAATGTAAAATCAAGGAGAGCAGCAGCACAAATAAAGACCATTATGTATAAGTTAAACATGTGGTACTTTACCAGGAGAAGTAACAATGTAAATATTTAAAGAGAACAGACGAATGTGAGGGCTCCCAACATAAAATAAAGGGGAATAATAAATACCCTGCAAGTTTGAAAGGTCAAAAGTCTCTCAGGCACAGATTAAATTTTCATGGTGTTTTTGCTAGAAATATGACTGTGTTCCCTTAACAGAACCATGAACTCAATTAATTTGTGTTCTAAATAGAGGAAAAGCAATACAGAACAGGCTTTTTATTGTTGCAAAATAAAAATAAGTATGTTAAGAATTTTCTATACACAACAGACAATTTATAAGACTTTATGAATATTAAGTTTTTCCTCAATTCTTTTTGCACATTGAATGTCACAATTTTTAGGAGTAGAAAGATTTGCTGTGAAGCATCTGCAAATGTCCAATAGAAAAACACACGAATTTTTAAAAATTATTTTGTAGTTAAAGAGAACAATAACACTATGCAAGGATATACAGCATTATTTCAAAGAAGAGAAAACAGGGATCTTACACTGAAATAACCCAACTTCAGCGGGATGGTGCCTGTGTATAAGGATACTTTTGTTCTAATCCAGGTAGTGTTACTGCCTTGGGCAATACATTGCAGAAGACAAAGCATTTCACTATTGCAGTCAGCGCCACAATACTAAGACATCAAGAACACTAACTTCAGCCAAATCTTTTAAAGTTGATGTTTTTTAGCTCAGTGTTTTGGCTTTCTCAAGGGCATATCCCTTTTAATGCTAATTTATTTGCAGTCTTTTATCTCCATAGGAAGAATCAATGCCATTTAATACTCAAACCTCCTGGAGGGGAAACAGCAGAAGCTGGGTTAGGTAAAGTCCAGAATGAACTTTCAATCAGCATAGCATGAAAATATACAAAGACCCTGAATTAATTTCTGCCTCCTCACAACTGGTAGCCCACAGCCTGAAAATTACTTTTCACTGGCAACATTTCTTCAAAAGAAATGTGTAACAGTCCAGCGTCTTCCCTGCTCCTGCACAGTCCTGTTCTTACCAGCCATTTCACTCTGACAGAGAGGAGTAATGGGGTGGCTCTCTTGTAAATGTGAGCGACCCAGTAGAGATCCCTGGGCTAAGTTAGCAAGGCAGGGGCACAACTGAGATTCCTTTACTGCAGCTGTACCCTATTTCTAGCCCTGTGGTTTGAATGGAAGCCTATCACATACAGCAGGGACTACAGCAGTAAAGATCAAACTGGAGTTTGCAGGTTACATTCCAGAACTGGAAGTGATATGGTCTAGCAGCATTGAATTACACATGTTTGCCATAGGTGCTCATTCGCACATATATATAATGATTCAAATAATGGGAAGGAAGTTAAATGGAAATATCTCCAAATGTTAGATTCAGCTTAGTGGGAGTATTTTGTCGAGGCTGCCTTTACAGACAGTGGAGGGGAGCAGCTTGATAAGGCTGATTGCAAGCATCTAAAATTAGATTTTTATTCTGAATCAACTACAGAAGGAATCACTCTTTTAAATGGCTGTAAAAAAAAAAAAACCTACACACTTTTCTTTTGCATTATCAAAAAGCCACTTTTGATAATGCAAAAGATAGACTTTGTGAATATGCAGTCTCCTCCTCAAGTCTCATAATTTGGGTATCTTGGCTATAGCTTTGGGTTTTATTTACTCAGTTGCAGTGCATTATTTATTGAAAGATAGCACTCATTGTGCTGTTGAATTCCTTGGAAATAATTTTCAATTTTAAACACTTGACCCATAAAGGCTTTTCAGGCCAGCAGGGTTTTGGTAGTGGAGGGCTACAGGGGTGGATTCTCTGAGAAGCTGCAGGAAGCTTCCTCCTACATCCAACAAAGCCAGTGCCAGCCGGGTCCATGAAAGACCCGCTACTGGCCAAGGCTGAGCCCATCAGCCATGGTGGTAGCCCCTGTGGGATAACAGACTATGGAGGGGGGAAATCTCAGAAATACAGCCAGAGAATATGTGAGAGGAGCAGCCCTGCAGACGCCCAGGCCAGTGAAGAAGGAGACAGAGGCAGGAGGTGCTCTGGGGGCTGGAGCTGATGTTCCCCTGCAGCCTGTGGTGCAGACCATGGTGAGTCAGGATGTGCCCCTGCAGCCCATGGAGTTCAGTTGGAGCAGATGCCCACCTGTGGCCCATGGAGGACCCCACACTGAAGCAGGCTGCATCTCCATGGGAACCCTGTGCCTGTTTCTGGCAGGATCTGTGGGCTCATGGCGAGAGGAGCCCACTCTGGAGCACATTTACTGACAGGACTTGTGAGTGCATGGGAGACCCACTGGAGCAGCCTGCTCCTGAAGGGCTGCACCCTGGAAGGGACCAATGATAGGGCAGTTTGTGAAGAGCTGCAGCCCATGAGAAGGACTCACATTGAAGAAGCTCATGGAGGACTGTCTCCTGTGGGAGGGACCCCACGCTGGAGCAGGGGATGGGTGTGTGGAGTCCTTCCCCCAAGGAGGAAGAAGCAGCAGAGAAACTGGGATGAAAAGTCTTAAAATGAACTGCTGAAAAGTGTCCAGTGTCTGTGTGCAAGGCTTACTACATTGTTTGCAGTAAAAAGCTTTGGTAACATATAGTTTACTCTGTAGTTATATAGAATAACTCTATAGTGATTTTCTATTAAAAAAACCCAAACCAAACAAACAAACAAAAAAACAACCCCAAACCAAAACAAAAAGTGAAAAAAATGGTAAAAAAATGCCATTATAGTATGAGGACATTCTGATTATTGTAGAGGGGTGCCTTAGGATAATATATAACATACCATTCTATTTCCATATACTGTCAATAAAAGGAAATCTGGCTGATTATCTCAGATGTAAATGTCTGTGTCTTACCACTTGAAACAAACCGAAAAGTCCACCTGCATGTGGTGTAAGGAAGGCCTGTTTGCAGATCCTTGTCTCTGACTCTGCTTACAGGCTCATCCAGTGTTTATAACTTTAGTCTTACTGCTCTTGAGACAAGACCTTTGTTTCATTCCTGGCTGGGAAACCCACCAAGATCTATGTATTTTTAATTTGAATGTAAATACACTGGTTGAAAGGTGTGTTGTAGGAGAGTCTGTACTCTCTACACTAATAGCACTCTTGTCATGCTCACTAATCCTTCCTTTCATTGTGCCAGAAGTCTTTCCTATGCAAATCAAGTCACAGGAGCACTTTAACATGTAAATCACAATCTGTCTCACATGTGAGGAATTGATGTATTTTAAATTCCTTGTCTGTGGGGAAGTAATGAATGGTGCTTATTTAATACAGACTACTAGACTAGGTGCATCTCCAATACTTAGCAGCACTCTGTACCAACTCTAATATAGTGTTCATGGTTTTGAGAACACGAAAGAGAAGGATCAAAAATCGATGCTAAATGTATTTATTTTCCTCTTTTCATCAGTAGTAATGGTGATAAAACATTTAGTGGTCTAGGATTTTTGCTGAGAATATGGTACTGTTGTTTCATTGTGGAGTGAATGCTTACTTCTAGAGGAAAATGTTACTGAATACTTATATGTAACTGAATCTAAAACATTTCACCTTAACAAATGAAAAATAGAAAATTTTTCAAGTCAGAACGGAGCTGATTCACCAAGTGACAATATGGTATCTACAAATCAGTGGCAGAAAAAGTTAGACAAGCTTAATTTGTGAAATTTAACCTTGTAAAATTATCAGTTCTGAACAATATGCAACCTGGTGTATAAAAGGAATGAGAAAAAAATATATGACCC
Organism: Calcarius lapponicus; assembly: GCA_039654755.1. Taxonomy (NCBI): domain Eukaryota; kingdom Metazoa; phylum Chordata; class Aves; order Passeriformes; family Fringillidae; genus Calcarius; species Calcarius lapponicus. The sequence goes on along the minus strand of CM077462.1, from coordinate 45,640,257 downwards.
AATTTTTTTTGGTGAAAATTTAAGTGAGCTTCAGAAGAAGGTGGGGGTTTGCAAGGGAAAAAACACCTGATATTACAACTGGTATCAAAAGATAAAATGCTGTGGAGTGTACTTATCAGAGGAAGGTCACAGAGCCTGTGATGTATATGTGACCATACCAATATGAATATATTATGCTAAAGATACCTAAGATAATCTGTCTAAAAGATAGATTTTTTCTTTACCAGAAAAAATAGAATGTTTGTTTCAATTTGATTTAAGTCAAAAACTGAAATTTAACCTAGTGATTTAACATATGATAAAGTCTTTACATGCTTTGTTCTACACATTTTCTCTGTCTGCAGTGTGGGCTACTCTATTTTTAATATTTAAGGATTAATTTCTGCCTAAATTTGTATGTCATTCTGCATTCCCTATCTGTGTACACTGAAGAATGACACGTGGAATGAGGTTAGTTTTAGAAAGATGAGATTTTGATTGGTAAAGAACAGTAAGGCCTACAGGCTTTATCATTACAAAGAATATAAATATCTAGGCACATTTTGTGGTGCAGAATTGTAAGTTAACTTTTTTCAGCACTTAAAATGTAAAGATTTCCTTTAAAAAAATGCACACCAAAATCAACAATGTGACTTTTCTGAAGTTTTCATTTTATCTTTTATCTGAAGACAAAAGTGTGATGCAATGCTGTTTAGGAGATCAGAAAACCATTTACAAGTGGAAAGAATCTGAAATACCATGCTTGGAAAGCTGGAAGAATTAAAAGTATTTAACAGGTTCTGAGAAGCATTATGCTTAAACCATCTGAGAAAGAAATGAAGTCCATGTAAAATTAAAATCCAAATAATCTTTGGAATTATATCTATATCTATCTATCTATCTATCTATCTATCTATCTATCTATCTATCTATCATCTATATATATATATACACACATATATATGTATACATGTGTCATTTTACCATTTTCCCTTGTGCCCCCTTCCTTTACTGAAAATATGGAAATAGTCCCCCTCATCTGTTAGTGATATGTTACCAAACCCATGATACTTAATTTTCAGATCTTCTCTAATTCTCCAGACTAAAGAAACATAATGAAATTTTTCAGAAACACTTTGAGAAATGAGAACCAGTTCACTGAATGTAAGTGTAGAATATGAAGGACTGCATCCAAGTAAGTCATATCCCTTTATGAAGAGAAATTGGCATTTTCAGGGCATGAGTCATCTCTTTCTAAAATAGGTCAAAGGATTTGTGCCTTCAAATGCCCATTTTTCTTCTTTGACTAAAAATGGAATTTCAGTTGAATGACTCAAGTGATTCAGACAACATAGGTGTCTAAAATGAGGTGAAAAGCATATTGCCCATAATTATTTCAATAAAATTATTAATTTGTAAAAAACTTTTATAAAGGTGAAGTTGCGTTATCATCTCTCACTTGCCATACAAGTACATCCAAGTACATCAAACATTTTTCTGTTGGGCTACAGCATATTTTAAAATTACTACTTGACACAATAAAATTTCAAATTATTAGATTGGATAAATTATTATATTAATCATTCTCTAAAGCCTTCTCTGGTACAAAGGCTTTTTCTCCCATTTGGCTAAAAACCAAATGTAGAACTTGCATATCTCTATTTCTCCCTCTTCTCACAAAAAAAAAAAAAAAAATTGTACTCTTTCTGAAATTGTTTGATCTTGCACAGACAGTTGACAGGTTGTTCCTGTTTCTTTGCTTTTATAGGGAACATGCTTGAGATTTTTACCTCCACCCTCTTTTCTCCATGTAGCAGCTTTACGTAGATGAATGCGAGCAAACAGAATCCTCAAAGACCACCTTTCCTTCTGTGGTCTAGTGGCCACGGAGGTCAGATTTATCTCAGCTAACTTAGGTCACCACTGCAATTTTCCATAGCTCAAATAGTTGCTATAGCCTTCTTTTGTAATCAGTAGTGAGAAATAGGTGTTTTAAAGCATTATTAAATTAAATATTAAATTCCTGTAAGTGAATCAGTCCTGAGAAGTACCTTTTTCTCATTCATTGGAAAGAAACTTAATATGCCAATATCGGTGATGAGGCAACTGTACATTTCTCGCCAAAAATGGTCCAAGGAGCAAACTTTTGAACAGGAATTAGTGCTATCTAGGTTCTTGGCTCTGTATTTGCATCAGGTTTCTTTTGCCAGAGAGACAGAACATGTACAGCACTGAAAAGGAGTTGGGCAATGTCAATTAGTTTTGGGAGCCAAAAACTAAAACTTGTTTTCTTACTTTGGCCTACACATGAATGTTTACTTAGCAGATTGTCTACATTTAGTCAAAAGAATCCCACTTAAGGTCTTTCATTGTATTTATAGTATCCTGGACAACAGGGCAATGTCAAAATTGCTTAGTTTCCCATAGAAAAAAAAAAAAAGTAAATTCACTCTGACAACCCTGTAGGGAATTTTTGTGTGATATCCTAAATTCATGCACTAGTACTACCCGAGATAAAGCCTATCTGAAAATATGGCATCTATAAGAAACAGACCTTTCTTTGTCTCAGTAATTGCAAGCATGGGGAACACCAGAAAGAAATGCAAGACTGAAGTAAACCAAAGACATTTAGTGACATGGAATGGTTGTTGTATGCGTGATGTATGATTAAGAAATAACTTGGAAAAATGACTGTTAGGGTACAAATAAATTCACAGTTGCCAAGTTTTGGCTGCTCCTGGCGTGACATTTTCCCTTCTCTTTAATATGCCAGTTCATACAGAGCTGTGATTAGGTAATAAAATGCATAGCATCTTCAAATAAACAGCTCAAGGACAAGTGTGGCATCCAGTGGAAATTTAAGCTTTGGTGGTGATGCAGTAGTTAGAAATGTTAGAGAATCATACCTTAGTACATTACAGTACTGTAGGTAGTAATCTCATTTTTTTTTCTCTTTATGTGCCATCCTACTCTTGTGATGTACACTAATTTCTTAATTTAACATTTTTACAGTACTTCTCTGGTGCTGACTGATTCCGTTTAGTTAGATGCTTCTTAAAAGCACAATAAAATGATATTTTGTGCCCTTTTCCCTAACATTTATGGCAAAGTTATAATGTTAGTAATTCACTGTTTTTCCACAGTTATTTAGTGGTTTTTCCCTTTTGCTGTAAAACAGAACTGAAAAAGATTTGATAATCCCCCTGAGAAAGGTGTTTTTTTCCTTCCATTAGAATTCTTCAGAGTTTGACTTTATTAGGATACCTGTTTCATGTTAAATGCATTATGCTTTTTAAAAGTAATTTGAAAAAGTTGCCATGTAGGTTTTCAATTTTCTTGCAGAAATGGTCACACTCCTATGTATCCAAAATGAGAGTGAAAAACACAGTGGTGAATTTTCATTCCATTCTCTTCTAGGCAAATCCTAACTGCTTGCAAAGGAACCTAAAAGAAATGCTGTGGCTTTAGAAACCATTTAAAGGATCTTTTGTAGGTCAGTTGTAGTGTATGAAAAGGTGGTGACAGTACAAAGAAGTGACCTTTATTTATGATCTTTAAACGCTCTTGATATTTTCAAAATAAGTTTCACAGTTTCAATGATCTGGTGGAAGGGTTTTGTTTTATTTTGTTTTGTTTTGCTTTGTTTGCTAGTGTTTGAAGGTTTAGACAATATAAGGTCAATAAGGGACTTGTTCTGACTCTGTACCCCTTCATTTCTGCTGATATGAGCAGTACTGAGACTTCTGCCCTTTATAGTAAATAGGGTTGGGTTTTTAAGAGCACAAAATAGCATGCACAAAATTTTTGAGGCTGTGTTTTTCATGTTTACATCTTTAAAATATAATATGCTGTATACTCTCCAAAAGACACAGAGAGGGCAAAGAAAATGCCATCCAAATAAATGCATGCCAAAGTATATTTACAAGATCCTGCAAAAACATGCTCTAGTTTTTTTCTTTTATCTCTTCTTTAGATTAATTCTCTTTGTGTCTGCTTATATACACGTATGAGTTGTTAAGGAAAAGAAGCGTGTAAGAAGAGAAGTTTGTTTCTGTTGTCACAGTTTTATGTCTAGTCATCAGTCCATAAAGCTTGTCTAGTTCTGATTTTATTTGTTGGGTTTCTAAAAATAATTGTACAATGAGAATATATGTGTTCGTACATATTTACTTATCTGTGCATATTTTAGTAAGGGGATTATTTTGCCTGGGCCAGCTGGAGGACACCTGCTTGTCAATATGAAAATGTCTCTGCACCTCTTTGCTGCCAGCATGGTGTTAGAGTGGATTTCTGTGAAAATAAGCTCTTTACTGTGTTCATATTTGCCAGGTCTCAAATGATTCAATAATAGTATCACCTTATGTAGCTTGGAACAACTATGCCATTTTTGGGTGAACAAAGTGCTATTGCATTAATGAAACTAGCAAAAGTGCTGTTCATTATATTTTAACAAACGAAGAATTTAAAATCCATCAGATTGTCATGTGGGAGACAATAACGTCATTTACATATTAAAATGCCCCTGTGGGTGGATTACCATTGAAAAGATCATTACATAGTAGGGCTGTTTTTCCCCTTCATCAAAATCTCTTTTAAAATGTCTCTTAGAGAAACAAGTGAAGTGAAAACTGTCTTGATTATATATCTCATTTCATTTCTCTTGTCTTTAAAAATCAGAGAAGTTGAAAGCACAATGAAAAAGAAACAAAAAAAGAAACCTTAAGAAATAGGAGTAAAAATCCTTGACAGACTGAAAACAGTTATGGAAAGAGGAGGGAAAAGGTGGAGCAGAGGAAGAGAGGAATGTATTCTGAGTTTATCAATACATGACTTGAGTTTGCACAAGCAGAATAGGCCTAAAAAATTTTATGTCAAAACCCAAACTAGAATGATTATTCCGAGATCAGCTACTGTCATGTGTACAAGGTCAACAAAAGAGAACCTATTTATTCTACAAAAAAATCAATTCCAGGAGTGCATTTTTCTTCTCTGCTTATCTATTAAAAGTACAAGAACAATAAAATAGCATGGTAGACGAAAAAGTACTAAAATATGTAGTCTGTAGTCCTACTATATAGCGTGTAGATGACTTTGACTGAAAGAAGTTTTTGGTGTAGCAATCAGTCATGCATCTCAGATTTTGTACTCTCATAATTGCAGAATGACTGCTTTTGCCTGACATATAAATGCTAACACTGACAGTTCTTGGAGTTAGAATTTCCATCTGTAAAATATATCCACAGAAAAGGATGCCTGCACGCAAGTTTAGTCCTTGAACCTCCATAGAACTGATGCGACAAAAGTGTAGACAAGTGTCCATACATGTCTTTTAGACAAAAGAAGAGAATAATTTGAAAATTCAACAATGAAGACCTAAATTTTGTCTCAAATTTACTTTGTGGCAACACTGCACACATTGATAAATTTTGATTGTCAGTATGGCTGCAATGTTATGTTTGGTGTGGGGTTTTTTGTGTTTTTTTTTTTTCATTTCACAGAACAGACTCAGTGCCTTTTCTGTGATTTGCATCCACTTCCTCTGATGAAGCAATGCAATGATGCTTTGTAGAATGAAGCTTGAAGAATTTCCTAAACTGTAGCCTGTGGTCTGCCTATGATTTGCAGAAAAGTCTTGCTTTTTCTATATAGACTGCTGTTGCTGACATAGTCCAGCCCTCTTGTTTTTCTTTTCTCCTTATAGATCATACTAAAAAGAAAAAAAAAATAGAATATGAGATATCAATTTACTAACATTATGGTCTGATGAAAATGATGGCTACTGTGTCTAATCATTAGTTGTTAGTGGTCAGTGTGAACAGAGGGTGGTCCATGAGACAGATTCAATCTTTAAACACATCCTAAAAAGAAGTTTCTGGAAACCTTATCTTTTAAAAATTAAATTGAAGCTGACAAAATGTCTCTGTGCTGGCTGCCACAAATTCCTAAAGCCTCTAGCTGCTGATATAGAGATTTTTTTGAGATTGTATATTCTTGAGGCAAGTTTAATAAAAACATTCTGGTTTTGTATAATCAATCTTTTTGTCTGTGTGTTTGCTCTGATCCAAAACCTATTAAAGTCAATTAGAGTGACTGTGTAAATGAAATGATGCAATGATAATGTAGGAGTCATTGTGCTGTGACTTGCATTAAGCTCTAAGCCAACTTCTTGTAACTCAGCTATTTCCATAAACCTCAGCAGATTTGGACTGACCGAGTGATCATTCAGTTAATGAAAATGTCATACTCTATCTGTTGATAAACCCCTCTGTGAAATAGTTTCTAATAGTAGAGAGGATTTTCCATGTCTTTGCCTCTAAAATTCCTTTTATTTGTTGATAATGGTCTGTATCAAGTAGCACTGATATTCTTTGACTTGTTATCAAATAAAAATTATACTTAATATTAAAATTATTATTAATATCATATTGATGACATAAGAAATGAATAAATCTTTATTATAATGCTTTGGTTTAGTACATATAAATTCTGTTGAGTACATGCTTAGGAAAAAATGGGGGGAAAAAATGCCTCCCCTTTTAAAGAAAATAATACTTAATTTAAAGTGGCTGTTCCTATTTTGAAATCTGACATTTCCTCTTAGGAGAAAACATGATATATACATGGATGGAGAAAGAAAAAATAGCAGAAGCTAATAAGAAAGTGGATTATGAAGATGGATGTCAATTAATTTGCTAAAAGACTGCAAGAGCATGTGACAAGATCACTGCTACTGTCACAGGGTCTCTAGGATTTTAAAAATATTTGGGTTTTGTTTGTTTTTATTTTTTCCAGTGTGGTACAGTCAAATGTTTTTCTGTTGGTTCAGCATTGATTTTAACATGAAATTAAAATGTTGAGAAGGTAGAAGAGTAAATGGCAAAACTGGAACACAGAAGATTGATAGAACAATAGAAAAAAAGATAGGGAGTACTAGAAAGAAGGCTGTTTCCATTTGTTTTTAGTGAACATACTGAAAGAAATTCTGTTATTTGGTTTCCCCTCTTAGTTTATTCTATAACTCTTGTTTAGTTACCAAGAAAGGAGCAAAAACCAAAAAGCAGAAAACAGCATTGTTATCTTGGAGTGCTAATGAGGACTAAAGTTCCCTAAAATGTAAGAATGAGAAATAAGATGCCAAATGAATTAATAAATGTTTTTTTAGAATAGACACACAACTTTTCTTTCAGAACTATCCATCAGATCAATAATGCAATAGTGTAAGAGTTGTATAAATGCATGCACCCATCCCACTGTAACAGCACTGGTGGTCTTGGTGCTCTGGCAGTCCTGTAAACTTGCCTGACCATGGGTCCATGCAGTTAACAGTCCTAATTCAATAACCATCCTTTTTATTTTTTTCATCTAATTTTCTCGATTTTCTTTCGATAACAGTTTTACTCCTGTCATGTAATTTTTAAAATGGGACTTATTGTCACAATTGTGATTTTTTTTTAAGCAAAAGGGCTTTAATTGGCTCCCATGAAAGTAAAGTTAGCCCCAATCTTCATATACTCAGAAAATGAAAATCATTATATGTTCAAAACTTCCTGTGATCTTCAACCTCCCTACAGTTCACTTCAACCTGCTTAGGACTTCTAACTCAATATTCTTCAAATACAAAGATCAAAAGTCTTGCGAGCAGCTGTTACTCATGTCACATACTTCAGATAAGGAAAAGTTAAATATACGGTCTGAGCTAGATGCTACCCCATGGAGCCAACACACTTGATCTCCTAAGTGTCTTCTCCCATTCCAAAAGGTTTAGGTCTGTTGTTCTGAATGTAATTTTTAATGGAGAGTTTAATCTCTTTAATAAGGATTATTTCTCTTTAGCTCTGAAATCAAGCTTCAGTTAGATGTATGTTTCTTAGGTAGTTGGATCTAAGTCAAAAATCCCATTGTTCAGGAAGAATTTGAGTGAGCATGTATCTACCATAAAGCATCAATATTGCCCTGAATAAGATTGCCCATAATTTCCCAGTCAGGAGATTTCCCCTCAGTGTTGTAATTGCCATAGGAAAAAAATCCTGAGAGTTATCAACCAGAGGCAGAAGCTAAGGAGCACCTTGCAGCACCTTAGAGTCCTATTTCTTGTCCATGGAAAGCTCAAGCTTCAGTCTCTTGCAAATATTTTTATAAATTACATTCAAGAGATCCTAGGGTACCATTGGAAGTACAAAAAATATTAGAACAAAAAATATTAGAACAAGACAGTAAGCTGTATTTTTCTTTCAATAATAATCTTGATATCACACTGGGTAAGACTGAGTGCTCTGCTAGCAGAGCTTCTGCCTTTAGTATGACCACCTTCTGCTGATCTAGTACTGCTGGTGTGCTAATTCTAGGGGGATCACTCATTCATTTCTTTAATAAACATCCTGTCTGAGCAGGAAAAACAAGGGCCACAGTACATATTCTATGTTATTTAAATTTATCTTTATAATCTTAATACATTTGCCTGTTAAAAAGGAAATGGCATGAAAACAAAGACACAAGCAAAATATGCCAAATCTTCAAAATTTGAGTCAGGACATTTTTTGGCAATGTAGCAAATTTGGACTAATTATTGTACAGTGCCAAAGGCATTCTCGTCAAAAGCATGATGAAATTCTTTCCTCCCACATTCCCATTAATTTACTTTCACCTCTGCATAGCTTCTGCTAATGTCACTGTGATTCTGTTTTAACAGAATATGAAAAAAAACCCTGACCCACACCACCTCAGGAAAAATTATTGAAGATTTTCTGCAAAACTCTTCAAAATTTTCAGTGTATGCATAGAATATATGGTCGGAACTGCAACATCTTTGAAAGTGACTGTTGCCTTCACTGAGATAGGATTAATTTTTGTGGGGGGAGTTAGATGTATCTCACTCTTCTTCATATGTCTTCCTTTAGGGGCACTGGGGGTTCTGGGAGAGCAAAGAAGGGACATTCTATACATCTAACAATTCTGACTGGTTTTTATTTTTGTGGGATCCTCAGAGAGACACAGAATACCAGATTAAAAGTCACACCTAGGATTATCTGGTCCAAGTCTTCTTGGCAAAAGCATGGTCCAAACAAGATGACCTAGAACACTGTCCAGCTGAATCTTAAAAGTGTCCAGTGTTGGGGAATCCACCACTTCCATTGAGAATCAATTCCAATAGCTGATCATTCTAATTGAGAACAATTTTCCTTTTGCTTTAAACTGGAGTCTCTCCAGGAGGAACTTGTACTCATTACACCTCACATTTTCCCCATGACTCCTTGTAAAAAGAGACTCACCATCTGAAGATGCTTTTTCTGCTTTTTTCATCTTGAGAGGCAGCTAAAGAACGTTTGTTACTGTTTTGTTGTCCTGTTTTATTCCCCAGTTGCTTGCAATGGGGTTGCCAGTTTGGACCCCTCCCTGGGGTCTGTTTAAAGCCCACCTCACCAGGATGGCCAGCCCTGCTACCACATGCTCCCCTTCCATCCATCATAAGATAGGTAAAAATACAAGACTATTGTTTCTGCTTTTTGGGATGGAAACCAAGTTTAATTTGCTCCTATATAATATTTGTCACGTATAGAAGAAAACATACAACAATTAAGTTAGCATGCTCAAATAGAGAAGAGAGAAGCAGGAAAAAAGAAAAGAAAATATACATGCCTAAAAAATATCCCCCCTGAGTTCATATATTTTTAAGCATCACACTTAGTAATAAAATAAAGATTTTCATTTTACTTGTCTCCTAATCAGCTATCAGAAGAAACTCCCAGAAGCTTTTGTGTTGAAATTCAAAGGCTTCATGGGCTGCTAAAGCTGCACATACTTCTATAGAAGATAGGAATTATATGCTTTACAAGCCAAGATTTTGCTGGTGCCAACTGGGGCAAGCTGTACAGTTGCTGTGTGAGATATCTGTAATAAAATTTTACTCACCTAGGGGGACAGCTGAACCACAGGTTTCCATCCTTCTTCTGTTGCTGTTGCTGTGTGTGTGATCTCTAGTGCATCATTTTTTCTGTTGACATAAACATAGCTTACCAAAGAAGTATCTTCAGTAAATATTTTAGAGTAGGCTAATACAGTTTCTATCTCAGTGTTTCTTTAGAATTGAATTCCAGGCTTCTGAGTGACACCAAAGAAAACAAAACCATTTTGTTTCAGTGAATGAAATAAATGAAATACACTAATTGTATGAAACTCAAATAGTGGCAGCTGAGGTTTCCTCACACCTCACACCCTCCTTAATTTTCTTTTGAGGGAAGACTTCACAGCAGCAATTTTAGATGTGCAGCTGAAGCACAAGGGTAATTTCATTTGACTGTTGAAATAAAACAGCACTGACACATACTTGGGTGGAAAAGCATAGAGGGAGATTGTAACCATACTGAGGCTATCTCATTTAAAATCTTGAATTCCTCTGCCAACAAACAAGCAAACAAAAGTTTTTGATTTGCTGCACTGTACTTAAAATTAAAGTCTTTCTTGGATTTTATTGATTGAACCTCTTACATCATTGGAAGCCAGTTTTAATTTACCAAAATGGCCTCTGAACTGTAAAGAGCTGGAAGATAGGATGCAATTTGTAACAGCTAAATAACTTGCACAATTTCTTAGCTTTCCAAGAAAATCTACGCAGACACATATCTCAAACTGTTTTTGCTTTTAGGCATTCTAAAGATAGATGGAATGATGATGGCTTACATGTATCACCACGCTTTTCGTACAGAAAGATTAAAAATATATGTCATAAAATGAATATATAAAATAGTCTGAAGAAGGGAAGGCACATAGTCACATCTGTATTATAAATTCCGTAAGTGCTAAACACTGACCACCAGAACAAAAAATGTGTAATGGAGAGTAGGGAAGATTATTGTATTTAGTTGAAAAACTGCAGCAAAGAAATCTGGTTTGTGTTTAATTACTCATGCTGAAATTTTTCTCTATTCTACCCAGGTTCTGATGCAGCCCTCACCCAGGCAATATGTGAGTATATCCCAGAAGATCATTAATTGATGTAACCAGCATTTGCTGCATCTTATTCTCACTCCTTTCTTTCAAGTGGAAAACTACCTGAAGTTTTTTGACCTAGGAAGATGCATATACTTGTATAATTTATGACTGAGATGCCATGGATATTTGTGATTGAAAATAAGATCAAGTGATCTCTTACAGGATTTGAAATGGCAGCAGCCGAAATTCAGGTAACGATCACAGAATCTGGGAATTTCTTCTGTGCTTTGAGAGGCGACCACAGACAGCTTTACACAAACATATTGTGTTCCAGACTAGAGCTGCTGTTTTGCTTGCTGGTTGGTTTGGCTCTGTGCTTGTTTTGTGTGTGTGCGTTGTTTTCAAGCACTGTTTCCTTATTTACAGTAGCATAGGAGTGTCACTGTGCAATAATGCAGTAAGATTCATTGGTATTTACCTCAGAGGAATATATGAGCTATGGATAATCACAGAGGCTAGCAGAATTCAGCAATGCTATCAATTGTCAGTATAACAGAATAATAATAAGAGAATAGAATGACTGTATATTACTATTCAGATGTCCTTTACAGATCTAAGAGTTTTTGAAGAGACTTTCATATTTAACTATATTGTCTTACATCACTTTCATGAGTAACTAAAAACTCCCAATTTACTGGCATAGAATGGTTAATTGTAAGAATTTTCTCATTGCCAACAGAATATTTTATTTTTTACTTCATCTTTAGTTTGTGGTTGGATGTATGTGACTTTGAGGAATCTATCAAGAAAAGTGAAACTAATTATTACCTTTTCTCCCCTAACATGGTAATTTGAGAAGCTAGTGATGAAGCACTGGAAAAGAAAATGAGAAATTGAAGAGGGCTGCTGGAGGATACAAAGAGATATCAGGCAGATCTGGAAAGAAAGCCTTGAAAAATAGATTTTACGAGATAAACGGAGTAACATGAGATGAAAAAGATCTCATTAATCTCTCATGTTTTTCTCTCTTTACAGATTGAGCACTAAAAGAGAAATAATGCAGCTGTTTTGAGATCAGCAGTTTTGTTGCAAATAGAAGTCTGAGGAAACAGTTCAGTGAGCACCAGAGTGTTATAGAGATAAGGATGCAGATTCTCCCTCAGCTCAGCCTTTCAAACCATTCCAGCCTACTGTGATTGTTCTTGAAAGGATAAGAGAGGCAGGACTCCCAGACCCATAAATCATTTAGGAAAATCTGTTGTATTAAATTTAAAAAGGAGGAAAAAACCCCCCAGTCCCTCTGTTGCAGTAATTCTGCTCCATTGCTGATTTACCGTATTCTTCCTTTAGGATGAGTCCTGCATGCTGTTTGGAATTTGACCATTTGATGGAATGTACTGTAGGGAAGATTTTCCTTTGCATTTAAAAAAAATACAAAAATTACAAAATTCTTCATTACTTTTTAGTCTAATAAAGATTAGATTAGTAGTGGTAAGCCTAAAAGTTGCAATTGCTTTAAGATCACATTTGAAATTTCAACACTGTTCTAGAATTTTGCCTTTAACAGCAGTTTCAAAGGTCAAGGAGAAACTAAGGGTGGATATAGGCTCTCTGATGAGATTGGCTAAATTGTAAATATCTATTCGACTGTTGTCTTGTAAAGTGGATTGAGATGTCCTTCAGAACTGCCCCCTCTCTGCTGCTTTTGCTCTGCAGTTACCCTGGGAGCCATCCAGACTTTAATATTCTCAAGGTCAAAGCTAATCAAAACCACCTTATACCTCTCCACTAATTCAGTGCCTGCACTGTCTGTTCCTTACCTCAAAGACATGTGATATTTCTGCAATAGAAGTTTTCACTGCCTGCCCTGCTCTGAACTGTAGTACCATGATGTTGTTGACAGCCAAAAGGTACAGGTTTTAGCATGTTTAGAGGATATTTATAATGGCACAGTCTGAACCTGCTCTAGCAGGCCAGATGAGAGATGTGGTGTGCTCCTTGAGTTAGCTCTTCTGTCTCTGTATTGCTGCTGTTGGAACACCTACAGCTGCAATAGACCTTGGGTGTTGATTTTGAACTGGAAGGCTCCAATGGTCCTTCCTACTTGCATTTTAGCAGACTCCATCCAGGGTTCTCAAATGAAGACTGAATTTTGGGGTGGAGCAATTTCAAGAGTCTTGGACATTTTATCATGCAGTTAAGCTCACACTTTGTGTAAGTGAGAGACATAAGTCAGTATATTTTCTATTTAATGCTCCCCAAAGTTGTGTTACAACACAAGTTCTGTTTCTAGGTGAGGAGGCACATCTACATATTATAACTGTGAACTGGTTTTGGCTCGATCCAAGAAATACAGTATGGACCTAGATAAGACAAGAGTAAGATCCCTTCTGGATGTGAATTGTAAAGCCTGTGTTGTCTCATGGAAGGAGACCAAAAAAAAGTATAATGACGTACAGAAATTGTGTGAAGAAAAAAGTCTAAAAGCCAAGGAGTTAATGAAATTGTGTGAGACATAAACGAAGGAAATGAATTTTAAGAGTTCTCAGATTTTGAAATAGATTTTCACCAAGAAATGTAAGATTTCTTGAACAAACAAAACATTCAAATCCTTAAAATGATTTTTTTCCACTGAAAAATGGGTTTAATCTGTTGCTTCCTAGAGAAATACTAAAAACCCCAACCCTGTATCAAAAAAAGAAACCACTGACCTGAATCAGGCTTTGAGACTGAGCAGAGAACTGCATTCAGCCTGTGACAGCACTGCTGTATCACATTTAATACAGAGAAGTTAATGTATAATTTTCTTTCGTGTCCACTAGTTTCAGGTATTTTCTCTATAGACATTTGAATGAATACGAAATATGTCATTCATTTCAATTGGAGAGACACAAGAGACAGCTGCTTCAATACTCCTCTCTTTTAAAAAGAACAACTCTCTGATGCAGATTCTCATCTGGCAAGCATATCATCATTCTTAAATGGTGTTATCACACTCATCCTCTCCTTTCCCCTTTATATTGATCTTTAGAATAGACAGAATGTTTTAACCTTTGGAATTTATCACAATGGCTGTTCTTGCCTTATCAATTCTAGTGGGTTGAGCTCTCTGTATCTGCATGGAGATCTTTCCTATCTTCTTGCTTTTCTCACATTTCAAGAAGTCTGTCTTGTTGCAAAACTCTTGTTAGAAGACATATATAAATGGTTTTGGGTTTCTAATCTGAAAAAAAGAAATGGCCACACTCTCCGGGAATTAAAATTAAGTCTCCAAAGGAAATATCTCTCCTTTAGAAAATCCTGATGTCTAAAGAAAGATTATTATCTCTGACATGATCCCATCCCTTCCATGCCATTTACTGTTTTTCTTTTCTCTTTGGATTTGATCATATTTCTGCCAGAACATTTAGTTTTATTTAAATGCAATGACACAAACATTGCTAATCTGGTTTCCCTTCATTCGTTTGTGTACTTGCTGTCAACAATGGTTTTATCAGCCATCAAAATCTAATTGAAATGGCAGTGCTGCATGTAGTCATCCAATAATTACAAAATAGACTGAACTTTCAAATGCATTTAAAAAAAAAAGCCCCTAAAGTGACATAAACAGAATAAGGTAATTAAAGAGCTCCCTCTATGATTTTTAATTCTTTTAAAATGCATATTTACCTGAAGACATTGCTTCTAAGCTCTAGAGGTGAGTTACTATGCCTTGTTTCTGTATTTCTAAAAGAAGACTGGCTGGATGGAGTTAATTTGGAAAATTGTTCTAGTAAATAGTACAAAAAAGCACTTCATCATCGTACCACCAAACCATGCTTTGCTTTATCTTCAGAGAACTCCTGCAGTAATACACACATGACAGTTAATAATAGATTATAAAAAGCAGTGCCCTTTATCATCTGAACGCCAAATCTTTAGAGGCTTGCAAATAGAACAGCCTGTTCAGTGATTGTAGAAATGTGACGTCAAAGGCCTGCTTCTTATTTGAAATGTCTTCATGTTACTCTAGATACTCCACGCCCTATCTTTGAAAAAATCAGGGCTGTGCATTGTAGTACACAGACAACAGAGTTTTGCCTTAATGGAAGCCATATAGCAGTAGTATATTTAAACTTTTGGAAGAAAGGGTAACAGAGCTCTCAAAATAAGCCCCGGTCATGAATGTGCCCATATATATATTTAGTCCTATGATGGGTTGGCATAGCAACTATTTCTTAGAACTCTGTTGCTGCCTAAGTAAACAGCTAAAGCACAGAGAATGTCTCAGCTAAGCCATGCCCGTCTGTAGTACCAGCATGTACTGTGCACAAACATTACCTTCCAAAGATGTGGATATTCCAGTGCTGCTCATTTATGCTGCCATTGTTGTCAGTGTTTTTATCAAAAACCCTAATTTTCTTACTGATCTCATGATGTAATTTATCTAAAGATTCTATTTTTTTTCAGTTCAGAACAAAGATTGGCATAAATAGTCTCGACCTAGACACTTTTTTAAGCACTTAATCTGTATAACTTTGATGGCATATTTTTCTGAATGCCAGCAAAAGCTAAATGTTCTAATAAATTAGTCATGGCAATCACTTAAATGAGCAGCATACCAGATTGTACATACCATGAAAAACTATTCCATAATTCAGTCTTTGTATTTGTGGCAATTTTTATTAATTGTGTCACCCTAACATATTTTTAAAATGCTAATCACTTAGGCTGGTAGCCTTTCTTAACTGCAAAACATACATTTAAATGTATATCATCTGATCCTGAAAAACAATTGAAGCTTGTGATCCTTTAAATAAAGATACATTTATGAATAGTTTGTACTGAATTTACAAAATGATTCTTTAAATTGGTTAATAATTTATAATGAAGTTTAACTGATTCATATGTGTCTTATAATCAGTTCAAACACCTATCAACATGGTTATAATTATCTGCAGCAGATGGTACTAATGTCCATAATATACTGGTAAACTATTAATAAATACTGTATAGATGGCAATAATCTGCTCATTAGAAGTTACTATTGATAGATACAAGCTCCCTACTATTCTGTTTGAATCTTTAAAAAATGACTAACCATTTTAGTTAATAAACCTTTGCAAACCATTTATCCATTTCTAATGAATGAAAGAATGTTTCAATTAGTGAATTCTAAGTGTCTGATTCCCAGCATGGAATGTTAGATTCTCTTTGATGTGGTTTCCCTGAACATTTTTCTCTGCACCTGTCTCCCTAGCGAATTTGACAATTCATGCCATCAAGACTCAATAACACTCTCCTCTCCTTGTGCTTTAATTTTTCTTTCCTAGGATCCTCATAACAGTACTCTTCTTTCTCCTTAGAAAGGTGCAATTCATGGGGGAAAGCCCTCGTATCCCACCCGGGAGCATTTGGGCACAGAGGATGGTAGGGAACCAAAATTGTTTTTCTCCTTTTCTCCTTCTCCTTTTCTCTTGTTTTCCTCATCTAAATACACATCTCTGATGTATTTAGATATCATACAAGATACAATGCCTAAAATACATCACTACAGCATTGAGAGTGACTATAGTATTGTTTTGGGGAGGGATTTGTCTCACTTCACATTCGTCCTTCCTAGTTTCTTTAGTAAACTGCCTCTGACGTCAGTGGGGAGAAATAAGCATCTCTGAATAGGCACATGAGATCTTGGGAGAGGTGTGTTAGTAGATTTGATGAATCAGCCTCTGGAATGGTTTAGTTCTCAAGCTTCTGCTGACTATAGAAAGAAGTTGTCAACATGCTTTGGCTGCATACCAAATTCTAGATCATTGAAATTAAGTGATGTGAATATGCCACTTGTGTGTGCTTCAGCTAAAGGTTAAAAGTCTTAAATTATGTGTAAAGTATCTATGCATCTATATGTGCACCAGGTATCTAAACTTCCATTGGAGTTGGTAGTGGGCTGTCAACACACCAGTCTGGAGACTGAAGAATAGCTATCCTCTGTAAAACAGGCAGATCTCTTCCTTCAGATGAACAGTCTTAGGGACTTCCTTGGCCTGAGTTGGTTATATTTCCAGTGATTGTAATAGGATTTTGTGCTTCTACATTGCATGCCTTTTCAAACACCAAACATGAACTGAAAGGATCTGAATTTTGTCACTCAGGTCCAAATAGCCTTCTGCAATGAAGAAATAATCTATGTTGACTTGCAAACAAAATGCCAAGTTATAGTTATGGCTGTGGTTTGTTCCAAAGCCTGCTGAGATGCTGTGTGACTTTACTGTCTTTTGTCCAGTATCACCATTAGACTAAAAAACTTTAGCAAGCATAGTGTCCTTTAGGCTAGCTTCTGTTTCATCATAAGCATGACAAAGCTATTTCTGAGATCTCAGATGTCTTGGCTTAGTGCAGCACTGCTGCAGAGCATAGAGTGTCACTGCATTCTGGAGGAGTGGGGTGCTGTTCCTGTCGGACTTCAGTGTGTACCTGAGGGGATTTATTTTTACTGACCTTGGGTTTATGATTTAGTTGATTTTATATATGATGCTGTGTTGGTTTCTCAGCTCATCTGGGCAGTTCCAGTATTTTTGAGAAGCAGACAAGGCTTTTCCCACAGCATCTGGCTGTCCTGACAGAGTGTGACAGAATGATAAATGCAAGCACTTGTAAATCTATGTCTTGTATCATTTGTTCTTAGATGTGTTGTAGCCCCTACCTTGAAACTGCACATTGCAGACTTAGCTGATGCTTCTGTCTCTCTGCATTTTCTGCATTAATATCAGGCTAGAGATTTCACATTCTTGTTAAGTTACTGTAGTTGTGCACTGCAAGGCTGCTCTGGATAAGAAATCAGCAATGTATTTGTCAGTCTCTTTCATGCTTACACTTTGCAGTTTCAGTAGCATAGTCTAAAGGCTTTCTGTGACTGACAGTGTTTTTTAAAAAGCACTCTCAAGTGATTTATGGGCACTTCCTACTAGAATATTTTATCTATCTTTCACTATATTGTTTAAGTTTTTTGCATGCAGACACTGCTACAAGAAATTCTTTTTCTATTTTGTCTTTTTTGGATTTGGGTGATGCTAGTAATCTGTATGAGTATTGCCCTGTGTCCCATCTCACTAGCACCACAGGGACAACAGTTTCTTTGCATATATCTGTGTCTTGATATGTTTAATTGGTATGTTTCATTGAACTATTTGTGATATGATCTCTTCTTTCAACAGTAGATTCAAAGTTTTGCACACACAGGTTGCTTCCCTCTCCCTATAAATACATTTTGTAATTACTAGTAGTCTTTGAGTAATTAGTATCTCAGGCATAGACATTACTCACTTTGTATTTACTTTTTTAGATTTGAGGTGTTGGGGAAAAAAGACTGTTCTGTGTGGCCTATATTGCAGTGAGTGTGGCTCACCACTTGCACTTATGCAGTTTTGACTGATTTCCCTGACTCTTGCATTGTGCAAAAGAACATAAAACGGGGGTCTGCTACGCCCTCTACAATACTGTGTCCTTTCAACATCAGCTATTATGTAGTTAGATTAATTTTCATTCCGGGGAACATCAGCAGAATGTGGTGAGGTCAACACTTTTTCTAGTCAGGAATACTTGCCAATATCTGTCTTTTGAATCTTGGAATTTGGCACCAGGTCTTTTCCCTGTAATTTTTAATTTTTGCTTTTGCCTAGGCAATATTTCATGACTCTAGACATTTGGCAGTGAGCACATTTTGTGTTTTATTCAAATAGCTCGAGTCTATTCAAATGTAGTTTTTGCCTGACATTTCAGCATCTACCACACTACATAGCCCACATGTATTCTCTGGCTTTCACAAATATGTCTTTATCTATCCCATCCTTATTGGTCCTTCTTCTTTGTATACTCTTTTTCTTCTAATCCGCTTGATATTTTGAAATAAAGGTGCTCTTCCAGCAACACTGCTTCAGCTATCTTCATGTGTAATGTAGAAGAAACCATGTCAGGTTTTCTAAAACATGCTAACCTTTGGCAAACAAGTGTGTGGGTTTGCCTTCTCTGTGTGTTTGGGGTTTCTATGTTTTTAAATTTTGATTACACTGAATCACTGCTCTCAGCCTCACTCTACTAAATTTTTAAATTGACTTCTTTTATCTGAAAACACTATTCCTGTGATAAATAAGACACTTGAAATTCCAACCAATTTCTTTGATTTTGTGCTTGCAGCTTTTATTGAAAATATCATATGATTTTAAAGGTTAGCCTGACTACAGTCTCTGTTGCTCATGTAATGCTAAGGAAGTCTTCATTTAGTGAACTTGCTATCTGCCCTTAAATTGCCTGTATTTTCTATTATTTTGTCTTTGCAGTTGGTGATAGTCCACACTAGGTAAATAATTTATTTTTGCTAATTTCCACTGCATTGCTGTGATATATATGCAAAAACCCCAAAACCCCTTTGTATCAATACTTACTTTTTTTGACTTAGCAGACTGATTTCTAAAATCTTTTGCACCACTCAGCTCTCAAGTCTTCCTTGCAGCCTTTGCTCTGCCCTTTCTTGTGCTTAGCCTTTTGGATGACATGTGCCTGTTGCTTTCTGTAGAGCCTCTTTGGGATGCCTGAGCATTCACATTTCAGCTGCTCTATCTTTCATCTCTATTGCTGGTTTATCACAGGTTATCTTCTTGTGATAAGAAGATCTCAGCTGGCATCCAGCCAGTTGTTCACTCACCCCCATCCTTAGTGGAATGGGGGCAAGAGACAGAGGCTAAATGTGAGAAAAACTTGTGGGTCAAGATAAAGACAGTTTAATAAGTGATGGGAAAAACACCAAGGGAAACATGAGGTGATGCAAAGGCAATCACTCACTGCCTCTCATCAGGAATTTGATGCCCAGTTAGTCTCTTAGCAATGGCTGCACTGGAAGAATTCCCTCCCACAGTTTTACTGCTGAACATGACTTTGTATGGCTTGTGATATGTTCTTGGTCAGTTTGGGTCAGCTCTGTGCCCTTCCAGCTTCTTGCCCACAGCTCAGCTCACCGGCTGTGTAGGTCAGAGTGAGAAGCAGTGAAGATCTTGACATTGTGCAAGCATTTTCAGCAACAGGTGAAACATTGCTTTTCTATCAACACTTTTGGTTTTGTCACAAATAAAGAACATAGAACTTTATGGACTGCTGTGAAGAAAATTAACTTCATTCCAACCAGACCCAGGGTTTTCCTAAAATTTCCTAATCGCTCACCAGCCATCCTGTAAAATTCAACGATATATTGTTTATTTTATCAGTCTTGATTTTAAATTATTGAGAAAACTCATGCAGCATTTTTCTGTATATATAAAACTTTTCAGAGGATTTGTTTTATAATTTAGGATTTTTCTCTGGGATACATAAATTCCATTAAAGCTTGGACCATGCATTGCAACTTACAGAACATCATTTTGTGCTTTTCTACACTAAGGAGTATAATAGTGCTTCTCACCCTGATAAATCTGTCTTCTGCACTGTTATTCCAGCTTTGGAATATATCTTTGCCTCTTCTTTCATGCCCTTGTTCTTGTATGAAAGAAATCTGAATTTCAAGGAGGATCACAGTGTGCTTCAGTTTTGTCTTCCAGCTTGATCAGTCATGGGAAAGGACAAAGGAAGCACAATCTTGGCCTCCAATCTTGAAACATTTTTAGTTTGCATATTTTTAATTTTTTTTAGTTTGCATCTTTCCAGTTTTTCCTGTATAGGCCAAAGGTCATTTACTTAGGGAATGTTCTCATGCTTATCTCCTTATGGGTCTGAATTGTGACCTTTTCTTTTCTTAGTTCCTTTTTTGTTTGTTTTTCCTTTTGTTTTCCTCCTTTTTTTCCTGCTTCTTTTTGTTTCTGATTGTACATTTCTATTGGAATAAATGTCTCATATAAAGTGGTCAAAGAGTGGAGAGAGAGACAAACAGGAGGGTGGGAGCGTAGAGAGGAGAGGAGCAGAGCAGAAAACCAGCAATGCTCCAGATCTTATTTCTTCCTTTATTCCAGCTGTCGTTTACTACCAATGACCTCCTGGAGCAAGACTGCTGTAAGATCCTACTGATCACAGTATAGGGCCACCCTGTCAGGACACTGTTTATCTTGGCAAAAAGAAATATGAATCCACAATCTGAATTTAGCTGTAGCAATAGTACAAATATTTGGATCAACTGGGATCTGGATTTAGTGATGATGGTGATGATAACAACAATAACAAGAGCAACAATAACAACAACAACAACAACAATAATAATGATAATAAAATTTTAGATCTACTATTGGTTTCTGGTCTTGCAGTTCACAGTCCCTGCCTATGTATTAATAGTAATTTATATTACTGTCTTACAGAAGCACTGAAAGTTTTCATTAGTGCTTGGAAATAGGATTAATATGCTTGTCTGAAATGTGTACAGAAGCTGTAATGAAGTAAACTGTTTCTTTAAATGTAGTTTTACACCTCAGACTTTTGTGTTAAGACAAAGTATTCTCTGTATTAGACCATATGACGAATGTATGAATATTTTTATTGGAAAAGTAAATGCATTGGATACTGAGAACCATCAAGCAGCTGTTTTGCATACAATGTGGCTATATTATAAAAGCTTTAATATTCAAAATTTCTTACCTGTGCATGGTGTGTGATACTGATTGTAGATTTTTTTTGTGATGATAGAATGCAACTGCTTTGAAGGAGGTATTTTAATGTATAATAGTGATACACTGTAGATTAAAATTCCTGTAGATTCTCCTCAATAACAGCAGATTAGAATTATTGTGATCTATTGCTCTCAACAATCTGAAGATTCATTTCTTCTGTTTAACAAAATAGAGAATGGGAAAGCACAGTCAAAAGAATATCTGAAACCTGGGAAAAATATAAACTAAGAAATTCACACTTTAAGTTTCAAAACTATTGCTTCAGAAAGTATGTATTGATTTCCCAGTCCTGGGAAACAACAGCGAGGGAGAGCTTTGGTAATGACATACCCACACATAATTCTTTTAGTGCAAGCAACAGCAATTTCAGAAGCACAAGGTAAAATTTTGTCCCATTCCTGATGAAATCTTAGATGAAAAAAATGTCTCCCAGATTTTATTTTTTTTCCACTTTACTCCTAATCATCTGCTACCTTGTATCTTTCAAAAGCAGTGGAAATAAGTCAAGAGGGTGTTGCAGAGTGGAGTGCAAATGTTCTGTTGAATTCTTGGTGGCTGAGGTCAGACAATGCCCTGCGTAGGGTTATGTGCTGTGGTTACAGAATACGAATTCTGTGGGCAAGAAATAAAAGTTGTGGAGGGGAAATGCTCTAAGGGTCTTGTGTAAGATGCTGCAATGGCTTAAATGTTAGGCGTCGATGCAGACTGAACATGCCTGGGGCTAGAAAGCTCAATCCAAAACAAAAAAAAAAAAAAAGACATAATGTTGAGCTTTACAATGCCTAACTTTTATGCTTCAGACCCTGGATTGCAGTCCAGGATTCTCTAAGGCATCCACAGTCTGTGCAAGGTACAGGAAGAGACAAACACCTGCAGAATGCATTCACAGTAAACAGCATAGTGTACAGGTGCTGTCTAGAGGCAATCCATAAAGAAACATGGAAGAAAGGGATGTTTCTGAATGCCTTCCTCTTTCTAAAGTCCAGGCATGTAGATATTGTGTTTTTTCACAATAATAAAATCTAAATCTATAATGGAAGCAAAAAAAAAAATCTAAGCATGTATTTTTATCTTTGTTCTTTATGCATGATACATTTCAGAGAAATCAGCAATTGTGTTTTGTATGGAAAGGCTACCATTTAAAGATATAGTCTGCCAAGAGCTGTACACTGCAAGAAATGTGGTTTGGGGTAATGTGTGTAGTTGTCTCGAGGAAAAAGCACAAGGACACTGTTGCGTAGTGTGGCACATGATAGTGACTGGGAGAGCACACTCAAGATTTCTCTAGGGTCAATTATGAAAGCAGGAAACAAATCCACATGTTGGCTTTGGAGATACCCCTGAATGAAGCTCATGTAGTTGGTGTGTCATCCTGCAGAGCAGAGTTGTGCCAAGGAATGAGTTGAGATACCAAAAGCAGTGCTGCAAGTGACAGCTGTGACTGAGCCAGCAATCCCAGCTTTTCAGCAGAGCTAGATAGGTTTAAAATGTGCTCTGTTGATAGTTCTGTACCCCTTCTTGCTAGGAGATAGCCTCAGTGATGAGGCTATTGCAGTGTTTTCATACCACACTCCATTGCTTGTTGGAGACATGCCTGAAATGTCCTGATTTGCTGTTGACTGCTTCATTAGA
Organism: Calcarius lapponicus; assembly: GCA_039654755.1. Lineage (NCBI taxonomy): Eukaryota > Metazoa > Chordata > Aves > Passeriformes > Fringillidae > Calcarius > Calcarius lapponicus. The sequence continues at coordinate 45,617,095 of CM077462.1, read as the reverse complement.
CTGGCCTGTATTTTCATACTGTCTAGAGTAAGTTGTTCAATGCTTCAGGGTAAAATATCACCTGGATTTTTTTTTTTTTTGCTATTTGTTGGGATAACTGGTACCTTGACAGTGCCATAAACATGGGTAAAGATTTTTTCTATTTAAACACATATGTGCACTCCTGTCCTAAATATGAGATGACATGTGTAACCTGTGTGAGGTACAGGCTTGCAGGCAGAAAAGTACACAGACCAAATTCTCATTACAGTAATGTTATCCTCCCCCCAGTCCATTAATACACAGTTTAAGGTTTGACACAACTGGAAATTAAACTTTATTTGGTAAATGAAATCAAGTCTTCAATTGTACCCATTGTTTGGTGATAGAAGAGGTAAGGTCTTTCTGTGTTAACCCTTCAGAATCCATTATAAAAGCATTATCCACAATCTTTAATAATAGCTGAAAAAGCAGCAACAATAGCAATAATATGTTGGGGTTTATTTTTGTAGAGAGGAACCCTTTCAATTATTTTTTTTGGTCATTGTGTTATTGATCCACCTTTCTTTTTGTTTAAAACCTGATGAAGCCTTGGGGAGCAGTGTCTGCAACACTGATGGAGAGCTGCAAATACTGTTTCTGTGTATGGGGGTCTTTTCTTTCTTGGTATTTTTGAAAGATAGGCTCTTGATCACACTAGCAGGGATCTATTGATTTATACTTTAGGCTCAGCTCCTGAGGACAAGTCATCCTACATTCTGTAGGCTGCATTAAAAAAATGCTATTGTATTCCCATGTGTTGATGAATTCTGTGAAGAAGGATACATATTATTAAAAGAACTTCAGTGATAAAACTTGTGAAATCTTAGCATGTAGGCGAGGCATGATTTTTGTGCCACATATAGTCCCCCCAATGATCCTGCAGTTATCCAATGCACATTACTGTCCACACACTCAAACACTGTGCCAGTCTCTCCTCTGCTTTTAAAGCTCTGAAATTCAGGGTGAAAGGTTCCACAAAAAAGCAGCCTCCTTATTCTAGTCCTGGGAGGGGGACTTACAAAGAGTCTTTTGTTAGCTCACTCATACTCATGCTGTTGACCAATGGCTTCTAAATTTTCCTTCCATGATGAAGCAGCTAATACTCTGCTAATATTTTTTGTGAAATATTTTAATACCTGGAAACATTATCTGCTGAGTGTTAGTGCTGGGATGTTCATCAAGTACATACTTGTCTTAAAACAGGATGGTCAGCAGAGAGTTTCTTCACTCGTGATGTAGTAAAAGTTATGCCTGTATGACCTCATCTTGAGTAATTGTAACTTTCATTATGTGTTGTGAGCCCCTGAAAAGTGTAATGCTTACAAAAGCATTTTCCACTTAAATAAAAAAGGGTGAGTACGAAAACTTCACACTGCTTTTTTTCTTTTAGTTTTGTGGCTTAATCACAGCATTGCAAAAATTTCATTCAGTTTCATTTTAAGTAGAATGCATTAGTTTTGGTCTGAGTAAAATGAAAGGTTCTGAAAATTTATTTTCAGAAAAAAAAAAATATGTGCTGAAAATGAAGGTATTTCCCTTTCCCAGATATCTATGTTTTACAAGTTCAACTTAACATTTTTCATTGGAACTTTGATTTCAAAATGGAAAAATACACTCAAGTATCTTAGTTTTTCTAAATTCAACATATTCACTTGAGCAATACTTGTGTAGTTTAAATTTGCTTATAACTTCATTTTTCATCTTAATTTTTTTGCCTTACAGGGTTTGCTCAGTCATAATTTGTACTTGCAAGTTTCTCTGGAGATATGAAAGTGCTATTGGCAAAACCCAGTTATCCTGTTCATATAGATAGCATGATTTCTTATTTGACTTATTCTGATGAAATTGTTCCCTTGCTGAAAGCATCTAAGACAAGATGGCAGACAGCATTCCTTATTTTCTTCTTAGGAAAGTTCAGAAAGTTTCACCCATTCTATCATCCTGTCTGATGAACAACAATTAATTTGAAAACTATTTAGGTGCAAGAGATGTTATGTGCAAGATTCATTTAACTTTTACATTAATTGTTGGCAGCTTGCCATTCTTATCACTTCTTTATTTGAATTTGCCCTTGCATCCTTATGCAATTTTTTTTACTATAAGTTTCTTACATGAAAGACAGTTTTGTTTTCATTTTTTTATAATTAATTCTCATAAAAATAAATTGTCAAGATGTAATGCTTCACTGATGTTATCCTTCAACTTAATTATAAGATGATCAGAGGCTGATTTCACAAGCTTTTTTGAATTTGAGCTATATTTTCAGATATTTTCCAGCTACCACTGAAAAAACTCTTGTCTAACCTTCTAAAAATAAAGACAGTCAAAAAACCAGAAAGTAACACCTTTAGATCTAGACTCTGCAAATTGCTTACCCTCATGTGTATCGGTGTATCTAACTCTTCTGCAAGGTTTTTTGTTGTTTGTGACCAAAATCTTCCTGTCCATATTTAGATGTGACTCTGTTAACATAATATGTTTGGCAGGAGTGGGTACAGTGCACATAACCATGGAGTCAGCTGTAATATCCATTTGCAAAGCTGGCTCAGGGAAATGAGACTATAAGTGTACGAGCAACGAATTTCTTCAGTTAACATAAATAAATCTGTGCCTGATTTGTGTTCCACAAAATGATTTGTGCTGTTCCTCCTGTCACAATTATGAGTTCTTTTTCTAGCAGGGCTTTTATTCTTGTTGCATGAGGTAAACACTAGTATTTACCTTACAGATATTGTTTCCAAACATTGTCTTTTGTTTTGGTAGGCCTAAATGGTCTTACCATACCTTTTTCAACACTTTTTTCCTCTTTTACCCTGGAGTTTCCCATGTGTGGTATCTTTAAAGAGCTTCACATGAAACTGAGAGCTCTGGCTTCAGATAAGACTAGTGACAGGTGAGAATCATTCCAGTCTTAAGAGTTTGGACCACTTTCTGCAGCTCCCCCTCCTGAGCAATTATTCTGAGGATCACGATCTCCATACTTTCTAGGGTACTTGTTATAAATTCAGTTTGATGTACCAGTGCACTTTAATCAGTACTACCTCACTCCTGTCAGCTGTTCTGGAGAGAGAGTATACAACTCTCAAATCTTTCTTGGGCTTGTGTTTGATTAACAGATCTGATCACCATAAAAAAAAAAAATTACATTTTTAGGGAATGGGATCCACTTGTTACAGCTTAGTGACATTACTGGCAACTGCATTTTATCAGCTAGTGAGCAAGTTTTCTAAAAATGCATGCTTCACTTCCCTAAAGTGACTAAAAGGCAGTAGATGCTTGTGAACACCTCCAGGGGGAGATCCTTTCTGCTGGAGTTTCACATGCCTAAGTTTTGACAGTACATGTCAAAACAAACAATTTGTTTTCAAATGTGGTTGGTGTGTTGCAGTTAAAGAGGTGAGCCATGCCATATCCTGTTTCTAAGGCTGCACGGAGTCTCCTCCTGTGCCCGACCGTACTGACAGGTGGGTTCATTCAGGATTACGGCTCGTTGGGCGACTGGGGCTAGACTGCCGTTATCAGACTGGATGTGAATCTGGAAACAACTTCCTTGTTTCCAACTTAATTTCCTTTTCACTGCCAAAGACCTTTGGACTAGGGACTCTTTTCTTAAGATCTTTGAAAGTGTTTGCAAAGGTTTGCAAATATCTGTCTTTTGCTTTCTTTCCACAGAAGCACTCCTGTTCTCATTACAAATATTCTTTCATACTTTACCATTTCAAGGACTCCTTGTATTTCTTCCCTGCCATTTTGGGCTGGCATGATGATCACAGACTTAATCACGTCAAAAACAAACTCATAACCTTTTATCACTTGCAATGTTTTCCATGTTCATTAGTCCCAGGAGTCTGCATGCTTGATTGTTTAATTTGAAATCTGTTGCTCTGTTTTTCTCCAAAGCTTTCCAGAGATATAGGTGATATTCCTGTTTTTTTTTTTTTTTTTTCTAGATGAAAACATGAGCTTTCTGACACTTAGAACATTCTTTGACATTAGAATCAAAAGACAGGAAATGAACTAATGTAGGCTTTTCCCTTAAAAATATCTACCAGAAATACTTTTGATATATATAATAAATAATAATTATTGGGTTGCCTAAATACTTCAGTACTGTTTTCTTTTTACCTTTCTAAAAGACTTAAATAGTTCTTTTTAACCATATTTCAGTAAAAACTTGTGACCTCTTTTTTTCTTTAATGACCACTGAGTGTACTCACTTAGTGGCCATTCTAGTGACTGTATGATCTTAGAACAATAAATTGGATTCATTATTGATTGACCTTTATTAAATTTGAGCTTTTCTTTGTTCCTTGAAAGAGGATGTCAAACTTCTGGAGTTGTTTTGGTTTCTCCTACCTCTAATAAATGCAGTATTGCCATAATGTTAGAGTTCTGCATAAATCGTTTTAAAGTGTACTTTTACATCTGCATCTTTTCTTCATTAGCCAAAATCCACTTTCAGTTAATTTAACATAATTATAATTGATAGCTATGATTCTTTATGGAACCAGCTAGTTGAAACAGTATCTTCCCCCCAAATTCAGCCACCTGTCACTATCCAAAGCACTGAGAACATGCACATGTGCCCATTTGGATGAAGGAGCTTTGCCGGTTACTGTTTTTAAAGATGTGTATCTCTGTGAGGGAGATGCAACTCCAGAGAAGCAGATAAGCAAGGCTGTAAGCAAGGATCAGATGTATTTTGAACAAATCCTGAGAGTGCACCTTGAAGAAAGGGTAAGATTAATAGCTTTTGAGAAAAATTCTGCTTGAAAGTAGCACAAATAACTGTGTCCAAAAGCAATGTTTAATACATTTTAAATTTCTTTATTTCTTGCTAATTTCCTACTTTGTTATGAAAAGCAGGATTCTGAACATTTTCACAAAAACCAAGATTATCAAAGAAAAATCTGACTCTATTACCAGTTTCTCTTTGAGATAGAAATCATACTTACATCTTCTTGTTTAGGTAGAAGGCAGACACAAATATATGTGTACATATGTGCATATCTCTAGCCTTCTAATGCTGATTTTTAAAATGTAAACATAAACATAAATATCAGAAAACTTAGTCTGAATGGAGTGATCTGTATTCTCTAAGTCTCTGTGCTTTTTATTTACCAATTACACATCACTTATTCACTCTCTGTTTCTAGCTCCATTGCAAAATCAGAGCGTCAAAACATTGGTTATTGGTCTGTGCTGTTGCAGAAGGATATGCCAGCTACAAAACACAGGCAGGAGCATGTGAATTACAACTTATTTTTCTTATACAATCTTTTTCCATAATAAACATGAGTAAGCACAGCATTTGTTGGAATTTTATTTATTGCTTATTACTAAGGAGTTGTGGCCTTTGAATTGGCTTTCATATTCATTTCTGTGTAAGTTTGTGCAGATATTGTTCTTATTTTTTTAAAAGAGATTGAAATTTGATTGCTGTTTCAATAAATAGCTGAATATACATTTACCTTCTAAAGCATTGTTTATTTGTTTAAATATGTATTAGGCCTTTTATGAAATATATATTACTTATTGGACTGCTAGTTCATAACGTAGCTCTTGAATAACATGCAATTCTGTAATTCTAAAAAGTTTTTGTAATATCAGTAGTCTTTTTCATTTAACACTGCTATTTGGAAATTTCTGTACTAAATAAAGTCCAGCATACAATAATATACTGAAATACCTACTTAATAGAAAAATGAGGCAGTATTTTATTGATGAGGAAAGACAAAAATATGCCATCTAGTTTTCTCTGTTGTTATCTGAATACAGCAAAACTCAGATTTATACCTGTCCTGCTTTTCCCATGGGGTTGCTTTACTGCATTAAAACCTCATAGTAAAAATCCACCTGCTGAGTACGCTCTTTCATCTTAGTTCTGGAGATCTCAGTCTGTTCAGCTGGGATGTTTCCCTTAGGAAGACAGAAACAGTAAAATGGCTCTCCCCTCCTGTTTGTTATCTTCCAGCAGACAGTTTTAGTAAAGTTGTAGAGATATGTACTTATTGTTTGCTAATAGAGGACTTGAGATTTTTGTGGTATGTTTGAACAGTCACTCTCTGACTTGTATCCACCCTCCACATCTTGCCTTTTTTATGGTGAGGGTGTGTTGTTTCCTTCTTGCTTTCTTTGCAGATCTTTGTTTGGGATGCTGAAAGTTAACCTAGGGCTTTTGAAAGTGACAACTTGGCCCTGTGCAAATAAGGGTTTTTGTTGTTTTGCTCTAAAAATATAAACATTTTACTGTTAAGTTGAAGGTTTGCACCTCCAATTTCAGCCTAGAGATTCTTAAAGATGTGTTGCAGAAGCCCAGTCAGAAAAGTGACGTATAAAAGAAGAATGTGCAATGATGAGACCTTCAAGTTGGAAAGTTTGTGTGGATGCTGCCAGCACCCTTCTCTTCACTCTTCTGCTCACTGATGAAAGATAGTGCCATCCTCCCAGGGGTGCTGTATGTGGTATGCAAGAACATGCAGGGGCTTCCTTTAGCTGGCTTTGCATGTTTGTAAAAATGAATGTAAGCTGTGATTCTGCACAGACCTAGCACTTTGGTGTCTTACCTCCAGTGAAAATTTGATGAATTAAATTTAAATGGATGCAATTCCTGCAAAGAGATATTAATATATGATATTGTTGGCATAAAAATACTTTTTATTGACTTTCCACTGGAATTTTTTCCTTTTTTTTCATGAATGAGATGCTTCTCTATAATTTTATTTTGCATGAGAGCAGTTTTGTAGAAAACTGAAACTTATGGGATTGCAGTCTTCATAGATCTTTGCATTCAGGCTTCAACAATGATATTCAGCATTTTCAGAGATAAATAGCACTGACTGGTGTTCACATGGATACCATTGCTTCTGATGGGAGAATACCATCGACAGTTGTATGTGGTTGATTTGCAAAAGCTGTCATCAGTAACAGCATCTTATTTTTCTGTCCAAAATTTGCTAACAAACATCCTGCTTATGGAATTTAAGATATGAATAGTGCTGGTTTGTGAAGGAGCTGGATTTTGCTGTACACACGTATACACTTCCCTACGTGTCTCTGCCAATACACCACAATCTTGATTAGTGATACAGCCTAATATTCCAATCTTTCACATCTCCTGAGTCCAGATTTCCACCCATGCAGAACTGTGCCATATTTGGAGGTTCAGTAGGGTGTGATAAACAACTCATTTGAGATTAAAAGCAGTTTTTGAATTTGGATCTCCTGAGGTAGAAGGCTAGTTCACTTATAATTTATGTTGTCTAGCTCATTCATGACAAAGATTTTCTGCACCAGAAACACCTTGACAGGTGTTAGTACAAGACACTATAGTTACAATTAATGCAACAGCTTTATTAAATTTGACATTGACATGTGTATTAATAATCCTTGGACTGGCATAAGAAAATCACTCAGCTATAATTTGAAAGTTTGCTTATACATGTGCATATTTGTGCATGGTGTATCACACTGAAAGCCCTTTTTCCTTCTCTAATGCCTTCTGTCACATCAGTATTATAAAGCAGATGTTTATTATAAATTATAACTCTTCAATATATGAGTATGTAAGGATGCAAAGTGAGTTTATGACTCTTCGAGATTGTGCCTAACAAATTAAACTACATATTAACATCAATCCTACAGATTCATTTACAAATAAGATTACCTGAAGTGCAGTATTGCATAACTGAATACTAAAACTCTTAGAGAAGAAAGTGTTTACCAACATTTGAAGTACTGAAATATATGAAGTCTAAAAGACAAAAAAGACTGCAAGGGAAAAAAGTAGTCTCTTTCACTAATAGAGTGAAAGACTTCTGCATTGTTTATTTTCTTAATATTCTTTTCTACTCTAAAACTATTGTTTGAATTACTTTCTATTGTGAAAAAAATAGAAAAATAATTTTCTCAAATTGTTGGGTTTTTATCACATGGTAATTTGAAAATTAAAAAAAACAACTCTGAAGTAATTGTAATTCATCTATAAATCTGTTAATTGCACTTTAACCCTTGCTGAGTTGATGGCTTTGAGTCCAGCTATACCAGTAGTGCATAAAATTTTAACCCTTTTCTTTTGTCCAGAATTAGTGCTTGTGAGTGTCTTGACATGCATGAAAACAAATAGAATTGTTTGGAATTGTTTAGAACGAGTCAGAAAGAAATGGGGCCAAACTAGGAAAAAGAATGCTCACAGTAATTTCAAAAATAAAGAAACCTCTGAAAATGCATTTAAAAATTGTTTGTTTTTCCTTTAGGATAAATCAACATTCCTCAAGTTCATATATTTTGAAATTTCTTTTTCATGAGGACTCTAACAAATATACCACACAGAACAAATTTGCAGTGGTGGTGAGTTAGCTGACCTTTCAGTCTAAAATTAAGGGGAAAAGATAATATACTTCTTCTGACCCACTTTGTGCAGATGAATTGAGGTATTTTGGTTCTTTTTGAGATGCTATTTGACTTTTTAACTTTTTTATCTTTTTTTAACTTTAAATTTGTTACTTAGCTTTTGAATTTTAGGTTACATCACATACCAGGAACTCAGGCATTATTTGTTCTCTTAGTCTTTTTCCCTCTTTTTCTCTTGGTCTTGTTTTCTTTTTTGTCTGGGATTTATATGACAAATTACAGATGTCTGCAGTGAGGGTGTGCAATGTAGATATCCGTGTCTGAACTCCTATGGCTCGCCCTAAAGAAGGACAATACTGAAGTACAATTTAGCTCATCATGCAAATATTTTAAATGGGTAAGAAGAAACACCTTAAAAATTCCTGTTTCTCCATGCTGACTGCAAAAGGTGACAAGGGGGAACAACAGAAAGAGACGGGTGTAATAGCAGGAGTCTAAAAGTAATATAGGCGTCTAAAAGAAAGTGATAACATTTTGTTATCTACTCTCTTATATAGTATCAATTTCCATGAGTGCTGCTGACACAAGATCAATTTCTGCCACAGCGAAGGCTGCTTCTTGCAAGTCACACTCTGCTTTTCAGTGGTTGGAGTTTTAGACGAGCTGCTGCTTCTTCGTTTTATTGGGGTGCAAGAAGGAATATCAGTATTGCCCAGTGATGAAGAAGAGAGCAAATACAGCTCATTAGATATTTTTCATCCAGTTTCTGATAGAACAAATGCATTTCATCTAGCAAATTTGGATGAGAATTGTTTCATTTTTGGCTTTGGCTCTCCACTTAGAAAGAAATAATTTTTACATTCTAACCACTTTTATACTAAAACTCAAGTAAATTTGGAGCAATAAGGGAGAGTAAAGCTGAGCTAGGATTTCTTTTAATTTTTAAATCAGTTCTCTATGCACTACTTCTATATTTTTCTTATCACAAGAGTTACAAGCCAACACTAAAAATTTTTTTCTTAACTTTTTAAGACAATGCTATGGTTAGGTTGGAGGTCTAAGCAATGTTATTCCTGGCAGTACCTTTCCATGTCTTCATATGCCAGATTTCTTTTCCATTCCTAGCAAAACTGATCTTCTGATTTATTATTTAAGATTCTATTTCTAACCAGTCCACTTCTTGTAGCTTAGCTTGTGGCTGTGTTTTTTTTCAATCAGGATTCCCAGTACACAGCACTTGTTCCTGAAATGTTCGAAGTTGGTTATGAATTCTGTTTTCATTGGGGAATGCAAACAGCATTGTATTACTTGGGATAAAGGTGAGGATATCTGTGAAAATACCCCAGTGGAACCAGACAACTGAAACCATAGCAGTCACCTGTAGGATATTTGAAATACATACCAGTATGGAGGTCTTTTCTCAGGTTTTGTGTTTTTAAGGGCATGAGACCTTGTGACAGAGAAGCAGAAGCTCGGAGAAAGGAGGAAAAAACAGGCTAGCAAGGAAGGAAAATGATATTTTTTTTAGTAGCTGGATTACAAACTAGAGTGAAATCTAAACGGGTTATTTTTGAAGCTGAATGTTACCTAGTGTTGGGAAGAGAGGGTTAAAACTGGAAAATTTGTCAAAAAGGAGGGAATAGTTTTACTCAAAGTGACCTGGCAGCTGAAGATGCTAAAAATGTCACTGTGGGAAAACCCTATTTTTTATGCCTAATGTTGTCCAACTTCTCCCTGTTTTGAGAAGCTGAATTCCTGCAGAGAGAGAACACACTCTCACAGACATGAGAGTGAAGCCATGACTAAAGCTTTTTTTATAGTGAGGTGCAGAGTGCCCCTCATCCACCTCTGCTGCCCTCCAGGATAAGCTGAGCCTAAGCAAGCCTGTGTGTCCCTGTGTGTCTCTGCTGCCTGGAGTTGTCAGAGAGGTAATGAAATAAATCTGCACTTTGTGTTTCAGCTCAGGTTTGATGGTTGCCTTTGGTTACCTGTGTTTGTTGATTCACACAACTACCAAGAGCTGGAGGCACTTAGCAAGGGATATGCCTTGTCTGATTCCAGTTGAGCTCAAGAAAACCAGTATGTGCAATTTGTTGTAGATAAAGAAGGTTGAGTCAAATATATCTGAAACATCAATATGTTCCTCTAGTTGATTTTCTCTTCCTCAAAGCAGAGTAAAATTAGATTAATTGATCAAGTCAAATAATCTAATGGTACACGGGGGACTAGAATAGTTTGCGTTGGCATAAAGGCACAGATGAAAACAGTAGTTTCCAGCAAATACTGATTTTTTTGCCTCTTTCTTCTGTCATTTTTGCACTTGAGAGGTCTGTGGGCTCTATTGTTATTCCACTGTCTAGCCACTCACTAGTTGCACTGATGGCAATATATTTTTGTAGGTCAAAGTGATCCTCCACATGTGTTTTACTGCTCTAAACCTGAGGGATTACATTTGTTCTCTTTTTTTTTTTCCTAGCTGCTGTTGTCTTTCTTAGATTATCCCTGTACTTCTTATCAGCACAAAACTTGGGCATCCTTCCTCATGGTGTACCCTGATGAGGGCAATAGATGCAAAGATTTCGAATGTCAAACTCTTCATTATTGAAATTCTTGAAAAACCTCATTAGTAAGCAACAAAACAGAAACACCTACATCCGTTTTACTTATCTGTGTCATCAGTGACAGTTCAGAAAGACAAACATGTTTCCCCTCTATTACTGGCATCATTCAAATCATAAAGCTTGAAGGAAAACAAATGCAAATAAATACATGAAACTTACTGAAATATTTAATTGTGGCTTTAACCAGCTGAATTTGAGCCAGCAGCATGCCCTGGAGGCCAAGAATGCCAGTGGCATCCTAGATTGTACAGCAATAGTGCGGCCAGCAGGACCAGGGCAGTGATTGTCCCCCTGTGCTTGGCAGTGGCGAGTCTGCACCTCAAATCCCATGTTCCGTTTTTGGCTCCTCACTACAAAAAAGGCATCCAGGAGCTGGAGTGAGTCCAGAGAAGGGCAATGCAGATGGGGAAGGGTCAGGAACACAAGTCCGATGAGGAACAGCTGAGGGACCTGAGGGTGTTTAGCCTGGAGAAAAGGGGAGGCCTTCTTGCTCTCTACAAATATCTGAAAGAAGCTGTAGCAAGGTGGGAGTAGGTCTCTTCTCCCAGGTAAAAAGTGAGAGGACAAGAGGAAATGGCCCCAAATTGCTCCAGAGGAGGTTTAGATTGGATATTAAGGAAAACATTTCTTCACTGAAAGGGATGTCAAGCACTGGAACATTCCCAGGAAGCTGGTTACATCAAGAATCCCTAAAGATATTTAAAAGATATGCAGATGTGTCACTTAGGGGCATGATTTAGTGTTGGTCTTGGCAGTATTAGGTTTATGGTTGAAACTGAAGATCTTAAAGGTCTTTTCCAGCCTAAAAATTTCTATGATTCTGTGATTCTATGTACTGCAATATTATTTAGTACTAAGTAAAGCCAGGAAATACTTGGCAACATCCTATTTTTTTTCAATGACATCCAGTGCTCATTGAAATCTAAAGCAGAATATCTGTATTATTTCCATAGGAGCTAAGATAAATAACCTTTCAAGAGCATTTCAAAAGGAGAAGAAAGGATTTAATTACTTCCTTTTTGATCTAAAACCAGAAAATAATTTGTCTAAAACTGAATCACTGAGGAGTACACATATGAAACCCTCACAGATCATCCTCTGTGTAGTGCATGTACAAAAACTGCTTCTACATTATTAAAACCTTTAATTACTGTGGTTATGTTTTTTGTTTTGGTGGTTTTTTTTTTTGTCCCCAGCAAAGCACTATCTACAAGCTATTGGGCAAACTGTTATCTGCAACATGTAAAAAATACAACTGGTAAATGTATCAACTGCACAGATATATGTAGTACGAGATGAAATAAAGTACTGTGAGTGCAGAACTGCTACCACACTCCCCACAGTCCCATTCTCACTTGTTTCTCTGGTATACATGGGTGGTTGGCTGGCAAGTCACTTGATTACAATGTGGGAAGTGTCTAAGTTCAAAGTTAGTATTGCATCTCTATTTTCCCTTTGGAGATTTTTTCTTCCTTACCAGTCTTTTTCTTGTTTCTACTTTTTATTTTCTGAAATGAAACGTTATAGCTCTTTATTTCAAACAAACTTTTTCATTTCATATTTTGCTGTACATTTCCCCTCCAGAGAATTAGAAGATGGCTGAAATAACTTGAAAATAAAGACAAATATTAAGCTGAATTTTTGTTGTTGGTTTCTCAACTGAATTTAAAAAAAAAAAATCCACGGTTCACACAATTCTACTTGAAAGGCTTTTGTAGTGATTGTAGAAATGCATATGAATAAGCATATAGCACATAACTCATGCAGTAAACATTTAACTTCCCAGATGAAATGCCAATAGCATTTGGGATAATGTAGCTCGTTGTGCCTGTGTGCTGTCAAGGTCTTCTGAGATCTTGTGTCATGCTTTTCATTTGCTCCACCTGGGCTCATGACTTACTTTCCAGTTATTCTGTCGTTTGCATCACTTTTTTTTTCTTCTGCATAGCTGCTAGCAAGTGAAACCACTTGTGCCCATGAGGAGACACATTTATTCTTTTATTGAAATGTGTCCCATTTTATGTTTTAGCAGTAGAAATATGACATGGTTTCTGTTTATTTTTATGTAAATGTTTTAGGTGGAAGTGTTTTATTATTTATTTTGTTGCCTCTTGAGTTTTACATGCTAATAGCAAATCAGTTCTTTCTCACAGCTCTCTTTTATTCCGATGTTTATTCAGGGTTTCTATTGCAATGGAAGAGTTAGAGGATGCTTAATTTTTTTTACACTGCATAGTTTAAGTACAAATTCTTCAAAGTGAATGTTTCTACTACAGTAGTAAAGCCTGGATAGTGAGCAGCGTTTGTAAAAGTAATTCTTGCACCTGCATTTGCTATCAGTCACCCCAGTCTGATGTATCAGCTGAGTTGATGGGGAGCAGGCTGGGGAATGTAAAATAGGCTGAAGAAGGCATGGGACAAAATAGATTAGAAAATGCAGCATTTTGGTTTTTTTGAGTCTGACTGTACTGAGAGCCAAGGAAATTTGTGTTCTGTCCATCTGTAAAGCTAATCAAGTAAGATGAAACTGCATTAGTTTTATACAGGAATATTATAATTACAATAGCAGCAACAGCAACAACAGCGGCAATAATACTAATAATAATAAAGGATGTAATTAAATTCTTTCAAATCCTATGCTGGGTAAAAAACCCCACAGATTTAAACTGACTACATTTATTTACAATATTTTCTTTCACATTCTCCTCTACTTTTAATATCACAAAACCTCAATTCTTTTAGTGGGATGTTGCTACTGCTGCTTTATTTTGAGCTTTTCAAAGGATTTATTATTGATAATTAATTTTAGATAGGAAATGCAGCTTCTTTCTAACCATCAAAACTACCCTTATGAAATTAAGAAACAAACAAGAATAAACTTTTGACTAAACATATAACAAAAAAGTCTGTTCCTACTGATTATATTCACATCTTATATTTTTACTTTTAATGTTTTCTTCTTTTCTAACTTGGTTTTAATCTGCTTTTCAAGGTTGATCTCAGCAACATCACTGTGTTAGAACTTGTGCAGACAGCTATGACAGAATCCTGATAACTGGTCTCTTCATACTTGATGACTGGTACTGATTCATGATGCATCTTCTACTAAGACCGTAGAGTCCATTGACTTCAGCTCAGCTTAGGCTGAGCTGCTGGTGGCCTGTCGTATCAGCCACTGATTTGTTGTTACTCTGTGCTTTTTCTTTCCTCACATGCAGCTTAGGTTGGATCATCCAAATGAATCCTAGACTGGATGTGTTGGCTAAAGCCCATTGCAGCACTCACAGAAGCCCTCTAGATGGGAAGGCACTTACAGGTATACCAGGGGTTGGTGCCTTTTCACTGTGGAAGGTTTCAAGGTTTCAATGTTTAATTTGTATAGTTGCTTAGCTGGCTCATAGCAAGTCTGAGAATCCTTAACTATTTATCCTTACAGCATCTCTGAGAGCTAGGGAATTGCTTTTCTCACTGCTTTACAGCTAGAGAGCTGAAATGTGCTGCTAACCAGCTTTCCAAGGTCACATCAGAAATCTGCAGTGCAGAAGGAAGCTGGCTAGAGCCCTAACCTCTACCAGTGTGATCCTCCCTCTACCAGATACAAAGCAAGAACAAACTAAAACCTAAGCCTCAGAGGGAGTTTTTCAGGCTGCTTTGGCAGCATGTTGTGTTTCTAACTATTTCTATTAGTTAAAGTTTTTCCTTTACACTTAACCTAGATGTTCTCTGCTGCAGCATAAGCCCATTAGTTCTGTCCTCATTGACTAAGGAAAATAATTTGTCCCTATCCTCTTTGTAGTAACTCAGTGTATTTGTAGACATGTCATGCCTCCCTTCAGTGTTCTTTTGTTTAGTCTGAACATGCCCAGTTCACTTAACCTTTTCCCACAGATCTTATTTTATCTTTTTTGTTGCTCTCCTCTGAACTCTTTCCAATTTGTCTGCCTTTTTGAAAATGTTGTGCCCAAAACTAAACACAGTAACCCAACAGAGGCTTAATCAGTGTCAAGAAAACTGCAATCCCCAGCAATCCCCAGGAACAATAAACCAGGTAAGGGAGGAAAGAAACTGGCATGCCTGGGTAGGGAACTGCAGGTCAAACTAAAGGAAAAGAACATGCAGTGGAAACAACTACAGGTAACCTGGAAAGAAGGAAGAGCATAGAGAGGAAATTTGGTTGGGTAGGGATGGGGTGAGGAAGGCCAAGGTGAAGCTGGAACTGAACCCAGCAAGGGAACAAAGAAAAACTAAAAGGGCTTCCAACAGTTTTTTGAGCCCAAAAGGGAATATCAAAGAAGGTGTACTGCCCCTGATGAACAGTGTTGGTGAACAGGTAATAACAGATGAGAAGAAGGCTGAGGAATTCAACCGGGGGAGCACAGGCCCTCATACTGTAAGTAAAGATCATGTTCATGGCCACCTGGAGAACCTGAATAAGTTTATGGAACCCAATGAAATGCATTCCAGGGTTCTGAGGGAATTGTCTGATGTAGTTGCCAACCTGCATCCTGTGACATTTAAAAAAGTCATGGTAGTCAGGGGAATTTCCAGGTGACTGAAAAAAGGGAAACATTGTACCTATATTTAAAAAGGATTGAAATGAGGACTCTAGGAACTACAGACCTGTCAGCTTCCTAGCTGTCCCTGGGAAGGACATGGGGCAGATCCTCCTAGAAGCTTTGCGGAGGCACATGGAGGACAGGGAGGTGATTCAGGACAGCCAGCCAGCAGGTCAAGTCCTGCCTGCCCAACTCAGTGACCTTCTGTGATGGGGTGACTGCATCAGTGGTCAAGGGAAGGGGGCTGCAGATGTCATTTATCTGGTCTTCTGTAAAGCCTATGACAGAGTCCCTGGGAATATCCTTTTCTCTAAATTGGACAGAGATTGATTTTATGGGTGGACTGTTAGATGGAAAGTTGTAATCCAGAGGGGTTAACCAGAGCTACATCATCTACCATGGTTACATCCAGGGGTTAGCAGTCAACAGTCAGAGTTCCAAGGAGATCAGTGATGAGCGGCGTCTCTCAGGGACCAGTGTTATTTAATAACCTCAGTAATGACGTAGATGAAGGGACCAAGTACACCCTCAGCAAATTTGCAGATGACACCAAGCTGAGCAGTGAAGTTGACACACCTGAAGGACAGGAATCCATCCAGAGGGACCTGGACAAGCTCAAGAACAGTGCCAAAAGGAATCTCATGAGGTTTAACCTCCAGCGTCAACACAGGCTGGGGAATGAAAAGATGGAAAGTAGCCCTGCTGAGAAGGATTTGGAGGTCCTGCTGGATGAGAAGCTGGACATGTGCAGTCCCTGCCCAGAACAGAGAGCCAAATGTGTCCTGGGCTGCATCCAAAGCAGTGTGGGCAGCAGGGAGAGGGAGAGAATTCTGCCCCTCTACTCTCCTCTAGTGAGACCCCACCTGCAATGCTGCACCAAGCTCTGGGTCTCCCAACGTGGGAAGGACATGGACCTGTGGGAGCAATTCCAGGGGAGGGACACCAAGTTGATTTGAAGGCTGCAGCACCTCTCCTAAGAGGAAAGACTGGGAGGATTTTGCTTGCTCAGCCTGGAAAAGAGAAGGCTTCTGTGTGATCTGTTTGTGGCCTTCCAGTGCCTGAAGGGAGCCTACAAGAAAGATGGAGAGAGAATATTTACAAGGGCATGTAGTGACAGGACAAAGGTGTAGGGGGATAGAATATAAGAAAATAAAGATAGTGTAGAAAGTAATCTGACCCCTAAGGAGTTGCAGCTGGGCCAATTATCAAAGATTAGGAACAGGCCTGACTTTAACGGGCCACAGCTGTGACCAGTGAGAAGGAAGAGTGCTATAAAAGAGTGGGGTGGCTGGTTGAGAAGGGAACTGGAGTCAGTTGGCTGCTGTGTGAACAAAAAAGAGTCAGTGCTTAGAGGAGATGCCCACAAGAAACACTGAGAAGGTGTGAAACTTTTGTAATAAGGAGATAATAGTATGGAACCCCTGCAATAAAATGACAAAGGGGAAAATTTTTACCTGAGAAAGAGAGTAGTTTTGATTAAATATTAGGATGAAATGCTTTATTGTGAGGCTGGTGAGGCACTGGAACAGGTTACCCAGAGAAGCTGTGGATGCACCATGCCTGGCAGAGTCCATGGCCAGGCTGGGTGGTGCAATGAGCAACCTGGTCTAGTGAAAAGTGTCTCTGCCCATGGCTGAGGGGATTGGAACTAGAAGATCTTTGAGGTTCCTTCCAACCAAAGCCATTCAATCTTTCTATAACTATATAGAAACCAAAATAATTATCTTGCTTGTTTTACATGTGATATATCTATCATCACAGTTCAATATAAAAGTTGTCTTTGTTAAAGTGTTCTGTTGTGATTGTATTTAGTCTTTAATTTACAACAAAGCCAATACTTTTCATGTAACATTATTCTTGCTAACATGCTATTAGTTTCTATACCCACTGACCTGGTAAATATATTTCACTTACCCTTAATACTGTTCTCGCTGTCTCTGACTAATCTGAATCAGAGTAAATCTTGTAAATTAAGGTGGGTAGGGTCCCTTCAGATTTGAGTGGACTACAAGGCACCTGAGAGTGGATGGAAAAAAGAAGTTTGTTGTAATTTGTTTAATTACTACTGTTTTACTAGCATATTACTGAGTTGTGGTCTCCGCTTTTAAATCCATTATCATGTTTGTCTTTCAAACATCCCTGCTAAAGAGGGATATTCGAAGTTAACAGTTCCTTGATTTTTCCTAACAAACCCCATGACTGTAAGAAGCTTTGACAAAAATATCTTTGCCTTTTTTTTCTTCTTGACCAGTAACAGCCTCTTGACCAGTGGCCTACCAAGAAATGTAGGAATAAGAAAGAAATATAAAAAAAAATGTTTTATATTGAGGGTTTTTGGTGCGAATCTCTCAAGGGTTACTGATACCATCCTACAGTGGATGTGTCTTTATTGAATCACATTTCATTTGTTTTTAACAAAGGTAACCTCTTAAATACATCAGGGTCACATATGGTAAATATGCCATTCCATGTCTGTTTTGTATATATATATAATCTTTGCCCAGTTTTGATTACTATGGTAGCTGAATTTGTCATATGCCTGTCTTTTAACCTGTGGTTAGTCGTTGTGCAGGGTAACATTTGTGTATTTCTATGGTGTGCCAGTCCATAAGAGTTCAGCCTTGAAAGTTGCTGCATGAATTAATAGTTCCCCTGGTGACAGCTGGTATACAGTGATTTACATTTGTCAGCATGTAGCCAGATTTTAATTTATTTACTCAAAATATTGAAGATTAATATTTCAGTTATTAACCTAAATATGAAAGGACAGCCTGCACACTGCTGAATGTAAATATCTTGAGTCCTTTATGAGCTATTATGGAAAAAAATCCTAGTTAGATATTAGAAAACAAAGCTCCAAGAGAGCTGCTGAGCTGATGTAAACCAAATATCTTTGAGTGACATATTTGCCTCCATTGTTCACAAAAGGCTACAGCCCCAGCCAGTTTCTAATCACACTGTACTTCCACACAAGGCACTGTAACTCAGAGTAGAGGGAGAAAGCAGTTTGTTAAGAACTATAAATCAAAACACTCTGTATCACACTACAGTTGATTTAACATTCTTTTGTTCAAGGCTGCCGCCTGACACGCATCTAGCTGGATACTCAGGAAAATAGAATGTGTAACTGTGTTAATTATATTCTGGTTATTGCCTACTGACCTTTAACATCGTGGGAAAAACAGAGAAGTAATGTTTCCTTTGTCTTCAGTTAAAGTTTGCTTTGCCATCACAATGTCTCCAGTAATTACCTTGTGTTTTTAGTATTTTGGAAACTCAGCAGAAAGGGTGGTGTATTTGTAGAGCTGGATCCAGTGCTAAGGAAGAGCAGCTAGAGCATTTGCAGAGATCTAGGTGATAAAGACCACACAAGTCTAATTTAGATAGCATTTTGAGTAATTTATGATGTAAGAAAAGAAAGCCTATAACAAGGTGCTGGCTTGGGCCCCCTTCATTGGCATTGCAGCAGCTTTGCTCCAAGTCCAGTTTATTCCTTTTTGTCTTTATCACTGGATTCAGTAGAAAAACACAGTAAGGTTTAGCTGCCTGGACTGACCAAGGCTGTGGAAAGTAGTATATCACTGTATACACTCTAGCCCAACAACAGCGTATATAGTGTTGGAGTCTCTCAATGCTGCAACACAGTCCAGGATTTAATAGGAGAAAACTCCATGTGAGATGCTGTGTCTGTTTCTTCAGAGCATAGTTTACTGGGGAACTTAAACTATGGACCTGTTTAACTGTCCTAACATCAGAGTTTCTAGGCCAACAACTAAATCAGCTGCAGTGCTGCATTTGCAGGCAGGCCTTGTGATTTACAAAATTTAAAATGTTTTTTTCAAAGAAATAGCTTTTATAACGGTTGTCAAGAATGTTGGCAAAGATGCAATTACCTCTTGGTATAATTAAAACTTTTTTTCTTTTTTTTTTTTTTTTTGAAAGACGTATAAACCTTTTGAAGTGTTCCTAATTCATTAACAGTGAAAATTCTAGAGAGCTGCTCTGGCTGGCCATGGTAATCCATTAGTGACTTTTCCAGCACTGCTCTGTGGCAGTGATATTTCTTAGGTAGCAGTGTGGTAAACTGCTGGCAGCTGGAGAGCAGGAACAGGGAGGGAGGACCTACACTGTCTCATTTGTAGCTTACTTTTTAAATGAGGGTTGCATGGAGCAAAGTTCCCTGTTTCACCCTGATGATAATTTTCAGTGCTAAGTTCCCATTATATTTTTAAACAAATTATATTTTTATCCTAGTATTTTGGTTTCTGTTCAAAGTATCAGAACAAATTCCGAGTTCTTTACTTAAAAGACAGATATACATCAAACACACGAGGTAATTTTTAAAGATGACAGATTTTGTTTATGTAGGCTAGTTAACCATTCTAGTCTTTGAATAGTGCTGTTAGGAGGAAAGAAAAAAATACAAATTTTAAATTCCTACTGAAATTTGGACTTTGAAATTATAATAAAAGAAAATTCTTAAGTAACTGCAGCATTTTATGCCACAAAATTTCATTAGATATAATGAAACCTGTCATGTTTGAAGACTCTGTGTCCAACTTCAGAGATCTTTGCTCTCTCATTCCTCCTCCACTGATGTGTCTTCCTCTCATTTCTTGCTTAATATCTAGGGCAAAATTTCCCAGAATTTACTAGTCAGTGCTTACATCAGGAACACACTCCTTGGTCACAGTATAACTTCTCAGTGTAATACTTACCAACCACCATATCAAATATTTGCTACAAAACCAGTGGAGTAAAAATACTTTGCAATTATTCAACCTTGTTTGGTTGTAATAAAATTAGATTATTTTAAGATCCTTCAGAGGAAATTACTTTCCAGCCTGCTTAAATCCAAGAAATTATTCCCTCCTAATAAAGGTGTGAATATTGGCAAAATAATGAAGCTATTTTTTCCTTGAAATTTAGATTAAAAAAATAAGCAAAAAGAAAATATTTTTCAGGGGAAATTGTGTTTTGAAAAACTCCATGGACCCTGTAGTCCTACTCTTCCTGAGCTCACTACTGGTTATTTATGTTTGTCTTACTCAGTGTAGTTGTCATCCAAGCTTATGTTGCCTGTGTAACATGTATTAGAGAAATGTGAAAAAATCTCAAGTCCCTCTGATTTTCTCCTAAAATGAAGAAAAGTCCAGTTTTTCACTTGAGCTTCACAAACTACAGAAAAATACTGTTTGCTTCTTCAGCAACTCCAAGACATGAAACTCCCCATGGCTTTAACCCAGAGGCACTTTTCTTTCATTGCAGGGTGCTCTTCCTGTTGAGGCTGCTTGCATTTTTTTGTCAGTCACTGTTTAAAACTTAATCACTCTTCCTTTTTAAGACAGTTATTCTAGTGCAAAAATAACCAGTCATTCCAAGTCTTTAAAAAGGCGGTTTGTTTCATGTCTTCCATGGTTCCATCCCTTCTCTTCCCCACATCCACCTCCTCCAGCTTTCCTCATTACATGAATCACTTCTGTGTAAATTATCACTGCTGTTTGTCACTCAGCCTAACCCTGAGAGAATATTACACCTATTAGAAATGTATGCATTTTACAGAACTATTTGGGAAGAAAGTGATAAATAAAAGAAAATAGACATGTTTTTACTACAACCTGCTTGCAGAATTCACTTTCTATTGCAGGTGTATGGCAAACCATATTGCAATCACTGGAGTTTTTTCAGTCTAGTTAATCATTGCAAGTGATAGGTATTATTATTATTTTCGTTGTTGTTGTTATTGCTATTAATATTATTAGGAAAAACAGTTTTAATATTTTTCTGTGTAATTTAAGTAACAAAGCAAATGTGTCTTGTTTCTATCATTGAAGAACTTGGCATTTTGTTGTACTGTTTTACTGTTTCACATTATAAATGTACCATAAACAGCTTTTAAGGTCAAGCAGAAAGGAAGATTTTCTTTTCCAAACATCTGTCAGCAACCACATGGAAGAGAAGACAGTACTAGCATAATTTAATGTGCTTTCACTTGGTGAAAAATATTCCTTGGATGCTATGTCAGGACACATACTTTAAGTAAAACTTTTTCCAAGTGCTTTATCTTGTATGGCTTTGCTTCTCTTAAACTAATATTTTTCATTTTCCTTATTGTTTGGGGCTACAAATATGTCAGAAAAGGGATCATAAATGTTATTTATTCTTCTGGCATGCAGGCCTCATTGTGATAAGAGTGAGCAGTTTCTTGCCACTCTGCAGATGGCAAGAAAACTGGTTCCAGGTTTTTGTGTACCTGGATTGTCATTGATGGCTGTGCTGGAACACAACAAGCTAGCGAGGAAGCATTAGGTTTGGCAGGCAGAGTGTGGTTTGACACGTGTCCTTTTCTGTCAGGGACCGCCACAGGGCAGTAATAACTACATGTACCCAAGGGACTAGAAAATTATTTTCAGTTCCCTCCTGCCATTCCCAACTTTACATTTAGCATAAACATACAATGAAGCTGTTGGTTCTGTTGAGTCAGAAAAATTATTGAAGAATATTAAATTTGAACTGATTAAATATAAATGCTCTTGAATCCTTCAGTAAAATATGCCTAAACTGTGCTGGAATTATCTCCTCCGGTAGGAAAGACATGCAAATGTAAGACATAAAATCCTATTCATTGCAAAACAATGTATCTGAAGGGAAGCACATTTCTGGAAAGAAAGTAGGCTTTAAGCTTAATAGGAAAACTCTGACACTAACCATATTCTGCATATCTGCAAATCCATAACCCTGTCACCTGGCCAGCACAACGAGGAGCCCAGGAACCCAGTGAAAACTGAAAGCATTCTGAAACTGAAATCCTGTCAGATAACATCAAGGTCTGTAAAGGGGGAACCTCTTCTCAGTCCGGAGGTGAAAAACAACATAGGTAGACTTCAGGGCACAAAGTCCACTTACTGGGTAAGATATGCCTTTTCCAGCTTCATTGGAAGATATGAGATATATGGCTTCTTCCAATTAGCTTTTTAAAAGAATTTTTTCTTTTCTGATAAGGATTTTATAGTTAGATTACCATATCTGCATAAGCCTCTTTAATTGCATTTAAAAAGTAAACAGCTGCAGAGGGGAATTTGGGAGACTTTTGGGGTGGGTCAGAGGAGTTACTTCTGGAGGCCTTTTTTTACCTTTAACTGGGAAGAAACCCGGCTGAAGACTTAAATGTTTACATTCTGTATGTTAAAATGCATGAATCCCAACTCTCCTGTCTCTTACATGCTGAAACCATCACAGCTGAAATACTGTTGCTTATAATTTTATTGAAAATAAGGCATATAAAAAGATTTTGTGGGATCTACAGAAGCCACTTCTGCTGTCTGCTTACACAGCAGGTTGCATATATAACAGTGTGGTTATATTGCCAATGTTTTGTTTATTGAAAAAAAATTTACATGATTATATTGCTTCATATTTCTGCTTGTCTTCTGAGAGAAAATAGTGGATTGTGGTGCCAAAGGAACCTCCTACTGATGCAGAAAACTGTGAGATATCACCACCATACAAATAGTAGTACAGGACAAACTCAAATTAATAAATAAAAAATGGCTTGTGAGGTAAAGAAGGCTTGTATTTTTCTGTAGAGACATGTTGGTATATTATCTCTCCATAAGAAATAGGACTTTCCTGGAATTGATTACAACAAATACATTTATTCTATAATAAAAAGAAGTGATGAGAAAACTACATTTTCAGAGCTGAATGGGAACACTGTGCAGACAAACTTGCTGTGCATACTGTGCGTTTCTATTGCAATTTAGGGACGCAGTTCTGATATTCAACTGACTTTACTCCTTCTAGAGAGTGTCAGCTTTATCCCCCTTTTGCAGTCATGGGGCTGCTGGCTATAGCTTTATAGCAAGGTCTGATTATCTAGAGTTGCTGCATATCTAATGAAGAAAAGAAGTGTCAGGATTTTTTTAACAACATGTCTTCAATCTGAAGTGATTTCAGAGTCTCGTTTAGCTGTAAATAAAAGCTAGTGTGAAAGTAGGTAGTTTTAAATTATTTTACTTTTAAAATTCAGAGGATATGGAGGGAAATTTATGTCATGGGAGAGAATTTTTTGAATTGTCTGCAGTTCAGTGCCTGTGGATTTCACTTGAGCTATGGAAGAGTTAGCTGTGGACTAAGTCTGTTGCCAGACTTGGCTTCTCCTGCAAATATTGTTTGTGTGAATAAGGAAGTGTTCAGGGAACCAGTCTGGCCCAGATTTCATTTGTTCTTGATTTTAGGCGCTTGACCAAAATGTTTACACCACCAGTTTCTTATTTAGTGGTTTTTTAGTGGTCCTTTATTTTCATATTTTTTATATTTTTATGTAAATATCCACTATAGAATGTTGAGTTCTCTAAAAGTTCAAATTTCTTTCTGGAAATCATCTGCTC
Source organism: Calcarius lapponicus (assembly GCA_039654755.1). Lineage (NCBI taxonomy): Eukaryota > Metazoa > Chordata > Aves > Passeriformes > Fringillidae > Calcarius > Calcarius lapponicus. The sequence continues at coordinate 45,593,155 of CM077462.1, read as the reverse complement.
ATTATTGAATAGCTAGAGAGGTAGGATGGATTTGTGCTTACATAAAAATAAGCTGAATGTATTTATGAATGTACAACCTGGCAGCAGAAAATTTCATATTGCAGAATCAGCGAATGAATCAGGTTGGAAAAGAACTTTGAGGTCATCAAACACAACCTATGACCTCATTGCAACTTGTCAACTAGACCATGGCACGAAGTGCCACATCCAGTCTTAAACACCTCTGGGACTGTGACTCTACCATCTCCCAGGGCAGCCCATTCTAATATCGAATCACTCTGTGAAGAAATTCTTCCTAGTGTCCAGCCTGGAGCGCCCCTGGTGTAGCTTGAGGCTATGTCCTCTCCTCCTGTCACTCCTTGCCTGTGAGAAGAGACTGACCCCCATGTGGCCACAATCTCCTTTCAGGCAGTTGTAGAGAGAGTGATAACGTCTCCCCTGAGCCTCATTTTCTCCAGGCTAAACAACTCCAGCTCCCTCTGCTGCTCCTCACAGGACTCCCTCTCTAGACCCTTTACCAGCTTCATGTCCCTTCTCTGGACTTGCTCCAGCACCTCAATGTCCTTCCTGAACTGAGGGTCCAGAACTAAGCACAGGACTCGAGTGGTGGCATCATCACTGTCAAGAACAGGGGAACAGTCGCTGTCCTGTCCCTGCTGGCCACACTATTGCTGACACAAGCCAGGATGCCAGTGGCCTTCTTGGCCACCTGGGCACACTGCTGGCTCATGTCCAACTCCGTGTTAACCAGCACCCCCAGCACCTTTTCTGCTGGGCAGGATTCCAGCCACTTTTCTGTATATTTTGTGACTTTGTTTTTTCAAGTTCCATTCCTTTCTAAAGCACAGCAAAAAGTAAGTAGTTGAACATCAGCATTTTTCATAAAAACTTATTTTTTAGGCTTGTCAACAGTTTATATTGAGTTCTGTACTGTTATTTAGTTCCCTAGCCTTCTACATAAGATTGGAAGCAACGAAAAGCACAAGTTCTGATACTTTTTTTTATTATGATATGTAAGAAGTGCTTTTAAAAGTGAACTCATCTTTTATTTATCTCACCAAAAAAATAGCCAGATTTCTGAAGAGTTCAGCAGTGAATATGCTGAGCTTTGGGGAAAAAAATGTACATCTTGCAGCTCTGGACAAAAAGTTATGATGAGAGTCACCCACTCACTTCAAAATGTGGGTTGTAATATGTTGTGGTAGACATTTAACCAGTTTGGTTAAATCAATATCTGTTGTAATGTTTTGCCACTGAATTCACCTGGTTGAGGATAGTACCTTGATTGTTACTGTTTTACTATACTTGAATTTAAAAAAAATTCTTGTTTAATAATTGATAATGAAGAAATATTCAGTCAGTGGGATATTGAGGTTTTTCTTCCAGCACACCGATTGCAAATCTTTATTAGAGCTGGTGGGTAAATGCCCCACAGTCTTTCATGCAGTAGACACACGTGCTCTTAGCTCGTTCTGATGTCATCTTCTTTGGAGGAGGTTCCTGGAAAAACATTGATGCAATAGATATGTTAAAAAAATCAATGACAAAATGTCACTGAGAATTGAACTCGTGTAAAGATCCTTAGAGTGGTGGAATATAAAGTGAAAGAGATGCTGTCACACCACTTTTATCTCTTTGATCCCATGTTCAAGCCTAGTATATGTCTGGAGCAGGGCTTAAACTATAGCACAAGAGCAGCTATTGGCCTTAGCAGTATTGTGACCCTAATACCATTGATTGGATTTAGCTTTTACTGATTTTGAACACTGACAAGACTTCTGTAAAGATAGAACTAGTAAAGGTTTCATTTGTATTTCTCAGGAAATTCCCCTAATTTTCAAAACAGCAACAACAACCACAAAACAAATCAACCCACCAATTTACCACACAAATTAAAATAAAAATCTCACCCACAAATGTGGATGAGTATATACAGGATTTTGTAATAGATATGACTGAAAAGGGGAAAATTTATTCATATTTTCTAATTTATTTCCATAACATGACTGGAAATAGCACAGATGAATAATAGTAATTCACCTTCTGATGCATGGAGATGTTACTAATATTTTACTGGCTGCAAATGTGGATTTTAAAAGAAAACATTCTGCTTTAAAAATGTATGGATTTTATTTTTCCCAAAACTCATTAAAAAGAAAAGAGACTGATTGCAGAATACATAGATTGGTCATTCCAAAGAGCTACTTTGGTCTCTGTTCTGTGATGATAAATTATGTCTATGGTTTGGTTTCTAGGTCAGCGTCAAGTCAGTGGTAACACTTGAGTATTAACATGATTCCGTATCTTAACTTCAGGAGAAACAAGCTGTCAACTTTTCATTTGCTGGTTTCATCTCTTAAGTGAAATTAACTCAAACTGTACACATCATGGTGAAATGGTCTTGCCAAGGCATAATAAAGCATCAGAATAGCACATACTGGAGCCAAGTTTTGCCTTATGCAGTACTGGAATCTTAAGCCATGGGGGGAACCCAAAAAAATTTTGGACTTCTTTTCCTAACCTAGTTTGAAATGAAGTTTCTAACTAAGGATTTGTGAGTTGAAACAAGTGAAGAGGCATGCATTATTTCCTGCCACATTTTTCTGTTTCTTTTCTATGAACAAATTATGATTTTATTCACCCCAAGTTGCACTGAATAAGCAGTGACAAAGAATAAGTCTCTTCCCATTCATAGATACAGTTTTCTAAACTGTGATTATATGTCTGCTTGTAGTGCATTGGAGGGGAAAGTTGGTGCCTTGTTTTTTATGTATAAAATAATTTTTGTGTATAAAATATAAAAAAATTGAGTGACTAAGCATGTGTTAGTGATGAGACATGGATGATCCTTGAAAAATATGTTTGACTAATTTTCTGCTCTTTGCCAGGTTTACTTTTCCTATTTTCTTTGCTTTATACGTTAGATTATAAAATTCAGTGATACTGATAAAAACTAGAACAGCATGGGCTTGACTGAGGAAATAAAAACTTTTAAAGGTTTGTCTTATATCTCAAGTATTTCCTCCTTTTGATTCAATTTAGCATGGGAAAACACACATATCCCGACCATACTTCACTTTTAAAAATAGATATTTTTCTATAAAGCAGCAAAAGAAAAAGTAGCGTGAACTGTACTCTACACAGAGATGTGTATGTATTCCAGTCTGCAGTTCATACAAGTGTACTGTAAAAAGCACAGCTGAAAATCACCAGTCACTTAAAATGTCATAGTCTGGAGTATGCCTGAGTTGTGCTGTCAGGATGGGAAATGAATTCAAATAATAGGTGCCATTACTGTAGCATGAAACTATTAGTTAAAGTTCATGGTGCTTGACTAGATCACTTAAACCTTTATTAGGAAAAAAAATGAAATTTTGAATGTTCTTCTTTTCTTCCTTAATTTGAGCAGGGGCTCAAAGTTTAACCAAAAGCATCTGGAAATAAGTTCCAGTGCTGTGCTCCTGATTCAAGTTTGAAAGAACAGAAGGCAAAACTCCCTGAGCATGGTGCTAACTAGTATCACGGGGGTGTCAAACTTGATTTGAGGTAGATTGACGTGTCATTATCCCTCACATTCCTGCTTCCTTTTTAATGATCTGCACCTGAGCTCTAGTGTGTATTTTGTGACACTTATTAGCAATCTACAGGTCTGAGAGAACTGTTGTTTATCCATCTCTCACCTGTTAAAATGTTAACAAGACGAGACATGCCACAGTGTCTGGTGCCAGCTGAAGGTCATGGATGGAGTGAGGAAGCCCCTGACATCTGTCTCTCGCAGTGGGCTTTGCACTGTGCTTCACTGAGAGCAGCAGGCTGAGCCATTTCTCACCATTAATATCAATGGGTCCTGAACGCCTGAAACCGGCACGCGCTCCTTGGCTCCAGGAGTCGAAGTGTGCAGCTATTAACACACCTCATTCACATCTGAATTAAGAATGTTGAAACAGTTCCACATGGCAGATAAACCAAAGAAGTCATTCAGCTTATTCTTGTCCACATGTACTCTAGTTCCTGACAGCTACTGCCCCCCACTGTTTTAAATCAAGACCGAGACCCAAGGCTCCTGAGTATCAGTCAATATGGAATAATCTCTTGCTCTTATTTTTCTGCTTCAGAACAACTAGGTCTCATTGAGTAAATAATTTGTTTTGTTTTCCATGCTGCAAGATATTCATTATACTCTAGTATTAATAGCATTTGCAGTTTGGAAAATGGTCATAGCATTTCAAATAGAAGTTTTTTAGGATGGAATAGATGACTCTCATGTAAAACAGTTTTAAATCACAGAATCAGATTTTGTGTTGAAAGGAACCTTAAAGATCTTGTCCCAGATCTGCTGCCATAGGCAGTCATGCCACGCAATACTCCTCTCCCCTTCCTCTCCCCTTCCTCTCCCCTTCCTCTCCCCTGTATGCTCCCCCTCTCTTCCTTTTCTTCTCTCTTTTTTCCCTTCTTCTGCCTTTATTTTAATATTTTCAATGTCATGGCTTCCTTTGCTGTGTTTTTATTTTGCCTTCTTTTTTGTTTGTTTGGTTTGGATTTTTTTTTTGGTTGTTGGTTTTTCTTCACTTTTTTTTTTCCTCCTAGTAACATTTTCTTTCTTTTGAAAATCATTCAGACATTTTAGCCCATGCTGGGCTGTCACAGACTCTAACAGCTTGTTGAAAAACCCTTCCATTTCTTGTGGAGCACATGAAATGATGCTGTTCAGCAGAGACAGTGGAAACAAGGTGTGCAGTCCTTTCAGTTTTTATTTATGGCAATGGGGAGCGTATTGCTGGAGGTACTAAGAACAGATTTACTTTCTGAAAGAGTCAAATTTGTCTCAATTGTCTCTGGATGGAAACCCATCTATCCCAATAGCCATGGAAACAGCTCTTCTGATCCCCTGCTACTTTGTGTTCTGAAATATTTGTCTGTTTCATGAATGGTTAAACAACCTCATTTTTAATCTCATTAGTGTAAGGCTCTCACGCAGCACCCACTGAAAACAGCTGAATGGCATTCCTGAATTTGAGTAGATTTTAGTTCTGACACTAACAAATGTCCCAGTGGCTTAGCCTTTCAAAAGGCAGACAAATGAAAAATAACTTTAAGCACTTCTATCAAAAAAAAATACCATTTGTTTTTGGAGGTCTGATTCTCAGAGGTTCCCATTGATGTAGGCTATAGCAGGCTTTGGAATATGACATATTTTTATAGGCTTGTTTCTTTTAAAGCAAACTCCAAAACATTGTTTTGTTTTGGGGGCTCATGGCTATTTAGAACAAACTTGCAATATCTTGCAAGTTACAGCTGCAGTCCTGAGTACGGTAGTGGGCAATAAATAGGAAAGATTAAGTATTCTGTAGCTGGGTTAGAGTGGAACAACAGCAAGAGGCTGCTGCATTCTTTCAAAACAAACAAAAAACATAATTGGAAAAATTCATTTATATATTCTCTTACATTAGATGGGGCCACTGAGTGAAACATTCACTGATGAATTACTCCTCTAATCTGTGGAGGGAAACCAGCTCCTGGTGAATTAGAGTCCTGGAACAGAGCCATGAGAACTAAATGGCTAAAAATGAAAACAGGCAAACATTTGAAGAGTATTCTACAGAACACAGATCTTTCAGCACCTCCCCCTTTCCATGGCTAATTCATTGTCATGGAAACTGAATTTATCAAAATGTTCTTGTTCACTCCTAGTGACCCAGTGAGTCGACTTACAGAGCTGGTGAAAGGTAGCTCAGGCTGAAGCAATTTTTACAAATGATATGCAGCAGTTCATAAGTCAGTAAATTTTGAATGGCATCATTGTACTTCCCAAGTAGTTTTCCCTAGTCTCAAAAGACTCTCTGTCTGCAAGCTGGAGGTGTCTGAAACACTTACTAATAAGTTAGCATGAGTGGTATGTATGACTATGGCTCCTTTCTTCCCCCTCTGCTCTCCTTTAATGTTTTTCGTCTTACCCTGTGAATTTATGCTAAAATTTTGTTGTTTGTGTCATTTCTTTACTTGATACATTTTCCACAGCATTTTCCTGTGTTGATATGTAGCCCAAGGATGCAAAAATCCTTCATCACCTCGTGACAAACATCTCTTCTTATCTGTTACTGAAGATAGGTGTTGACTACCAAGTGTAATGCACAATGACTACTGTATGCAACCAGCTCTGCCAAATCCAAAATAACCCTGGAACTCTGAGTGTTTTCACCATGTCTCAGAAGGTGGGGTTGCTTGTATTTCTTCATCATACATGAAAATTGTCATATAACTGTTTTGGAAGGTTTTCACCTGCCATGTCACTTCTAAATTCTGTCAAGGTTGATTTTTATTTTATTTTCTGCTAGCAATTAGTGACTTGTTGTCATGGAAACCATACTTCACATGATTTTTGAACTTAAATGGCTGAATGTGATCAGCACCCTTCATTCTTTAGCCTTAGTAGTTAAAGGCTTCTTTGTGTGTGTGATCTTGATTACAGAATCACATAAAATATCTATAAACACACAAAATAATAGCAGAAGGCTTCATCAATTAAAATAGAATATTCAATAATTCATTCTTTAATTAAAGCTCTTCCTTTTCCTATTGCTGTAACCTTTCAAGTGTTAAAGCAGATATAAAAGCTAATAATTTGTATGAAGTATCTTCTCTAATTAGCAGTTTGCAAAACAATAATGAAGGAAAACAAAAACTAGATATTTAAATACTTTTGCTTTTACTCTTAATGAATGGAAACAAATATACTTTAGAGAAAATATTTTCTAGAGAATAAGTCTCTATCTGTTTGTGCACAGTATGCATTCATGTATACAAAAAGGGATACACTTGTTTCAGCTTTTTGTTTGTAAATAGATGAAATTACTTTCGAAAAAGGAAAGGATATGTCCCAATATAAGCTCAATAAAAGATACATTTGAATTTGTTCATCTACTACTTTTTTATCTCTAAATCAGCATTTTAAAACTTTATTTCAGAGAGTGTATTTTTCAATAGAAACTACATCAAAGAATTAATATATTGCATTTGTTTTCATGTGAGTGGTGTCTCCACCATTTAGAAATATTCCAAAAACATTGATTCATCATAAAGATCTGTTTTCATTGAAGAATTTCTAGTTATATTGCTCTAATAATAGTGGCAGAGTAAACTGGAGCAGGTCAATATAAACACTTGTGTAAAGTCTCCTACTCCAGATCCTAATCCCATTCCAAACTATCTAGATATTGCTATTTTTGTGTGTTTATGTGTGTGTGTATGTATGCACATGTATAAACACTTTTTAATCAGGAAAACAGTTCTACATACAAGAGTTATGCAGACATAGCTACAATATTTTAAATTCACAGTTTGCACGGGTTCAGTTTCTTTGTCTAGATAAATTGTTCATGTGGTTGCATCTTCGTGTCCCTGTCTGATTTGAAAAATGCTGAATGGTCTGTAATCAATAAGAGTTCAAGTTATTTGAACTTTGTAGGAAATTATAAGAATCAGGCCTGGGCATGTGAAGTTGTAAATGTCACTAATGAATGCTAACTAGTAGACAGTGATTTTTGAAGACTTTCCTGGTGCTTGATGCATGAGAAGACTCAGTCTTGAAAGGACACTGTACTTATTAAGCTTTTCAAATGCCTCTTTGGAAAACTAGAACTAAACTAAACTATTGGTTAATGTACCTGTCAGAGAAAAATGCAGTCCAAAGGCATGATAAAACAATGTATTCCCTGTGGTAATATCTGAATTCAATGTTACTTTCCCCTATATCTCCTCCCATGTACTGGAGACTCATTACTTGGATTCAATAGTTTTACACTGTAAGGATATCTTTTTACTTTCAGTGATACAAAAACAAATATAAATGATTTTAGCATGCATTTGCTGTGTTCAGGGGTTACTTACAAAGAAGCAATTGTGAAGTGTTTTAGTGGAAAAATGTGCAAGTATTTATACAGCATGTTATACTAACATCAAACATTTAATTAAACACTTTATTTTTGTGAAAAAGGGAGAAAAAATAGGCTAACCTGTCTATTCCTTATACTTGGGATGGTAAATACATCTGCCATAAAGCACCATAGTTATAAAATTTAACCTGTTTGCTGAATATTTTTGTTAAACTTTAAGAGAACAGGTACATATTTCATATTTGCTGTCTGTCTCTGTGCTCACTCAGGTTCTAGGAAATCAAAGCAATTATTCTGAAAACCAGGTTGAAAGCAGTGTGAAGCCACAATTTATCTCATATTAAGATATACTGAATTCCATGTTATCACACCAAGTATGGCATTTCCTAGTAAATTGTGAGTGTGGGCTTTAAGCTCTTTTTTAACTGTTCTCCTGTGTTAATGTGCCAGATTTTTTTAATTCTTATTACTTTAGAATATGTCTTTCAATTACCATCTTCTCCTAAAATTTGTTAGAAATGCAGTCTGTACTTTAAACTTTTAAAATCAAAAAACTAGTATCAATAATTGCATTAGCCCTGTGGTACCTACAACACATACACGTTCTTTCCTAAACACCTCCAGTGCACACTGGTTTTCTAAAGATTTGAATTTAACTAACACTTATTACTGGTTGCACGATGTATTTGTTTTCACAAATGTGTGAAATTCTATCTGGTTTTGGTTGGTTTTTTTTTCTTCCCATTAAAAATGTACAGAACAAAAAGCATCAAATTAGTTCAAGTTTGTACTGGAGGGAAGCATTTGACCTTACATTTATACAGGGTCAAAAAGTTCTACAGAACTATTGTTATTATTAATGCAATTTTAAAGATAATATTATGGAAATAAAAATACAGAACATGGTCCTTCAAAACGTACAATTAGGAAAAAAGTTACTCCTTAAAATCAGATGTAAATGTAATTTAAAATTATGAAGCTAAAACCCAGCTGATTTTCTTTGCTGCTCAGGATTCCTGTGGGGTATTATTTCAGTCTTGTAATAATTTTTTTTTTATATACTTGGAAAGACAATGGAATATGACAGGTTCTTTGACAGTTTGCTAACACAAATTAACCTCATTTATGGGAAAACTGGTTGTGCGTGAACATCTACTTTTGCAGTGCTTTTCAAGACAATCTCTAAACTGCTGAATTTCTGGGAGGTCTGCTTCCTAAATTTTAAGCATTCTGCTGAATAATAGCATTTATAATGTAACATGTATCTTATGATAGGCCTGCATATTGATGACTATATAATATTTGTAGAGGAAAAGGAAGAAATAAAGCATGCTTGATTCGTTCTTTCAAACTAATGAAAATTCATTGCTGCTTTGCATATGATTTCATCAGGTAGCAGAGTGGGGTCTTTGACCATGGTTTATTCTTTAATTCATAAAGAACTAAATCTTAAGAGATTTGTGGTGGGAATTTGTCCCATAGAAATAATATTAGTCTAAGGGAAATATGTAACGTAGTATTTTTTTCTTTCTAGCCTGAAAAATGAATAAATGATTGTTCCCAGGAGCAGGGAGAAGAATACAGGAGAATCTGACCTAAATGTAACCCCCTTACAAATATTGGTAACCAAAATAACTATAAGGCCATTCTTATTTTGCTAAATTTCATTCTTTGTGGATGGAACCTATTTTATAATTAGGTGAGAGGTACTATATAAGTTCTGTGAAGATGATGAAGAATATCTATCAAATAAAATCCAACACTAGTGGGCTTTAAAACGCCCATAAATTTATTTTAAAATAAAATTGTAAACAAAATGGCCCAAGGGTCCTGTCTCTCCACCTTCTAAAATCATGTGTATTTCTCAATTCTGTTTAAGATATACTGTTGAAAAATACACAGATGTACAGCAGAAGACAATACAAAATGTTACACAAACTCCTATATTTCTTCATCAATAGTTTGAATAGTTTGTTTTTGGTTTTTTTTTTGTTGGTGGGGTTTTTTTGGGGTTTTTTTTGGGGTTTTTTTTTGTTTGTTTTTTTTTTTTTTTTTTTTTTTTTTTTTTTTTTTTTTTAATGTAGAACCACTGGTGTTGAAGTAAGGACCACAAAAGTTTCATGGAGGGTGGGGAAAAATGCCATATTATAGTCTCTACAGTTTCTCTGCAATGAAAAATTTGCAACTGTAAAGAGAAATATTAGCTCTGTGGTAAACAAAAAAACAAACAAGTAAATAAAGCTGACATGTTCTTGAGTACTCTAAGCCTGAACTGAAAATTTTCACTTTAGGCTAACTTTTCTGAAATTTTTTGCTATCAGTTTGATTTGTTCGGGGTGACCTACATTTATGGTGGTAAAACCTTTCATGTATAATCATATAATCATATTTTCTGTACATGCCACATATGTTAGAAATAAACTATTGTAGGTGCATATCAAAGCATTAAAGTATGTTTATGGATTATCTCATACTGTTAAGGTAAAGTTAGATTCCCTGTTTACTGGGGTCCACTTGTGTGAAGGTTACAGAGAGAGCCTTTGAAATCTCTAAATATAGCTTAAAAGAGTTTCTCTATATCTAAAATGTCATGACATTCATATCCAGTATCTTGGGATGCTCCAAAGTTAGAAACTGGGAAACTGATCCTTTCCAGTGGCATAGAGCTCTAGTTTCTAGCCTTACAACAATTCAAAGAAATGGATCTACCTTCTGACATTTTAGATATAAAAATGGTTTTGTCAGTCCAGCTCATCCTGTATATTAGGAAGCCATATTTTCTGAGGAAGAATTACTGATTTAAGAAGGGTTAGAATGAATGACTTGGTGTTGTATTTAATTAAAAATAATAAAAAGTCCCTACTGGTTCTTTACAGGTATTCTATAGTTCTGACTTTTATAAGAGGGTGTCTAGGTCATAAAAATTTTATCAATTACTCAAAAATATATACATTATATTATAATCAAATTCATATTTACAAAAAATGGCCTACTTATGTAGTCCTGAGTGAAACTAGAGCTTGAAGATGTAGACATAAATGCTTTTTATGAGCAGAGAACGGAGATTTTATTTGTTGCTCTTAAGAAGTAAGTTCAATTAAAGAGAATAATTCAGATGTGTTGTGTGCTCAGATTTTCTTTGACCCAGTGCTCATCAGTAGTGATTGTCTGTTCTGGGTTTTTTTTCGGTGGTGAGACTGAATGTGTAATTAATTGCAGATATGAATATAAAAAGAAATTTACTTTCTCAGTGCTCTTCAGTAAAGCATTTCATTGAGCTGGATGACAAATCAGCGTCTGAAGTTGTGTGTCACAGCCTGACTGCTTTTCCATTTAGGGCCTATTTCACACTGACTGAAAAATGGTAGAGTGGTTCAGCTCCATTTGCTGAATAACCTGGAGGTCCTTAGGGGAAAAGGGGAAAAATCTGCTGTGTTTCAGAGAGTGTTGGATCTAACTTGAATTCTTGGCATGCAAGTAGTCTATTTCTCTTGCTTGCAATAACTTACATTAAGCCTGGCTTTGACTAGTGTGATGGGAATATCAGACATCTCCCCAGAGTAACATCTTGTAGTACAGCAGAAAAAAAAAGCAGTTATCTGTATGTTTGCACAGAAAATTATAGATACATTTCTGAGCTGGATCAATAATGCTTCTTGATATTGTACATGCCAGTTTATGGAATAGAATTCAAAATCAAAAATTTCAGAATTGTCAAATGTACTACCATTTTTCTGCCGGATACTTTGTGAAGGCCTTGTTTTGACAACATGAATTTTCACAGCATTATGGCCATCATGTCATGGATGACTATGGGACAAAATGTAGAAAACCAAGTTCTTTAATTTATATTAATACAGTTCAACATAACTTCAGAAACTTATCTACCAAAGTTCATTTTAATTTACACCAACTTCACTATCTCCAACATAATGTCTGCAAAAAAATGCATAGTATATGTGAATATTTAGGCATGTTAAAAAATTGCACATAAAAGGTATAGAACTAGACACATATATCAACTGCTTTAATGTACAGCAGTTTTAAGAAATTCTATGCTATATTTATGTTTGATTATGTAGCAAAATAGGCTTCAATATTTTGTTTACATGAAATCTAATTTAATTATGATCTATGAAAGTGATCATCACTAACAATGATGATTGAGGAAAGGCCAACATTTGTACTGCAGATAAACTGGAATATTTAGAGCTGGAAAAATCAAGAAACATTTGAATTTAAGTGAGTAGAAATTCTTGCTAGATAGTGAAAGCATGCCTCATTCAATAAAACTCAGATGTCAGTTGAGCTGTTTTATTTTCCTTTTGCACTTTCTCTTCCTCCCTCTATTATCTTATTTCATATTGTTTTCTTTCTAAATGTGAGGTTCTAAATCAGTTATTCTTAGTCATCTAGCAGTTCCACAATACTCTTAGAGAGGTAAGAATAGCTAAAATTGGATGTTTTTTCCTCCAGCTTTTTCCTCTTGCTGACAGATGTTGAACATGATCTGAAGTGAATTTTAACCCTAAAGTTTTATAGAGAAATTGTGAGATAACCTTCTCATAATGAGTTCATTGTTAATAATTCTAAGCTGTACTTTCACATTATCTATCATGGCTTATAGACAAAGAATCCCTATAATTCTCTCCAGCCAATTCAGCAGATCTGACAGTGTTGTAGCTGTGATGATGTGTTTTTGCATGTAATTGGGGCATGGAAGCATCCTTCACTGATATTTTTTGCTCCTGGGAGGCCTTGCATAAAAAGAGGATTGATCAAATGGTCTCCTACAGGGGTGCCATTGCTTCAGGCTGGTCGTTTAGGGTGGCCAACCAAAATATAAGGCAAATATGAGGCAGATAAAAATAAAAAAGAACAAATGAAGGTAACTAGAGGCAGAAAAACACTGTTAGTCCATTCTTTTGTTATAGTTGTGCTTCAAGCATTAGTGCTTGTAAGAAGCTCCAGAGTGGCCTTAGGATGAAGCTCTGTAACTGCAGGAAGTAATGCACAGATGTTGGCTTTTATTAAATATCAACAGAATTTAACAGTGCCAACAGCCCTTTGCTGAAGGAGAAAGGAGGATGGGAAGGAAATTCCTTCTTTGAGATGATTTCATGCTTACTATCCTTCAGACCTACTCATCAGACCTGTCATTATGCTCTGTGTGTCTGACAGAGTCAGGCTAGATATAAATACCTTGATAGCTTTATGCACTTGAATTCTGTATATAGGTTTTTGCTCATGAGAGGCAATAGGCTGTCCTACCTGGCTCCCAGCTGTTGCTGAAAGAGACAATTCCCTCTTAAGTCCAGTGTGGTATCGGTCATCCTTATGGATATGTCTTTACATCCTTGGAGTGCCTCAAAAGACACATCATTAGACATTGATGTTTAGGCAACAGAATCCATCCCAAAATCCTAAATGGATTCCTTGAGTGGATGAAGGCATATATTAGAGATGCTGATAACTGTGCAGCAAAATGTTCCTTTCTCTTTTGTCCTCACACTGAAAGGAAGAAGGTTTATAGAAGGAGGCAAAAACATTGATCCCTTATCTTCTTTCTGCTCATTAGTGCCTTGTAGTTTTTTTTAATGAAAATTCTGTTAATTTAATTTAGAGAGAGGCATTATTGGGTTCTGGTAGTTTGCCATGACATGGCTTCATCCAGCTGCAGAAAGGATTTGTTAAGGCAGATTTACTGATGTACTTGGACTTATCTATATTTTACTCAGTGGGTACAAGTGAGGTTTAAGAATATCTCTGTTCTAAGATCTCATATCTCCTGTCCCTTCACTACTTCACTGGACAAAACTAGTAATTTAGAAATACCAGTCTTGTTCGTTTAAGTTATCTCTCTCTTCAGATTATTTGAATAGCACTGTGTTCAGAACTTTCCCTAAGATCCTGCAAAAAGGACTTTTATATAAAGTTATTTTACTTTGTCTAATTCAGAACATTACAATATTGAATTACAAAGTGTTGATGACAACATAATTGGTTTTAACTTGTCAATGCACCCACACAGTTATTTGTTTTTTTCAATTGACCACATAAAAGCTGCCTTTATGCTGAAGGATTCCACCCCAAAATGGCTACTCAAGAGCCATTACTCAAAGGTAATTGTAGAGTTGAAAGGTATTCAGTGTTAACAACACAATCCCTCCCACCCTTGCCTCCCCTCCAATCCCCCAAGGTGCTACAGGACATGCTAGCAGTAGAGATTGTCCCAGGAGACATTGCTTTGCTTTGCAATGTTCATGCCAAAAGACAGCATTATTTTTGCCTGAAGTTCTCTTTTATGACATGTACAGATCAGCATAAAGTACTCTGCAAAATTAATTGAATTCTCCAATAATTGTTCTAAAGCCAAATACCATACAGAGCCTTAAGATATATATGCATTTTCAAATGTCTTTGTAGCCTGATTTGGGCCATTTACCTCGCAAAATCTCAGCTAAAGGCTGAGTGCATTAATGAAACTGTGATTCAATGTACATTTTTTTTCTTTTCTGCTTTATTTTTTTTATGTGGATGCTTTTGCTTTCTGCTAGAGTGAACATGTTTCCGAGGTTTACTTGATTTGTCCACCTGTTGGTGACAATATGAACAAGGATGGGGAATAACAGTGAATAGATATGAAGAGAAAGAGAATTGTGTCAAAGAAGATTAGGGAGAGGTATACAGACACAGCAAATCCAGCTTGATAGTTCTAGGGGATTTAATAGAGCAAGGAAATCAAAGTTTAGTCTTACAAAGCTGTCTAAACTGGGGGCAGTTATTCCTCTGCTGTGCTCTGGCTCCTACTGCACAGGTTCTCTGATTCCATCCCACACTGAAGGGGTCTGCTGTCAAGGCTGTGTGTCAAAAATAATGAATGAATTCACTTTCATTTAGTATGAAAAATGAATATATCTTCTAGAACATACTGAGAGATGAGACTGGTCAAAACCAGTTTGGACCAATGAAGATACATTGAGTTGAACATTGGAGCATTCAGAGGATCACAAGGAGTTCAGCTCCTGCTGACACAAAAAAGATCAAGAGGTGTGTTTCTTCAGAGATAAATTCTAGAGTGGATCTGAGATGTTTAACAGTTGATTTGGGGGCAAAAAAAAAGGGTAATTTGCACAGTAAGAATTTTAGTTGTAACAGTCCTTGTTGTAAAAAATGCATCAATGGCAGGAATGTGAATGTAAAGTACCAGAAATTATGGACTAAATTTACATTAGTAAATAATTCAATCCGGTAGGGAAGGATCAGCAGATCAAAGCAGGACGTATTGGCATTTATGTCTGCCATACATGAAATCTGGAGTTTTAGCTCTACACTGGATTTAACATGATTTCCTTGACTGAACATATCAGCTCTGTGTATGGCTCAAAGCAGTCAAAAGGACCAGTCACTGTGTCACATCCTTTTGTTGGTCGTGACAGGAGGGTACATTTGATCCATACATCAAGCCACCATTTTAATTTAAATTCCTGTTAAAGAAATCAGCTTTGCAGTGACTGAAGCTACTCTGAGCTAAATTGCATGTTTTGCTCTAGAACAAATGACAATAGAATAATTGCTTGATAAATTAATAAAAATATATCTGTTGTTCATATACCACAAGGTATATCTGGTTATAACTCCAACTTTAATGAATTTATATTCAATATTTGATTTTTCCCCATGTGTAGATTCTACCCCAAATAAAATCTTGAGTATGTAATAGGTATTACATAAATGCAAACATTTATATACTCATAGGATGATGGGCTGGAAGGGACTATAATTTTTTTTATTTTCCACCCCACTGCTGAGGGCAGAGATGCCACCCTGATACAGAAGCATTTTATAAATGTAAATTTTAACTGGAGTTATGTTAAACAATTTTTTTTTTTAATTTCCCTCTCTTCATCTCTTCGTATGTATGCAAACAGTGTTTTCACACACTTTTTAAAATCAGTAATTAATTAAATCTTTCATTTGAAAGAAAGACCGTACTATGTACTGCTAGTACTAAGTTACATATGTAGCAGAAGAGTAAGTCGTAATATTATAGGTTCATGCTTTTAATTTATTAATTTAGCAATTTTATTTTTCAATGCTGTATGTTTCTCTCATATTTTGCATTTTAGATGATTTACTATGCTGTTTTCCCCTTCTTTTTAAAGCTTCACTAATTCACCTCAGTGCAGCAATAATCAGTAACTGGGAAGGAGTTTGGAAGGAGAGGGAGGGAAAAAGAGAGCTATTGAAGTAAATGAAGCATTACCCATGACTGCTGCACATGCCAGTGCCTGTTTCTCTACTAGCATCATATCCCCTCTTCTGAGCATTTGAATGATCACTCATTTCCCAGATCATTCCATACTCAAGGGCAAGAGTTACTTTCACCACAGAGAGAATTAGCGCTGGCTGTTATAATTTTGGAAATACATAGCAATTACTTACAGCAGAAACTCGGATCTCAGAATCCATTAATGAAGAATGACAGAGCTGAGCTCAGAGATGGTGGCCCAGAGCTGCTAGATTTGCTGTTCTACACAATTGGTTCATGGAATCCCTATGCAGATCATCTTCCCTTTTCTTTTTCTGTCTCTCTTCCTCCTTTCCACTAGTCTTTATGATTTGATCCACTTATCCTCTCAGCTGTATTACCCTTCTTGTTCACTGCATTGCATTTCCTTACCATTCTGTTTGGGCATTTTTTTGGACTCATCATATCTTAAAAAAGAAAATGCTCAAATGAACTATGTTTTACAGTTGCTTTGCATCAGCATGAACTCTTTGTTTTTCTTGTATATTGCCCAGATAGTTGCTTTTGTTTTATTTAATAGAATCATATTCATAGAATAGCCTGGGTTGGAAGGCACCTAAAGATCATCTAGTTCCAACCTCCCTGCTGTGGACAGGGCAATTTTTCAACTGACCAAGTTACTCAGGGCTTTATGTTTGACCATCTGCATTTCAAAATTAAACTTTATTTTACTTTGAAAGTCCTAAGGGTGTATGAAAGCCATGTGTACGTGTAACTAATCATGTATTTACACTGTTAGGGGTAACATAACATTCATAAAACTTCTTTTGGGATTCTGCAATTTGCTATAAACCAAAAAAAGATAATGTTAAAGCTCATTTATAAGTACACATACTCTCTAATGACATTTATTTTCAAACTGAATTACAGAAAATCTAAAGTCTGAACCTGATGTCTGTCTCTTTGGATAAGTTTCATTTTCACATACTATTAGAAAGATATTTGTACTGGAAAAAAAAGGCTCGAAGGAATGTCTGAGAAAGAATATAGATAATGATGTACATTGTTTTGAATTAATGTTTACTTGGCACTAGTACTTTTCTTTCTGAAGGAAGCTTGGAGAAACTTATGTTTAAAACACTTATGATTAGAAATTATTTTATCATAAATGTGCCAGTCCCATGCATACAAATTTCCTTGAGCTAGGGACACACTGCGGAATGATTTACAGCTGGACTTCATGGCACTGACCACAGCCCTTGGAGACTAGTGGTTCCACCAGTTTTCAGTGCACACTACTTTCCACTTATCTTTTCCATACCTCCTCATTTTGTCC
Organism: Calcarius lapponicus; assembly: GCA_039654755.1. Lineage (NCBI taxonomy): Eukaryota > Metazoa > Chordata > Aves > Passeriformes > Fringillidae > Calcarius > Calcarius lapponicus. The sequence continues at coordinate 45,575,676 of CM077462.1, read as the reverse complement.
ATGAAGGTGATATTGGAGATAGTCTTGCAAACCTTATGAAAGTTGGAATAAACAACAGTCACTTCTCTCACTGCCCCCTGCTCCCCCTTTGCCTCCCGGACTTGAGCTAGTCCTTTTGTTGTGAAGGCTACAAGGTTGATCAGGCACAACTTCTCCATTTTAAATCCATGCTGACCAATCCTATCACTTTCTTTCCTTTAACACATTTGGAAAAGGTTTCCAGGGCTATTTGCTTCACTGCGTTCTCCAAGACTTAGGTGTAGCTGACTGAATTGTAGTTCTCTGAACCCTATTTACCCTTCTTGAAGGCAGGGGTGACCTTTGCTTTCTTCCAGCCCCTAAGGAACCTCCACTGATCATCATGACCTTCAAAAGTAATTGAGATTGCCATCACAATGACATTACTTTCCTCAGAATTTTTAGGTGTATCCTACCAAAGCAAGACCTCAGTGACTAGGAAAAAGGAAATATCACACCCATTTTAAAAAAAGGTTAAAAAGAGGATAGTGAGAATTACTGACCTGTCAGTGTCATCTCAATATGTAGCAAGATAATGGAACAGAACCTCCTGGAAGTTATGTCAAAACATATGGAAGATGAAGAAGTGATTAGAAACAGCCAGTATGGCTTCATCAGGGGCAAATTGTGCCTGATCAATCTAGTGGCCTTCTAAAATGAAGTAATTGCTTTTGTAGACAAGGGAAGTCATTAACAGATGTTATCTAGCTGGACATTTGTAAGACCTTTGCTATGGTTTCCCACAATAATCTTGCCATTAAATTGAAGATAAGAGTTTGATAGATGAACTGTCATATGCAGAAGGAATCAGCTGGATAGTCACATGCAGAGTGGCAGGCACATGTTCAATGTTCAAATAAAAACCAGAAATGAGTGGTCTCCCTCAAGAGTTCTGGGACAAAACCCATTTAATATCTTCATCAACGACATATATAGTAGAGACAAGTGCAACCTCAGCAAGTTTACAGATGACAGCGAGTGGCACAGTTGATACAGTAGGAATGCCATCCAGAGGGCCCTTGACAATACTGAGGCCTGGGCCCAGGTGATTCTCATGGAGCTCAACAAGGCTAAGTGAAAGGTCCTGTATCTGGGTCAGATCCCGTTACAGCATCATCCCCCGTTACAGCATGAACTGGGGATGAATGGATTGAGAGCAGTCCTGAGGAAGACTGGTGGATGAAAAATTGGTTATGACTTGGCAATCTGCACTTACAGCCCAGAGAACCAAACCTGTCCTGGACTGCATCAAAAGCAGTGTGGCCATCAGGGCAAGGAAGGGGATTCTGCCCCACTGTTCCTGCTCTTGTGAAACTCCACTTGGAGAGCTGCATCCAGCTCTGGAGTCCTAACAAGATGAAAGACATGGAACTCTTAGAGTGAGTCCAGAGGGAAGAGGGTAGATTTAGATTGGACACAAGGGAGAAATTTTTATGAAAAGCATGGGCCCAATTCTGCAGAGTGACATCCATCCTAAGGACCTCCAAAGAGGTTGAGGTCTCCTTTGAGCTAGAATAGCAGATCCAGATTTTCTTGTTCTCATTTATACAAACAGCTGCCCCTTTGTACTCTAGATCTAGTACTTACATTGGGATCTCCGTGTCTCTGATGAAATGTGTGACCTTCACCAGTCAGGAGTCAGCTGGAGCAAGAGCTCAACACCCTTTGATCAAGTTTCTGGAGAAGCTGAAATCTGCTTTCTGAGGAGGTGTGTGAAGTTACTAAAACTGTCTTGAATAAGAAGTGACGTATTTTATTATTGGCTCCAACACTTTATCTTGGCATAAGACCACTTGTTGTCTGCCTACAACAGACTAATAGAGAAACGAAAGAGAGAAAAAAGACAGGGCTGATCCACAGAAATTGTAATTGCTTTAAAAGGCTGATTTAATTGCTAATGAAAAGTAATCCCATGGTGCAGAAGCATTAATGTTTACAAATTTTGCCACTTAGGTTTGAACTTTTAAAACTTCCTGTCCTTTGTATTGTTAGTTGCCTTGCATGATAATAATCTTCAAGAAATCATTAAAAAAATTTGGCTGATTTTGAACGCAGCTAAATAATGCTTATTTGGTGTTCCCTCCTTACACATATGCTCTTCCAGTTCTTTAATGTTTGTGGAGCAAATGAAGAATTTCTAAACAGTGCCAGAGGGACATTGTGCTAATTCTTTGAGAAAGAAAATCCTTACATTTTTAGTGTGTCTTAAGCACTGCTGGTTTATGATAAGGTCTTTGTAGAGGTGCAATAAAGATAATGGCTTATTTAAAATGCTATCAATATACTTGGTTAGGAAATGAAAACCCCAGTTCTTCATGCATAGTATTTAAATGAGTGAAACTTCTTCCTTTAAAGGATTGCAATGTATACATGGGTACTCTGTTAGGATGGCTTTTTTTTTGGTGTAACTGTGTTTGAATATAGAAATATGGCATGGATTAAGTGCCATCTCTCTCTGAAAGAGCTCTTTTCTGAGAGGAGGGTGAATATACATTGGGGTGAACAAATACTACTGCAGATATCCTTTTAAAATTTAAGCATGAATGCAAGTGCCTATGATACAGAACATGTAAAAGTATGTTCTAATAAGAATATTGATTATTTTTGAAGGGAGTTAATAATGCCCAGAGCTGAATAGATTATTTTTTTTAAAATCAGGATAAGTAATCTAAGATTCCTGTTGCAGATTTTGTGTTCCATTGCACGTTCTTTGCCATCGGTTTCTGAAAAGGGTGTTAATGGCACGTGGCACTAATATAAAGAAGGCACTCCACATTTTGCTTTCCAGTGGCTGCTTTTGGCTGCAGTAAACCATTTGAAATGTATTCAGGTAGTAACTGAAAAGGGAGTGCAAGGATTTATTTGACTGTCCAGGGAACAGGAGTTCAATTATCTTCTTGTGGATCTCTCATCATATGTGTAAAATATGGGTGTAAAGTAATTTGATCAAAGCTGAGCAACAACATGCCAGCAGCACTGTGACAAGAGCTTTAGATATAGCAATATGCTATGTATCATCATTTTTTCCCCCTCTAAAACCTAATGGGATGGTATAGCTTTTGATCTCTGCTGATAAGGCCTTGTACGCATCCTGTATGACAATGTGTATTTTGAGTGTGTTGTCCTTCTGGCCTACATAAATAAATATTTTGAAGGCAGATATGAGTGCCCTCATTTCAAAAGTTCCCTTTTTTTCAACCAGAACATTTTTTCAGGCAATAAAGTCCAGGGTTTCTGATAGAGATTATATGTTCAATTGGAATGTTTTCCTTACCTCTGCTAATTTCAAGATAGTAAATTTTAGCTATATTTGAGTGCTTTAAAAATATGCCACTCTTGATATATCTGACATATTACTGTAGGTTGTTATAAATTCTGCCATGCATCCCTACAATATTTTTTAAAGTCACTTAAGTAGCCAGTTACAATGTGAGCTGCCTGTATCCTGATATTTTCCACAAATGATGGCTCACAGTAATCCATTTATAAGTCCATCGAGCCTTCAGCCAGATGTTATGCTGCTAACAGTTCCACTGCCTCCTCCAAATGCTGTTATCATTTTCCTGACCTTTCTGGTGCCACACCTTTGACCTCCTATTGATTTGGTATATTATAATGATTCTACTCTTGTGAGGCAACAGTTACTGCTATTCTCTGGATATTTTCAGGTAGAGTGTTTTTCCACGTGACTGTGTGAACAGTATTTTCCTGTGGTGAAATAATTTTTTTCTCCTCTTATTCAAGGGCTTTTTTTGAGCCCGAATGACAAAATTAACATCTGAAGGGCTGGTATTTTTTTCAATGTCTCATTAATCTTGTGGGATAAATGCTTGGCAGATTCCAAAGACAGAATGTGTTAAAACTAACAGAGACAGTTATAATATGACATTAATATAAAATGTAGTAAGAATTTAATTTTTTAGACATATATGTTAATGCCATACTGAAAAAGGCAAGTACTGTTAGGCTCAGAGAATCAGTGCAGAGAAACAGATTGGATAAGTAGTGGAACTGCCCAATTTTTTGCATGATATTTTAAGAAGCCAAATTCACTTTCTTAATTTCCCATGAAAAAGATGGCTTGATGCTTAACTAGCTCCGTCACACAGTCACAGAATTTCTGAGGTGGGAAGGGAACTCTGGAGTTCAGATGGTCCATCCCTGTGCTCAATCTGGGTCAGCTGCAGCAGTTTGCCCATGAAGTTTAAGCTCACTAGCTATTCTTTTAGGCTAACTAGATCTTCCTATCTGCAATTCAGTACTTCAAAAGATTAGACTCTACTGTTAGCAATAATTTGTACTGCGCCACCTCTTCCTATTGTAGTTAGATACGGGTAGTTTTAATATTTCTTCTGTGTTTGTCATCTAGGAAAGCTCAATGAGCACAGTAGTAATCAATTAAAAGTAAATAGGTATCTCTGACAGTTTAAAGGAGTCCCAAAGAGGATGACAAGAGATTGGTACAAGACAATAAATAATTTATAGCTGGAGAAAATTAATCAAGAACCCCCAATTCCCTCTGTCCCCACACGCAGGTGCTCAATTACAGTACCTCTAAGAAGAGGCAGGAGACCAATAACCAAACATCTGTGACATAAATGAATTTAACTATTAGGGAAGAAAGTCTTGAAGCATATAAACACACTAAAGTAACCAAACCAAATTACAATACAATGTACGTTTGCTTTGTATAATGCCTTTCATTATACTATTTCCCAGAACTATTCAGATAATTAAATAATATAAATGTTATGGAGTGTAAGTGAAATGCAGCAGCAATAGAGAGATTTTGTAATGGAGGCAGAGAACACAATTATAAGCTATTACAAAAAGTAAAAAAAAAAAAAAAAAAAATTAGAAAAAGAGAAGCTATTGCAAAAAAGAAAAAAAATTAGAAAAAGAGAAGAATTCAGACAAAGATGACCGTGAGATTCAGTTTCAGAAATCTGGTGTATGGGGGACAGATGGTTTCCATTTGTCAGCAAACAGAATCTTTGGTCATAAATTCGTCAACCTGGTGAAGACAGCTTCAAACTAGAATTGCTGTGGCATGGGAATGTCAATCTATCCCACTCTCATCAGTTTGATGCCAGGGCCAGCAAAAGATGCCCAGATTCTGGGGAGGGATCACAGGTCAGCAGGAGAGCACATGAAAGGCAGCAAATAGTAGTTCCAGCCACACCAGCCAGTGAGTCATCTACATCAGAATCCAATTTAAAAGTCTCTAAAAATGTGCATGGAGCATGGGGAATAAGCAAAAGGAGTGAAGAATCTGCCCACACCTGCAGGGCACAGCGGCATGGCTCCTATGACTGGAGTGAAAGGACCCAGTTCCTTTAGGAAGGAAGGCAGGAACATAAGGAATGGGTTCTGTCTGCTGTATCAGTGACCAGCTGGAGTGCATGGAGCTCCACCTGGGGATGCATGAGGAGCTGACTGAGAGCTTATGGAACAGGAATAAAGGGAAAGCAGGGACAGGTGACATTATAGGGGGGATCTGCTACAGGCTGCCCTATACGGAAAGCTGAGTAGATGAGACTCTTAATGGACAAATAGGATCAGCCTCACATTCACAATTCCTGGTACTCATGGGGGACTTCAGCCACCCTGATATCTGTTGAAGAATAACACAGCCAGGTGTAAGAAACCGATGGGGTTAATGGAATGCATTGATGATAACTTTCTTCTCCAAGTGATAGAAAATCCAGTGAGGAAAGGTGTTATGCCAGACCTTGTTCTTTCCAAAAAGTAGGGGCTAGTGGGGAATATTAATCTCGATGGCAGCCTGGGCTGCAATGATCACAAAGTAGTGGAGTTTAAGATCCTTTGGGCAGTGAAAAGGGAGTGCAGCAAGCTCACTTCCCTGGACTTCAGGAGAGCAGACTTTGGCCTCTTCAGTGGTCTGCTTGATCTACCATGGGATAAAGCCCTAGAAGAAAGAGAAGCAAGCCCAAGAAAGCTGGTTAATATTGACAGGTCACCTCTTCCAAGCTCATGAGAGATGCATCTCAACAATAAGGAAGCTGGGCAAAACTAACAGGAGGCCAGCCTGAGCGAACATGAACCTGTTAGAGCAGGTCCAGAGGAGAGCCACTAAGCTGATCACAGAGGAGGAGCACTTCTCCTACATAGACAGGTTCAAAGAGTTGGGGTCCAGGGATGCCTTATAGCAGCCTTCCAGGTAACTAGAGGGATCCTGCAAGAAATCTAAAGAGGGACTTTCTACAAAGGTATGTAGCAAAAGGATGACATGTAATGGCTTTAAACTGACAGATGGTGGGTTTACATGAGGTATTGGGAAGAAAATCTTTGCTGTGAGGGTGGTGAGGCACTAGTACTCTTAGATGTCACATCCCTGGAATTTTTCAAGGCCAGGCTGGATGAGCATCTGAACAACCTGCTCTAGAGGAAGGTGTGCCTGTCCATAATGGGGACTTGGAATCAGATGATCTTTAAGGTCCCCTCCAAATCAAACCATTCCATGAGTTTAATAGAGGGAACAGGAAGAGGAATAAATAGATATGTGACATCCCTGAAGAGTTTTAGAAATAGTTGACTGCCTCATTACTAGTTTTCTTCATTATGATGCCTGCACAATGCAAATGAAATAAGTGAATTGAGTTAACAAACCTACCCCAGTTTAAAGGACGGACGAGACTAAACAGTGCAGTTCAAAATGGTTTCTAAAATGACTGTTGATCCCTATACATGTAGGAATAATCCCTTCCATTCCATATTTACCTCTTTTGTTTTATAAAGCAGTAGTGCATGAATCCTACTGGAACATTGCTTGTGAGTTTTGAGACTCCCAGGGCTCATTCAGTGGGTTGCTCATCTGATTGCTTCAACATTAAACACACAGTCTGGCTTGCTGCTACTGCTGTTGAAGACCATTTCTGTTTAACTCCTGACAAATGAGATAGATAATAGCTTATGTAACATAGTTGGATTTACTCACCTATTTTGATTTTTTTTTCAATTGACTAAGGGATAAGCTAGTCAGAGCTATGTTTTCTGATGTATCTTGACTTTATATAGACATACATATATGTAATTAAAATAAAATTTTATTTCCTAATTTCCATCAATGATGCCATTTATGATTCTATTTTGCCAAATAATACTTTGGCAGGTTCTTCAGAATCATTCCATAAGACTCAGTGATCTATCATTTTTCTTTGCATGTGTATTTCTCTGTCCAAAATACTTTTTCCTACTCTTCTCTTTTTTTATCTAGTAACTACATGGAGGTGGGCAATTCCCTTGTCTGGTGAGATATAGTTTTTTCTCATTTCTTTCTAAGGATGCCAGAATGAATCATCCCTCTTGCTTCTCATTATAGCTTATAAAACTATTATTTTCTTTTTACGCAAAATGGGGCTTTAGTTGTCATTGAAATCTTGTTATTGTACTGATGTAGTCAAAAGATTTATTTTTATATCATTCAGTTCCTGAATCTAACTAATAGAGTCATTTGAATGAAAAAGGATTTTTACCAGGAGCTGAGGGTACAAGACCCAATTCCTTATGTTTGACGGAAATGATAGTCAAATAAAAATCGTAGAGAAGAGGGATAAACTACTATCAGAACAGATTATTTCTGAGGAGTACAATTGACCACCAAGGATGAGATTCAGCAGACACAGGTCCCCTGTATTAATAGATTTCATGTCCACAGTCTAGATGACTATCGACAATGTTTCATTAAATGCACTTTCACTATGTTTCTGATTATTTTGTAATGGTATTTTAAAATACATTTTATTTATAATAGGAATTCCAGAATGTAACTTAACAGCCTCCATATCTCCTTTACTTTTTCAGGGTAATTTATTTTAACCTGTTTTAGTAAGGTCAATAATGTTGGTTTTTCTGAATGATACATGCATCTTACCATTCAGAAAGTGGACCTGCTTATGCTGCATTTGTTTAATTTAAATCTTTTTAGTCCTTTCTGCTGCTCTGTGTAAATTTGCTAAATGTTGAAGAGTATGTAATTTCATAATTTAACCTTTTTTATCCAGTTACAAATAAATCACTTGTGCTGATTTCACCTAAATATGAGAAAAATAATATCTTAATTTTATTTGGCTTTTTCAAGCAATATTTCAAAGCCATTTGTGTATGAACTTAAGAATCTATTATGGCTTATATGTAGTTGGAGATTCTAAATGGTTGTTTAGCTACGGAATTTTTTGACATGTGAGAACCTTTCAAAATTAGTCCTCAAAATTTAGTTTCAAGGGGTACTAGTCACTGGAAAAAAGACTCAGGAAGTGTAAAAAAAAAATTAAAATTGTATATAGTTTTAAGCCTATGTCCAGGCACTTTTCCAAATGGCATGGGGTAATTTTTGAGTGATTTTGAAATGCACTAGAAGGTGATGGTCCTGAATTTGTCAGCTTCAAGTCTGTCTTTATATATATATATATATATATATATATATATATATATATATATATATATATATATTCCAAAAGGTCCTTGGGGTGATGCCATATGGAGTATGAAGCAGATAATTTGGGCTATTTCGTAGAGCTGGATAGCAGATGCTGAATGTGGCTCTGATACATACAGAACTGATCAATAGGTATTTTAGGACTCATTTTAAGTCATATAGAGTGTAATGAATTTAAACTCTAAGGAGTGCTTGCCAAGGAACCTGCATTCTCCTTCCTGGGAACCCTCTCTCTGCTGAACAATGCCAATGTACACTACAGCCAGTATTATTATGTAAAGAAATTGTTGCTTAGTGTTCACTATAGGTAAAAATGTTGAAAATTCAATCTTCAAGTCCAGACTTCAAAGTCCTTATTATTATCATTTCTTCTTTTTGTGAATACTCAGAACTGCTCAGGCTAAGACCACCCACCTACATCTTCTTGGGATCTAGGACACAGGCATTGAACAAAGTTGAATTAAGCATGTAATAAAATGCTACTGAATCTTCTTTCTTTTTAAAATCTGACTGGAATATTTTTTTTCCTTCCATTCTCACTTTTCTCTTTTCTGGTAGGAAGGGCAATCACTTACAGAAACAGAAAATCTTAGTCCTTCTGATTTTTTTAGTATAAAGGATATGAATCCTAGCATTGTTGTTTGCCAGGAGGGCCACTTAAAACCTCAATTTATAGAGTGTGCAGCAAAGGGTGAGTCAGGTGGGGTTGTGTGCAGACTTAGATCCATGCTCCTGTTGATACTGTACCACTGCAACACTGCAGTACTATAGGTGATGCGCAGGATCAGGAAGAGCATTCCAAGGAAGAGTAACTCCATACTATAGTTATTGAAGTCTTCCCCTACCAGAGGATCATAATATATTATTTTCTGACAGTTTTTGTTTATGTGTGGAGGTGGTATAACCCCAGCCAGCAGCCAAGCGCCATGGAGCCTCTTGCTCACTGCCCCACCAATGGGATGGGGGAGAGAATTGGAAGAATAAAAGGTAGAAAACTTGTGGGTTGAGATTGAGACAGTTTAATAGGGAAAGCAAGAGCAGCATGCACAAGCAAATGAAACAAGGAAATAAGTCACCTCTTCCCATGGACAGGCAGATGTTCAGCCATCTCCAGGAGAACAGGGACCCATCACACATAACTGTGACTTGGGAAGACAAACACCATCACTCCAAATGTCCCCTATTTCCTCCTTTTACCCCCCTCGGCTTCAGTCCAGCTTTGCAGATGGACTCCAAACCAGGATGGGACTAGCTCAAAAGGCCTTGGCTCTGTGTACGCCCTGCTCAGCAACTCTATCCTGGTCAAAAGCTGCACCCTGGAATAGTCATTGGGAAAGCATACAAAAAATTATGAATGAAGAAAAGAGAATTCTTTAGGGTAGAAGGGTTTCACCCTTTGTTTTTTTTCACAACAAGCAGTATTCCTTCTTCCTTAAGTATAAATATATCTTAAGGCTATCCAAGATATCTCATTATTTGAAAAAAAAACCCAATAATTGCAGTCTGGATCCAAGAATGAACTCAGATGAGAATCTAAAATAAAGAAGGATGCCTAGGTTTTGGAGTCTCAAGTCCAGACACAGCATTTAATTCCTGGCAAGTTCAGTGATCCTTGGGTCCTATTTTTGGCTTCTTATTCATGATATGAGTTTATTTTCATTATCCTTCTGAGATGATCTTCATTCCTCCTATATAGGTTATATGTGTTTACTTAGTTCTAAGATTAAAATTTCATTCTGGGAACCAGGCCTAAATTTACCTGTTATAGTGTATCTAGGTTAGTTAGTCACTGTTATTGCATCTGGTCCTCAATGGCATGGCTTATGACACAAAAGAAGCTGTAAAGAAAAGATTGTCCTCACAAGGTTTTGTGGAGGTGGACAATGCCCTCCTGCTTTGCAAGGGCAATTCATAATATCTAGCTTGTGTTTTTGAAGTTATTGAACTGCAGTTTGACTCATGTCCTTGATGGAATATGTGTTTCTGATCTGATTAGGACACAGGTTCTATTCTGAGAGATATTCTGCTGCCTCTTCAACATTTCTCATCAGCTAATAAATTTCATTTCTTGATTAAATTGCATGATTCAAGAAGACATATACATATTTATGATCTCCCCATCAAATTTCTAGAATTAGTACAAGCTATAGTTTGTTCCATTTACTTTGTATCTTTGAGTTGTCCCATATTATTGACTTACTCTTTACATCCTTGTGAGAAAGTACAAATTTTCTTTCTTTTGTGGATAATTTCTGTACTTTTTATAATTCTTTTTTAGACTACAATCAAATTGCCTAGATTATACCAAAGTTTCTTTTGTACTTGCTTTAAGTATCTGGACAAAGAGCATACAAAAATGATAGTGCTACCCCAGGCAGCCAAGGGCAAGGAGTACAACTGGTCCATTCTTTCTTTAGAGGATACTAAAGCATAGCATATTCAATCCTTATAGCCTTCAATTTTTAAAGCTGTGTTTTGTCAGAAATAGAACAAACTAAAACCGCCAAAAAGAAATCACACTAGATAAAAGGGTCTTGCTCTTCAGACAGCAAAATTTAAATTGAGCAGTTTCTGTACAGTCCGCATCCTACTCATTTACCTTCTCTGTAAGTTTGTTCCTTGTTTTTCTTGTAAGTCTCTTGGATCTATTTATATTTAAAATCGCCAGTTTTCTGTTTTTCTCTGTCTCACTGTTGTATTGGACTTGCATGGCCAGATTTTGATTGTGGGGGAGCTATGGGTGTGTCCTCTGCGAGAAGCTACCAGAAGCTTCTCCCATGTCCAGCAGAGCCAATGACAACCGTGTCTAGGATGGACCTATCAAAATCAAACCAATCAGGAACGATGGTAATGTCTCTGTGAAAATATATTTAGGAAGTGAAACAAAGTTATTGCGCAGATGTAATTGGGCCAGAGAAGAGTGGCATGAGAATGTGTGAGAGGAGCAACTCTGCAGACACAAAGGTCAGTGGAGGAGGAGGTAGAGGAGGTGCTCCATGTGCTGGGGCTGAGATTCGCCTGCAGGCCATGGTGAAGACCATGGTTAGTCAGCTTGTGGCCCTGGAGCTCATGGAGGTCAACGGGACAGCAGAGATTCATCTACAGCACTACAAGGCATGAAGGAAAACTTCCTCCCCAAGTCTCCAGCTACTTGAATTTTCAAAATGAGTAGCTATTTTGATATCTTCTCTCCTACTTAAGAAAATGAAAACTGAATGTTTAAAACAGCTTCACTCCAATCTTTTAGAAATGGTATTTCTTTAAAATGCGCAATCTAAAGGACAGTGCCATTTAGCAGAAATCGAAACTTTTGAAAGTCTTAGCCATGTTGACCAAACCATGGAGTAACAGACAAATTTAAAAATAAAATTTTTTTGTCTGTACTAGCTGCAGATGCAATTTTCTGCTTTCCCCCCCTGCTGTGCTTATATTTGCAAATATACCAGCCCAAGCATAACACTAAGGGAGAGTTCTGGATATAGTCCAGCCACCCAACCATGACACAATGTTGATATTAAGCCAGTAGGCATTATCACCTTATATTGAAAAAAAATGGCTGCTTTATAGATTTGTAGTGAAAATGACTGAGTAGTGTGTTCTGCTCTGTGATCTGTCTAGGGAAACCAGGGTATCTGCTAATATGAGCATTGTAGCACAGTTTCTGATCTATATGTATTTACAGACTCTTTCAGCATCAACAAGAGCTGAATAGCATTTATAGACTTCTCATCCTGTTACTTCTCCCAGTGTTCATTTCTTCTTATCACCAACTCCTATGTGTCCTAGCCTCTCTATAATACAGATAAATAAATTATCATTACCTATGGCAGATTGTAGCTGTTCAAGGAGATACATTTTCTGCCATCAAGACAGCATCTCCCTTAGATGAAACAAACACACAAACACACAGTAATCTTGCAGCATAAAACTACAGCTGGAAACTCTTTACAGAAACTACGGACCTGGATTAATTTTTCCTCCCTCTAAATCAGAGAGACCTCACCAGGGAGGTTATTATCTTTGAGAGACTTCTCTAAAAGCAAGTTTTATTACCTCACCTTGCTGATTCACTCCATGTCTGCCATAAATATGGTGGATCAGTGATGTTTTTTCTAGATTTTTTGACTTCTAATGGTATGATTGAAGTTTTCAAAGTTTGTTTAGAGGAAGGGAAAAGCAAAGGACAATTTCATGGAGTTTTGGATAAGGCTAGAATCCAAAATGTTGCAGTTAAAACATATGGATAGGCAAGATGTCAAAATGTGCTCCTTAGCATCCTACATTTATGCAAATAAAAATATGAGGCTCTTGACATGAATTCAGAAGTAGGGATTTTTGAATCTGAATACACTTCCAGCTTTGCAGACGGACTCCAAACTAGGATGGGACTAGCTCAAATCCCCAGAATATCTTTTATGAACTTTGTAAGGGGAACTACACCCATATCTGGATTTTTGTTTAGCAGGTGGAGCACATCTGCATTTTGAAATCACATTACCATGAGTGTACAGGGTGTGTGTGAGAGTTGAATGCTTGATGAGGGTTGCCCTCACCCTGAAACAAAATGCGTTTTATAAACCTGTGTGCTCAAAGGAAAACTTGGCAGGTGGCACCCTAATAGGAGTTTGAACCTGCGCAAATTTGCCACCTCTAACTTTCACATTGTTTGCGAAAACAAACTGACAGACATGGCTGACTTTTCTTGACATAGCTTTAAAGCAGGGCATTGTTTCAGTGTGGATTAGCATACACATGCAATGGCAAGACACACTTGATTTAAGTATTGTTTGTTCCTAGATTTTTGAGTTTTGTGATATTTTTTCCTCTTATTTTGTCACCGATGGAGCAGAACCTGCTCCTGCTCATCATTCTTTTTTAATCTAGCCCAGCGATGAAACACACAACTGGGGCAAGCTTGGCAGTTGAAGGATCCAGATGCTAAATTCCAGGATTAATTTCTCTAGCAGAGGCAACTGGGAGTCAGATCCTCTCTCTGGCTTTGCTAGCAGCTTGGTTTAACCCCCAGCAATCCAAAAGGCTCATTTTTGTGTTAGACTGGGAGTTCAGTTTTCCTGGAAGGTAAAGAACTGCCAGATTGGCTTTGTCAAATGAAGGATTTTGTATTTAAATATCAGTGCCTTGATTTTCCCAGTGATGGGAACTCAGTCATTGAAGACTTATGTATGTGCTAATGATGCTTTCATTTGGCATCTTCCTCAGAATGTGACGAAAGAAGGAAGTTGACATTAGCAAGTGAAAACAGTGAAGGGGGTGGGGGGGTAAAAATAAGCAGTGATGCGGTGACATTAAAACAGGGAAGGCGATTGTGATACATGAAGAGAGAAAATCGAAGCAGCTTAATTAATGTAGAAATGTAAAATCAGTTAAAATGCCATCAGATTATTATCATTTAACCTGCTTTTTTTTCATTGGTTGCCTTTTTTTGTTGTTTTGTTTGCTTAGTTGGTTTGTTTTGTTTTAAAGTGACTTTAATTTATTCTTGATATCAGGGAAATGAATTGTGACAGAACTGTAGAACAAGGAAATCTTGCATTCTTCCAGAAAATGTTTTTTCCCTTGTTAAAGTAGTACTTAATGAAAAGTAAACCCTAAATATAAAACTTAACTTAGCCTCTAAATTGTGTGTACGGTGGTTGCAGGGACTATTAGCCATCAGAAGACAAAAAGCAATATAAACACAGTTTGGGTTTCCAATAATGAGTTATGCATTGTGTGTGTTTTTTAAATAAGTTAATTCTGTATTTTTAAGCAATACATGTTGAAGGTGCGCTACATATTAAATGACAAGCACATCATTTCACAAAGATATTACCAAGGAAAAAAATTAAGATGAAAGAGAATTGAAGTGTAGCTACTACAGGAAAATACTTAACAATGCAGTGAATGCCCCGTTTCACATTTGAAAATAGATCTTTTGGTATGACCATATGTAAATTAATAGCATACACTTTTGTAATATCACACCAACTACTAGTTAAAAAGAAAAAAGCCTCAAATAGAGTATGCATCTCAAGACCACATAGATTTATGTTTAAATAATTTTTCTTCTTCCTGCTATTGTGTCTTTCAAACCCACTTTACAGTAGGTATGGATGAGTTTAAAAGAGGAAGTTTGGCAAGATCCATAGAACAGTGGGAAAAACTGGAAGTGAAAAATGAAAATTAAACTCCGCAATGAAGATTTTCAGCATGGAGCCAGAAGGTGATCTTAAAGGTTACCTTTATTTTAAAGATTTATTCTTATGCTCTTAGTTTTATTCCTGCATTTAATAGCATTCTTGACCAAACAAGATTCTTGACCAGAAGTGCTCTGTGGGAGAGGACCTGGAATGCAGAGTAGGGAAAAAGCTACCTTTTGGGATTAATCCTTTGCTTTTCTGGATTAACACGCTGAGTATTGAAATAAATCTATTATCCTGAATGCAATAAATGAGTTTATGTTCATTGCTTCCATGTTTGTCCCATGTGCATACTTCAGTTAGCACACAATCAAGGTCAGATGGATTTTATTTAACAGCTGAACTAAGTCTATGCAGTGTAACTAGTGTGTCTGCTCATGTGTTGATCTGAAAAGTAATCTGAGAATATTTTCCTGCAATCAAGCTCTAATATGATGCCAAGATTTGTGACCTATGGTTCATAGATGGGAGCACAGGTCTTAGAGTTGCTTGTGAGCCATAAATTACAAGCTCCTGATTAGAGAATTTTGGAATGTGGCTTTGGTCATGGCCTTGTCAAGTGAAGAAGTGATGGATCAGCAGAAGGATTAAAGTCTGGTCTAAAGAAATGCATTGGGATATCTCTGGGGATAATCAGACCTTTACTCCAATAAAGGAAAAGTGAAAAGTATTATATATGTGGAAAAAAGCATGCATAGTCTCTATAACCTGTGTTGATTTCACCTTATAAAATTAGAGTTTTCTTGCCTGGAGGAGGATACTTTACAGCAGGTAGGCAGCAAAGTGCTATTAAGTCACCTGGCAGAATTTCTTATGCCTCCCCTACCAGCACTATTTATTATGGGTGAGATCCTGACACCACTGAAAAAAAAGATAAAATTCCCACTGAGTCTCTTGGGGCCATGATTACAGGAGATTACTTTATAAAGAAGTTTTTTGTTTTGAGGTAGTTGATGTGACTCTTTTCAGATTGGGATGAGAAGAGGGGCAGGATGACCTCGCTCATCCTGCTGACAATGCTCTTCCTAATGCAGCCCAGACTGCCATTTGCCTTCTTGGCCAGAGGGCACTGCTGGCTCATGGACAGCTTGTTGTCCACCAGGACCCCCAGGACCTTCTCCACAGAACTGCTTTCCAGCAGGTCATCCTGTGCTGGTGGGTTATTCTTACCCAGGGGCAGATCTCTGCACTTGCCTCTGTTGAATTTTGGATGGTTCTTCTCTGCCCATCTCTCCAGTCTGTTGAGATAATTCTGAAGGGCTGCACAGCCCTTTGGGATATTGGCTGCTCTTCCCAGCCTTGTGTCATCAGCAAAATTGCTGAGGAGGCATCTGCCCCTTCATCCAAGTCAATCATGGATAAGTTGAACAATACTGGGTCCAGTATTGGACTTTGGGGGTACCACTAGAGACAGTCATCCAGTATCCATCCCTGTGCCACTGATTACAACCCTCTGGGATCTGCTGTATGGCCAGTTCTCAATCTACTCACTGTCTTTCCTGAGTTTGCCTACGAGGGTGTTGTGAGAGACAGGGTTGAAAACCCTGCTGAAGTTGAGGTAGACTATATCCACTGCTCTCTCCCCTTGTCCATCCAGGTAGTTGTTTCATTATACAAACTTATTTGGTTATTCAAGCATGATTTGCTTTTAGTCAATCCATGCTGACTGCTCCTGATCACCTGCTTGTCATACCTGCGAATAGAGATGACTTCCAGAATAAGGTGCTCCATCAATTTTCTGGGGATCAAGGTGAGGCTGACTGGCTAGTAGTTCCCTGGGTCCTTTTTCTTGCCCTTTTAGAAAGCCTGGGGTGATATTTGCTTTCTTCCAGTCCTTAAGCCCCTGAACTGATCCCCATGACCTTTCAGAGATGATGGTGAGTGGCCTGGCTATGGTGTGTGCCAGCTCTCTCAGCACTCATGGATGCATCCATCAAGGCCCGTGGACTTGTGATGTCAAGATTGCCTGGGTGCTTTCTGACCCAGTCCATCGCATAGTTTTGCATTAAATGTTGTTTTAGTAACTCACACCCAGTCTTAGCTTCAGGAAAAACAGAGATAACCTTGTTTTGGTAAGAAAGAAGCAACATGGTTTGTAGTTTTTAGGATATTTTTGGCCTTTCTTTCAAAACTGTTGCAACTCTTATTGATCTTCACTTTAGAGCATCCTGTCAATAATCTCAGAGAACTTGCAGAGAAAATAACCTCAGAAAAATTACTATTCTTAAGGAGTTCACTTCTGCCAAATAAAACAAGAAAAATCCGTGCCATTCTTAAAGTACCAGCTTTGGAGCTTGCAAAAGGAGGCATGAAGGAAGTATGAATAGTTAAACATGCCAGAAAAGTGTTTTATTCCAGGAATTTATTTCATTTGAATCACCAAAATAACTATTTAACAGCAAAGTTCATAAAAAAAGACATAGGTGAAGATAACACAAGAGAATTATATAATTTACTCAGATAATTTTTAGTATAAGAACTTAATTTATCGTGTTAGGGCATATAATATTGTTCAATTTAGAGTTAGAAATATCATGGTGTCTCTAAACAATGCTGATATTATGCTTATATTCATTTATGTAGGTACTGCTGATATCCTTGTTTGTCAAATTACTGCTGTGAGAGACTCAGTAGATCAGTTTAATTTTCAGTAAACCTTGCTACAAAAAAGAGCTACCATGTGATTAATCCATGGAAGCCTATAAAAGCTGTAGGAACTCTTCTTGAGAGGCATAAATTACTTCTTTAATTCAAATACATAAAAAATAGTTTTGAATAAAGGAACATGAAGAACAGCAGAAAACATACCATTCATTTTTCATTGAAATACTATAAAATTCTATACAAGACTGATATTTATCACATCAGATTCATGTCTGTTCTTAAAATATTTGGGGATGTAAAGGTTTTGAATTAGGTTGTTGTGAATATGGAGCTGTGCCTTGGTGTCTGGAAAACAACTGTTAATCTGATCAAGCAGTTATCCTAGGTTGTGTTTAGGGAAGAATTGGAATGTATGGTGGTGAAACATCAGTAAGTAGCCCTCATTTTCCTGAAAGGAAACTTCATGCAGCATTTCTGTGTTTTTTCAATTGGTTCTTCTAAGGTTTTGTAATAATCCATGCAGAATACCAAATGATCTTTCCTTTTAAAAGTTTTACCAAAGCAAGTTATTTCTAGCCAGTAAAATGATATATTCAAGTGTGCCATTGGCATCAAGAAACTACAGGCAACAGCCTAAGATATGAAAAAATTTGGAAGCTTTAGCATTTTTTCTTTCAGCTTTGTATTCAGAAATTGAAAAGGCTTTGGGGTATAAGTTTTAACAGAATGCTCCTTATTGAGTTGCACCTGAGAGGAATAGTCAGTGAAAAATGTTAACTTGTGAATTATTTCTCAGCAGATAGTTACCATAGAACTCCGCATGGATAAGTGATTTCATTTGGATTTCGGTAGACTGTGTCTCCCTTTTGGTCAGTCAAGTCCTCTTAAACCCTGTTTAGAATTCTGTAAGCTCTAAAAACGAATTTCTTCCCTAATTCTCTTGAAATATGGAATCAGACATGGAATGTGAAAGTAGAAGAACATAAAATATGTATGGCATATTTTGTCTTGGAAAAGAAACACAAGGCAAATGGATGTGACAGTCGTCAATGTGTTTTCTTTTTTTCTTTATCTGTTCAGTCTTGACACCATCTCTCTGTACAACACAGTTCTGTAAATTTTAAAGTGAATTTTGAGTTGAAAACTTTGTTGCAGAGGTTGTGTCTTCATGACTGGCTTTTTTTTTTTCCCCAGAAATCCAATCTGAAGTGATGAGGGTAATCAAATTATTATTTATAGTGTGTTGCTATGTTTCATATTCTATAGCAATAATAATTTATAGCAAATAGTGAATCAAGTCTATTCAGAAGAAAGACTGACATCAATCCCAGACACATATACATTCAAACATAGCCAAAATATTATTTTGATTTCTGTGTGTAATTTTATGTCATTATATTATCTTTTTTGTGTCACTATTATGGTATCTGTAGTACAATTGTGGAACAGTAAATATGTACTTGAAAAAATCTGTATTGTTATTCTCCTTTTTAACAAAGTGTATTTATTATTCTACTTTTCATTTGATAAAAAATATGTAGTTTTATTAAATGTCATTTCAAATTAGTATATGTTAGGAGTATGTGCCCTAAAAATCCAAAGGTAAACCTTTCAACTGACAGAGACAGCTTTGTCCCAGTGAAAGACTTCACATATGAATCTGTTAAAAAAGGTGTCTTCCCTTTACTCCCCTTACTGCCTTATCCCCGTTATGCAACCATTTCACTTCCATGGCCCATAGTTATCCTGCAGTCAAATGAATTAAGTTCTTTCCATTTTGTCCTTTCAAAATGATACAATCCTAGTTCATAGCTAAAGTATTGTTATTCTCAAATTTCAGGACCTTCTGCTCTATAATTTTTTTTGTATGATTTATGGTAACAAATTCTTCATTGAGGTCTGCATTGGTCACTTCACCCTCACTTAATTTACCTGTGATTAATTTAAAATCATATGTCAAGAGCATCTAGGCAGTCAATTATCCTGGCCAATACAATTTTTATGGCTTTGTAGGGTCCTTCATATTTTTTTCTGTTTACTTTTAAGTCTTAAATCATTCTTTCCTTCAAATTACTTTTAAGTCATTAGGTAACAATAGTTGCCCAAATAATACTTCTATTTTCAGAACTGCAGTGGTACTATATGGACCAAACCCAGGATCTACACTCATCTGAAAGAATTCCCCAAGAGATCATATAATCTTTTCTGATAAGGATTATAATGTTTTCAGACCTGAGTACATTGAATATCTACTAGATTTTTTTGCGCCCTACTTATAGTAATTTACATTTGTAGACCTTGATTTCTATAAGGCAGCTTGCCTCTTCTAATATGCTTAATGCCATCAACTTTACTTAAAACTGAGGCAAAATATTAATTCAAGTTTTGGGGCCATATCTAGATTATATTTAATCTTTTTCATTGATCTATTTTTAATTATGTGGATAAGAAACTTTTCACTATTTGTTTAATATCCTTTGCAAGATCTAATTTATCTTGACTTTTGCAGTTCTCACTTCTTCTCTAAACATATTGACCTGCAACACATAACTTTCACTACTGATTAAACCCCTTTTTCCTGTTTTTCTCTCACTTTTGAAGACACTATTTTCATCCATTTTGATCTGAGGGCCTTTTCTCCAAGTTTCCTCTACTTTGTATTGAAAATAGAAAAAAAGTTCCCATGCTTATGGGAATGCTTTTGGCTTAGGGAGATTCTAAATCTGTGTACATTCAATTCAACTCCCACAGCCTTTCTCTTCTGAATTTACAGAATTCTTTACTATGGAATTGCTTATATTGGTTCCCCTTCATTTCAGCTGAGTCACTCACAACCACTGATCCAGAGTTACACCTCTAAAACAACTTTATAAAGAGTTTTTAATTTTAGTGCTTCATATGAGGCTCTAGTCTCATTTAACTCCTATTAGGAAATGAAATTCTTACACATCCACATGAATTTATCTGAAATAGTCAGTCAGTACTTTTTTATATAGCAATAACTTTGACCAGGATGCATTTCTACCCCCAATGCAAAACTGATATATTTCCTGTTTGTAGAAATTACTGTGAAAAAAACAAAAAAACCTCAAATGTAACCCAAATGAACCCCCATGGGAAATAAGGTTTGGGAGAATACAGCAACTGAAGGAAAACAGACATGTAATAGTGAAGAAAATGGATTAATGCTTCTACATTAACTCAATTGTCCAGGCAGATTGTCACAAAAAAATAGCGTGTATTTTATTATGGTCCCAATGTAATATTTAGAAGAAAATAACACAATTATAAAAACAAAGAAAATGTACATGAAAGAAGAGACTGAATTACTTAGTATCTAGGATCAGATCTTATCTTGAATCCTCTGTTTCAAAACTGACAGAAGTGAAGGGCCATTCTGGGTGCTGCTATAACCCAGTGAGTGATAATTATTCCATAAAAAAGTGGAACAACTTCAACATGAAAGAGAGACATGAAATATATGCAGGAGATGGATTTACAGGATGTAACTTTCATGCATAATGAAAGCTCAAAAAATTGGACCTGTTATTAAAAGTGTAGAGATATTTCCTTCTCCACTGGCTGAATTTTCCAAGGTAAGAAGGACTTGGAAATGTAACAGCAGGATACAGTCCATGCTGCTGAATACCTTATTTAGATGTACAATTTTTACTGAAGGAGTTTATGAATGCCTCCCTCAGACAGAAGTGAGAGGAATAGTCTAGAGGTAATCTTCTTGTTTCAAATATTAAAAAAATAGAAATCATATAGCCCACCATCTTTCCATCTTAAAAAGGCAGTCAGCCTTTTCAAGTCATGTAAAAATACCATTCTCAGCAATACAATAGGCGTACTTCATTAGCAATAAGAATCCCTCATAGTAGTAGAAGTTCAATTAATAAATGATACACAGACAATTAATGTATTTCTGGCAGTGTTTCTCAATTTGAAAATATAAGCCCCACAGAATTTTTCTAGGGAACTGATATCTAGTGGTCCCAGTTGATTGGAAGTTAGAAAATCTACAAGAAGGATCAGAAGGAAGGTCCAGGAGACTACAGCACTGTCAGACTGACCTTGGTGCTGGGAAAGGTCAAGGAGCAGATTATCTGGAGTGTCATTATGCAATGTACAGGACAACCAGGGCATTTTTGCCCACCCAGCAGGGGTTTATGAGAAGCACATCCTGCTTGAGCAACCCCAAGTCCTCCGATGGCAGAGTCATCTGCCTAGTGAATGAGGAAAAGGTTGTGGTTTTCTATCTGGACTATAGTAAAGCCTTCAGCACTCTTTCTTACATCATCCTCCTGGCAGCTGGCTGGATGGCCAGGCCCAGAGAATAATGGTGAATTGTATCTTTGGAATGGAGTTGTATCTAGTAAAGGCCAGTCGCAGTGGGGTTCCCCACGACTCAGTGTTGGCGGGCCAGTCCTGTTTAATATCTTTATCAATTATCTGGACGAGGTGATCAAGTGCACCCTCAGTCAGTGTGCAGAAAACACCAGGCTGGGTGGGAATGTTGATCTGCTGGAGGGTGTCAAGGCTCTGCAAAGGAATCTGGACAGGCTGAATTAATGGACGAAGGCCATGAAATATGAAGTTCAACAAAGCCAAGTTTCACATGGGTCACAACAATCCCCTGCAGTGCTACAGGCTGGGGGAAGAGTGTCTGGAAAGCTGCCCAGCAGCAAAGGACCTGGGGGTGCTGGTCAGCAGCTGGCTGAACCCAAAGCAGGGTTGGTGAAAAAGGCCGATGGAATCCTGGCCTGCATCACCCAATAGGGTGCCCAACAGGACAAGGGCAGTGATTGTCCCTCTGTGCTCAACACTGGCGAGGCCACACCTCAAGTCCTGTGTGCAGTTTTGGGCCCCTCACTGCAAGAAAGACATTGAGGTGCTGGAGCACATTCAGAGAAGGATAGCAATGCTAAAGAAGGGTCTGGATCACAAGCGTGATGAGGACTGGTTGAGGGAGCTGAGGTTATCTTGGAGAAAAACAGGCTCTGGGGAGAGCTCATCACTCTCTACAACTACCTGAAAGGAGGTTGTAGCAAAGTGGAGGTCGGTCTCCTCCCAGAAAACAAGCAGTAGGGCAAGAGGGAATGGTATCAAGTTCCTCCAGGAGGTGTTTAGGTTGGATATTAAGAGAAAGGGTGAAAGAGTGGTTAAGCATTGGAGAAGGCTGCACAGAAGTGGAGTAATTACCCTTGGAGATATTTAAAAGCTGTTTAGATGTGACACTTGGGGACATGGCTTAGTGGTGACTGGGCAGTGTTAGGTTTATGGTTCAACTTGATCTTAGAATTCTTTTTCAACCTAAACAAGTCTATGATTCTATGATTTTACTTAATCAAACATGTAAATAGGAAGTCTAGAAAAACAATCTTTTCAAGGCTCCTATTATGTTATACCAGATGCATGTGAGACTCTTGTCCCCATCTGCCTGTTTCATCTTAGATATGAAAACATCATATTAATTGTGACTATCATATTAATTACATCTGATTATTTAGGACATGAGTTACTGAATGCATCTCTCTCAGTGCAGGTGGCACAGTTTTCAATGTGATGAACTATAGCAATCATGGAAGGCTAGATAATTTATTTCTAATTTGCACTGAAAGAATGAAATTTAGTTTTTAGGGAAAATATGTAGATCTTTCAGTCATTAAGGAAATTACAGTCACTTTTGTTGTAGTAATTTCTCTTTTATAAAATCTGGCTTAAGGAAGAAAAATTACTTGACTGTAATTGATTTCTACTATATTTTATTCTTTTATGCTACACCTGTCATCTTATCTACATGTCTCAGATTTAAGACTACAGAAATGACTGTAGAAGAAGGTAGTATTTGTGATGTGCTATGGATTGTATTGAAATCTTTTGAACTCATTTAGGCTATGGCATTCTATGGCAGATTAATTAAAATAATTCACAGTTCAGCCTGGGACAGGGAAAGGGAAACAAGCCTCAGATGTAAAATGCACTCATCAGGTTTTCCCTCACTACTTGATTACTCTTGTATCCATCACATTCGTTCTGAAGTGAGTCATCAATATTTTGGCCATGAAAAAAATGGCAGATGAACACTCCTGTGGTACAAGGCAAGTCTTTTCCTGCTGGAGACACAAATAATCTTTCTGTGTGCCTCCAGAAGTGATGTGAACAATGGAAAATACCCTCCTGCTTCAAACACTTTATCAAAAACTCTGTCTGGTTCCCCTCCATGACCTATCTAAACCTCTGTTCAATGGGGAAGACAAAAAATTGAGTCTGACTCTCTGTCTTTGTCCCACACTCTCAGGGCACATGCTTCAGCTCATCTACAAGGCTGACCACAAACTGCTTAAGGTGATGACAAGAGTTTTATTTTTCTGGATGTTTAAAATTCACCACAGGAAGTAAAAAGTCATTTATCTATCTTACTTCATAAAATGTCCAATGAAAGACTCCTTCATAAATTGTCCAAATGAAAAGAGTTTTTTCCAATTACCAACAGTTAGCAATCTTTTTAGCTTAACCTGCCAGCTGTCTCAGGAATTTTTAATTTGGTTTTCTTTTTTTCTTTATTTTTTTTTTTTTTAGGGTGGCGCATTCTTACGTGAACAATGAAAAATTAAAAACTAAAAACTCATCTATTGAAGCTGATTTTGACAGTCTTGATAGTAGGAAATAAAGGTTTTCTCTGTGCTTAATAGCGTCATATGGCTCAGCTGGGACTTAAATTGATCTTTGTGCTCATTTTCTCATTTTCCAGCTGAAATCTTGGGCTGGGACATGTTGCTGATGTGTTTACCTTCAATGCCTCCTGCTGTTCTTCCAGGGATCTGTGATGGCATGTCTTCATCTTTTCATTCCTAGTTTGGTCTGTCATATAGCCAGAATTAAAATGTGTGTTATGTGCATTTCAGGTCCTTGAATGTGATAAGAGCCTTCAGGTTTAAAAAGAGTACTGAAATGTCAGAACCAAGATGTGACGCCTTACATCTGTCATCTGACTCATGGGAATATATGGAAAAATTTCTTAGGGAAAAGTAGAAATTAAAAAAATTAATGTTTTGCAAACACAAATTAGTTGTCTGAGCAAGTCAAACTCGTGAACCTAGGTTATGTTTAATTGAATGCAGCAGACAAAGATGCTAGTGTGACATCTATTTGCCCTGTCTGGTGCCTTTTGCATTTTCTGTGAAGGGCTGAATTGTGTTCAGAGGTGACAGTGAACCTCATTGCTCCTTAAAAAACATTTTCTCTGCTTTACATTCTGATTCTATTTCTTTTAGTAACTCTAATTCATGTTTTACTTATCCATGGTACTGTTAAAATGTGAATCATTCTAAGGAACTCTTTATGACACTCTGGCTGGGGAGTGGGAAGACATCATAGTAAAAAAAAACATAAAAGAATACTGTGCTAGAAAGTGTAGTACAATTCAGCTGTTCTCAGATGTTTGCTAAAGATGTGAGCCCACATTTGTTCTGAGACAAAGCTAATAGGGCTTTGGTGTCCCAGCCTAGAGTTCTCCTTAAAAAGTGTTATGGCCTTTTCTAATATTTCACAGGATTTTTTATTCTCCATTTTAAAATTAAGATGAAAGAGGATATCTCTATTAGGTAATTCAGTGGAAATATGCAACCAGGTGGTGATTGTATTTGACACACTGAACTCTAATATAGCAGAGGTAGGGAGAATAATTAGGTGTTCATGCCTTTTGGCACAAATATGTGATTCCAACATAGAAAAAACCCTCCATATTCAGGATGATATGGTCTTCCCATTAGGAGAAAAAGTTCCTGACAAACAGGTATTTATTTTTTGCCATCCTTATTATTTACAAAAATGTTTATTTTT
Organism: Calcarius lapponicus; assembly: GCA_039654755.1. Lineage (NCBI taxonomy): Eukaryota > Metazoa > Chordata > Aves > Passeriformes > Fringillidae > Calcarius > Calcarius lapponicus. The sequence continues at coordinate 45,550,548 of CM077462.1, read as the reverse complement.
CATTGAGAAGGGTCAGGTACAACAACAGTCAGTTTCTTTGCTCAGTTGCTGGCAAATGCTCTCCACAGAACTGCTAAGATTCTTGGCTCCTCCTCCAGCTATGTGTAAAAGAAATTTGGCATAATGAGGGCCTCTACCTTTAGTCTCTGTTAGCTGTGGTGTTTTGTAAGAAATGTTACTCAGCCATTGAAATCTAGAATGGGCTTAGGTGCTCCTTACTGCTTTCCCCAGTGACACAAAGGGGTTTGTTCAGGCTGTGCAATTAGCTAAGCTGTGTTACTAGGTGACTGTATTAGTGAAGGTACAAATTTCTTACCTTGGTGTGAAAACATTTTAAAGTTTCAACACTTAAATATTTTTAAGCTTCAAAATGACCTTTTGCTTCTTAATCACATTATGGATATTTTACACACTGTGATATTTTTGTCCCTGAGTGTGACTGGATTGCTCTTTTAGGCCCTGATTCAGCAAAGCACTAGGGTATTTCCTGCTTTAAAAATCAGCAAAACACTAATATATTTCCTACTTTAAAAAAAAAAGATTAAAGGTCTTAAAGTAATCCTTGGAAATTCTGCCCCAGTTTATTGGAGAATTTATTTAAAAATTCAAAGAGAGACTGTTATTCTTCAAAATGTATCATGTTTTAAACACTTCTGATGGAGGAATATAAAACATTTCTCACTCACTTCTTTTTTGTTTTCTATGGGAAAGTTCATAAGGCTGTGATGTCTAATTTGTTTTAATAGTACTGTTTATTTCTAAGAGACAGTGAGACCTTTACATCGCAAGATGTTTTCCATTAAGTTCAATACACAAAACTATGTGGATGATGTTGAAGAAATGATTAATAATACTTGCTTATCCTTGTTAATTACTTCATTTCTCTGAATAAAAAAAATGAAGATACTGGAAATACAAATCTCAGAAAAGAATCTGATGGTCTCGTGATTTTTCAGAAACAGTAGCTTTTGAGATATGTATTTTCCCAAGATATTAGTAATTGCAAAAGTTCTGTTCTATAAAAGAGGCATCCTATAGAATTGATGCCACCCTTGATCACAGTGCTCCCTATTGAAAAGCACATAAAGGTATTTCATAAAGCAAATTATTGTATTGTGAGTCTTAACATTGGCACAAAAAGTGGTTGCCAAACCAGCTGTATGAGTCCCTGCAGAAAATATTCCGCTTCAGGGCAACATTCAATTCATGTGCATCTGGCACTGTAAGAGCCAAAATGCAAAAAATGCATGTGGACAGAAGTAAGCTTTAAGGGATTGTCCTTTTGCTATTCCCAGCTTGCTCTTTCTATCAAAGGACTACTGCAGGAACTGGTCAGATTTGAATAGCAAAACTCCACTTGGGTGCTTGATAGAAAAGCATCATGTTCAGGCCCTGGAACAGCATCACAAGCATTACAGCAGCACAATGGGGATCAAGAGCTGTATAATAAGGAGGTTTCACACAGCCAAAGTAGCACACACGACAGAGAAATACAGCTAGATAAAGTGGATCAGTGTTCTTCTTTCAGCCAAAACTCTCACACTTCAGTAGAATTAGTTCACATTTAACACTGCTTCAAATGAGACTCCTCCAGGTCTGTTTAACAAATGAATGTATAAAATGATCCTATGATTCTTTTATTTTGGATTATATGCTCCTGGCATAACAGCAAAGTGAACAGACCGGAGACTTCTGAAGACAAAATAAGCACTGAAACAATACTGTCATGATTCTTTTCTCTGTAAAGCCACAAATGAGACATTTGGGAACAGAAAACTGTTTTGAGGGAACATTAAATTGGCCAAGAACAAATTGCTACAGAAAATGACATCCTTTTCTGAACATCCATTAGTTTCTGATAATCAGGAATTCTCGGATGCTTGAACATTCCATTAGTATGAAGCAGCGAGTTAATTGTAATAATTATCAGCAGTTTTAATTGTTTTGTTATAATGTATTTTGCAGTTTGTTTGACAGTATGAAATCAATATGCACCTCTAGGAAAATTATCTCGTATAATAAAATTAGGCTCCATTATGCCTCCCAACCTTGGAATTAAAATTTGCACATAAATATGTATTTCAGTTTGTGTACCTAGAAGAATTCTACTGAATGAGTGGAGATGCATAAATAAATTGGACTTTGTTTTTAAAGTGCAAGATGGAATCTCCTCTTAAGAATTTTTTGTGACTTTCAAGCCTTTAGTTTTCAGGCATGCAATCAGAGAACCACTGTTATGTCTCCAACTTTAGTGATTATTTTTCCATGCCTCCAAGAAGTATAGGATTATATAGCAATTCTAACAGTGGCTTCAAGAAAATCTAAATTTATGTGGTGAGGTATTTGAAAGTTATTTGTAATGATGATTTCCAAATGGGGATCCCAAAGAACATAGAACCAATAAAGAATTAGATGTTTCAACAACTGAGAGAAGGTTCTACTTGCAGTTATTACATCTGGTCTAACAAAATCTGAAAATTCTGGAAAATAGTTATTCAAATTTACATAACAGTCTTCAATATGATGAAAACTCAACCCCAGACATTTGAATTCGTGTATTGCCTTTTAACAGCCAAATAACATTGACTCTTTTCTTACACTATTGAAGTCATTATTTATAATTCCTCAATGTCCTATAGGCTTTATACTCATCCTCAATATTGTAGTCAGACATCTGATACTGTAGAAGGATTCAGTTTATTGCATTTTGAAGAAGATGTTAAAAAATTAGAGTGGAACAAAAAGAAGCCATAGGAAAAATTTAAGGAGTGTAGAGAGATGTACTTCATTAGGGTAGTCTCACAGTTCTATCTGTCAAAAGGTAGATCTAACTGCAGTTTGATTACAGTGTTTAAATACTGTTTTGTAAGAATACCCTGTATACTTAAGGGCTTTTAAATTTCATTAAACAACCCCCCCCCCCAAAAAAAAAAAAACCAACAACAAAAACCAACAAAAACCCCTTGTAGTTTTAACAAGACCCATAGCAAGATGCTACAGATAGGGGGAAAAAACCTAAATAAACAACCCTGGAAATAAACCTTTCGGTTTAGTAGTGATTTTAATGGGTGATTAACTGGTGGAATAAACTACCAAAAGAAAAGAGAAATTCTGCATGCCTGTATTTTTTTTCCAGATACCTTTTGAGAATATTTGTTCTAATCAAATGCAACTTGCTGACTTTTGTAAAGGCATAAACAAGACAAGGTGTAGTGGTCTAAGACAAAATGTTTTATGGCACATGAGATGTCAGTTAAAATATGATTCCTTCTGGTCTTATGCTGTGATTATTACCCACAGTTTGCATCCTCCACACTGAAGTCTCTTAAGAAGAGGTGTCAGTTCCTGTCACTGTCTTGCAAGAGTTAAAAACTTCATTAGATTTGTTCTTTTTTCTATTTGCCTATGAAAAAAGACAGAAGATGCTGCGAGTCCTGGAGAGACTTGAGAGGGTCAGAAGATTAGCTGGATTCCCAAGGAAGATAGGAAGTCTTCGTTCTTTCCTCTATGAAGACAGAAGTTGGGGAAGAGAAGAAATTAGTGAGGGGAAAAGATGACAGATGGGATGGGGGTGGGAAGCAGTGATACTGACCTGAAAAGATTTGTGATTGCTACACGAGGCAATAGATGAAATTTTGGAGCTGATTTCCTTCAGCCTCATTTACATGCTGAAATCTGAGGTACGGGTCAGTGCCTAGTCTAGCAAGGAATAATATGAAAATGTTTTCTAATGACCTGGACCAGATGTCTATGAAGAGCACCTTCAGAAAAAATGTGTTATATAGTTATCTCATTCATATTGAAGAGGGTGGTTTTTTTTTTTTTTGTTTTCTGGGTTTTCTTTGTTTGGCCGGTTTTATTGGGTTTTGGGTGATTTTGGTTTTGTTTTTTTTTTTTGTTTCTTTTTTGATTTTTTGCCTATGTGCCTATTTTGTTGTCATTTTATTTGTTTGGTTTTTATTCTGTTGGTGGTGTTTTGTTTGTTTCATTTCTGCCTCCTGTAGGCAAGTCTTTCTGCTTTTTTAGATATACAGAATTGTTTCTGAGCTAGAAGGAGTGGTCCTCTCTCTGCTCTGCATGGAGGAGAGCAGCTGAGAACAGGTTCAGCACACCTTTGCAGAGTTGCCACAATGGGTGCATACTAACAATATCCTTGAATAAATGCCTGTTCCACAGTTCAATTTTTAGGGGCACAATTTCAAGAAATGAATGTGAATACTGCCTCTCACTGCTTCTCTGGTTTGTGATCTGTAAATAAAAAGAACTTTAACCTTTTGTAAGCTCAATGATAAGTTATTTGTTGGAGCAGCAATGTGTCAGCCCCTAGCTGATTCAGAAATGACATCTAAGGAGCGAGCAGACTATGCTTCATGTAAAATCCAGTTGTAGTGCCATCATTATAAGGAAGACTTGAGAGCTCTGCTGTCTTTTCAGTAGCTGTCACTGCCTCTGTCAAGGGCTTCATCTGAATTCAGAACATATAGCTTTATTTCCTTATAATGTCTAATGATGATTCATGGTTTTTGCTTTTCACTGTCTTCAATTCCAACAATGTGTGTTTTTATACCTGCTGTCTTAAATCCCTCTATTCACTGTTCAGGAAACTTCTAAAGCAAGCACACTCAGCCTTCCAAAGGGAACTCAATAGCTCCTGAGGATTCTTCCTTTTTTTAAATACTGCCCCATGCTGTTTCAGCTGTTCTGCCATCTTTGAGATTATAATTACTATTGTCATTGCTGGAGCTAGACATCTACTTGGGGAGTGCTCCAGAGAGAAGTGAGCTGCACCTCCTCCCTCCCCTGAGTCCAGAAGGACAGATCCTTCTCATCTCTGCTGGTCCCAAAGGCAGGAGGCTTCTGGCTGTTCTTTAACCCTGACCTCTTGCTTTGCAGTAGATAAAGCTGAAGTCAAGTCACTGAGCTGACAGTTTATAAAATGTATTACCTTCTCTTACCAAAATTTAAAAGCCTGAAGCAACTTTTTGAATTTTAGCACTGATGTTAGTTTTTGTCGTAACTTTTTTTTTAACTGTAGCTACTGATGGTTATTTCAAGTGACTTAACACATTTATTTTTATAAAGGCAACTGGTACTATCTGCTTTCTCTGTCTCTCTCTTCCAGAGACTTGAGTTAGCGCTTACTTTTAACTGTGTTGGCTTTTGCTGAAATTATTTAAGACTCTCTCCCCTTTTTAATTTTTGAAACTACTGGGATGACACATCTAATATAGTCTCTCTACATTTCTGAAAATAGGTTTATTTATTCTGTGGCTGTGGCTTTGATTTTATTTCAAGGTGTTGCTGCTTTCCTCTGATAGGGAAAACCCAAACTGATGCCACATTGTTTGGAGAAAAGGGCAAAAATGCCTACGGAAGGATGCTCAGAAGAAGAAGAGCTACATAAATGACACATCAGCAGGTGTACTCAGAGACCAGTTATGCCTCATGCATGCAAGGTGCACACCAATGGGTACAAAGGGGAAAAAGGAGGGTATGCTTTGGGGGAAAACCAGTATTTTTCACCAAATGATTTTTGTTCCCCTGATTTGTAAGGATGAATTGATTATATATTCCTTCACAAGCTAGGTCTTTGCAGGAATATCCTGTACTGGCACCATGCGATGACAGGACTGCTGCAGACTTGAAAGGACCTTCAGCACTTTATATTGCGTGGTTAACAAGAACAGACAAGTTTCCTCTCCATTCCCAAGAAATAGGCTACTACTTCAAAACTGCAACTACACGGGAGCAGGGCGGATCTTCTTTGGTCTAGACCCGATGAACTAGTGCAGCTCACTGAGGAGCAAGAATGAGCACCACAGGAGTTTAACAGTCTCACCAGGCTGCAGCAGATCCATTTATTTTTAGACTTCCATGGCACAGCTGGAGCTGACAACTCCAGGAGTAGTAGTTCTGTCCAAGAAAAGTAGCGAGAATTGTGTTCACAACCCATCCTCTGAAAGCCATTAATAATAAAAAAATAGAACGCTGTAGGAAAAAAAAATATTTAAGGGATTCTTTCAGGATGGCTTGTGTACTGTCAGGCTGGATGCAGAGTAAAATGAGCAAGTTTCACTAACAAGGTATAAAATGTTCAGAATGTCATGTGAGTAATATCCAACCTGCCATTTCCAAGGGGGGCTTAAGTAAGAGAAAAACAAAATGCAGATGTGCCTTTCCAATTTCTTTTTCCTCTATTAAGAGTCCCCGTGGTATTTTAAAGTGCGTTTTCTGCATATTTTTGCATTAAAAATATTAGGTTATCACATTCTTGTGTATGCTTAAAGATGAACAATTTAGAAGACTTCACAGGAGACTGAAATTTTTGCACTCCTAATAAATCATCTGGGAGGGAAAAATAACTCATTCTGTGTGAAAGAAAAAAAGATTTTTATACTTTCATAAAAGGGAGAGGTGGTTCTCAGTCTTCTTACCTAGGAGATCCTAAATAAAACTGAGACTGCTATATCTCAAAGTTAAAAAGATCATTCAAACCACTTCATCTTAATTGGGAAAACTACAGCTTTTTGCTGCATCTCCACAATCAGGCACAATATTCCTTTCCCTGATTTTATCTTTTTAGCAATTTTTTTTTTTACCTTTCTCCCTTATACCACTATCAAGTATTGTACAAACACACTATAAAAGAGAATTTGAAAATGGCCATAAACATTACTTACATGCGAGTAAACAATAACAGGGATTCTAATTCAAAGCACAGGCTAATTCTCCTTATCACAACTCTAATCCTGCTATGTAAAATCTGCTTCATTAATACTGTTAGAAAGTTAAAAGGCCTTTCTACACGTTTTGCCTGCTGGATGCAGTTCTTTAATAAACAGTAGCTAAGATGTGACCAATGTGATAATGCATTAAAAAATTGTCAGAATTTTAGTTTTCAAGGGACCTGTTGTGCAATAAAAGAAATGGGTGAAATTGGAGACTGAGGCTACTGATTTCATAATTTCTGACTAGTAACAGATAAACTCCTTGTTTGCTGAAGCATATGAAACACAAAAATATCATTCATTGCACATGTGAAATTAATATTTTTTCTTTCGATTCTCTGATAAGAAGATATAAGATGAAAAATTTAAGTTATTTTTTAAAAATTTATTTATCAAAGAACACACAGATACAAAAGACATCTTAGAAATTAACTTAATATTTTCCTAAATAATATTTTTCAAGATAATTTCAACTCAAATAACTAAAATCCTCTTTTCTTTCTTAAACAATTAAAACTTTACAAGCTACAAAGTTTTATCATAATATAATTACATTATAAAAGAAGTGTAATTCTGAAGAGCCCAAAACCTGTCTAATTTGTGGTTTGGTGCTCCTCTTCTTGTTTTGAAACCAAGAAAGGAGGATTATGGGTGGATAAAAGAAAAGTGAAAGTATATGGAAGAAGATTTCATTGTGGTGAACTAATCTCAAGAATTTTTTTTTCAGATACACTAATTACATTTGAGTTCTTGCTAAAAGGTTAAGAATATGTTAGTATTCCTGATGTTTTATTTTGTAATGAGCTGCAGCTGTTTTCCCACTGTACCTTCTGTATTCTGTACTCCTGTAAAATGAAAATAAGAGAAACATAATGTATTTTAATGCATATGTCTCTAATTGTTTTTCTTTTATAGAGATTTTTCTAGCTCATTTCTGTTACTGTGGTGTTTTACCACTTCTCAAGATTTAAAAAAAAATTCTACTACAGCATTTGCTATCAGTATAGATTCTTCTTCCAGTTTGCCAGGAAAAAACATGCTATATACTAGTTATTATGTGCCTGTTTTCCATAAATGCTAAATTTATGTCCTTAAAACCAAAGTTAAAAAAAAACAAACGAACAAACAAAAAAAAAAAAAAAAACCAAACAAAAAAAAGTGGGGTTTGCCTCTGAATCTTACATCTGTAGGTTCTGTGATTTTTCTTGGCTTTTCTAGAAATTAATTCCAAAGGCAATATTATCTTGCTGAGTAAGCACAGCAGTCACCCTTGAGGTAAATTAGCTTCTACATCCACAGGAAGCAAGCAAGAAAAAATAAGATTCTCAAGAAAACCAGTGAGACGATCAAAAGAAAACTACTTACATGGTGAGCTTAAACAAAGCCTAACAAGTCAAGTTTCAGCATCACTATAAAGTAATGAAACCAACATTCGGGTAGCACAGTAGTGTTTTAATCAAGGTGTGCATGGAAGCAGGTATTTCAGCCCAACAACAGCCATCAAGGTTTTCAGATTCATAGAAGAGAAAAAGTTGATTAGCAGAGAAAGCGGGGGAAGAAAGAAGAGACAGAGAAAGAGAGAGAGATCCCAGCTGTTAGCAGGTTACTGGCTTCTTCCAGATGTGTGATGCTTCATGCTGCTTTAAACCTGCGAATGTTACTGTTGCTGTAAAATGAGTGGCTTCTTAGGGTTGAATCTTTCTACGTTCAATCTAAAATTGCTGATATTGCAATTAGCTTCCTTGGACAAACCATGGTGTTTGCAAACATCTTGAAGCCGAGAGAGAGAGCAGAGCTGAATTTGTTTAAACAGAGGCAAATTGGAGGACTTTGAGTAAGAGTACCATTGAAGGACCAAGAGCAAAAAGTAAATGGAGTCAGGGAGAGGTTTTTAAATTTTCTTTAGACTTCTGTCTTCCATATACTAGCTAAAGTGCAAACTGATCTATCTTGTATGGAAAACTGAGTCTATATTTTAGGGAGAATGGAGAACTAAGTCCGCGAAAAGAGGTTTCTTTCTGCTTTTCAGTATGCTTAGTTAATGTTCGTTACAGCTAGCAGTAGTAGAGAAAGACAAGGTGGTGCTGGATTTTGGAGCAGGTAAAGAAAAAAGCACACTATCTCTTTCCAATAATTTAATTACAATTTCAAAGCTGTTATTTTGCATATGCCTGAACTTCCAAAATAAGCATAAATATGATTTGTTGAAACCAGTGATGTGTACTTTTCTCAATAGGTTACTTGACTGGAAAAGATGTCTCTGAAAAGATGACTACTTTTTCACCTACAAAACCCCCCATCAGTCAGATCAATTTCTCCTTACTTCCATCTGGTACCTAATGCAGTTGTTGGCCAAAATTAGTCAAAAGTATAATTTCGGAGCCTAAGTTCATTAAAATATGTAGAAGTAAAGAAACTGACTGATGTATAAAAAATTTCCCATGATCTCTTCAGCTTTTGAGATTGTACCAATACCACAGGTGTTTTGATGGAAAACACAATGCTGAGATTTCTTTATTTTTGTTCTTCCTAGGTATACATATTATCAGTCAGAGCTTCCATGTCAGCCACTGTGGGAAGGAAGGAGCAGCAGCAGATACACTGAAAAGACCCTTCTTTTCTGGTAAGAAAACTTTAGTTTTACTCCATAAATTTTACCTGCCATAAATTTTCTCCCTCTCTCTGAAACTAGAGAGAATGCTCAAGACCAATAGCAATCTTCAAAATGTGATTGCTGGAGAAACATATAAACTGCTGGCACTTCAGAGCCAGCCCAGTTGGAATTAAAAATGTTTGCAGTTGTGTTTGTGGCAGCACTTGAGATATCATAGCCAATAATAGTGAAATGAATAAATGAGTAAATAAATATTAAAATAAAAAAGCCTTTAAGAGCAATATAAAAAGAGTATTAAAAATGTCATTAGAAGACACCAGATATATCTGACAAAATACCAAATTGTGTTAACAATCTCTCCTGGAGACTGGATGCAAGGAATGGATGGATCACTGTCTCATCCAGTGTAACACTTCCTCTGTTCCTTTTGTAAATGCTATTTTTAAAACTAAGATAAACCGTATTTAAATACAGGAAGCAGACCGTGGAGAAACAGTCTGTTCTAAGAGATTAACAAATTTCCTTTTTTTTTTTTTTTTTGATGAATATGTCTTTTCCTGTTCAAGAGGAGTCCTTTTGGTGACCAAAATGCATTTAATCCCTTCTAAGTTGAATCTTGACTCTGCTCTAGTGAACTTTGAAAACTGTAATTTATTATAATTTGTTGATGTCATCAAGATATTTTCCATAGAGAAAAAAATAATTTTGTCAAAAAAATTAAATAAGAAACGTGTTTTCCCTCAAAGTGTAAGCTTATGCCTGTACTTCTGCTTGCTTCAGATAGTCTGTGTTTTCTATTTCAGTCTAAAGGTACTTTTACCACCACCATGGCTGCACAGGTCTTTGGGCAGGTCTAGCAATCAAATTTCTTTTAGCTCCTCTGCAGGCAATGTCAGAAGAAAAACACTGGGCACTGCTATAACTTGTTTGCATTTTGTCTATGTTGAGACACTTGTAATTGAATCATAGGTGACATTGACTATTATACATCTTGATTTAGGATTCAGGTTATTGGTCAAATTATGATTGTTTGAAAGGGGAGCTCTGTAATGAAGTCACAATTAAAATCCAACTTCTTTTGTAAGTCAGTGGGAATTACATACCCAAATGTCTTCTGTGCCTTTGAAAATCTCTGCATAAGTTTATAAATTTGATCACAACAGTCCCTTCTGGCCCTCTAATCTATGAATCTCTTAAACTTCCTACCATGGGAATTAAACTAATTTTCAGCTCATAGATTGGTTATGCTGAGATCCACTTCATTTACTTACTGATGGGATTTATTTTTCCCTGTTTTATGCTGAAGGAAATATAAAACCCTCTTACAATTCATGCTAGCTGTTGCTGAATTTGTTTGTTTGCCAGTTTATTTTGGGAGGTAGACGACCATTTCTGTATATGCCATTTAAAGCAAATGATATAATTTAAAACAAATAGTTACAGTTTTTATTATGTGTTTTAATATTATTTCAACAGTAAAGAGAGCATGCAATCAGCAAAAAGAGAAAGTAAGCACACTGCAGGGCTGGAAGAGAAACCTTACTTTGGTTTTTCCTTCCCCAGTGATGAATGGATGAGAAGCCATTATGGATTCATACACGATTTCTATATCTCAGGAGGACTGCAAAGTGACTTTCTTCTTTCTCTGTAAGACTTTCTCATGAAACAACGTGAGACAAAGAAGGGGTAACTCAAAATTTTTATGTACGTCTCTTCCTTTGTCCTTTAAAAGAACCTTGAAAAATATTAGTTTTTTTCCTAAAAACTTAGGGTCCCCATGAAGAATGAATCTTACTTCTCAATGTAATATACAAAACTGTTTTCCAACAGCATGGGTTGGACTAACAAAACTAATCCCTCAAAAACCCTGTACTGCACATATGTTCAGCTCACCCCCATTGTTGCAATATTACAAGACATGGTGATGAAAAAGTTGGGTATATCTGAAATATAAGCACTTGCTTATTTGTCTTTAATTCCTGACTGCTTCCTTCTAACCCCTCAATCTTTGCACATTTGTACATCATGAGAATAATATAATTCTGAGATGCCTGTGAGTTCACTCATTTAGTGAGATTACCATCTTCTTATTGATAATCACTACTTGCTCCAAATTAATCTTTGCAGGAATCTTTACAATTCACAAGAATATATTTTTACTGATGAAATAAAAAGTTTTACTATGTTTTGGAAACCTGCTTCCCTGTAAATATAAACATCAGTAAGTGTATTAGAAAACATTTCACTGTTTTCAGAATTTACTGTTATAAAAATTTCAGCGTAAACACCTGTGCATCTTGTTTGTCAACTGCATACTTTTATAATATATTGACAGCTAACTGGACTGACAAAGGTAGACAATTTTCTTTAGAATCAACCATAATAATCATGGAACAAAAATCTAGCCCAGCCTTTATTCTGCTGTGCCTAGAAAGATCTGGCAACATTCTTACTCCCAGCTTCTTGGAAAGGTGCTAGGGGTCCAAGTTGCCTAAAAAAATCCCTCTAGGGCCAGCTGAGACACCTGATAGTGCCTTGCCTGCCCTCCAGCAGGCACAGACTTTGGGTGTTGTGTTTTCTGCTTTTGTACGAGCTCTCAGACATTCTGGTTGTTCCAGTGGAACCAAACACCTGTGTGTCAGCAGCTGAAAGAAGGATTCTGTTCCAGGCTGTGTCTAAGACTGCTCAGCCTGCCTAGTAGCTCGGTGTTCATCTCCCATTATGGAAATTGCTCAGTACAGTCAGTGGGAAACAAGTCATCTCACACTAAAGTCGTCACCTACAATTCCACTCACCATGTAAAGTCTGAGAAGGCAGGAAAATAGAGAAAGATGATTTAGAGGCAAGTAGAAACAAATTAATTTTTTTTAGTAACAAAGTTAGAAAAAATATTATAAATTAATTCCCATGAAAATTAAAATTGAGACCTGCTAGTATCTCTTCCTTCAGATCTTCAATTTCCTGTTTTCTTTAGCTGAGGCACTGCTACTTAAAAGAAAGCCTGGTTGAATGACAAGTTCACAGAATCTTAGAATGCTTAAGTCATGTTAAAAAAATAAAGTATATAAAAATTGTATTGATTTTCATCTTCTTCACCACTTATATATAACTCCAAAGAAAAGAATTGCTTTGGGTACAATTCCGTGGCCTTAACACATGCATGCGGTGCTGTTTCAGTTTTCTGTATCTCATACATTAATGTGGGGCTGACTGATCTGACACAGTGGGGTTCAGTGCCTTTCTTCTGGAGTGACAGATGATCTGGTGCATTATGAAAGCATGCCAAAAGTGATATTGTTTAACTCCAGTTAGGCAACCAAATCACACCTTTTTAGGGTGGAGATAATGTGTGAAGTCAAGAGAAAAAATTTCACTGATTTCCATGAGACAGGATTTTATTATCATGACTCCATGGTTATGATAGCTGCAAAATATTAATCACAACCTCTTGTCAGAGGTCTCGAAGAGTGTCATTGGTATGGAACTTTTCCTCTACCAAATATTAGCAACACAAGATATTTTGCTGACTTTTAAGGAAATTGAAGAAGGACATAGATGTCAGATCTTAAGTATATCTGTTACCTGTGAAAGACATAACTGAGATTTATTAAGAACCTTGTGTACTCACAAAAGATGTGCTGTAAACTCTGCTAACATGACAAAAGCAATCAAGTTTACCTGCAGAAAAATACAGTGGCATCTGTATTTGTTCAAGTTTGATTAGTTTTCTTAGTAAGTTTTCTATTTCAATAATTTTCATGGTGGTAAAACAGTTGCTAGTAAAATCACATCATTATTTAAGTAGAACTATCTTTTTGATCATTTAAACACTAATTAAAGTCACTACTTGAATTATTCATAAAACTTTCTTAAGAAATGGCACACTTAAGAATGAGCGCCTACGAACATAATTGTTTTTGTGAATTGTTCCACTTCTTTTGCATGACAGCTTGGCAAAAGGAATTCATAGTATCACGCCACAATTTATTTTGCTTTGATGTGATAGGAGTTTGAGCATGATTTTGCTTATATGAAGTGACATTTGATTCAGTCTGCCCTGGCATGGTCCAGCAGCACTCTAGTTAAAAGTTAATATATATGACAATTTCAAGTGGATTGCTTGATATTAGTAAGTATTTTGTAGTACTAGAACTTATCCTGATGGAAAAGCTGGGAAATGTGGCGCAATATGAGCAATGCTGAAATAGACTGTTTGCTTCCTTAAAAGGTAAGGTCAAAGAGGCATCTCACTGCTGGCTGCCAATCAGCTATGGATTTCTTTTAAGGAATTACTCTGCTAATAAAATGGCAATCAGTTCTGAGAATTAATTTCAACATAGGCATTAGGAAGTCCTAAAAACCTTTTAAAGTTCCTTAGAAAACATCACTGAGACAACTACCAAAGAAGTATACTGCAGTGGTTAGGATGGCATCAAATAAAAGAGAAGGGTGAAAAGAAAAAACACATGAACTTTCAGTACAGAATTGTGATGCTGAGAACAAAATTAATCAAGACACCAAAGGACGATGAGCGAAGAAATTCTTTAATCTTTAATTGCCTATACACCAATGATAGGAGCTTGGGTAATAAACAAGCATAATTGGAATTGCTTATTTATGAGCATAAACAAAACCTCGTTGGTATAACAGAAACCTGAGGGGATGGTTCACATGACTGGAATTTTAAAATCACCATTTATGTATCTTTTAGGAAATATCATTTAGGCAAAATAGTAAGGGGAGGAGTACTTTTTCTTTTAAAACACCAAAAGACAGTTCTATCTTTTCTTGAGTTAGAAATAACTTTGAGAGGGGGTAAAAAAAGGAAGTATAGTAACCAGTGTTAATATTAATAAACTTGGGAAAGAGTAGCATCTACAAATCCACACTCCTTGGCAGCTATGCTGAGAGAACAAATTTACAAGCTCCAGACTGTCAAATCACACTGTAAAATGGATAGCTGGTTCCTTAGCTACTTATAAAATTCAGGAAAAATTAAAAACCTGAAACAGTTCTCTGTAGTCAAGGGTAGTTGATACTTCATGGCACAAAGTAGAAACCAGGACTACCATTGCTAAAATACTTCTGCAATTTCTTAATTTCTTGTTCTTACGTAAGTCAATTCTCAAATGTCCTCTCAAAAAAAGTCTCAACAATAAACAAGTGGGAAGTCAGGGAAGTCACTGGACTGAATAACCCGGTTATTAAGGTTACTTATCTTAAGGTTATTTATCTTACCAAATGAAAGATTAAGAATGACCCTACAATGGTTTGTCAAAAAAAAAAAAAAAAAAAAAAAAAAAAAAAAGACATTAAAAGCTAGTTTATCAGCACATAAGGAGAGTTAATGTTCCAGTGTTCAGTTCTTTTTTTGGGTGAAATATGTTTTGTCTACTCTGTGTGTAAGTAGTGTCTGGAAGATCATAGCACAGATCCCTCTTACACCAGCTAAGTAGGGGTGAATCTAGATTTTTTGTCAATGGAAGGAAGATAGTGACCCCAGAAGCAGAGCAGCTGGGAAACTACTGTGTTACATTTCATGCACTTTGTCACAGTGCCATGTTCAACACTGGTCATTGCTCTCTTTGATTTGTAACTTTTTTCTGTCTTTGTCAAAAGTGCTTCGCTTAGAAAAGCAAATCACACCAAACGCTATTGAGTATTGGCTGCAAAATGAATATAATCTCTGGATAATTTTAACTAGGGTACAAGGCAATGGGCCTGATGTAGGAAGGTGATGTAGGTGATAAGGAAGATAGTAAAGTCCTCATCCAACTGCTTGAATTCGCTATAATTGTTGCTACAATTTCTATTAATCAGCATTATATATGTAATACTGAATTCATACTTTCTGTATATGAGGCAATTTTTTTGTCACCTGCTATAAATTTTAGAGTGACAGAAGGGTAATGAGACAAAGTGTCAAGCTGTTTGAAAATCAAATTGCTGCACCTTGTGTAAAGAGCCTGTAAACTATTACTGCTCAAAGATTTTCATGAATTTAAACAAATTGTGTTCTTAAATTGCAGTATTTAAATACCAGAGCCTCAATTCAGGGTAGGTAAGCACATCTGGGCTGTACATCTATTAAGACAAAAAATTTTCTTTTAAGTTATATTATGGTTGGGAAAAAAATTCTGCAGTCTTTTCTTTAAAAAGAAAACTCTTGAGATATTTCTCATGATTTCAACTTTTTTTTTCCTTCTCCTGTGATTATAAAAGGCTACTGGGTATATAAATTATAATGGTAGTGTAGTAAAAGGGATTATAACTCCTGAGAACTGCTCATATACATTAGAAATGATATGAAATGTAATAAAGAATAATTAGCAACTAGGCATGAAGGTTCTGTCTGATTGATATGATAACCTAGTTGTAGACACAAAGAAATGTGACTCAGTATCTGAATATATGTGGGAGGCAGAAAACCTTTTAAACCTAACAAAGTTTAATTCTAAATTATTTTTAAATTTAGCACAGATATATAAAATCTCAATCCTACAGTCTTTTTAATGAAACATTCTATATCCTCAAGTATTCATTCATGTAACTCTCAAATTTGACAGAACAGAATTCCTTTATTTACCCAAACTTTTTCATTGTGTCTAATTGAGGCTCCTTCTTGGGTGCGATGTCAGACTGCAGATTAGAGGAAAGCAGATTCATCACAAAATGAGTACATTATTCTGGTTTCCAAGTTACCTGTGCTGCATAGACACAAAAGAAATGAAATCATTTAGGTGAGGATTGTTCCTGTTACCCTTGTTATTTGAGAAATTCAGCGCATAAAAAGCATTTTAGTTGCTTAAAATAAACTGCATGTTGACTTTAACTCATATCTTTGGTTCATTTGTAAAAATATAAACTGCTTTTTACATACAAAGCACTATAAGGCACAGAATGATACCTACAAAAGTTTGAACACTGTTCCAGAACAAATACAGACATAATGCAGCCTTTGTACATAAAATGAATGTAGCCTATCTAATCACAGCTGTATATCAAAAGGCCAAAAATATGGTGACTTGTTCTCCTTGGCATAGTGTCTCTAAGTATTTGTTGTGTGCTCTGCATCTGTTACATGAAAGGTTGTTAATGCTGTGTCTGTTCATTAAAGGTAAAGTGCCTCCTGTGTGTTATAGTCCTCAAATCTGTCTCTGAAATCCCCGCTTGAGAACCCAGGACACATTTTACCAGATTAGGTCTCTGGGAAGTCCAAAGAATGACTAGTAGTTTTTCTGTTCTCAATCAATTTTTCTATCAACCATTGTTCATTTATTGTAAGTCACATAAAAATATTCCTTGTAGAGTTATTCAAGCAAAAGGCAGTAGAACAAGCAGTCCTGATACAAGTAATTAAACATTATCCAATACAGCCTCACAGATTTCTGTCATCATCTTTGCTTTAACAGGCCTTAGGCATATTCATAATGTAAAAGAATATTCTTTATTTTATTTCCTATTGTATTGGTCTATCTGCCTACAGATGGAATTGCATTATCATGGGAAATTAGTTGTGTGCAGAACATGAATAATCTAGCCTTCTCCTTCAACTTTTTTCTTCATCTTTTGCAAATGAATTTCACCTTCATCCATTTCATTGACTGAAGTCACTGTTAGCCTATCTTTATCTTGGTCAAGGAAGTGATCATAATGTTTTTCTTCTTCCTTTTGATCTTGATCATTTCTATCATCTATGCTTTTGCACTTGTCTCTGCTCATCAGCCCTTTCCTCAGGGGTTGCTGGTTTTGGTCTCCAAGGCATCCAGTACTACTGCCATGAAACTACACCCTTGCTCTGGAATAATTGTTTCTTAGTTTGAGCTTCTGCTAAAACTGTGAAAAGTCAAAATCAAAAAAGCCAACCAAATTCTAGAGCAACGGGCATCCTTGAAATAGAAAGGATTTACTTAGCTAGAAAAAAATATTTTGCATAGAATTGTTCAGAAGATGCACAGTTTAGCTGTGGTAAAATTGGATTTTAACAAAGCATCCAAATTAAATTTCATTAAATCTTACTTAACAAGCTTAGATTGATAAAAATGATTTTTATAAGCTGAGGAAAAAGGAATTATAAACAAGAGATAGTAAGGATGAACAGTTCAGGGATTTCCATTCTTTCAGTCACAGTTATAAGTGCAGAAACAATGAGGGCTTTGGTAAAACAGAAAGGAAGTTTATAAGAAAGGAAGTTTCTAAGTCCCCCCCTTTGTATGGGAACTTCAAAATCACTAAACAAGTTTGTTTTGACTAAGAAAAAGCATATGCAATGGATAAAAATAGTACTGAAGTTTTGTCACGGGTGTTAGTGGGGTTAAGATATGACACCAAGGAGAGGAAATATTTTTTATAGTCTTGTAAGGCATGTGGTTGCACTCAGAGCAGTGCCCTGACAGGGGATGCGGGGTGGCCTTTGTGGGTACTGCCTGGGGCTGCCCTGTGTTGGCCACAGCCAGTTCCAGACCTGCCCAGCTGACCCACCACAGGGCACGGCTGACTCTGCAGCCAAGGGCACGGAGTCGCAAAAATGCCCTCTGTGGAACAAGGCTGGATCCACTTGCACAAATAGTGGTTAGAGTATTTCTTGTTTTTTTTCACATCTCACTGGGATGTTTTATAAGAACGGTTCGACTGGCTGCCTTTTGCTTTGCCATTGGCAGAGAGCAGTGGGAATGCAATTGGGACAGAATGCTCACGGTACTATGTGCTACACACAGCCTAAATCAAACACTCAGTTTTTATCTACTGGAGTGGAAAGAAAATGGATTTTTCACCTTCTAAGAAGTGTATTTCCAGCACTGAGGTCTCTTTCATGGAGAATGCTGAGGTGAGGTTGTTACTGTTACAGTGCTGTCGATATTCATTAATTGCCACAGTCTCATGTAGAGCATGAAACAATCAAAAAGAGAAGTCATGTAAAAGCAGAATTACTTGGATTTTTTTTCTTTTATTGAATCTACCCACCAAATCCTGCCTTGGTGAAGCCAAAATTTCTCTATAAATCTCTTTGACTAAGGAAAAGTCACTTTTAAGTGACAAGTTTACAAAACTTGTTAAGAAGGTGTTCTTTCTCCCAAAAATCAAAGTTTGCGTATATGTAGATATACAACATTACTATAAAACTGCATCTTGATATATTAATATTACTTTATTTGTTGTTTATTACTGATGGCTGGGGTCAAAAAAGTAGAAATACTTGATGTTTCAGATGATAAAAATTTATATGTAGAAATAAGTCAAGACAACTGCTACAGATACCATTATTTGAGCGTAAGCTTTAAATCAGCTTGTGCTTGTGTTATGATGAAACAGTCCAGCCTTAGGGGGTGTAAATATGAAGACTATCTAGGTCCTGGATTGCTAATGTCCCCAAGTTCAAGGTGTTCAACAGGGAGAGATAGGTTCTCCTGGAGGGCAAGGAAAAATCTAAAATTAGATTCAGTATTATTCCTCTTCTGAGGATTATTGAATCCTCTTCTGAATTGCCTGTAGAGATCCTTCTGTCTCTCCACTAGCTGTAGAAAGAGACTTGGGAGATTAATTCTCCTGCGCTAAAGTTCATTTTTTGAAGCACTGCTCTCCTATGATTGGTTCAGGTCATCTCAATAGGAACTGCAAGACTTCTGCCCATTGCTGTGGACTTTGGATATATCCATTTCTTGTCATGGAAAGAGGGAATTAATCTAGAAATTGGGATGTTTTGATTTTTTTCTAGGAAAAAAATGTCCTAATATTTTAAAATTGAAAACAGAATATTAAAGAAATAATATGCTGTAGTGGACAGTATTGCATTGCTCCTCTTGACCTATAACAGAATAATGTTCAGATGAAAAATAAGTGAACAGAAAATAAAGGAAATCAAATACAATTTTTTCCCTACATTAAAGGTTCAAAATTCATATATAAATTAATTTATATAATTTAATAAGAAATGCCCAATATTTTATCAATTTTCGTGAATGAAATGTTGAAAACAGATTTCCAAAAATTTTGCAGCAGAAGTCTCTCTGGAAGCCAAGCTAATCACATTTGGCTTTTAATAAGAAAAAAGCTTATGCTGGTTATCTGTAGTTGTCCAATTCTTCAAAAGATCTCTTGTGGATCTCTAAGATTTAATAATTATTTCTACATTGCTAAATACATGGTTGCCAGGGAATTAAATTTAGCTCTGGGACACGATGTGAGTATATTAAAACTATGCTATTAAGAGTAACTCTGTTAGTGTATAGAAGCATCCACCCTACATGGCTGTCAGTCTCCTCTTTGTGTATTTGTTTGTTCTTTACAAAAATTACTATTTAATAATATGATATTTAGGGTACATGTAGCCTGCCAAGTTTCTAGGGTGCCCTCCACTGGTCAGTTTGTTGAGACGAGACCTCCGTGGGAAAAAATTATGAAAGAATATTTATAAAAACCTGGAATATGGATAACAGAGGACAGGTGACGTTGTGGCTGGTGTGAGAAACTTAAGCTGTCTGAAGCTCAGACATACCATGGCCTCAGCCCTACTCCTGCAACTTTCATGCAACTATTATACCTTTGTTTTTGTAAAGCTAGGTTTTATTATGAAACAAACAGACAAGTGTGAGGCAGCTAATAGCAAAAGTCAGATCTGTTAGAAGTGAGAAATTAAAATACAAGTTGCAAACAAATCCCCTTCCTGATCCTCCTTGCAGGGTAGATTCTTTCCTTAAGGTTTACTTTTTAATCCAGTTTCTGCTTTACAGCAAAGTGTACAGAATTCCTAATATTACTTTGTTTTTATCACCCCTAAGTTTGTCCCAGAACATTCCACAATCCTACTGGTGGCTTGCAGGATCTCCACTGCCCTCCACCTTCTCTGTGAAAGGGCTCTGTGTCCCTCTCAGAGAAAAAATCTGTGAGGCAAAGTAAAGTATTTTTCTTTGTTGGGGTTGAATAATACTAGCTTCTGAAAAGCTATTATTTCATACAATTTTTTTGCCAAGATGGTAAAAAAAGGAAAGTGGTATCATTATAAGCAAAACCTGTGATAAATAATTGAATCTTACTGAGATATTCATTTTAATAACATTTGTTCTGACTCTCCATGAAAAGCATAATGACTTCCAATGAGCTAAGCCCTTTAAAACTTTCTTAAAGACCTGGGGTATAATTCAAACAGAATAAGTCTAGAATATTCTTTGATACTTAAAACTTATATAGCTACTTTTATAATAAGTCTTCTTGAAGTCAAAATTAGCACTAAGATGATTTACAGAACAGCAGAGGATAATGCCTGCACTTTTTCAAATTTGGTTAACACCCAAACATTCCCTTCACATTCAAAAATAATACCAGATTGGGGCCAGACAACATATATTTGATCATATTAGGAAATAGCGTAGTTAGCATAAAAAATATGTGCTTAAATCTGAACTCAACTAGTACATGATAATTTTAAAAGGAAGTGCTGTTTTCCTTTTATCAAGGAAAAATATAATTTTGCATTTTTTGAAAGGGGGATATTCACATAATCAGTACAATATGAATACAGAACTCTTCATTTTCCAGTCTTTATTGATGAGAAACAAAGGAAATAATAAGAAAATTTAAGTATCATCAGGCATTATCACCTATTGGGTTCATTTTATTAAGACGACAGAATAAAAAAAGTGTAACAATTTTGAAACAGGTTTTTCATCTTGCCGGAAAGCCTAGAATCTAAATATATAGAACTATGCAAGCATAAACTGTTTCATTTATCTCTGCCATTAACTGGAGATATAATGCCAGATCACTTAAAAATGTCTAATTATTTAATTAACTAATATGAGTATTTATCACTGAAAGAAGTGTATCTGAGGGAAGTCCTTTAGTGTTCATTGGTTTATATGGTTATGTGTTGGATTCATTGTAAGTAGTCACGCTCAATGAGTCTTGAAGAAAGGATATTTCAAATAGCAGTCACTTGAACATTTGATATACTGATGAAAAAATACTGATAAAACAAGTTTGATGTTTCAATAGCTGCTTTGCTGAATGTGTTTCTACACTGGTAAACAAGACATATCAGCCTCATTTTCCCTGCTGTAGCATTTTGGCGTAATTAATTTTTTCTGTTAGTTCTTTTCAAGAAGATTATTACATTTCTCTGTCAACTGTTATTTTTTTGAAAATATAATTAGACCTAAACCTTTCTGGGATCATTTTATCAAATTTGATAGTTTAAATGAGAGACATTGTCCTTTGCAAATTCATATGTTTTCATTAGATTAAAAGGCTTCCCATTAGAACTTTTCATTTAAATTTATATGAGATTTCTGATGTGTAATTCCATGCTTCACAATATTCAATTTCTTCTGCAATATTATCCAAACACTGTTGCTTTTTCATTACATTTAGTGTTACATTTCCCTCCTTTGGTGCTCTTATGCTAGAGGAGATGATAATTAAAACTACACAACTTTAGTTGTTTTTTTTTTTCACAGAAAAAGATATTTTTTATGGGCACCAGAAAAATAATCACTAACAGCTTCACTAAACCTTTAAATGCAGTTCTAATGAGACAAATCCTGTACTGAAATGGATGTGGTTAGCAAGATGCAATTTCTTTTTTCTTCAATCTATGAAAGTTAGGGTACTGAATAATACTATTAACCCTAACAAAAATAACAGCAGCAATTGTTTGTGTTTGTTTGCAGTTTTTGTTTGTTTGTTTTGCTTTGATCAAAGACAAAAGATTGGGATTTGACTAGGAATTGGAATGTATTGGGAAATGATTTGCTGGCTGCAGTGCAGCTCTGGTGAGCCTGGTTATGGGAGGGACACGCGTTAAGGGTTTGCTATGCATTGAAACCCAACCCTGGGCAAGGAGATGTCACTCTTGAGACACTGTCTAGGTCTCTGTTACATGGCAATGAAAGACCTGCGCTGTACACCTGACAGGATATCAGTTCATCCTGGTGATTGAAGCATTCTGCTTGTTCTTTAAACTTGGAGGGAGGGAGTCGGCCACAGCCTCCCTGCTGTGCTCTTGGGAGAGGCAAATCCCTCTTCTGAAACAGATTGCTGACTTCTGCTGAGTATTAAAGTACGTTTCACTGATAACACTGAAATATGGCCTCGTGCTTTGAGGGTAAGATTGTCAATCAGAAGGAACAAAATGGGAGCTATTTAGATGATCTTAATTTATTTTGGAAAATAAATTGTTTATGATAGTTAAGTGCAAAACAATAGGTCCACAATTTCAATGGGTTCTTTTGTAAAATATTCTGCATCCTCCCCATTCCTGCAACTCCTCAAGCATTTACTGCCTACAATGACAAGAGATAATCTTAAAAAAAAATAAATAAGCAGGATCCAGCTGCTTGAGCAGGCTAGAATCTGAAAATAGAGAATCTGAAAATAGAGATGGGGCCTTAACCCCCAAGAGTTGAACATGGTCAGACATCATATTCCAGAACACAGGGAGGCAGTGATTTCCCTCTGGAAATCCTTCTGATAGCAGATTGTCAGCTATGAACTTTGTAGAATTAAGTACTTATGGCCAGCTCCTCTCCTGGGAGGCAGGCAAAGGCTTCCCTGACATCTATGGATAGTCAATACAGAAGTCACTGGGACAAGGCTGTGCCTTATCTTGTAGTCCCAGTGGCATAACTTAGAACAGAAACATAAATCCAGCTTTCCCAAAGCCCAGGTTAAAAAATCAAAATGACAGAAAGCAACAGTCTGAGGTAATGAATAATTTCATTACTCTATCTCAAAAAAAAATAAAATAAAAAAATTGCATATAAAAAACCACCACCCCAAACCACCAAACCCCACAAAGCACAAAAGAATCTGATTTCCCATATCCCTTATGAGATCCTATCCCATCAAGTGAAAAATCAATCATTTCATTTTCTCTTTTCTCCCCAGATAATTCATTAGATTCAATGAACTATTCCCCCAGGGAATTGATGAGAAGTCTTCCTAAGTGTAGGAGACACTAAGGGCTCTGTAGCACTCAGCAAGATCTGTGACTGGTCAAATACATATGACAATTTATAGATGCCTACAAAGGTGTCCCTGTGATTGTATCATAAATGTAGATACTCTAGAGATATGAGGCATTTCCAACAGAGGAGAGTATCTGAGGGTGGAATCTGTAGTTCAGTAACTCTAGGCACTCTGATTAGACACATTAAGTCACAATTAGACACTCAAATTTCTGTATGATCAGGAGTTTCAAATATGTCTAGGTGGAAAAGAAACATAGGCTTAAATGGTATTCAACTCTGCTCTGAAGTCACTTTTTGAAAACTTCATCTGATCAAATCAGCTAACTGTAGCCTCAGCTGCTCCTAAAGTGCTTGTGTACCTTACAAATGGGAAGCATATTCATTTCATACTTGGACCACTGCTTTGCAGCATGGTCAGTTTGCAAATAGACTTAATGGCAGCACATCCCTTCAGGATTCACTGAATGTAGCTGATAAGCTCAGGGACACAGATGATTGTACTTGCCTGGTATCTTTCCCATATAGTGACAGTGAAGGAAAAAGTATGTCTTGTCAGGATCATCTGGGGTATTTTTTGGCATGTGTAGCCCTCTGTAGGGATGTAAATGATGGTAAAAGTTGCAAGGTTTTATAGAGATATAGACTGTGTCTAAAAACCAAAGCCAATATGAAAGTGGCAGGCTGTAGTAAGGAGTGGTTCCTGCTCTAAGGGACAATCTGAGGACCTGAAATAATGAAGCCATTCTGATAAGGTCTGACATAGTCATTACAGTCCTGTACAGTAAATTTACTGTCAGTACCAGCTGTTCAGCTGCAGGTAAGGCTGAAATTTTCTGCATTTCTCATCTTCTCCCTGTCCCAAGAGAAATGTTTATAAAAATACTGCTTCCTCTCCAAACCCATAGAATGAAAATTCCTGCCTCCAAGGTCTTTTATTTATCTCACTATTGTATTGCTCCAGGATGCTCTTCAGAGCATTTCTTTCTTCCCTTTAAGAAATTTTTATGTTGCGCTTGCAGAGCAGAATCAGCCGCCAGGAAGTGAACTCTTTTATTTTCACAGTCATGAGCAGCAACAACCCACAACTGGCATTCTCCTGTATCTTTTTGGCCATTGCTGCAGGAGTGAAGGCAAGGAGGAGCAGGGCATGACAGGAATGCTGTATGCACTAACCAGGACCAGCATGCTGGCATGACATCTTGGGGAATGCCTCTCCCCCATAAAGCTGCCGTGCTCTCTTGTGTGCACACAGCAGGCAGTTCTGGTCTACCTGGAAGTATATCTACAAAGTAGTCTATTGCTCTCCTATTTTTCATTTCTACCCACCACTCCCTCTTAAGAACATGCCTATCAACTAATATCTGGTATTATCAGAATACATTTTGTGTTTTCTAGTCAAAACACGTTTTGTGTTTTGTTTATATATAGATTTTACCTTATCAATTTACTTTGTTATATCCATTACTTCCAATTAACTGAACACGATTTACACATAACTGCTATAATTGTCCTTGTGGAATTATGTCACTGGTGAATCTGGGGCATGCTTCTTCATTTGCATGCAATTTTGCAAGTTAAAAGCTATTAAAAAAATCAATTGAATCTTTCTGTACATTAAAATTCCTTAGATTTTAGGTTTCTCCATTTTCTTTTCTCATTCTTTTTACTGTTCCTCCAGGATTCCTGGTTGGTTGTGGGTGGGTTTTTTTGGGTTTTTTTGGTTTTGTCCCTTTTTTTTTGTTTGTTTTTTTTTGGGTTTTTTTTTCCTCATGTTTTCTCCTCTTTTTCTGGCAACATTTTGCCTTCAGCTTTATTTTATGGTCTACATAAAATTTCAATACCAAAAAACATAGTATCTTCCTTGCTTCTGCTTTGTTTTTTGGACCTCACAGATTTAGCAAGGCATTCACAAAATGCCCATAAAATCCTAAAGACAACAAAGTGATTTCAACATCTGAAACTATCTTAAGTAAGGTGGCTCTAACTGGAGAGTATAATATTTTTGAAATATGGAGCGTTGCCTACTCACTGAAATCCAGTATTCAGAACAAATGTTTTAGTATTTCAAGACCTGGACAGTATTACTTTAAATAAGAAGTAATAAATATTTTGACAAACATTGCAAAATCTGTGTCACATGCAAGAAGTGGTTTTCTCTTTTCAGGTTCTCTGGAGCTCAGGTTCTCTGGAGCTTCCAGGTGCCAACACAGACTAAAACAACAAAGGGTGTGGAGACAGATAAAAATTCACCTTATGAGAATGAAGATAAATGGAAAATTTTTGTGGGAGAATTGTTCTTTATATTGTCTAAACTATATTGGCAGAAATTCAAGGAAGGTGATTTGCAATGTTATATGCTTTTAGGCAAGTAAATGAAGCAGTTTTGCTGAGATGACCAGATGATTGGAACCATGGTATGGTAGCAATTTAAGAAAGCAGACATAGAAGCCAGAAAATATCCAGAAAATGTGATTTCAGAAGTAAATAATATTTCTGAAAAATGCACAGAAGACTCTGGCATGACAAGTTATCACCCTGCTTGTCAAATAACCAAAGGGTTACCAAAGGGATTGAGACAGATTTAGAAGTGGGATTCAAATAGAGTTAGGCTTTTAAGCTCTGAAAGTCTAATATCTTGTCCCCATAAGCAAGCAAAATAATCTAACAAGTTGCCTATTGATATAAGCATTTCTGAAGAGCAGGTTTGTGCACGAGGGCAGACCTTTTGTGCCATACACACTCCAGGAGACCTTA
This sequence comes from Calcarius lapponicus, assembly GCA_039654755.1. Lineage (NCBI taxonomy): Eukaryota > Metazoa > Chordata > Aves > Passeriformes > Fringillidae > Calcarius > Calcarius lapponicus. The sequence goes on along the minus strand of CM077462.1, from coordinate 45,524,488 downwards.
ACTTGACTTTAACAGGTTGTCTACATCCAAACTGGTATCTCCATGATGTGAAACCTTTGCAGAATTTGAGCTGGTCCAGAAGTGTATGGGGAGTGACTTTTAGGCTGTCCAGGTGACTCAGGAGCACAGGCACAAGCAGGCTCCTGAGTTTCTTGACACTTCTAAAAATTTCTGCAAAAAAAGGCATTTTCTAGGACTCAAGTGTATTGATTTAGTTTTTCCTTGTAAAGTGTTAAAGCCTGTTTTCCAGTTTGTCTTTGCCTTGATTGCAGCACACCTCTCTGTGGTCAAAGTAGAAAAGCAGTCTGTTAGTGAGAAGCACTCACACACACTCATTGTGTGTGCTCATCTTTTGATCCCTTCCTTAAAACCCTGCACGACTCATGAGAATGTGTTTATAGCTGAATAGCCCTGAAATGTTATGTCGCTGATGCAGATTGACCTCCATAAATAGCATGTCCTCTATACCAAGATCCATTTTCTCCACTCTCTACTGCTCCTTTGAGATGATTTTTACTGTTGTTCCTAGCTCTGGGGATTTTTGTTGAGAGCCTGTTTGCAGAACACATACCACACATACCTTTCAAGGCTCTCTGACTCTTATTACTGATATTACTTTTAAAAATGATTTAGTGAAGGCTGCAGATGTGCTAAATGGTTTGGCAAAAAAGCATGGAATGCCTCCGGAGAGGGGCACCCACCTGCTGACTCATGAGTCAGTGCTTCTTTGGTTTTACGGTGCTGAATGTAAAATAAATAGCAGATGATGAGAAATTTTGTACACTACAATAAAACACAGAGAAGGCACAGTTCGTGACAGAAAAGTAAATCACTGCTGCACATTTTCTTACAAAATATAACTCTACTGTTCTGTTTCTCAAAATGCTTCAAGTGAAAATGCAAAAATCTCCTGTTGCAAAGCATTTTAATTTCAGATCACTCTTGCAGTCCTCCGGCCTGTCTGTTTTCTCCCACAGGAAGCAGCACCTTCTTTAAGTACTAAGTCACAAGTGGCAAGTGCCTGACCTGAAGTATTTGACTGCTATTAAGTTTTTTCAAAAACAAGAGAGATGGAGAGGCAGATTAAATATCACCATCGTAAGCTGCTGTTGAGAAGGAAAGTGGCTAAACAAAATACATTTAGCACAGACACAGTTCAGCACCACAAACTGCACTAATGTGATGAGGTAAAAAAAAGAAAAATAAAGGAGTGTTGTTTCATCCTCCCCTGGATTGTGGTTGTGCCCAGTAGTGGGTTTCTTAATGTTTCCATCATATCCCCCTATTTTTAGAAGTTAATAGCTCGACTATAACAATTTGCTTCAGGCTGAAGCTTGGCGTACAAGGTCTCAGTCAGGCAGCACATTTAGTGAAATAGAAGATTACCCATTTTAAAGCCATATTTTTTTTTTCTGTCATAAAATCTAAAAATATTCTCCATTTCAGAAATTACATTTGGCATCTGATTTATCTATAGTGTAATATGATACATTTTCTCACTGCATGAGAAACCAATGAAAATCCTCATGAGGAAAAAAAAAAAAAAGATTATTTTTTTAACTTGTTTGTGTGTACTGATGTGAGCCTGGTGACCACTGTATTCACACTTTTCAGACTTTAAAAAATCTTTAGCTATTTGAAATTCAAGGAGATATAGAAGGAATAGATTATATGACATTCGCCTTCTGTGTGATTTTTTTGCTTTGGGGAAAGTCAGGAGAAAAATTTAGGACTAGTTGAACTCTGAGTTTAATTTAATACTGCGGTTTTTATTTTTTTATGCTTCACAAACCTTGTTTGCTTGGTACTTCAGCAACACCAACCTGTAAAGATACTTGCTAGAAAGACAAGGTGATTTGTCTGAACAAAATGTGAATCTTACAGCACAATGCCTGTAAGTCTCCTGTAAATTTATTTTTCTGTATTTGGAATTATGCTAAGTAGAGCAGAATAGATGGATGAAAGGAGAGCTTTAGAGAGGAGGCAAACACTCAGACTTCTAGACAAATTAAGATTATTGCAGAAGTGATGCAGCTGTACTTTCAAAAGTAGCATACTCACATTCAATGGTCTAAAATACTGCAAATAGCATTAGATATTTCGTGTTTGTTTAGAAGTACTTTCTACTTTTTGGAGGTGCATTTATTTTTGTTTGTATTGTGGCTAAGTGAATATTATTTTCCCAAGATAATATTGCCTTGTTTTATAATGCTTCTGGGAATTTTATGTACTGAAAAGCTGTAGCAAAGCCCTTTTCCCCTCACATCTCAGTTAAATTCACTTACATAAAATTAAAATACTGTAATTTTTTTTTTTTGTTAAAACACAGATGACACAGTGAAATACATGAAATTCCTGTGGAAATAGGTAAAAAGAAAAGGTATCCTGTCTGTCAGGCTTTCAGGGGTGTCTCTGCAGCCAAGTGTTCTGGACATTGACCCGCTCTGAAATGACTCTGTTAAACAGTCTGTTCATTTGATATAGCATCATGATAATGTGCCTTTTCACTGTAGCATCTACACCAATTCTTGTTATAACTCAGCTAAAAGCATAGTATCAGGCACTCAGTGCTTTAAAAATTACCTTGCACTTTTTTTCATGCAATGGAATGTACTTTGTTATCACGAGTTTCTCTATCCTCTCATCCCCTTATGTGGGAGATTTTATTAGCATCTTTCTCCTCTTTTTCCTATTTTCCATTTAGATGTGAATCACTCAGCAACAGGGATAGCCTTTGCAGGAAGCTGAGTCACCTTCAGAGTACTTTTCTTTTTTTTTGACAGGTATGGCACTACCTTACAGGATACTTAGAAATTAACCAATTTGTAATACATCTTGTTTGGGTGACTTGTCATACTCTCTCCAAAGCGGGGAATCCTGGCTGATCTTCTCCTCCTCTCAGTCTCCTACCAAACAGGGAGAGCCTGCTTCTAGGTTCCACCAGGCTACTGACATGTAAGCATGTCGCAAGGGAAGTGTGCTGGACAGGTGCTCTAGATGCTTCTGACAGAAAGTTGTAATTATTGGTCCTTTGTTCAATGAGGACCATTGAACAAAGGACCAATATAGACAATGGGGAGTGTCTATGAGTTTCTTACACATTATGACCTCTAGAATAAGTACAATATTTGTGGCAAAAATTTCGAAAAACATCTATCTTCAGTTTAATCAGGCAGTGGAAAATCTGTGTTTGAACAGCAGATGTCTTCTGTGAAATATTGAAGAAAGGAGAGAAAAAAGCCTCAGGCAGTCTTTGGAATGGGAATGTTTATCAAACAGCTTTTAACAGACTGACCGGTAAGTTTGGTTGGGTTTTTGTTTTTCATCATTCTGTCATCTACAGCATATCTAGTGCAGAATCAGCCTTGATAGAAAAGCTGAAATTTATTTTTAATTCCCTATTCCTAAATTTTGTGAATGTCCATTTTACATAAACTAGATTTGCTGAAGAATGATAGATGTCAGATATCCTTCCTTCCTTCCTTCCTTCCTTCCTTCCTTCCTTCCTTCCTTCCTTCCTTCCTTCCTTCCTTCCTTCCTTCCTTCCTTCCTTCCTTCCTTCCTTCCTTCCTTCCTTCCTTCCTTCCTTCCTTCCTTCCTTCCTTCCTTCCTTCCTTCCTTCCTTCCTTCCTTCCTTCCTTCCTTCCTTCCTTCCTTCCTTCCTTCCTTCCTTCCTTCCTTCCTTCCTTCCTTCCTTCCTTCCTTCCTTCCTTCCTTCCTTCCTTCCTTCCTTCCTTCCTTCCTTCCTTCCTTCCTTCCTTCCTTCCTTCCTGCTTTTCTTCCCTCCTGCCTTCTCTTTCTTTCCTTTTACTCCTCTAAACATCAACATTTATCCTTTGAACTTGTAAGTTATAATATATCATACCCAGTTAGTTTAAGGTAACCTTCACTTTAAATTCCATGGGTTTTGTTGGCTAAGTCAGTGTTTCGACAGCATTATTACAGTTTTCTTTGTGTGAGTGTTGTCAGGCAGACACTTAGCACAGGTAAGTATATTGCAGTTCTACTTGGGGCTTAGTGGTGAATGTCACCTATTAGGCCTTTGCAAAATCCTCACAACTGCTCAGAAATTCCACTGTATGGAAAAATTGTCTATTGTTAAGCAGAGCTTTAATTAAAGCCATACTTTGTTTTCAATCCAATTTAAGAACAAATACAAAAAAAGGAAGATGTAAATTTTACAATGCCTGGCAATGTATCCAATTCTGAGCTGAACAAAGAAGCTTATATGCTGAAAATCTTGTAGGAATAAAGCAAGTAAGATAAATAAAAAGCTTCCAGTGCTTAATTCCAATCGTCTCCACAACAACTGGAGCTGCTGATAAGACACCTACTCAGAGTAATGATGCATAATGTGAAGAAGCAATAACCCAGCCTGCATAAGTATGAAGGAATGCCATTCTTGTAAAGAAAAGTGTGGCAAATGTGAAGCTCTGTTAATGTTCTAAGCCATTTTCAAAGATATTTTTGTGAAGACAGAAAATTGCAAAGGTTTATTTTTTTTCCAAGTGTGATAGAACCAGAAACGTAACTAATAAGAAGGTATCACACATTTGTCCATGTACTATCATGTAAATATTTATGTTCTGTCAGCTCATTATTAGTGGAGGTTCTAATAGGAATATAAATATTATAAAGTGTGTTTACAACAGATAAATCATAGGGGTGCTGAAGTAATTTGCAACATTAAAGCTCATTTTGGATAATTACAGAGCCCCAGAAGATTGTATTTATGTATTACAAAGGAAGGGGATGTTCAGAGGAAAACTGTTCTAGGTTGCTGACATTCTGAGGGGGCAGATTCTGCCTGGAACTGACTTAGGAACATATGCAAATACTAATGAAGTATTTTGTGAATAGAAGGGTAAGAATCAGCATAGTTTCAATTGCAAGGCTAACCTTATTCATTTGAATTTCATGCAGATGAATTGCTCTAACTATTGAAGTAATGTAAGAAAAGATTAGTTAAGATTAAGCTGGCAATAAAGATACTAATGTTTTATTACACACAGAGTTCTATTTTACATTTTATGTGTGGGTAAATTAGATTGCAGTGCTGTTTATCCTTGTTTTATAAAGGCTATTTTCATATTCTTAATAAAGCTTATTCTTGCTCTTGCCATCCCTTCCCTCCTGATCCCCCTACCCATTTTAAGCAGGCAAACTAAATACAAATTGAGTCTTCTACTTCATGCTTTAAATACAGTTAAGAACAAAAGAAAGCAACAAATTCTCTCCTCCATCCCAAAACAGACTAAGCAGAAGAGACTTTGGAAGGTTGTATTATAATGAGATTAAAATGTAACTCTCTGAGTTTAGCAGCAAATAAATGTAGTTCAGCTCTTTTCCATGAATGTTTTATTAATAAGATTAATTTAAAGCGAAACATATATTATTCTATTCTGTGACAGGGTAGTCAATGTCTATCTGGTAGATGATCACTGAAGTAAAAATCCATGAGAAAGAAAATTATTTTCTGAACAACAATAAAAGAGCTTAAAATTAGAGTGAAATCTATCTATCTCACGCTTTTTTTGTCATGGTTGTAAAAGCTATCAAAGCCTTTGTTGCTTGTAGGTTTGTAATTTTTTCTTCCTAGACTGGTTATTGGGCCTGGATTACCATTAGAGGACAATTGATATCATACCTTTTGGTCCTTTTCTACTTTCTCCAAAATGTGGTTGGAATGGTGTGTTTTGTTTTGTGTTTTTTAGTTTTATTTTTCATAATAGATAGACAAATTCATACATAAATAAGGCATACTAAATACAGTAATATGCAGCTAATTGGTTCTGTCAGGGAAAGGGATCAGAGTAGCAGCTCTCTGAAGCAGGGGTTACATAACTTATGGATTTCTTTATGCAGAGCACTCCTTTAGACAGAAACCACACATTTGTAGCAGCATTTGTCCTAAAGCCCAGTGTGTTAGAAAAAGACAAGGCAGCTCTCTGCACACAGCTGAAACTCATTGTCCTGCCCAGTCTGGCTCTCTCAACTCCTCGATACAAACCACCCAGTCTTCCTCTTGATACATCTGAGAACTTCACCTGCTAAGCCTTGCATCTCTATCTTGCTCAGTGTGTTAAAGAGCAAAGTTGCCATGCAAAACAAAACTGTGAGTTACTGCTGGGAAGCCCACAGTCCACTGGGCTGCCTCCAGGGATCTGTCACTTGCTCTCTTCCTAAATACAGTCTCATTTTCTTCAGCTGCTCCTTTTTGACTTGCCAATGCCAATGTTCATCTTTTCCCTCATGATGTGCTAAATATCCTGTTATGGGATAGGCCTGGAGAGAGAACTTCAGATAGTGAGAAACTGAATAGGAGTTGACTTGTTAACTAGATTCAAGAATATTATAAGTACTTTCTATTTCTAGTACTCTATCTCCTGTGTGATTCAAAGAATTAATTTAGATAGCATTTAACCAGATGGAAGTTGAAATTTATTTCTGAGAATAGAGCAGGTTTAATAGATTTTTCCATTGTTATTTTTGTATAACATTTTTATGAGTCTCTTTCATTTCAGATGTCATCTCCTTTCCTGTGTTCTGTCTTTGCCTTCAGGTTTTTAGTGGACTTTGCCATCAAACCAGTTTCAAAATTTAACCCTTTAACTCTTACAATTGTTTAGCCAATGTGATATTTTTATACTAACCTTTTGTCTACTAATAATTATTATATGGATATTTTTGTATGTTCAACTAATGAACACTTATTAAAACATAATCAAACTGAATAAAGCAAAAATCTATTGCAAAAAATTGAGAAAAAGAGAAGGAAATTCAGCTTCTCCCCTTATACCCCTTTCATTGTACTGAGAGCTGTTACACACCTAATCTTCTCGAGCAGTGGTTCTATGCTTTTAAGAGGATTATATTATTAGTAGTTTAATTATTCATTATGCACTCTTTTTACAAATGCTCCAAAGTTTTTGTCACTTGATTTTCAAAAATATAATATAATGCTTTAATTTTTTTGTCATGATTTGTTTTGGTTTCGCCCATATTTTCATGAAAGATTTCTTCATGAAGGACACAAGGAGATGTCTGTAGGAGAAACAGATAGATCCCCTGCCAGTGCAGTGACTCAAGCCACTGGGAGACTAGCACGAACTAGCTGTACAGAGTCCATGGTTTGATTACTGTCACTGCCAGTCAGATCATTAATCACAACAGTGGTAGTGACAGCAAGTTTCTTGACCTCATCATGAAAGGCAGGGAGGACATCCACTGGAGCAATTTATCCTCCAGGCATAAGAAAACTGTAGGGAGGATGTCTTTGATTATATAGTGTGTTTTCTTTTATCCATTAATTTTGTCTATAATCTTGGCAAAAATGTGATAGCTGAAGGAAGGCAAGATCTTGAATTTCATCTCCTCTTGGAGAAACATCTTTTGTTTCTGATGACATGAAATACATGTTCATTTTTTCAAAATTCTGCATCCCTGAGGATGTGGTAGCTTGGCATTGGCAACTGGAAATGTGAGCAAGTTTCTGCAACTGTCTATAACAACAGTGAATGTGACTCTCTTTTGTTATATTGAGGTTGGCTGCATGGAAAATTGCTATGGGCTCCCTTCTGAGCACCAAAGCATATATACCTTACAGAATAGTTATTCTCGAGGGGCTGAGGAGTATTTACAACCTCTTGCTCCCAAAGGATTTAAGCCTGAAAACCCAGAGAGACTTATTCACAAAAATGAAGATTACAAGGTAGAAAATATTCAGTTGCTGATGACACAGACACAGCATTGCAACCCACCTTACTGTCCATGAAAAATGTGGTACTTTTTCTCAGTCTTCAAAATCTGTGCCATTTTGCTGATAACATCTGCTATTTGTTATGCTTTTTCATTTCCTCATGGAAACTTCTCTCATTTTCCCAGTTATTTAAATACAATTAGTCTTCAGAGAAATTATCTTGATCAACCTTGACAACTAAAACCAATTTGATACTCATTTTCTTGTAAATCTTGTAAGATTACAAGATTTTTTGCATTACAAGTATTTCTTGTAATCTTGTAAGATTATTTGCAAAAATTATTAATTTTGTCAACAGAGGATATAAAAATGTGTTTTAAATATTTTTTCAATACAAGCAAAGTGAAGTGGCAAGGAATTTCTGTTGTGAGACTGGGAAAATGGTTAAGAATGATAATTTCAATGAAAAGCTTCAAAAACATGATCAAATATAGTAACGTAGTACTGGCAAGTCTTATGAAGAATTGCAAAGTGTCTATGCAAATAAATACTCAAAAGGGAGGGTAATTAACACGGATATGTCAATGAGGTCTCTTTATGGCTTCATTTTTTCTCTTCACCTGCCACACAAAGTAGGCAATGCAATATCATTGGATGATTAACTAGAAGCACACACTTTCCAAGACCATAGAGAACCCTTCATTGGGCTGTTTTCTGCAATTATCTAATTTATACACTGCACTGAGAGCTAATGGGTACTTAAATGGTTTTAAAAGCAGTTTTCAAAATGAATTTTTTTCAGAAATAGCCATAATAAAACTCTAGTCATGAAACCTCCCTTTGCACAAAGAAGTGTGCCTCATTTGGATGGCAATATGTGAACTGAAAAGTGACTCTGATTCATACACACATAACTGCAGAGCAGGCACTGGTGCCACAGACCTTGGGAATGTTAGCTAAAGGCTATGTGTATAATAGCATTCCTATTTTTTATTTACACCATTGGTGCTAAATTATAACTGAAAGTAATTAATCAAGTCAGTGCACCAACTAAATTGTTTGGTACTTCATATAAAGTATTTCAAATGCAGCATTTCAAATGCCAGCTCCTGGCAGTGCCATGAAAATGGGCATGAAGCTGTGAGACTTAATTTTCATTGTGTTTACTTAAAACAACAACGTTGCACTTCATAGCTTGCTATTCAAACTTCCCTGTTTCCTGTCATTGTAGGAAGATGTGCCAAAAATATTATTTTACTTCTTGTTTCATCTATATAATTTATACTTATATCTCCAATTGTTGAAATTTCCCCAGGAAATAGTCACTTAGATTTGTTTGGACTCTTGCTTAAAGCCTAAATCCCATCTTTTTGTTTCACAGCTGCTGAGATTCAGACGTCTTAAATTCTGGCTTACCTTGATCAGCAGTATTCTCACTTCTCCAGCTCTGCACAATTCCAGTTTGGATCTTCTTATTTCAGGAAATTAGAATTTGCTGCTTTAATTGAGCCTTGCTCGTCTTTGACCTGTAATTGGATATTCAACTGGTGCTTTATTTATCACTTTTCTTTCTGATTCTTCTTTTTCACTCTTTTTTTTTTTATCATATATTTTCACACAAGCAGTTTGCAGTGTTAACATATGATCATGTAAAATGGTTTGGCAAATTCCAGTACATATACAAGTAGCCACAGTTAAATCTCAGCTAGTGCCAAGTGTTAGCACTGTGCAAACTTTCCAAATAATGCACTAAAGCACCTTTATCTTAACCTTGTCTCATCTACTTAAGTGATGTGGGCTCAACATTACAGAGAGTTTGTAAAGTGTACAAAAGTGACAAGCAGTTATTTATTTTGCTCTTTCTCTTAATATACAAAGAAGGCAACATGCCAGACTTTGAAATCAAGCCCAATGAAAAAATTTAAACAATAATAGTATTAATTTTAAAAAAATCTTATACCCTGTTTATCAGCCTTCAGGAAACATAGATGAATTCATATTTTAGGGTCAATAGCTGACTATAGTCACCTATAGTTTGCAAAGTTTATCAGCAATTTGAATTAATATTTTAGGAAAATTAAAAAAAAATCTGTCTACAAACCCTCATAAATTTTAAGCACAAAAGTAAAAGAAATTTTTAAAATCCAGTGAATATTAATCCCTGTGATTTTCACAAAAATTTTCATCTGTTCTAATAAAATTTACCGGTGAATTCATTTCATGCACTAATACAAAATTAATGAAAATGTAAATGTTTGTCAGGTTGGAAACACTATATCAGCTTTCTTGTCTCTAGTTTCCAGTATGTTTTCAGGTGCATGCATATGAGGGATTATGGAGAAAGAATATTGCTGCTGGGTGTTAAGAAGCAAAGCAAAAAAAGCCACCAAAAAACCCAGACCACTAAATTTAAATGAAGAAAAAGATAGTAAATTGAATTATGACACTTACCTTCTAGGGCAGAAATCTCGCTTTTATGCATTCAACAACTTGTGATGATAATGTGGAGTTTGTTCTCCATGCTAAGGGGACTAACTGAAAATTCCATAATATATTGCTTTGTTTTGCATGTAAAATCCTCCAATGCAACTTACTTTATGCATAGAACTTTCCTAGCAATTATCCTCCAAAAATTTAGGAATAGGTAACTAGATTGACATTTTGTTTAATTATCCCTATTAAAATGCAAGCTTGTGGTATATTATTGTAGTAAATTCTAGCAATAAATGAAATGTGTTGGGGTTCCTACAAAGAAAAACCTTTCTTTTTGGGTGAAAATTTATATCATAAACATAAAAAGTCTACATCATTTGGACCTGTAATAATAATAATAATTATAACAATAATGGCAATATGAATTATATAATTATCACTGTATTAAAAGTTTTACTTGCTCATACCTGGAAAGGGTATGAGCAAGCCTTAGCTTAATTAGCATAGCCTAAAGTGTTATTTTCATCCTTGTTTCCACTAAGCACTTAGAATACAAGGTTAAAGCTCTGTCATTTTCCAAGTTAAGCCACTTCTAGCTTCCAGAAGCAGATTGTTCTACATTTTTCTGTGGATCCCATTGGGCTTCTATCTGACCTGAAGGTTACCAATATGGATTGTGTTTTGCATCATGGTCAAAGTGGCCTTTTCCAAACACCTTAAAAACTTCAAGAGACTCGTCAGCTCCTGCATTCATTTTACCATCTCAGTCCAGGATTTTGCTTGGTTCTGCATGTGGTCTGTTATAGGTAAAGCACTGCAAGATGAAATCTAGAAGCAGCATAACTTGTGGAAGTTCTTAGATGCTTTTAGGAAATGGATCCATTAAAACTGAAATTATTCCTGGGGACTTACTTCCTAAAAACTTTTTTTATAAAGGACTGTGTCTAAAATAATGAATTTCTAGTGCACACAACTTTTTTACTTTGACCCAAAGTGGCTTTGTTCTGGAAGAATGCGCCTGCAGATTCTTTTTAAATAGTGCTATGCGAAGAATGATTGCTTCTCTCTTTTATCCAACAGCCCCACAGGTATCCAAGTCACTCTTCTAAATGCAGCTGAACCAAGTTCTGGCCCTTCCCTGGCTAGGAGAGTCTGAGGATATCTCTTTTGCCTACTTTTTTCACTGAGTTCATGGGGGTTTTTTTGGCAAGATTTTTCTCATGTCCTGCTTTTAAAGTTTTTCCACTTTGCATAGAGTAATTAAGGATTCACAGGGCTAGAGCAAACAAGGGGTAGTGACTGTATAGCACTACAGGTAGGATTAGTGTGCTTAGGCAGGTGAAACTCTAGTTTCTTCTCCAAATAATAGTTCAACATGTGGTTAGGTCTTCTGGACATTTTTTGATCTTCAGATCCCACAATAAATTACGTGGTTCCAAAAGCTTTAATCTTTGTAGCTCTAGATTAAAAGAACAGAGATGGCAGGATTAAGTTATGAACATTTGGTACAACATAAAAAATGACTGGCTTGAGAGGGTTTCTGACAAATGTTTTTACTTATACTTCAGAAAATATATAGATTTCAGGGAAAAATTGCCTGCATTTCAATGCATAACTTTTCTTGCCAGTCATCAGTTGGTTGGATTGGGGTCATAACGTTTAGACTGAAAATCTTGATATCCTGCACTTTTAGTAACCGAGAGAGAACATCATTCTCTGCACGCTTTCTTTAACTTACATTGATTTTAAAACTAAATCAGATATGACCTCTTTCCTTGCACCTGGGCACACAAAATCTCCTGGTCTCTTTCCTTCTACCTGTCAGACAGATTATGCAACTTCCGCATTCTTTTCAAGCAGCTTGTCTTCCTTCTTTCCCTATCCCATCCCTATCCCTATCCCTATCCCATGGCATCCTGTCCTGTCTTATCCCATAAGGTTTTTTCAGAGAAACACAAAAGCATCTTTCACTTTTAGTCAATTTTCAATATATATTCCATGTTTTCTAGTTATTATTTTCTACAGTATCTAATTTGGAAGTATGCATACTGGGAACCTTTTCAGGAAGGGTGAACATACCCCCTTTTTTATGGCATTTCATGATATAGTCTAAACCAGAAAATCCACTATGAGCTAATTCCCAAACTCTCATTTCCCTCAGTCTTAATTCCAGTACAGGCAGTTGTAAATCCTACTTTCCTTACAGCAGATGAGTGATGATCTAAGGACCGAAAACTCTTTACAGGTAAATAAAAGAATTTCCTTTTTTAAAAAAAATCTGTTTGTTTTATCCTGCTAGCTAACATTCACATTTTAAAATTTAATAATTTAAAAGAATTTCCTGTCACAGACTCAAGAGGTGGAAATATCTTTTTAAACAAATGCTAAAGTTTTGATATACCCAGCATGAAAACTGAAGTAAAATAGAGTTTTTCTTATAGCATACACTTTTTGCTGGGGTATACTTTTTTGCATCCTTTATTTTGAGGGATCAGCAAAATTAAAGTATTGCTAAAAGAAATCAGCATACTTCTCCATCTCTATTTCTATATATTTTCAACTTTAAAGATGAGGCCTTGGGAGGCTGGCAGTGTCACTATGCTATCTACTTTGCAAAATCTGTATGGTGATGTGTGACACGCAAGGAAGTAGGCAGCCGAAGACAGAGAAAAAGATTGGGAAATTACTTTCTATATTGAACTATGCTATGCAGTGAACACTGATTTTCTGTTATATCCTGCAGCTATCTTGTCATAATAATTTTTTTTGTAAGTCCTTTCCTTTTGTTTCTAGATTTTCGAAGACTTAGCAGCCTGCCTGAAAGAAATAAACGGAAAGTCTGAAAGTTTTTCAGTACAGTATGAATACCGATTAATTTTCTGATGTATTTTTAGTCATGTTCCATTAAATATGTAAAATGATGAGTCGCTAGTATTGGTGAGAGTGGGAAGTGTAATATAATTAATAGATGAAAGAATGCCCCTTCAAAATGTAGCTGCTATAAGTACACTTCGCTGATCATGAAATTTCTAATTCCAGCCCTCATATCTATATTTTAGATTGAATATGCCCCAGGGCCTCAGAAGTGAGCTCCATTTACTGAAAAGTCATGGGAAGTCATGTTTATTGTCTCAGCAGGTAGCTACACTTTAGACTTAATACTAAAAAACAAGAGAAAGCAGAAGCCGGTTTATGTTATTTGGTGCATGCTGAAGTGACCTGACTGATGTGTATGGCAGAAAAGAAAGAAGAATAAAAGAGGCAAAAGAAAAAACAATGGCGCATACATCAGGTTCTACCAAGCTTCAAATATCTCTGTTTTAAATGTGTAAACTTAAGTTCTTCAGTGTTCCCAAACACATTTGCAAGTGAGAACAGTGTAAGCAGTTTCCTCTCTGGAAGGAAATGTGACCAATTTAACACACAAGAAACTCTGAATTTTTGTGCAGGCTGTAAGCATTTCAGCAATATCCTTCAGACTCCTATCAGTTCTCTAACCATGCAAGTGGAAGGATTTGTGTGTTAAAATTGACTACAGTAATGAAATATTTTGTCTGAAAAGAATTTCAGACAGGATACTTATCTCTCCGAGGTTGCAAAGCAAAACATTATGCCAACATATTTAATTATATGTAGGCAGCAGTGAGGCAGCCCCAGACAGTCTGCTCTCTTTTTGTCACATAGTGTTCTTGGTGCCTAATAACATTTTGATGAAGGGGCTGCCCTGGATCTGTGTAGCCATGTTTATTGCCATATGGTGGTTCCCAAATTACACTGCACTCCCATGTGGTGGGATTGGCCAGAATGGTCTGGCTGGCTCCCAGCATCAAGCACTTGCTGACAGGGCTGGTGCAGCTCATGGTGCAATATGGCTGGTGATGCTGCACTTTCATCGAGTTACCTTTCCTGACAGCTATTATTTTCTACAGCTACAGAAGGACTTCTCTAGCTTGCCTTTATTATTCATATTATATATCCCTAAAACATATCGCACATGCTTCTGCTAATAATGTTTCCCTGGGGTATAATATTAGCTAATTAATCCATTACCTAATTAATCCAAATCTTTGAAAAAGTTCATTTGAGGTGTCCCATTAAGACTGTCAGTCATATTAGTTACTGTAACCCTGTGACTCCCAGGCCTGTTGTTAGTATTTCTGGAAGAAGCAGCGTATTTAATTTTTTGATCATGAGTCTCACAATATTGAGTGGACTGAACCAGGAAAACCTGCTAAGCTTGGACAAGCACCCCAAATGATGTATGTGTTTGTTATGATTCTTAACCTCCTGACCTAAAATAAACAATGAGCTGCACCACAGTTTTTCTGACGATTCCGCAGACTTTACTGATTTTTTTTTTGTCATACCTAAGTTGCTGTATCTTTACCTAAATTGGTGTAATCCAATCCTGAGGTGATCTAAACATTTTTATAAGCCCAGCCAAACAGTCCTAGTATGTCAATATGTTCATACTGTATCTGCTACATAAGAGTATCTGAGCTAGCTCTAATAAATTATGTTACATACTAGATAGCTGAAAGTTTCTTTATAGGTTAACCTGGTTTCTTGGAAAATTAATGAATTTACATTAATTCTTTGATTTGTAGATAGTTAAAGTATAGTGCAATCAGTGCTGGTGACATAACTGCTGTTATGGTCCATATCTGTGCTTATAATAAACACTTAATCTATGAGAGTAAGGAATGTCTGTCTGTAAAAAGAATCATTTGCATTTTGCAATTATTGAAGTGTACACAGAAAACCATAATTGCATCTTTTCGTATTCTATTATATCCTGTTATCCCACAGTGGATTAGCACTAATATAATTCCCAAAGTGTTTCCAGAACTGAAACGTACTAAGAAAGTCATAAGGCTTGTATTAGGTCTTGAATTCACAAAGGAATCTTAGTCTGCTATTATACCTAGCACTTCTAAGCTTTTGTTTCTTAAGAGTAGAACTGCAAATCATTTTGTGAAACAGAAAGATGCTAAGATTTTATAGGTGTTGAAATTTATTTAATAGTGTTCATGAAATATCTTTATGTCTTAACTAGAGCTTTATGAATAACCTATTTTTAGCTGAACATAAAAGTCCAGACAAAAGCATAAGACAATCCTTTCTGTTCTTTGCAGCCTTAAAAATCTGAAAAAAGATGTGTCTCTGAACAGGGGATTTCTGTTGGCTTAAGTAAATTTTATTTTTTCTTAATTGTCTTAATTGTCTTAATTTTCTTAATTGTCTTTTTATTTAAAAGATATACGTAGCAACATTTCTAGATGAATAAGTATAAGAAAAAAAATAGGAAAAAAATGTGATGGAATTTAATGATTTTTCTTTGCAAAAAGATGTTCTTACATTTTCAAGATTAAAAGAATTTATCAAATACAATGTAAATTTATTAAAGATTTCTAAGTTCTTCGGGGATACATCTCTGTTCACACAAAACATCCCCACAATTACATGTTATAAAATGCTTATGTTTACAAACAAATCTACTTATTTATTAAGTCCTATTCATAAAATTAGGCCCTTAGCTTCAGGAAGGTTTTTGCTGCATGAAATGCACAACTTCTTTTCAATAGAATCAATGACAAAACAGGAAAAGTCTTGGTTTGTCTGCAGTGATTTTTTTTTTTCAACAATGAGCTCTCACAGTCATTACTCTACAAATCCTGTGCATTGCTTTTATTTTCTCTAGCTCTGTGCATCCTCTTTCAACTTATTCTGACACAAACACCTGCTTCCATCCTTAGAAGCCCTTATAACCTTCATTTGCTCCTAACCCATTAAATTTAACTGTTAGAGATAATGGGTATTTTTCTAAAAGATATTTAAAATGAAGGCTCCTAGCCAGTAGTGATATGGTGCGGATCTGACCTTGAGTCAGACTGTTGGGAAAAGAGCTGAGTCCTGGCTTCTCTTTGCTTGGGAGGGGTCCTAAACCTCAGTCTTTCCAAAAGTTTTTGTACCTGCCATACACATCACTGATCCTAGTCCTGACCTGATGACTAACTCCTGCCCTCACCCTGTAATCATCTCATCACTGTGGACTTGCCTGGCTCCTAGATGCTGGCTAAACTGGCTTTCTGTCATGGGGCTTGCTCTGCTCACCTCATCCAGGGTCCGTGTCCTTTGCCATCCTTGCTGCAGCTCCTGGCTCCCAGCTCTCCATCCGCAGCAGAGCACAGCCCCACTCCTGTCTCTCCCTGACAATGGGGCTCACTTTACAAGACCCTACTTCTGTATTGCTGCTACCTATCAAGTAGCACGACTGTATCAAAAGACATACACTTTGCAGAAATAAGTAGCAATAAAGAAAATTACAAAGAAATTTCTATTTAGGAGGGGAGCAGCAAAGAGAGCTCTAGACAACTACTTTGGTTCGTTCAAATGGCTAACCCTCCTGTGGTCAAGATGTCCTTTGCAGGAGTGAGAGATGGCTGCTGTAAAGAGCCTGTAGGTTACAACCCTCACAGACACACATTGCTAAGGGGAATTGAAATACTGGAGGAAAATTACTTGGCATAATGAAAACATCACTTGATTATCATTCATTCAGTAATATTATTTTCATTAAGCAAATGGAGATTTCAAGAGCTTTCATGCCTCAGTCTCTCAGAAAAGAACACTGAAAAGCTGACCCTCAGCATGAATGTGAGCTAATAAAAGCTTTCCCAAATTGGAGGTAGGCAGTGGTGCCTACCAAGGTGATGTTTGTCACTGTTTGAATCGACCTTTCTGTGAAGCTTGAAAACCAATTCACATGTAATTGCAAAAGCTGCCTTTTGGTAATATCCTATTTTATTGACAAAAGGGGATGAGGTCAACTCATTTTCATAACAATCTGCTTGAAGAAATCCTTAAGCACTCTATCATCTATAGTTGTTTTGCAATACAGCCCATAAAAGTATTACTGAGCTTAGAACAGGCAATAAGAAGGGAGAAATGACAAGTTTTGTATTAGTTTTGCTGTGGTTTTTTAATAACTCTTTTAAGAAGCTGCCTAAAAGCCTAACATTAATGAGCAAATAAAAGATAAGCAACATAATTTTTTTTTTCCTGTTCATTGATCTAGTCTAGTCTTGAAATATTGCTTCCTTTAAATAGTTCTTGAATCTTTTCACAAATGCAACAAATGGAAAAAGAAAGAAAAATATACAATGCAAAGGAAGGAAGCAGTTTTCAAAATCAGACACATCTGAAAGGTTTCTCTCTTGTAGCAATAGCTACAAGCATCAGCAGTGGCTAGTGAAAATAGGTGATAAGTGGTTGTCAGGACACCTTGTTCTGGCTTTGGCTCACTACTTACAAATATGGCTTCAGTGAATTTATTCTTTTATCTGATTTTGGATTACCCTAGTTTGAGTCATAGTTTTCCCTGATTAGTTAACGCTTGTGAATGAATAATTATTTTGGACAAATTGCTGCTTATCAATTGTTCCTAAACAGTTCACTACAAGTTATTTGTAATTTTCTCCCTCAGTTGCAGGGATGGCTATCTATGTCAGATAACAATTTTTTGGTCCTTGTTGGAATGCAACAAGCTTTCTGAACTAATGTGCCTGAAAACAGAACCCCACAGTTTTGATTCTTGTTATTGAGGCTGGTTAGAGTAGATTGTTCTTTGAGCATAAAAAACAAGGGATAAAGGTAATATTAAGACATAGGATACTTTAGGATATTTGAAATGTTTTGGTGACTTCCCTTAGCCCAACAAAGAACATCCTTTTTTATGGATCTCATATTTAGAAAATATATTATAAAATTCATAAACAGATTTTTTGGTGGCTGTATAATGATTCATTTTCCTTGGACATGTTCAAATACCCAGCAAGAATATTTCTCACACAAAAGCTGAACTAGATGTATGTTTTCTTTACCTGTTTTTTTCTTTAACTGAACTGAAAACCCCTGCTATTTAGGAAGCTGCTGTGTCATTTCTCCCTTTTATAAACAGTAAATGACTTTTGAACAGCAGCCAACGAAGGGCATGGATTGAATATTCTGCTCTCAGTTCCATGCTGTCACCAGTTACTCTCTATTCTTAGCAGCATAAATGTGTACAGTGGCCTTTGTCTCTTATCAAATGTGGTAGTGCCAGGTCTCTGCTTTAGGCTTCTAGAGAACATCTCACTGCACTGTGAAGTATTCCAAGTTAAATACAACCAAAATATCACCGTTTTTGCCTGTGCTTAGTTCTGTTCAGGCAATTGACAGAACTATCAGATGCATCCTTGGTCCTTAGGGCCTTCCAGGATATTGGACCCTCTTGAAATCTTGTGGTGGAATCACTTCAATCCACGACTTGTGTCTTCTACTACTGCTGCTCATTGTTTCATTTGTTCTCCTTTTCTTAGTAGCCTTTCCCTTTCCCCTTTCCCCTTTCCCTTTCCCCTTTCCCTTTCCTCTTTCCCTTTCCTCAGTTTTTGAAAGCACAGTACCTATTTTCATATACTCACTTGCAGTTTTGTGCTTGCCCAGTTCTTGTCTACACTTTTGGGTTTTGAATTTTGAATAAAATCGAAACCCTCCTCAGTGCTTCCAAGAACAAGCCCAGCAACTAAAAGCAAAATCAACTGTCAAAGTGTTGTTATTTGCAAACATGATTTGCAAGTTTTCTTTTGCTGTATGTCCCTGGTCCAGTGTAACTCCCTCAACAAATGGGTCATGAGGACTCTAGGGACAGTTCTGCAGAAAAGGAAACTGGCTCTGCTCCAAAGTTGAAAAGTGTTTTATTCCTGCTGAGGATTTAGGCATCTATTTTTAATTACCAGTTTTGTGATTACTCCTTCAATGATGCTACTACCAAAGAGAGTTATTTCATTAAGTGTTAGCCAATTCAGCTATTTCAAAAATAACCAACGCCCCCAAAAATATTTGTTTTAATTAATTAAAAAGGGCAAAACTCAGAAAACAAGTAAATATTAATAAAAGATGGCAGTCTTGAAAAGGGCAAGAGGGAGATGAATATATGTGTGTAATATTGTATAGGGAGAAGAACTTTAAATAGAACTGTTTGCAGAGTCAGACACAACAGAATATCCATTCTTGCAAGTTGTTCTTAGTAAATCTATCTAATCTATTTATTTATCCTCAGATCATGCACATTTAGATCTGAGTTCTGCCAGCTGAGTTAATAATTCTTATCTGAAAGTAATTATGTTGGTCCATAAGTTTTCACCACTGTGCTGTTCCACATCATATCAAACTGCGTGACATCTCATCACATTAGCATAAAATGCATTGTGGTGGTGCGCAGCATGGTGCACTGGCAGACTAGAAATGATGCAGCATTCCTAGCAGTAGTGAACGAGGAAGTCACTGGTATTTAGAATCTTGAGCCTACTGCAGTTTGATTACTCGCTGGAGGATTTGGGTTTTTCATCTTTCCTTTATATTTGAAGGGCTTGAACTGGATATTAACTTTTATGACCCAGATTTGGTGCTCAGGAGAAGCACTGTTAGAACCCCAAAAGCCTTCAAACCTACCTTTTAGTTACAAAAATGTGTCAGTTTTGAATTTATTGACCATCTGTCAGACTTCACTCACTATGAGCTAGCTGTCAATGTTTGTTATTTGATGCGCTTCTGTAATGACTCACTGCAGGGAGCTACCAGCATCCCCATCACAGCAATTAATGAGGTCACTGTCTATCTGCAAACATCTCAGCCTATAATTATTTTTAGTTGGTATTAGCTAGTGAGCCAGATCAGATAAAAGTAATGTGTCTACAAATAATATTTGGCACTATTAATATTTACCTGTTGTGGAGATATTTGGCTGATTGTATCTATTAGCATTGTTCTTTAATTTTATATAAGATGTCTCTTAATATATCCCCATTTAAAATCATTAGCAGTAAAACCAACTGGTTTTGATGTAGGCTTTCATGTTCTAAAAATATGATGAAATTTCCCTAAAAATGTTTTTAGAACAGTAGTTCCTCAGAAACCCCATGAATATTTCCACTACATTGTGCAATGGATTTAGTGTACAAGAAGAAATGATTCCCATCCTTAGGATCTTAATATCAAAAGAGGAAAACTAAATAGTGTATGGGGATAAATGTTTCAGCAGAATTGAAGAAGAAGGATTTTCCTGTCATTCAAGTATCATAGCAAGAGGAACCTACTTCAGGGCTTATCTCCAGAAAATTATTTCAAACTGCGCAAAATGTCCCTTCTGAACGTATAGATTTATTTTGGGTCCCTTTTTTGTGGAAGCTAAGACAAAAATGGTCCAGATTCAGAAATGAGAAAAAAACAGTATGGATTCCTGGGTTTTTCTCTACCTAGTGCACTTTTCCTATGGTAACACAGCAAAGAGGGGACTTATCCAATACACAGGAACTGTCAGGTTCAACTCTCTTCTATTCCAAAGTGATTTAACACAACCCTACAAAAGTAGAATGATAAAAAGTATTTATAAGATATAGCAGACTACCTTTTTGTCATGATAGATTTGTGTAAATTATCGGAAAATTTTGAGTATGACTGCAAATAAATTTGGGCAAAACTGCAAATAATTTTGCCTGTCTTAATTTCCACATTTCTTGGGCTCACATGAGAGTTGCCAATTTGCACTCTTAATTGAATCATTGAGCCTCTATTCAGTATTCAGAAAATAATTTCTAAGGATAACTGTGGCAACATTGTGACACAATAAAATACTACAATGGCATAGATGATGTACATAAAAGGAGGCCATAATAATGTTATAGAATGTTTTGTGTCAAACTGAAGCTTTTTTCATGAATAATTTGATTATTATTCTGCTTGTTATTATTAGCATAAAATGATACCAAACAGAAGTAAATATCTGTAAATTATATGTTTTACCATTTTTTTTTACATCTTGAAAATAAAATTCCTCTTCAACTGCTTCCTTTAATGATGGCCATTATCTTCTGCGCTAATTTCTTCTTTTTATCTTAATGCTTTGCTGTAACTACTATTTATTATTAAACTAATTGACTTTTCTATTAAGATATGATAATCAAATTCCTTTCTTTTCTAAAGCCCAGTACAGGTCCACACCAAAACCCAGGACATTTTACTGGGGTTATAATTTCTTTTCTCACCACCATTTCTGTTAATTTACCCTTTATGTAGTGAAAAACCTCCACCACACTGAGTAAACTGTTTGCCCAAGGAGCCCCGTGAGGCCTGGAGTGAAATCCCTGCTAAGATACAGGATACAGGGAGATTTCTGGGCAGAACTGAAAATACGAGCAGAAGTGCTTGCCTATAGACCTAGCAGAGATAAAGATGGTAATAGCTGGGCAAACAGCATACTTCCCATGATATGTGGTAGGAGATGAGGAATAGGAAAAGGGGTGGGAGTAGGAGAGCAGCAGAAACCTTTCAGGGTTTAATCAGAAGAAAAGGAGTGAAAGCTAAGAAAACAATCTTATGTACTGGTTACTCAGCGCTGGAGAGCCAAGGGTGGAGACCCCAAAAGATAACACAAAGTTTTTCAAACGACAGGAAAGTGAGGGGGTACTGGCAGTTAGCAAGCCTGATGAAAGGAGGAGGTGATGATTGTGGAAAGCACCTGAGGAAGTCTTGCTCAAAGATCTCCAGAGAAAGGCCTGGGAAGTTAGTTTAGTTAATCACAGATTAACTCTACTGTCTGTGTAACATTGCACCTGGGACTTCTAAAGTCTGATTCCTCGCGTGACAGAAAGTTTTTATGGTGATATTTTGAAGGGCGTTTCTTGTACTGCTAGAGAAAATTCTCCATATAGAAGTCATTCTAAGGCGGCAAAGAGCAGTTTATTGTCAGGAATCACTATTTTCAGGTAAGTACAGTACTTCTAGGTTGCTTCCACACCTTGATGGGAAGAGTAGTAAAGATTTTCTTTTCTTCCTTAGCTTTTGAGCTGTAACTTTGGAAAAGAGAAGGGAGACATAAATTACTTTTCCTTCAAAAAGGAAAAAAAGGAACTGAGAAAACCTGATGGAGATAATGCATTCTCTTTGTCCTCTTTCTCCAAAATCCTACTCTGGGAAAGATGGATGAATAACTTCCAGAGGAAAACTTAAAAAAGAAAGAAGTTAAAATGGAAAAATTGAATGTACATATTTAATTGCTCAGGTGGGTAGAGCTGAGGATTTGAATGGATATTGGTCCTTCAGGATTATAATTCATATGGGTAGGCTGGGCAGGATATAATCTTGTGGTTCCTTTTGATGGCTTGGTTGATGCTTCAAAATACAATGCAAGGAAGCCCACCATGTCCAGAGAATGTTTAACTCTCCTTAACATTTTTTATGTCATTGCCCAAATTTGGGAGAGTGACCAAGATGATCTGGTTTCCAGATACTTTGAAGATGGCTCAGGCTTATTTTAAAAAAGCTAGTCAGGGAAAGGTGTGCTTAAGAAAGACCTATTAACTGGGAGGGTGGCAGCAAATTTTATTCCACTTTTTTGTGTTTAGAAAACCTCCAAACAGTTCTAGCAGATTGTACATTCTCACTTAGCTAAAATAATTTTAAAAGGTAGCATATATAATACTGAATCAGTCAAAGGCACATTATAATCTCAATTGCTACTCCTTTTCTTAATTATTTTTATTTAACAGTCTATTTGCTAGTAAAATGTAATTTGTTTAGGTTCATAATACCATAGAATTAGTACTTTTGTTGTAAAGAATAAAATTCTTGTTTCATGAAAAGCTTTACTGTGTAGAGCTGTAGGAAAATTGTACAATCTTTTTCTCACATTTGTTATTTTTATTTTTCTTTCAGTTTGGTATTGTTTTCCACCACACAGCTTTGTCTCCTGCAGACTGTCATATTTGTCAGGATTCCTTATTTGCTGGAAACTTTTCAAGCAGAAGGGTTATTCTTTTACTAGCAGCTCTAAAAATATATCCCCAGAAGGTATGACTTGTATGATGATAACCTAGGCTGCAAGAAGGGACACAATTGAATAACAGAATACTAAATAAATAAAACTGACTTTTCTTTCATCTGCACAATTCAGCTGGGAGTACTTCCTTTATATGAGCTCTTGAATTTGAGTAGATCCAGTCATTTATTATGACAGGTTGCAATTAGTCAGCATGCTGCTTGTGTTTCCTTCCGATTCTACTCGCTGGAATAGTGAAAATGTTTGAACAAAAGAAAGCCATAGGACCTTTCACTAACTAACCTACCCACTGGTCTGGCTGGAAATATTAGTTGGTTCAACATTTACATGAACAACAGTTTTCAGGCAAAATGCTCTAAAACACAGCTTTGTTTTGAGTACTGTCCCTTCCATTACTTTATTTATGTAATTTTTGAAATCAAATTTTATAATAAAAGATTATTTGGGGCGTGTTTTTTTTCAATTATTATATAGCCTGCAATTTCTAGCACATGGGAAGCCTGAAATGGAAACTTGTATCTATCTCTACTATTGCACAAATAATAACAACATTTAACAGCCTTTTGTCTCTGAGGCATTAAGACAGCAAATTTAGCTGCATTAATGACTAATTAGTATTTTCAGCATCTTCTCTGTGCATGACTCAAGAAAAAGGTAATTTTCTTGACTTTAAAAAATTTATCTTGCCTAAATATGAATTTTTTCTTAAACTGGGTATCTTTATATTATTCTTAATGGGAAAATGTAAAATTTTATTTTAAAATTTGAGAATACATCACATTTAACTTGAAGAATTTCCAGCTATGGGAAGTTGTGATTTCTTTTCCCTGTATTTTGGAAAATCTATTGTTCTGACAAATATGTTAATGTAAGCATACAATGAAGAAAAGAGGGATAAACATTTTTTATATCTTTGTCCATAGATGGAAACAGGAGATGTTGCATTACCTATACCTGGTCATTATAGGGTCCATGCAGTTTTAAACACAAAGTTTTTCAAGTGATTGCTCTGAACTCCAGCAGATTAGCTTTTGAGGTTGGTAGCAATATATTTTTTGTCATTTATTTCCTACATGCCTTTTAAAATCTTGCATAAAGTCTGCATTTTTCTATCTTCCTGTGAGCCTGTTCCTCAAATAAACAGATATTATAGTTAAAATTACTTTTTAAAACATTCAGTGCTCCATCAAATATCAGTGGTCAAACTGTTCAATTTCAATGGATATATATTCTAACAAACTGCATTATGAATATGAACCTCTGCTTTTTATTTTCTTATTATGTAATTTTTAACTTTTCCTGAGTTCTACGGATTCTTCTGTTCTTGCTCTGGGGAGACCATCAATTATTTGAGTTTAAATAAATAACATAATTTTGATGTGTCTAACATGGCTTCAAGAAGAATGGGAGATAAAATGTCTAGTATAGCTCTTCTCCTGTTGATCAGGACACTTTGTACATATCCTGGTTACATCCAGTTTGAATTGCCTAATGCTGAGCAGGATGATGAACCTGAATTTTCCACCTACTACAGTCTTCCATCTACTAGGCTATAAAAGAAAATGTAAATATAACTTGATCTTTCTAAATAAAATTGGCAACTTTTAACAAGCTGTTTCTCCAAATATTTGTGATTATGGGAATACAGACTGGGTTTGTTCTCTGTTGGGAAAGAAGCATTTGCAATGGGACTGGAGGGCAGAAAGGGGCAGTTCTGAGATGAACAGAAGCAAAACCATGAGTTCAAATAGCTTTTCATTCAAACTGAATTACCTTTAATTTAACATTCTGCAGTAGCAGGATAGAGGTGTTGAACTGAAGTCTTATACTTACCACAGTCTTGCTCATGCTCCACCTTGTGATATTCTCTCTCCACTTTTTCTCTGCTTCTAAATCCATTGAGATAACAGTGATTTACTGCTGCTCTGACTCATAAAGATGCACTAAGAGTCTAATCCAGGAAGTCAGTAGGATTTTTGCCACAATGAATCAGTATAACCCATGTTGCATAAAATCAGCAGATATAAAGTGCACTTCAGGACATGATATGGCCTTGTACTGTCTCCTGTGATGGTGCATGGAATTCCTCTGAAGAAAGCAGTTACAGTCTTATTTTTACACTATGCAGAAGAAAAATTCCACCTGGAAACTAATTTTTCCTTCTATTTCTGCTGATTCTCCATATCTAATGGACTCTGTGAGGTCAGTATAAGCCACATAATTACCAGAGTTAGTCTTTGTGCACCCATACCAACTAAGCCTGTAAATCTGTCTGCCTTTTAAATGTCTGTTTTTGAGAAGTACCAAATCCCACACAGCTTACAGATTTTTAGATTTCTGATTTCTCAGGTGTTCCATCCTAGGTAACTGCACCTCAAAAGACACAGAGAAAGGAAAAAGGAAGAGACAACTCAATACAATATGAGGATAGATAATCAGTCAGAACTTGCAAAATCAGGAGCAGATGTAGCCCAATTAAACTCAACAGTTTCACAGGTGTTCATAGGAATGACTTTAACATAAACCACACTTCCCTTCAGTGCTCCTTAATTTTTTTTCCTAGAGCTCTTTAAACTTTGTATACCTCACCAAACTAAACTAGAAAATGTGCACAAGAAAGATTATTGGAGCTTAGTTGGATATAATTGACTTAAAATTCAACATGCTGTTGGATTTTGGAATCATGAGTCATATTTATTGAGGAGATGAGGGTTAGGTGATATCACATATTGATATGGTTTTGAACTCCTGGCAAAAGGCATTCACAATTAAAATTGTCATATGTAAGATCTGAAGGTCGCTAGAAAATGCTGGAACTCTAGCCCTATTTGGCTTCAACATGTACAATTCATTCTCAACTGCATGTTCTGAAATTTGTCATTGTCTCACTAGCTGAACATTGTGCTATCAGCCAGAAACACAGAATATATGCCATTCATTCTTTTCAAGCTGGTGCTTTCCTGACTGCAGTTTTACGAGTTTATTGAAGGGAATAGGCAGAGTGATAATGCAAACATTTTTCATGCGTATCTGTTGTTATGGTATTAGCATTAATCCTTTGACTTCCTATCATATTGCAGAATGAAAAGGTTTTCTTCTGATCAGGTGCTGTAACATCTGGAGGACAGAATCCATCAGAATCCACCTATTTTTTTATTTTATATAATATTTTGATTAATTTAGTTTTTCTGGAAATTATATAACCTATTTCTTCCATGGCATAGCTCCTTTGATGATGTGTACTTTCTTGGTAAGTTAGACCTCACTAAAGTCCTTCCTTGCATTCAGGGAGAGCTGCACCAGCAAGTTCAAAGAACAGACTGGAAAGTATGCGTGATATTACTATCTTGAACTACCAAATATAAAAGTTTTGGTAGTTCTTCTATAATATAAAAGAATTTATATTATTCGGCTTCATTTAACCTAATCTTCAGTGCTGTATTTTTTTATTTTACCAGTGCACAACTTCTTAAGAAAATGAGTTCTACCTGCCAGAATTTGTCAAAACACTCAGGAGAGTTTGGTGGCTTGACCTTGGCCAGCAGCCAGACACCTGCCCAGTTGCCTTCTCACTCCCCTTCTTCAATAAGGTGGGGGAGAACAAATGATGAAAGAGGTCATAGGTGTGGTGTGGGCTCCTCCATGGGCTGCAAGTGGATCTCTGCTCACACATGGACCTCCATGGGCTGCAGAGGACATCTCCTTCAGCAAGGTCTGCACCACAGGCTGCAGAGGAATCTCTGCTCAGGTGTCTGGAACATCCTCTTCTACCTTTTCACAGTCTGGGTGTCTGCAGGGTTGAAGCTCCCGCATATTCTCACTTCCAAGAATCACAGGATCAATTAGGTTGGAAAGGACCTCTGACATCACCAAGTCCAACCTATGACCCAACACCACCTCATCAACTACTCCATGGCACCATCTGCCATGTTAATATTTTCTTAAACACCTCCAGAACTTCACCACCTCCCCAAGTAGCCCATTCCAATGTCTAATCATACTTTCTGTGAAAAAATTCTGCCTAATGTCCAACCTAAACCTCCCTTGGCATAGCTTAAGACTGTGTCTATTTGTCTTGTTACTTGTTCCTGGGAGAAGAGACCAACCCTCACTGTGCTACCACCTATTTTCAGGTCCCTGAGCTTCCTTCTCTCTGGGCTAAACAGTCCCAGCTCCGTCAGCTATTACTCATAGGACTTACTCTCTAATTTCTCTCTCTCTCTCACTGTGTCACCGTTTAATGTTTAACCCAAGGCTCCAGCCCCTGGCTGTGGGACCCTGATGTGGGGTCTAGCTGGACACAGCCAGAACCAGCTGTGCCTAGCATGGAACAGCCCAAATTGTGCTTCCCACAGAGGCAGCTCTCCCCACCCCTTCAGTATTCATGTCCATCATGCCATCTATGATTGTATCACTTGTTAACATCTATATCCCCCTTAATTAATCCGTCTTCCAAGATGAAAAGACCTATTGACCTCATTTTGTCTGAAGAAGAAAGAGGATGACGTTGATCATCCTTCTTTCCTTTCACTGTAGGTTTCCCAGGACTGTGGTTCTGCAGTGGCAGCTCAACAGTGTGCATGGAGAGGGTGGCTGAATGTGGCATGGGGCTGGCCTGTTCTCCAAATGATATTCAAGGCACCAAACTTTCCCATGGAAAGAAGATAAAGTTTCCAGGTTTTTGCTTTGTTCTTGCCAGTAGTCAGCCTTCAGTCCTGGATGTTCTTAGGGCTGATGCTCTCACATATTCTCACTTCACAGAATCACAGAATCAATTAGCTTGGAAAAGACCTCTGAGATCATGGAGTTCAACTTATAAAGAGTTGGGCTGAATACAAAGTTAACTCTTTTTTTTTTCCAGGGTAAGGATATCTATCCAAGGTAACTTGACATCTCCATGTTAGTTTTTGCCCTCTGTAAAGTATATAGGATACTATACAAAATAATATTTGATACTTGAACAATGATTAAAATTTGAGGTTTATGTAGTAATAAGTATTTTTATATATATGGTATCACTTTTGAGGAGCTCATGACAGCTGATTTTAAGATTTAACATTTAACATTTAAACATCTCTGAACAAAGGGTGGTTTTTTAAAAAAGTTAAAAGCTATTTCACAGCATGAAACTACAGTGAGTTTCTTATACTTTTTAAATATAAAGTAAAACAATTACTCAGTTAAGGAATTAAATTATTTAAGTAGCAAGTCGAATTTGTTACTCTTTCAAGTAATTTTTTAAAATTAATAAAACATTACTTAAGTAAATTTAGTGCTTATATCAAATACAATGTAATAAATTTCACACAAATGAATAAGTCATTATTTAATTTAAGTGTTAATGCTAGATCTTTTGAAAATGAGCTCATTTTTGCCCTGAGAGTCTATGGCTCTTTGTGCAGTAGATGTTGAGTGTAGGGTGAAACCAGCCTTATCAGTTGGCTTCCTGAAGTAGTCTGTGTGACAAGAGAGCAGGGGCTGGTACCATTAATACATGTAGGTCTTAGTGAAGAAGGAAGAGTTGATGGAACTGATGAATCTCATCAGTCTGCTTCACTGTACTTCCAATTTTGGGCACAGCACTGTCCTTGCCAGAGCTAAACATCGTGCAGAATTTTCTTTGGGCTATGTTGTTTAAAATGAGTTCTGTTAGAGCAGTGGTCACACTGTAGTGGAGAAACACTCTGGAGATCACATCAGGAAACCATTATGCTGTTTGACAGACCCCTGCAATCCACATCCCAGCTGGATCCCAGAAACCTGACCTTGGGCCAACCTGGGAGGACGTAGGTGAGATTCCAGAACTGAAAAGGGACATGCTTCTGAGATTAGCAGCCTCTTTAATGTGTGAGCTGCCTGATGCAAGCCTGGAGAGCTCTGCAAGACAAAAGAGCAATGTGATACATCATGAACTCCAAGGCAGAATTTTGACTACCTGCTTTTTAAAAAATTCCCTTTCAGGCAGCTTTTGATACATCACCTTCCACTTCCAAGTAGGTGGTTTTCCAAATTGCTTTTCTATCCCATTGTCCCTCTGTGCTTTACTCCCCTAACATACTGGCTTGATGCATGGCTACAAATACTTTTTTCTTTCCTCCTACTCTGTAGCTCTAGACGTTTCCTCTGGAAGCTCCAGTTTGAGCTGTCAATCTTGGCTCTTTAGCTCTTTCAGAGCAGGCAAGGAGTTTAATAATAATAGAATTTTTGAAATTCAAAGGCTTCTATATGTGGAGACTGAAGAACAACTACCTTAATTCTAAATACTCTTAATCAAAGCACCACAATTAATGTAAAAACCTTTTAAAAACCTTTTTCTTTTTTTCCTATGCCCTGTGCGTAGTAAGTTAATAGCTGAATTTTACAAGGGATGCTTAAATTATATTTAATACAGTAGGTTTTTAAATTACATTAATAAATACGATTTAGTAGGATATGATGTGCTAATAATTTCTATGAAAAGCAATTGAGAGTTTCCAAAAATTGGTAATTAAACTCAACTTAAATTCACTCTGTCTGCTGACATACAAACTGACTATCACAAACCATTGGAACCTCCACTCTGGTTTTGTGTTCCTGTCTACATTTAATTACATAAATGATTGCATTTTATTTCACCTTTCAAAACTCCAAATGTAACAAGGCTATGCTGTATTATGCATGACAAGTGATACAGGGTATTTTCATCTAATCCAACAATACTCATTCATAATTGCTTTTTAATTGTGTAAATGACTTAATAGCATTAGATGACAGTAAAGTTATATCTTCCTGCTGAAAAATACATTATGGGTAAGAAAATGTTCAAGTGAGTGAGAACTTAGGATCTCTTGACTCTTACTTCTCCCAGGGCTCGGAGTTTTGCAATTCTGGTAAAGGAGTAGTGTCAAAGCTCATCAGTTCCTTGGAGACAGAAAGCCAGAAGGAAATTAAATTATTAATCTGTGACTAGTGCACTAGGTCTAACAAAAGCCTTCAGCTATGCTGCTTACTCATTTCCATCTATCTCTAAGTAAGCCAAGTCATGACTGATTCTCACCTTCAGGTGGCTAATTGAAAGAGTTTGGTGAGCTAGCCAGTAGTCTTTCCTTTATATGGATTTTTTATGAGGACTGGGCTGTCCACCAAATCTGGAATATTTACTAAAACTCTTATATTTTACCTTTCAGGACCAAAATAGGCACATTTCCATTGGAAGCTTTAACTTTAGGGCTTCTTTGGAGACCTCAGGCCATGAATGATCCCTTGCTGCAGGCCAGTGTTGCTGTGCAGTGTGCCCTACAGCGCAGAAGCTGCTGAATTTGGGGACCTACAGCTTGACGTATTTCTTTGTGCTTTCATTTTCAAACTCCTTTGATAAGGAACTTTTCTTGACTTTTATGGCCTCCTAGGTGCATAAGGAGGCCTTCCTCCAGACTTCAGGAGTTTTATTGTTATATTAGAGAAATGGAATAACTGTTTCATCTTACAACCAAAAGTTTTTACAGAGCTATTATATTTCTCCTTGCCTGTGTTTAATAGTGTTTTATCTGTGCAAGATGATGACATTTGTAATTAACCTTTGAAATCAAGAAATCCTCTTCCCAATTTTTAAATTTCATGCAGGAAAAATGTCCAGGATTTTTATTATTGATGATCACAGGGTAGGAGCATCTCTTCTGTGAAGACAGGCTGGGAGAATTGGGGTTATTCAGCCTGGAGAAGAGAAGGCTTCTCAGAGACCTTGCAGCACATTTCAGTACCTAAAGAGGCTCCAAGAGAGGACTTTTGAAAAGGTCACACAGTGCTAAAACAAGGTGAAATGGCTTTAAACGGAAAGAGGGTAGGTTTAGATTAGAAATTAGGAAGAAATTCAGAATACTGTGAGGGTGATGAGGGACCGGAACAGGTTGTCCAGAGAAATTGTGGATGTCTCATCCCTATGTTCAAGGCCAGGCTGGATGTGGCTTTGAGTAATCTGGTCTACTAGAGAGTGTCCCTGGCTGTTGGAAATAGATGATCTTTAAAATTCCTTCCAAAACAAGCCATTCTATGATTCTATGATTACCTGCAGAGGTCTTTGCCCAAGGTAGAATACAGAGGCCTTTATCCAGTATGCATTTCTTGAATTACTTAAGTTAAAAAGTCAACAATTCAGGTAAACACATTTTGATTCTTGAAGGAATTTCATTAAGGTGTAAAAGTGCTTAATTTCAATTAAATTAAGAATTCTATTTCAAAGAGACAATTATTTTTCTAAAACCGACTTTATATTGATTTCATTTTTTTTCCCGCCTATGTCATATGTCAATGAATCCCACCTTGAGAACATTATGAATTATGACTGGGGAAAAGATCTCTAAAAAACCTCACTTCTTCTGAGTTAGCAACCTCTAGTGCCAATGAGTGGTTTTGCATTGAATTTTCTGAAGCAGAAGAACTGAGAACAATATCAAAAAAGTGAGCAGCCATGGGCTAATAAAAAACCAGTGCAATATTGCTGGAAATTCCAGCAGACATCATGGACAAAAGGAGTCACTTTGAAGATCAGTTGTTGGGCAAGGAATGATGTCAGCTTATATTTTTTCATAATGCAGAGACTTCACATTACCTAAAGAGAATTAAGGACAGAATTGAAATGAAAGTTTTAAAAAATAATTATATTTGACCCACTAACTCCCAAGATGTCTCAATGTTTTGTCCTCATTTTGGCTGTGACTTTATCTCAGAATCTTAACAATTTTTACTGAATGGAAGTTCCATTTTTAAAAAGGAAGTTCTTACTTCTGACTGCTTTTCCCAGTCTCCTGTGTCTTAGATCTGTGGCTTGAATGTCCTCTAAATCAGCGCAGTATATTGTGGCCAAACACTCAGTTTTATTATAAATGTATAGCAATCCCTTTGACAAGTGATTGTTATAAATATTATAAAATGATTGATATAAATATATATAGATATAGATAAAGATATATATACACATAACATTTTCCTACTCTCTTACTTCCTGAATATGAAAAAAAAGTCAGAAATCTGAATGCTCAACATGCCTTCCCTGAAAACAGCTACCTAATTTTCTGGCAGATGAAGCAAGAACATATGAAGAAAAAATCAGGAAGAGAGAACAGAATGGACAGAGGTGAAGTGGAAGCAATCTTACAATGAGTTGCCATGAATAATTGTACTCCTTATTTCATTCATAGAATCATAAAATGGCTTGGGTTGGAAGGGGCCTTGAAGACCATCAAGTTTTATCTGCCTCAACCTGACAGCAACATCTTGGGCCTGACACTCAAAGACTGTCTACATTTTGCTTGTCAGCATCTAAGCAGTATGGCATAGGACATTATACTCAATCTCATTCTTCTAATGACGGCTCAGGAGATGAAGGAAGTAGGTTACCATCAGACATGTAAAGGGGTATTTGGAGACTGGAATTCTTTCCTGGTTTAGAGACGCTACTTCTAAGTCCTAAAGTAACTTCTTTTTTTGGATAGTAATTTGTGTTGAGTCTGTGCTATCAGAAAGCCAGTGGCATGTGGAAAGCATTATTAACCTTTGTAAAACAAGCCGGAGGAGCTGCTAAAACTGAAAGTATAATGATTATTTTGCACTGACTTATGAAATCAAGGTTAGCACAGTCTTAGGAGAAGTCACAGTTCTCATGGTTTCAATTTTGTTAAGTGTGTGCTTATTCTTGTACCAGTGAGAAGCTACCGTGGACACATTTGTCATGACATTTTGTCCACTTCTCCAGATAACGTAAGGATTTTCTCAACTGTTCTGTGCCATCATGAGAAACTCTAAAAGCTTAGCTGTATGAGACACAATAAATTATGTTTTTTTGGTACCACTTTTAGAATGGAATCTGTCTGACTTTACCTTTTCTTCCAGGGTCAAAACCACCCATGCTCTGCTGTCAATTGGTTTGGGTCCAATGCCTGAGGCACAAAAGTTGTCCATTTCTGAGGCTTGGAAAATACTTGAGGTTAGCGCCTTTGGCAATGCATCTTTTTTAGGAATAACCTGTATTACACTATTAAAAGAAATTTCCAATTTTTTAGTACAGTGCTTTTGCAGCTACCAATTCCTTCTCTGGATAGATGAGAAATTGGTTATTATGGAATGAATTGTGGGCAAATTTTATCTTCTTTTCTCCCGTGGTAGTGGGATAAATGCCAACACCATTTTGGACTGAAATTTTGAAGGACATTTACACTTTTCCAAATTGGCCTTGAAACCAGAGGCACCATAGAAGATTAGCCAGGGCTCCATCACTGATCTTGTCTCCAGGCAGCTTTACACATCAGTGTTAAAGCTATAGAAAATATTTGTGAGTAGTAATGCTTTACAAAATCATTTGCTTTGCTGAAGATCTATACCTATTGGGAAGTTTCAGAAGATTCTAAGAGCAATGGGATTTTTTTTCCTTACTAGTGAAGGAGATCAGCATAGGCAGGCACAAATCAGGAGGAGCTTTAACATATTATATTTTAGAGTGATTAAAGTTTTTTTCTTACAAGTGAATAATCATTTATGATTGGTGGAACCTTAAATTTCTAAGCTATTGTATCCTTTGTCATGCTTCTATGTTTAAATATCAAATGCAAGAATTATTTTCAAGAAGAAAATCCACATTCAAAACATGTAGTAGAACTACAAAATACCAAGAAGCAGAATGATATACTTACTAGTGAGGCCTGTTTTATGCTCCTAAACTCCAGATGCAGCATGGAATATGGATTTTGCTGCATCATCATATACTAATGTCAAGGTATTCTGTTAAGTATTGTGACGCATTGAAAAAGTCATTTTATTACTTGCCTTTTGCCATATTGCATGAATATCATGCAAGTAAAATATGTACTCATAGTAGGTAAGACAACAGTCTGGCATAAAACTTTCTGAACGGTAGTCTGATTTAGAAGTCTTATTTAATATTTTGGTTTAAAAACATTCATTACTACAATTTCCCTTTAAAAGTTCTGTAAAAGCAGAAGTCACAAATTTGATGTTACATTTCTGAAGTTCTTTAATCTGGCAGAAATCATGTCAAATGAAGATCAGCTCAGATATTTGGCTTAATTTTTTTTTTGTTTCACCTGTAAAGCTAAAATCTTTTTCTCACACAAGTGTCTTTTTTCCTGTTGATTGTTGCTTTTACAAAACTTAATTGAATCATTAACTGCACTCTAAATAATTTTGATTAAATATTGGCCATTAATCTTACAATAAGTGCTCACATTTTCCTTGTAAAAATACTTTGATTTAATCGATTCCAACAGCACTATAATCGTTACCTAAACATGAGCTTTCATAAGCATATTAATTTATGCTTTAAGACAAACCATGTTGACATGAAAAAGGCAGATGATAGTTTTATTGTCTAAATCACCTTTAAAATGTATGTTCCTTGATTTGAAATGTAAGGTATTTCAAAAGTATTGTGAAGCTGGAGAAATAATGCATTAGCTCAACTCTGGAAGTTTAAGAATTGTTATTCTTTACCCCACTGAGCTTTGTGTAATAAGCAATGGAAAATGCCTTTTCATTTGTGCCATTGATAAAGTTAAAACTTCTTGATTAATACTCTTTTGCAGAAATTAGGTACTGCTATGAATATGTCATGGTGTTTGTAATTTCTTTTGCAATAATGATACAGCTGATAAGGATTTTATTTAATAAAGGTAATTGCAGTTGAATTGTCTGGCTGTAAAATATTCCTTAGGCATCTGTACTGACAAATCTAAAAAATGTGAGAATCTCTGATACTTGACAATGACCTTCAGTGTCAGAATTTATGCAAGCCTTATTCAGGTAAATGGTGCAAAGAAGATGGTTATTCATTGCTGTCCTATTTATATAACATATAAAAATAAGGCCTGTTGATGGTGGGTACAGTGGGCAACTGAATCTCAGTTTTATTTTTGGCTCTGTTAATAATTAACACAGTTTTGAAAATCCTTTATAATCCATATGAAACTTACTTCAACATATACTGGAAGCATTTCAATATTCTGATTATATCCCAAGTCAATTTGGAATAATCAGCTTATTGTCCTACCACTTTAATGTAACAGTCACAAGCACTGCACATGGATCAGCTGCAGGATGTACTGACCATATCAATACAAGTTAAACATAACTGTGAACTTTCCTGGGTGCTGAGATCAGCTGGTAAGAAATGGCCCCACCAGTCTATATTTACAGAACGGAGAATGAATGCAGCCTGTCTGCTGGGAACAGTCCTCAAAACACATGACATGTCAATCCATGTTCAGGATATATTTGGGAGAGTCATACCAGGATCCCAGTCTAGAATTGTGGCAGGGTCTTAATAAAAAAGAAAAAAAAAAAACACGAAAAAAAGATAAACTATAGTCTCCCAATAGCAGATGTTCTACAATACTGTCTATAATTTTTCAAACTATGTACCCTTGCTTTGCCAATTGTCTTGGACAGATTGCTGGTTGCAGTGGGACTTCTTTGATTATTAGCGAGAGAAGAACCATGCAAGGTGTTCTAAAAAGGAAAACAAAGGGAGGGAGCTGGCCTCTTCTCCCCGGTAACAAGCCATATGACAAGAGGAAATGGCCACAAGTTGCTCCAGGGGAGATTTAGATTTTATTAGCAAAAATTTATTACCCAGAGGTGTTGTAAAGTACTGGAACAGGATACCCAGAGTAGTGGTGGAGTTGCTATCACTGGAGGTATTTATTTAAAAGACATGTAGATTTAGGGGATGTGGCTTTGTGGTAGACTTGGCAGTGTTTGTTTTAAGGTTGGACTCGATGATGTTAGAGGTCTTTTCCAACCTAAACAATTCTGTTCTTCTATGATTCATGAAATTCAAGAACGCAGGAGGAGAGAATAGAGAGACAAAGGAGAAAAAGGTCAGTCAGAGGATATATATCTGCACTTACACAAGTAGATAAATATTTGTATATGCTAACACACTGTTTCTGAGTACTGGAGAACAGCGGTTCTGGTGATGCAAAGGAGATCTTCAACTTGGTAACTCCCTTGTCTTTAAGCATTTCAGTGGCTTCATTAGCTTCAGAATGTGGGATCTAAAGACCAGATGTTCTCTGTCGGGGTTTGACTCCTTCACTGGAGGAGGTGACAAATTTTTCACAAGTGCATGGAATATTTAAAAAATGTGAAGAAATTTTAATGCTCACAGAGACCCTATGCATTCTATTGAGTTTACATGCTACATAAAAAGCCAGCTGTGTCGTGTGGCTATATCATACAAGGCAGGAAGAAGGAATCCTTGCGCATACCATCCATGACAAAGTCATTGGAAAATGCACATTTCCTCTGAAAATTTTACTTATCTATTTTCTCAAATGAATATGAAATATCCACTGGGTGTGATTGTGCAGCTACTGTAAGGTGTTGAAAAACAATTGAAATCAAGGGGAGATTTGGAGCCTGAAGAACTAGCTGAAGATCTTTGCGCTATTTCCATAAGCAAGAGTAAGACACTTACAGGACTTTTAAGGTTAGCACTTAACACTATACATATTCATTACATTGCTTGCTCCTCTCCCCTCCCTCCCCCCCCTTTTTATTGTCTTTCTCATGGATATCTGAATTCTTTAGGTACTGTTTTGTATTCGATAACTCTAATTTTGTTTTAATTCCACAGGGGTCAGGTCCTCCACTAAGTTTATGTTTAGCTTTTTTTTTCTCCAGGTGTCATTTCATTGATGAGTAAAATTTAGTTAATGGTAGCAGTGAGATACCTTAGCTGATTCAGGGACATATTTCTATTTTGCTAACAATCTTTTTTTTAAAGAATTTCTTTCTAATATTTAAGACAGAGTAATCCATTGTGGGCTGATCATAACTTTGATCCTGGTCTCAACCCTGATCACTTTGGCATTGATTTAACATTATTTTTGCCTTACTAGGCCAACTAGGATAAAACCTGTCATGTGCATTCATCTTTGTTAAAAGATGAATGAGTAAGACAGGCTTTAAAAGCATTTTAAAGAGCAAGGTGCTAGAACTGCATTCTTAATCTGCATTCCTTCCTGCTGTCTTATGGGTTGTTCTGAAAATGTGGTTTTTAGAGGTCAGATCACTTTTCTT
Source organism: Calcarius lapponicus (assembly GCA_039654755.1). Taxonomy (NCBI): domain Eukaryota; kingdom Metazoa; phylum Chordata; class Aves; order Passeriformes; family Fringillidae; genus Calcarius; species Calcarius lapponicus. Next base: position 45,487,409 of record CM077462.1, on the reverse strand, counting down.
CAGGTTTTTAAAAGGGATGAAAGCCATAAATTAAATGGCCTATGGTATAAGTTCAAGAGCTAGTCCATTTCAGCTACAAACACCCTATTCCCTTGAAAAGTTATGACTCATCAAAACCAAGAATTATATCTAATTTCTAGAACTCTGGCTAGTTTAGCTCTTATCCATTTGTGGATTGAACTTTGCCATTTATAATAATAAAAAAAAAAAATACCAAAAACCAACGAACAACAAAAGCCAACAGAAAATTTCAACCTTCCCCCTCAAATTCTTTTTAGTTCCATTAGTTCAGGACAGACAAGTAAAATCTCCTGAAATAGAAAATTCTTAAAGGAGGTCTTGGTTGTGTTATCTACAGGGCCATTGTGATATACCGTCATCTTTTATTCTACTCTAAATTAGGAGTCAAAGGATCGTTGACATAGTGTGACATATTGTAATTAGCTGTCCAGAGTCATCTCTAAGTGAGAAAAAAAAGGAAAGTAATGAATTCCTTTGAAGTGCTGTGAAAAATACACAATAACAGGAGGAAGAATTCTCAACATGGTCAAGCAAGCTTGTCCAGCATGACAAAAATAGAAGTGCTCATTGAAATACTAGGTCTGAAAATTGCCTGGCTTTGTGGAGAAACTACCTCTTTGTCAGTACCCTTGTTCTCAGGTGAAGAAAAGAGATCCGAGGATATGTGCTTCACACTCCGTTTTCTTTATAAGTGTCAGTTGGAGTATATTTTTCTAAATACATATCCTGAGTTTTGTTAAAATTAAATTAAGAGAAACAGATATATAATGTTTTAAATCACTTCTTTGTGGACATTAGGTAATGCTAGACAAACAGTGAGATTATGCTGAATAACATTGTCTAAGCAGCCTGTCACTGCCTTTTCCTTCTGTTTTTCCAGCAGACAGTCTCGTACAATAGATGTAGAATGGGGATTTGAGTTACAGTGTAATGTAAGATTGCATTTGGCACTTGGATTAGGGCCCTAACTTCCAATTCTCCTCTGGTTTGCTGTAAAAAACTAATAAGTATGTGTCAGATCCTTTTCTCTTTTGCAGAGGCTTGTGACAGGGATAAACCATAGTCTCCTGTTATTCTTGTTAGCTGAAGGCTCAGTGATCGGGTGCTGTACTCTTTCGCTCATTTATTCAGCACTGCGCTACCTTCAGTTGTGAGTTGATTTGAAGTTACTTTAACATTTGTACTCCACAGGGAAGATTAGAACATTTCCATCGTTTGAAGGCTTTCTCTTAAGATTTTGAGTATGGCAGGATAGTCATGGCATTCCAGATCTGGAAGAAAAGTCAGTGACTGACTCATTAAACAAAACTTTGTCCAAAAACAGAACCCAGAAACCAGAATCAGGAAACTCATGGCCACTATTGCCTGGGACTCGTGACATGGAAATTTTATATATACATGGTTTTATTATCTTTGATACTGGGTCCATGCCTCCGCATGTGTCTAACAGTACATAGTACCACCTGAACGGGATTTAAAAAACAAAAAAGTTTGGGTTCAATTAGCTCTAGCAGGGTCAACTAGTCTCCTCATCTAGATGAGTAGAATAAACTAGGCATTTCTAGGGTGGGATTCATCTCATCCTAACCTAAACTGAACCAAAATAGTACACACGAATCATACCACAGAAGTGCTTCTTTCTCGTCATTAACTGCAGAGGGAATCTAAGCAAATATATCAGATGATGACATCAAAAGTTTATTGTTGTTCTTCCTTCTAGCTCTCTGGGGGGTTAAACATTGGGTACCTTCTCAAAGCATGTATAACAGACTGAAGAGGTTGGCCATTGCATAAATGTAACTTTATTTAGAAGAAAAGTCTTGTTAGTGTCTTTGTGTCCCATTTCATAACAAAGTAATAGCCATGGTAACCAACAGTGGACAGTCTGTTGGCTTACACGACCACAGTGATGCCTGGATGGTTGGTGACACCAGCATGCCTCCTCCTAATGTGCTTCTGTGCAGCATCATGAAGCAAGAAAGAAATGGACAGAGAAGACAGCAAGACTATCTCATACCAGGGGAAGAGGGATACTTGCAGCATGTCTGTGGTATAAGACCTCTTTCCCTCTGCTGACACCTGATATATGATATACTCACTTGTGAATGACTTATGATTTTCGTGGCTGATGGATTTAATTCGAAATCCATCATTGGTCATTTAAATGAATGTTTGCAATTCATCAGCTCCAGATATGCTCATACAATTCTTTTGCACTACTGAAAACTGGAATTGTTTCATTCCTATCATTTATATTAAGCTTAAAAAAGTGTTTCTAACTACTTATGGCATACAGTGAATCAAATTTTCTCTTTGTTGTACTATGAAAAACTCTTATTTCCTACAGGAAACAGGTGATGTTTTTAGAGTGAAAATGTGAATAATTAAGGTTTGAATGACATGATGCTAACTGCTTTGGGGTGTCCCGTTTGCAGTTAAGAGAGAACTGTTGAGCTAGTTTAACTTCATGGTTTATGCTGTCATCACACATCTCTTTGTTTGCTCTCCTGCTACTATATGTCAGTGGAACATTGCTCTGCTCTCTTTTTCCTGAGTAACTACATACTGAAAGTGGTATAGCATATAAAAGTTAGTTTCATGGTGCCAGTACAGCCTCCTGAAGTACTTTTTATTATCTTGTTATTTTTAGAGAAGTTAAGAGTTTTGATGAAGAAGTCCCTTATGATATTATCCATGCCAAGTTTTTATACCAACAGATTTTCAGAGACAGTGGAGAGGATTGCTGATCCATGGTTTTACCTGAAGAAATCTCATGCAAAATAAAGGAAGACACATCAGAGATGTTTTAGGACAAAATAAAGGACAGAAACCCCTTTTTCATCCATTGGTTTTGATTTGCTGTTTTGTGTACTAGCAATTTGATTCTAAGAGTAGCAGCAGTTTGCAGTGACATGCTCAGCAGTATAAGGTACTTATTGGTAGGTCAGCACCAATGGATCTAACTTGGTGTCATTCTTTACATCTCCCAGGCTGCAAAGTGACCTCTCCTGCTTTATGGCCTGTCTTTGAATATTCTGTTGCTGGTAATGTTTTCTGCTTTTTCAGCCCTGATTCTGTGTTTGACTAAACTCAGCTGTGGTGACAAGTAGATCAATATCACAAACTTACTCATTCTCAGGAGTAATATTAATCTAAGACTGCTCTTACTTAATTTTACAGACACCTGCCTTTGAGCCTATCACTACTAGACACCAAGCTCTGTTGTGGGGTCAACACAGGCTTGAGAGGCGGGCCTGTGAAAACCTCATAAAGTTCAAGGAGTCCAAGTACAGAGTCCTGCACCTTGGTCAGGGAAATCCCAACTACAAGTAGAGGCAGGGTGGGGAATGGATTGAGACCAGCCCTGAGAAGGACTTGTGAGTGTTGGCTGAAGAGAAGATCAACATGAGATGGCAATGAACACTTGCAACCCTGAAAGCCAACTGCATCCCGGGTCGCATCCAAAAGAAACCTGGCCCACAGGCCATGCTATGATTCTGTGATTCTGAAGGTTTCCAGTAATTTATCTCTGGCTTTTCTGTACTGTAGAAGCATTCTGTATTCATTGAAATTAGAATTATTTGATTATTCTTTGTATTTGTATGTCCTTTGGCTGATACTCAAGCTGCTAATAGTTTTTCCTGCGCACATTGAGGAGAAAAACAAATATATATCAAAATTAACACTGATTTATGATGAACACAGTGCTCATAGGAAAAGCTGCACAAATAGAAAGCAGTTGTGTTGCTCTGGCTACAGGGGGTTTGTTCAATGTAGCTACTCTTTCTGCCACTCCTCATCCTTGTTTTGCACAGGTTGGTTCCTGAGCCCCTCATGTCATAGAGGCTCCCTTTAACAAAAAGGAGTCTGAGTTCTTTGCTTTCACAAATCTGTCGAAATTCATTAGCACTGAACCTATGAAACTGCAGCACTTGGGATGTTATTTAAAAAAAATTGAGAAAGAAGTTTCATAAAAGTTGGCAGTATCCAGTTGCAAATAAGATTCAATGTCACGCTGCACATTTACATGACATAGAAATCTCTCAGGTAATGCTCATTTATGAGAAATTTGGCTTCTGATAATTGAGCAATTATTGGTGACCCTTTCTTGAATACACCATTCAGATTAGCCCTTCTCAGGACAAAAAAGTACCGTTTTTTAACATTAAAAAGAAAAAGAAAGTAGTCTCAGAATGGAACACCATAATGAGTATCAGTAATTCTTCCAGTGGGAATTATTCATGATTATGTCAACATTTCTTAGACAAATTCTAGTTCTGAGAGAGAAGAATGAGACCCAGAGAGCTAGGATTCTAATTCTGATTCTAATTCTAATTCTGTGAGAGAAAGAGAGAGAGAGAGAGAAGGAGAGCCACAGAACTAGGAGCAGAAATTTTACAGCCCATTTTTAAAAAATAAATGTATTGTATTGGTCTGACAATAAAGTGGCAAGATTTGGCCTAGGAGTGATTGACAGCTCTTTCTAATGTCTAATTATATGCAATGACAAATCTACCAGGATAAAACCCCAAAGGGGGTGGGTGAAGCATTAAACATCTGGTATTGAAAATGATGAACCCATTACCTTTCTGAAATACACTGGTTTTATTCTGCTTCAGAATTTAGTGGATACTTACAATTTTTATACTCTTTCTTTGTTAGTCTTCATCCAGTTAAATGACAGAGTAAGGAGAGCAGAACTTAGTCCTTGTTGGAGTCTCCCTGTCATTCAGAAATCTTCTTATAATTAAGGATAGTTTTTAAAGAGATTTCATACTCTCAGTGTGAATGCTACAAATCCCAGCACTGACTGCAGTTGTACCTTCTGTATTAAATACACACAGGTTAAAATACAGACCCAGTTCAGGGAGCAAGGATTAGAACCCATAACTCTCCTCCCAGCTTAGTGCACTAATAATAGGCTGAAGTCTGTTACTCCCTCTTTGTAGAACAGCTTCAATAATCAGAGCATAAAATTAATTTCCTCACCGCAAGCAATCTGTGAACTTGTGGAAAGGCAAAAGATACCAGTGTGTACTCTACCAAGCCAAAAAGGGTACACAACAAGTCTCACATTTTTTAAAATTCTTTTATGTAGAAAAGGGCTGTGTACTGTGGCTGCCTCTTTCATTTGTACTTTGTCTTTTGCTTGCATCTGTCTACTTGGTTTTAAATAGCATGACCAAAGCAAGTATTCCAAAATGCAAATTATGAGTACACAGAGGTGTTCTCCAGACCCTTCCTTGATTACTGACAGTCCAGAAAATGGATTTGATTTGCATATACACTTCTCATGTTGTTTTAAACCAGAATTTTTTCTGTGCTTACAGGTTATGGTTTTCATAGATTCATAAAATGGTTTGAGTAGGAAGGGATCTTAAAGGTCACCTATACCAACCCTCCTGTCATGGTCAGGGACACTTTCCCCTGGACCAGGTTGCTCATAGACCCATCCAGCCTGTCCCTAAACAATTCCAGGCATGGGCCATCCCCAAGTTCTCTGGGCAACCTGTTCCAGTGACTCATCACCCTCACAGTAAAGAATTTATTCCTAACATCTAAATCTCTCCTCTTAGTTTAAAAATCTTTTCCTTTGTTGTATACCTTCATGCTCTTGTAAAAAGATACCCTCCCTTTTCTATAAACTACTTTTAAGTACCAAAAGGTCTCAATGAGGTTTCCCCTGAGCCTTCTCCAGGTGCATAACCCCAGCTCTCTCAGTTATGTCTTCACAGGACACATGCTCTGATCATCTTTGTGGCCTTCTTGTGAAAGATATGGCACATCTTTCTTGTGCTGAGGATGCCAGATCTGGAAAGAGTTCTCCAGGTGGAGTCTCATGAGGGTTTGCTGTCCCAGAGTAGGGCAGCACAATCATCTCCCTCACCCTGCTAGCCATGGTCTCGTGTTCTCTGGGCTCAAATACGCACTGTTGGCTCATGTCCAGCTTTTCATCCGCGAGAATGCTTAAGTCCTTCCCTTCAGGACTGCTGTCAATGACTTCTCAGTACTTCTGTCTGGGCTTGCTCTGACCCACATGCACTTGTTGAACCTCATGAGATTCCTATGGCCATGCTTCTCATCCAGTTTCCCCGAATGGCGTCCCTTCCTTCTGTTGTGTCAACTGCACTGCTCAGCTTGGTGCCATCTGCAAACCTGCTGAGGGTGCACTGGATCCCACTGTCTGTGTCATTGATGAAGAAATTGAAGAGCACCAGTCTGATGACAGAACCCTGAGGGACACCATCTGCCTCCACCTGGATGGAGAGGCATTGACCACAACTGTCTGAATGCATGCATGCATGCATGCATGCATCCATCCATCCATCCAATCTCTTATCCACTTAATAGTCTACCCCTGTTTGTGACTGTGTTGAAGGCCTTAAAGATGTCTGCATGGATGATATCAGTTGATCTCCCCTTATCACTCCATTGTAAAAGCCACCTGCTTGGTCAAGCACAATTTTCCCTTGGCAAAGCCATGCTGGCTTTCTTGCATCATCTTCTTGTCCTGCATATATGTGCCTTAACCTTGCTTCCACAGGGATCTGTTCCATGATCTTCCCAGGCACAGAGGTCAGGCTTGTAATTCCCTGGATCTTCCTTTCTCCCTTTTAAAAAAATAAAGGTGTTTCAATTTTTCGAGTTAATGGCTTCTCCTGGCCACTATGGCTTTTCAAATATGATAGAACGCATTTGGCAACTACATCAGGACCAGCTCCTTCAGGACCCTGGGATGTTTGTCATCAGGCCCCATAGACCTGTTCTTGTTCAAATTAATCAGTTTGTCTCAAATCTACTCTTTGCTGACAGTGGTTGGGAATTTTCTCTCCCAGTGCCCACCTGGAGTTTCAGGAAATTGAGAGATGTGGGAAACATGACTGTTAGTGTAGACTGAGGCAAAGAACTTGATGAGTACCTCAGCATTCTCCATAAATATCACCAATTCTTCTTATTTATCAGAGGGATACACTTTTCTTGGCCTTTCTTTTCTGACCTATGTATTTATAGAAGGAATTCTTGTTTCTGTTTTGTTTCTGTTTTGTTCATTCCAGGATAATTTGTCTTTTGAATTTTATTAGAAAGCAGTGTGTGGCAATGTTCATTATCATGTGGCCTCCCACTTGCTTTGTATCACTATGGAACTTTTTTCTCTAATAAGAACAATCCTAGAGGTAGAAGACTCAGAGTATTGATGTTTCAATGTGATTCTATGTTTATTTTTAACACTAAAAAGATAGTCCTCATTTTGATTATATTTTTTTAATTTCACATAAATTTATTTTTTCATTGACTGAAGTTGTAAGAATGTTGAGGTTTGTTACATTAATCAGTATAATTTTGATCCTTTTTCCGTTATCAAAAATCAAATGTTGTGATCTATAATCCCTCCTTCCTGCTATTTCTGTGGGCAAGGGAGGGCTTGTACTGAGAAGAGAACCAGTGCAACAGTTCTGAGCTTTGTCTCAGTATGGAGTCACTGCTGACATGGTGAAGATAATAAGATTACAGGATGTGATCACTAGTGCGACAGCAACTCATATAGACAAGATCAGCTTTTTTACAGCCTAGCTCTCACCCATGCTGCCAGTGGGATAACTGTGATAATGCAGAACTCAGAAAAGGGATACGGAACGCAGATGGTGCATGGGACAAGGGATTGGGGTCCCTTGAACTCTCTCGCCAGAGTTACACATTAATACTGAATGTAGAAAATGTAAACAAAAATTAAATGCATCTGTGTAATGTACAGCCACATTTGTACTTGTGGACAGTTTCTAATCAGAATACTTATTGCAGTATGTTCAGTTCTCAGTCTTTACACTCAGCTCTGTAATATGACTGCCTACCTCTGTCATTAGTTTTTCCAAATTTATGGCAACCTCATTGCCCTAAGCCTGGCCCCCAGTGTTAAAGAAATTAAATAACACGTTGATGTTGATTAGGATAATTCAAGAGAGAGGGAAGAAATGTGTGGCTATCAGAAGCCTGAAGGATGAGGAAAAGAGTATTCTGTGCTGTGTCTTACCTCTCTGCCTCTCTAGGTCTGCAATAGTACTTCATGGAGATATGTGTGATATAGTTTGATAATGCCTTTAGTATTTAGTATAGTGCACCCAAGGAGATATAGGAAGAGTCATACAAACAGACACAAGGGCAAGACAGGTGCCATCATTCTTAATATGAGCTTTGTCAAAGTGTCTAGATAAAACTTCTTTGTGTGTATTAATGCTTTTTATTATTTTTTCCACAGGTATTCTTATCAGTAATGCTAAAACTGAATTTTGGTTTCCGAGTAGTTTAGTACTGTATGAATTGTGTTGTTTCTGTCCATCTCTTCTGGCTCTTCACTTGTCTCAGTTCTTTTAATCTCACATTTCAAAACTGGCAAAAGTACCATCCATCATAATGGAGCTTGAAAGGACTGTCCAAGGGACTAAGCACTCGATTGGGCAAATTTATTTAGCACACTTGAAGAGCATTACTATGGTCTGAAAGCAAAGGGATTCCTTCCTCTCAGTTTGCTGATATTTCTTTTTCTCTTTGTGGGCAGAACCAAACGCCTCTGAATGATGCGCCAATTAAAAAGAAAAAAAAAAAACCCAAAAGCAAAAAGCAACCTAAGCAAAGGCTACAGATACTCAGTTCCCAGTCAGTTTGAGTAAAGTGTTTTCCTTTGTTCTGACCTGTTTCTCAGGAGAATTGAACAGATGGATATCTCCCAAAATAGAGACAAGTATAGAAAGCTCTTATGCAAAAAAAAAAAAGATGCAAAGCACATTCTAAGAATTTAAAATGTCTGATAGTGTTGAGAATAGACAATGAAGGATACAAAGCTAGGCAGGGAAGAAATCACAAATGTAATACAGAAAGACAAAATATGGACAATTCATCAATTAAGAGGGTTGAAAGGGATAGTAAAAAGGTAGGGAAAGAAGAGCAAAAATATTGAGGGACAGCAGGCCTTCTTGATGTGAAAGAAAATGTCTTTCGGGTGACTCACACAGTCTCTGAAAGGCAGAAATTACATAGGTGGTACACACTGAACAAGGAAAGTGAATGGGAGAGTGCAAATATTGTCTGCAGTGACTTGGGACAATGGACACAAGGCAAGTCCTGTTCCTGTGTATCACAGAAGTGCATGGAATTTCACAGCCTGGAAGAAGACTGCTCGCCAGTGGGACTGGTTGTAGCATGGAAACCAATGAGTGATTAGTAATTCACTTTTTTTTAGATTAAAATATAATTAAGAGTTTGTTCTTTCAATGTTTTAACTTCTGTTCTAGGACAGTTTTTAGAAAGAAACACATGGCTGTGAAGAACAGTGACTGGCCTATAAGATGAAGTTTAAGTAGGATACAGATCCAAATTCACTGGCTGTGAGTCTTTGCAAATCCATTTTAGCATTTCAGCTGAAGCAGCTGTTGCTTTAATCCTCCACAGGCTTCCTTCCACCACAATACCTGATTTTTCCCAAGGTCATGTTTTCATCTCCAAGTTCCTCTGTGAACAGGGGAACGGCATCAAGAGCTTTCAAGTCTCTGGATTCTCATGTTCATGTCTGAGCATCCAAGTATGTTTGTAGTATCTCTTAAGATAATTAAATTTTGAATATACATGTATATACACATACATGCATACATACAAACACATTTTGTGGTCTTACAAAAGGCTGGATAAATGCTTTTATGCTACCTTGGATACCTTAATATTATCTTGACATTTACTATTTTCTGAAGTGTCTAATAGAGTCTATAAATGCTATCCATACTCCTTTTTTTCTTGAAAATCTTAAGCACTCTTTCTTGGATTTGTGAGATAGAGAAGAATTAGAAGATTTTTTTTTCTGTGTTTCCTAACTGAAGCTTGTGGGATCAATCTTTTTGCATGAGGGAGGGGGGAGGAATGAAGTGATAGGACAAGATGATAGTATCCATTTTGTTCTAAAAACTTATGAGTCTCTTGGCCTGTTTTGGGCAGATTTTAGGAGAAGAAAAGGCAACATTTTCACAAACAATGGAATTCAAGGAAGAGTCTCTAATTAGGCTGTTCCTGAATGAAGAAATACAAGATTTCATCTTCCCTTAAAGCACATGTAGCCCAAGGAGAGAGACACTACAACTGTCCTAATCTATAGGAAACTAGCTAATCAAAGATTGTGCATTAATAAGCATCAAAAATTCAACTTTTTGATCTAAGTTTCTCTAGTGAAGAAGTCTGATAAGACTAACAAAGATCAAATTTAGGCCTTATATCTGTAATAGATGTTAAAAATTTAAGAGGAATTCAAGACACAAATTCGTTAAAGGCCAGGGTTCCTTAGTTCAGTTTTTGAAACTACTTCTTGTCTCAATAAGGCAGCTGGTGATGGATTAGATACTACTGCATCACATTCTGCTCTATATTAGGAAAGCTGTGAGAAGTTCAATTCTCAAAACTTTGATAATGGGTCATAATCTTCCTGACAGTATTTTAAAAATATCCAACACTGATCTAACTCTCTGCTTACTGAAACTGAAAATTAATATCAGTTTCATGAACTTGTTTATTCTTGGTGCTTATTACTTAGCAATTCATGGTAGGACGGTGGTTTGAATTTGGTCTAGTAGTGAATTAGACTAATTTCCATCTGACACACAGAGCAATTTTTAGATTTCTTTGATAAACTAAGATTTATTCTCAGAAAACAGGGGGCAGAAGTCCACCTGCTGCCAGGAATCTTATCTTGCTATGACAGCAGGAAGCCCAAGAAGGGACATGGCCTACAACCACAATATTAATTCCATTAGTCTCACGGAGTGAGACTCTACTAAATGCTGCTCAGTGGTGCATCCACTCTGCTCACACCTCACGTTTTCTTGAGCAGACTGTTGTGCCATATCTATGAAGCACTTGGTCCATGGCTTCTTTGAACCTCAGATAAAAATTTCTTGTTTTTGTGTGTGTGTGCATGTGTGTGTGCACAGGTGAGAAGGAGGCATAGTGGCGATGCTTCAGCTTGCAGAAAGTGTTTTTATGTCATTAAACTGATGCAAGTTATGCATAACCTATCATATGGCACATGAAAAATGAGATTATTTAAGGGTATAAACCTTCCAGCATCGTGACAGATGACTCTGGTGGGGAGCAATTCAAAGCTTTCAGGAAGATGCTCCTGAAGTCTCTCAGATCCTATCCGAGTCCTGCTCCAAAGGGAACTAGATGATTTGGTATGCAGTGACTGGATGAATTAACATTTGTGTAGTGGGGATGACAGGAGAGTAGGGGATCAGGATCTGCTTTTGGCAGTGCAGGAGCATTCATTGCCTCTTCGTAAGTAAAGCAGGGATTGAATGACAAGGCATTGCTTTGCTAATTAGATCCACAAGGCAAAACAGAGATCCTATCCAGATCCATAAAGAAACCCACTCCTGACATAAGCTGTTCCTTTTCTTTGCCTGAACAGTGACTGGGAGGGTCAGCACAGCCAGGAGGATGCTTAAAGAAGAAAATGATTTGAAGGTGACTGTTTGATCTAAGGCACTGACACAGTTTTTCTTACTAAAAGGGATACAACCAACAATACCATGTTTTTTACAACTGCTTATTCAGCATTTCTAGTAAGGGAGGGGTTTTGTTGTTTTTTTTAAGGAATAAATATTTAGGAAATACATAATTTTAATCTAAATAAATAGGTGCATCAAAATCCATTACATGGGTATACTTCTCCTAATTGCTTTAAACTGTAGTTATTGAACATTTGCCTTTGGTAATAATTTCAAAATTAAAATAATTTCAATTTCCTTTCAAATGCCTTTCCATTTAATTCTCCTCATTAAAAGCAGTAAGTAGACTGCCCATACCAACTCATTTTTTGGGGATAAAAAGAATAAAACTGTACATCAGAGGCCAAGTGTAGGATGCAGGGAATGATACAAGAGCATAATTTAAAACCCCTTTAAATTCAAGTTAATTAAAATAAAGATAAAGGAATGAGAAAAATAATGGAGAGGAAGGTCTCTCACATTCAATTCATCAGAAAGATTCTGGATACACAAATATTTTCTATTAAAACCACTTTTCTTGTGGTTATTTCCAGCAAGTTTGTATGTATCCAAGCTCTTAAGGAGTTAATCTCTTTCAGCATGTCAACTTGTTTCTTCCACATTTACTGTTTGAACAGAAAAATTCCAAGCCTCTCATGAGACTGGTCTTAGTTATGCTAGATGCTCTCTGAACACAGAGCAGTGTCTTCAGTCTCCCTGGTATGGGATATGGCAGGAATTAATGCTGCCTGGAATAAAAGCTGTTAGTTTCATATGTCAAGACAGTTGTTCTAAAAAAAAAGTGCATCAGAAAGGGGATATTATGGGACAATCCCAACTCTTATGTCAAGTCATACCCTCGTTCAAAAACACACAACCAACAAGTTGCCTCAGGTTAAATATCCAGCCAAGTGGAAGCTAATAAATCTTTAGATTCGGTTTATTATTTTTCTTCCTGAAGTTACTGTTAGTACTTGTCAGTGACAAAAAAGAAAAAGAAAAAAAATAAAAGCCTCTGTTTTTCAGCCTTGTTGGTAGCCTGCTGATTTTCCATACTCTGCTGTGTTCCCTGGGTTATCTTCTGTCCTACTTCAGCAGTTTTGACAGGTGTATGTGGATCATAGTGTTGACTGCTTTCCATGTGTTTTGGTCCTGCTTAAGAAGCTGCTGTGCTATCTACGACATTTTTTTCCCACTGCAGGAATAGAATTGCACTTTCCATTAAAATTCTTTGGCTTTAGAAAGATGCACCTAGAAAGCAACATCAAAAGAACTCTACTGGCTAGCCTTCAATTACTAAAGTATGTATATTCACAGTTGGGGTAAAACCTGCAGAATGTTCATTGGTACTCTCTGTGGGTAGTTTTAAGGCATTGACAAAGTATAAGTAGGCAACACAGCTTTGATTTTCAGCTGTGCTGTCTACTTTGTTTCAGTCAGCAAAGTAATATTCCTTTCATTAAATATTTAATTTGAATTTTCCATGTTTAACTGCAATTTTTTTCAACTTGATAAAAAATCTTGTTCGCTTGGGGCCATTATAGTTGCACTATCATTTTGTGCTAAGTCTGCCTGTTTTTTTTCTCCTTCTTTCTCTCTCTCTTTCTTGCCCTATTTTTTTTTTGCTTCTCTGTTATTTTCCTTTTTCTTTTTTCTTTTTTTCTTCTATGTCTTCCTTTCTTTGTGTTTCTTTCCTTTCCCTTCCTGCATTCTTTCCTTTTTTTCTTACCTTCTTTTTTGACTCAGCACTCCTCTCTTTCTCATTCTCTCCCTCATCCTTCATTTGCTGCCCATTCTTCTTAATAGGCCACTGTATGTCCAAATACTTTGAAACAAAGCATTAAAGAAGTAAATTTCTTAGGAAAGCATGCTCCCCCTTCTGTTCTTCTCTATTTTATTACTTTTTACCTCCAATGAAGTTACTTGCTACATGGCTCAAGCCTTATTGATAAAGGGTATTTGAAGAAAAAAAAGGTAAGGAGAAAATACTCAAGAAAACACTTGATGTCAAGTCTGTTGATGCCAACAGTTTTTTTGGTTTTTTTTACACAAGAAAAATAGACAAGACTGAAGCCCAGCAGGATATCAGGACTAATCTAATTTATTTTTCAGAACTTGACTTTTCTCATAGCCTGCTAATATTTTGTCTCCAGCAACATCAGTAATTCACAGAAGAAAGCAGATACAGAGGTTATTTTTATTAGTCTTTTGGTAAATCTGTGAATGACTGTGCCTGTCAAAGGCTTCTTTTTATTCAGGCCAGCAATAATTTCTTCTGCATTAAGTAGTCCATTTGTATAAGTGGAGGTCATTAAAACTCTTATGAGAGCCTCATGGATTAGATTTGGATGAGTTTCAGTTGGATATGTTGCTATTCCCCATGTCAGATGTGTAATATTATTTCTGAAAAATGTTTACAGCACTGAAGATAAGGGAAGAAGGATGGTATTGTCATGCTTTCTCCAAGGTTTTACATAACTCTGATAAGGATTTACTTTATACACTGTATTTCATATGAATAAGAAAAAAAATCCCCCTATATTTATCTTCACAAAGTTTTCACAGATAAAATTCAGTGCAATGTTTGTACAAAGCTCCTTAAAATACTCAGCCTAAGGCTGAAAGAAGAAACAAAAATATTTGAGGTTATTGTACTTCAGGTCTGAAAAAACCTCCAGTGTGTTTTTGAAGTACCTAGCTTATCACCAATTCTTCAGTTTTTGTGGAATGATATCTTAGATTCTTGGAGATCTTTCCCAGATGGATGTTAAGAAGTCTGCATTGTAAAAAAAAAAATCCTAGATATCTCTCCTGGCATAAGGAGGCTTTGAAGCAACACCAGCCACAATAATCCATTTTTAAGTGTTAATGATAGCGAATGTAACTGATATGCAACTGGGAACTAAAATTTTCTTTTTCCTGTGTCTGAAAGCCTCCCAGGAAATTATGGATGGGAGATCTAAAATAAAGAATTACTTAAAAGGAAAAGTCATCTGTCTTTAATATTTAATCATACCAATGCCATTTCATTGTCCTAGAAAGATTGTGTATGAAAACGTTGTTCATGTTCCTCATAGTTTTGCCTAAAGACAATGTCAGCTCCAAAGAGCTTGCCATCTAAGTAAATCATAGAGATACACAGAATAGGTAAACATACTAGCCCAGCCATCTCATCCTCTTATAAAACTGTGCTTTATGGGCTGCTTTGCTAATTAAGGCTCTCTACACTTCACAGATAGACTCTAGCATAATACTAAACTTCTAATCTCATAGCTTCATTCATCCTCATCTACACCCACTGATTTCTCCTTCCTTTTTCTACATTCTCTTCCTCAAAGTGGTGTGGGGATAAAATCCACTTTTATCTGTTCTATTGCCAAATTGAATGACTTAGCAATCTAAGACCAATTGACTTTCAGTATATCTTAAGCTCATAAACATATTTTAACAAGTCCTTCTTGGCTATTCTTCAGTCTTATTCTGACTGATAAGTGTGCCTTAATTTGGGGCTGAGTCAAACGATTTTAGAAATCTAAATTTACTGGTGAAACCTGAAGGTTTTTTTCAAATTATAGAAGAAACAGTTCGGTGTCCAGGAAAGTGATTCAAACAGTCCACTTTTAAATGCAAAGGAACAGCTCAGAAAACTGCTTTTAGGAACAACTGAATTACACATAATCTCATGCTTCTTCATTTTACAACAAAGATTTCCTTTGGGTTGTGTTGATAATAGCATATGAGCACAATATATTTGTTTAAATTACTTAGTAATATTTAATTATTATTTTTTAAAAGAAATGGTGTCTCATTTATATTAAATATCACTCTCCCATACAACTCACAGACTTGTTTAGGAGTTAAGAGAGGCTGGGTACCTTTCACAGAAGTAAGGCTGGAGTCAATCCTCTTTCAGGAGAGTAAGAATATTATCTAGTACTCCTATGCCTGTTGGACCCAGTGTCAGAGACCAGTTCTGGCCTTATTTAGTCAGCTAGTATAGGTATGCCCCACATGAACTAACCTATGGTTTCCATGCATACAGAGGTGCAAAAAAAACCTTGAAGAATACCATTCCTAAAGCCGGACAACAGTGTTTACTTCAAAATATTGTAATAGGAATAATTAGTATGATAGCCAAGAGAGGGCAAGTATAGCATTAATTAAATGATTAACTGAAATTTCTTATAATTGACTTTGCCTTCTACTCCTTGAGCTACAGAAAATTGCCTGTAGAAGTATGGAAAAGTGGCAGAAGCACAGCAGGAGTCCCAAAGGTGGAAGCTTTTCCTCTCATTACTACTTTGCCCCATTCTTTGCAATTACACTTTGTCCGAGGAGTGG
This sequence comes from Calcarius lapponicus, assembly GCA_039654755.1. Lineage (NCBI taxonomy): Eukaryota > Metazoa > Chordata > Aves > Passeriformes > Fringillidae > Calcarius > Calcarius lapponicus. The sequence goes on along the minus strand of CM077462.1, from coordinate 45,471,522 downwards.
GCATGTAAGCCTATCTGTTTTGATAACCTTATTTCTAACTTGAGTTACTGGTGATTTTACTTGCCCATTCTCTCCAGCCCTACAGAGTGATAAGACTAATAGGAGAGGATGATGAATGAGTGTAGAGGCAAGACTCTAGACTAATTATAATTTTTTAAAAAAGACTGAAGGGAAAGTAGTTCTTTGCCATCAGGGAAGGAAAGAAATATGAACATCTTTGGATCATGCAGTTCAGATGACTTAGGGCAATTCATAACCAACTACTAAAATAGAATATACTGTCAGCAAACAGAAGAAGTACAAGGTATGGTAACTGAAAACAGGTTTGTCAATGTATCATCCACAATTTAGTAGAATAATAAAATGAACGTGTTAAAATGTATAGTATTCAGAAATATGGGTAAAGTGAAGTTGAGAGCATGCTACTACTGTAAAGTAATCCTGCAAAGAAATTCAGGTCTCTCAAGTGAAGCTGTGTTTACCAGGTTAACTCCCTGCCCTTTTGTTTTATAAAGAAAGAGATCTGAGAACAAATGTATCTGGGCTTGACACTGAATGCCACAAAGGAAGGGCTTGACATGTCTCGGTGTTTTATCTTTATGGAATCACAGCATTTTCAGTGCCTACTCTTACTCCAGTCCTGTCATAATGTTCAATTATCAAATGTCCACGGATCAAGCCATCCCTTCCAAGCTAATTAGTTTTTATATTGGTTTTCCATAGATATAGCTGTTTGTACAGTGAGGGACTTCATAAGTTTGACTGTATCAATGGTTTTTTCCAAGGGTGATCCAGAAAATAAGCTGGTCCTGTTTACCAAAAAGAGACTGTATTCCAATTCAGTTTTAAAACTCTTGGTGCCAGGAAACACTGTGTAGTCAGTTGTCTTCTAAATGCAATGAAGCACAAATGAGATCTGGTGTTGAACCAAGTAAAAAGACATAAAATATGGGGAGGTGCAAGGTCAGATTACCCTTTATAAAAGAAGAGGTATTATATTTAAAGAATTGTTTTATTTCTAGCACTAAAAATACTATTTATCCACTTAAAGATGCTTCACAATACTGCTTGGGCAAAGAGTACTTAATTTCTCTTCCAAATCTCAATTTGCAGTATTGCTGTGAGCTTGTAAAGAATTCCCTTTTTCCAAAAAGTCACACGCCAGCACAAGAGATCAGTTCTATAAAGATTTTTCAAAACACCTGTAACACGAAATAACTAATCCTGCCTTGGTGATAGACTTAAGGATACCTAATTTGAGACTAGCAGATTTACAGCTACAATACCTAAGGATAGGAAAGGATTGTGTATATGTGGGATGCACACATACTAGGAAGGCATTGTATACAGTGCCACTCTAAGTTTTGAATATTAATAGGATGATGTAGATGTCAGCACTTTGACTTTGTATTTTAATATTAGCCCTTTATGGTCTGTGCTCAGAGAAAGGAATAGTTCTTGGTAAATTGCCATGGTAATAGGTAGGGTAGACTTGTCTCAGGTAGAGAAATGAAAGCAGAGCCAGGGTGTGATTCACCTGACTCACTAGAATAATCTAGAGCCATCCCAGATATATAGGGAACTCCTCCTAATCTCCAGCTATTGCATCAGAAAGGTATGGGATTCTTATGCGTTGTGGCTCTCAGCTCCACATTTAGACCTCAGGTACATTAGATCAACTCAGATAGTTTTAAATAACCTATATTTAGGTAAATTATTAATTCTATCAAACTCCTTCATGACTTTTATCCTACAGATTTAGGTGTGCCTGCTTCTGTATAGCTCAGCTTCTCTTTTCAGTGTGAATGCCTTTCTAAAATGTGTTTCCTCCAGCATTTCCTCTTGCATTTCAGTTAAAACGTTTGCATTTCTGTGCAGACTGTGAAGATTCTGAACTCTTTTGCACCCACACTAATATGCTGTGGACAATATTACTACCAGACAATGTCTCAGAACTCTGCTATCTTTGTCAAAACTAGTCCACCAGTTTGGTGCCATTAGGGCAAATCTAGAAAATAAAATAGCATTCCAAATAAATACTACATAACAATGCTTTTGTACAGCTGATGAACTTTAAATGTGTTCTGTATATGCTTTTTTTGTGATCTTTGGAATTAGGTGTAATGTACATGCATTCCTTTTCTCCCTCTTTCAATTCTTGCTACCACCCCTCCTATTCTATCAGCTGTCAGTGTAATTTGTACAATATTTCATTGGTTAACCACATGCACATGAATCCCACTCATTTTCATGTCTTTGATAGAAGGAAAGTAAAACATGAGCTTTACTATACTGAAGATACCACAGGGGAGAAGAAATCCCCACAACATTTTTATCATTGTGAATTAAAACGCACAAACAGTTATGGATTCTTGTCTTCTTTAATTGAACCTGTAATTCTATTGAGTTTTTTCTCATGATTTACAAAAGAAATTCAGGCTCTGATGTAGTTACTTAACACATGAGATCTCAGGGAGCCGCTCTAGCTGTTTTGATAATGTATGAATGACAGGATTCTATCATTGGCAGCTGTTCTACATGGGCCTTGTTATACATGGATGTGGCATTACATCCGTGTCTAACAATTTGTCCTGACAGTCAAAAGTCTTGTCAGATGTTGATCTGACATCAGATTCATGTATAACAAGATTTTTGATTGACAGATGAGCAAATGTCCACAATGGAACCAAAACCCCACTGTTTTTAAAAGCTAACACTGCCAGTCAGTAATCTGGCTTTTCTGTAGTATTTGCCATCTACAATGATATAAGACATCTACAATGTCTTATATCTTTAATTTTATATATAAAAACCCCTTCAAATTAGTAATATTAAAAAGAATGGGTTTAGCTTTTTAATGAAATTTTAAAGATTACTGATATAACCATGTTAACAAATGCTTTAGAAAACCATCCTTGGCAGCTTCAATTTCAGTGCAGACAGAAGTGATACTGAAACAGCAGGGAGAAAGCGAAAAGGCTGAGGTGATGTGTGTGAGAGAAATGTATTAGACATGAGGTTTTAGAGCCTGGGTATTATCAATAAAATCCCCAGCAGAAACCACCAGTGGGATTTTTGAAGTTTATAGAAACTTGACCAGAAGCATCTTATAATTTCTGCTTTCTTATCTCTTACAATATTTATGCTATTCTGAAGAAGCTTTCTGGATTCTAGTGATTGGGAAGAGGAAAAGGAGAGAAGAGCAATGTCAGCTTCACTTAGCTTTTGGCAGACCTGTTCAAAGGACATTTTTGCAGCCACGAGATGGAGAGGGAATAAGAAAGAACATAGAGTGAAGAGATTAAGCATTCATCATGGAAACTACCACAACACCCATATCATTCAAGGTGTATCATCAGTAACAGAAAGTTATTCAGGCATTGAAAGCAACCAAAAATATGGCTCAGATTTTTATTGCATAAATGCTTTCTACAGCACAACCATAGTTTTGTATTCACCTTAAAAACTCACTGTAGCTAATGCTGTGTGTTTTGGCCACACTGAAGTCCCTGGTTGTTATTTAGAAAAAAGGGCTAACAAACACTTTTTCAGGTCAACACTAGAGTGCAGGGGAAATGGCTGATGCAATCCATTAAATTAGACTAATTATGATCAGCAGTTTAAGACAAATGGGAATCTTACTACTGATGTCAATTGACTGGGGATCAAGCTCTAAGGGATCTCACCTACTTCAAAGGTTGCCTTTCGTCCCTTACTCCAACTACTTTGAATTTATCTGATGACCCAAGGCATCCACTACAAGGATAGAAAGTGCCCTTTAATGTAGCTTAACTGGCTGGTTAAGCCAGTTTTATGGTTCCTTTGTGTTACTCAACTAGTGCATCCAGAACATATAAAGCCTAAAAGCTACAGAGACCGATTTTAAACACATATAAACATGTGTGCTCCATTTCCCCTGCGCTTATCTTCATTTTATTCAGTGTCCTAAGCCATTTAAAAACCATTAATTGAACCTTACCACAGTTCTGCATGCATTTTACTTGGAAGGGCTTTATGTCTGCTTTATGCTTCAGTGAGCAGTTCTACATGGACCAAGACAGCTTGCTTGGTTAATTCTGTATTTGCATATTTGCATATTATAGTTCTGTGACGTTGGTTTCCAATTACTGTTACCACTCAAACAAACAGATAAGTAGACAGAACGACTGGTAAAGACTGATGTCCACAAACACAGGCAAATAGAAATGGATGTGTTTATGTATGTGCACGTTTCCCTTTAAATATATCAGATTCAGTGTTGGAATCTAAGGAAGACCAAAGTCAGAATAATACAGAACTGCAGAGCTTTGAGCAAAACTGAGTTTAAACTACTGAAAGCCAGTTTTCAGCTTTACTGACGAGGTTTGATGCTGTTATGAAACACTAATTCATTGGTGGTGATATGCATTACATTTGTCTGCCTTAGCTGCATGTGCCCCAGGATAGGGAAAAAGTAGGAAAAAACTCTTTGTCAGTGTGAGAATTTTTATGTGCTGTTTGTGTTTTATTCAGCACAATCCATTATTAATTTCTATATTCCTAAAACCTCCAGCAATGTTGAAACCAACACTTTCAACTGCAGCCTGATCCGTGGTATCTATAAAGGGAGATCATTGAAATTACTACATTTGAAAACACTTTTAAATCAGAGAATCTGCTAAATCTCCAGCCTGTGCATATATATGTGAAAAGGAATATTTTCAAAGAAATTCCTGTGGTTTTTTCCCACTTAGGTTGAGGTGGCTTCAGCCTGAGAGCTGGTACTTCAGAAGCTTCCAACTACCATCTGATGTGACTGAGGCTGAATTTCAGATCATAGTTTCAACAAAGAATGAAACTTTCAGTGTCTGAGAACTTTAGTTACTTGAAATTATTGATTTTAATTAACTATCAATTGTTAATTTATATGAGAATGTGTTCTCAATCCAGTATGGATGAAAGTATACATTTTTATTTTGGATGTGCCGCGTAACTAAAGCACATAATAAGCTACTTCAAAAACCAAAATCAGACTTTAAAAAAAAACAAAATCTAAAATGTAAACCACATTAAAATGAACACATTTATACAGACCTGTTGCATTACAAACAGAAAGAAACTTCTATTGCACATCCCAAACAAGTATTTTGGAATCTTTCTTCTGCTCCTTGCAGTACCCTGATCTAGAAAGGACAGCAATTGTAATAACTTTTTTATGTACCTTTTATGCTTTCCAAATCTTGAAATACAAGTAGGTGTATTCCAGAAGGCTGTCACAGTCTTACTTTATTTAGAATTTTTTTAGTTCTTCTGTATTGTGAGTTTTTGTCTTTCATTTTCTTGGGTTATAACATCTGTCAGTTCTGTTTTATGGGTTTGTTTGTCTACAGAAAATGGAAAAAGTAATGATTGCGCCAAGAGACCTCTGTATCATTTTATATGACCATGAAGAATGGCCATTCATGATTTGCTTACAATGGAGACAGTGGGTTTGTTGCTGATATCAGTTACACTGATGTGAACCAAAAGAAGTTCCTCTGTATTTCACCAGTGTAAAATTAAAATTGGATTTGAGGGAAAAGCTTTTCAAAATCAGATACAATATTAAAAAAGAGTTTGTGAAAGGTCAAATATTGCTTTTATTAAATAATTTTATATTAGTTCTGAATCTCTATTTTCTCCACTTAAAATATTCTAGTTGGCCATAAGGGGAGTAACTCATTCTCTGCCTTTCACTTTCTTTGGCAATACCAGATATCTCATGCCTCACTATCCATCCAAGATGTGTAGTTTTCTCACAACAGCTGCACATGCTGTCTTGAGTTATTAACCCCAGGAGGAAGCTGGAGGAGCTGCTGAGTTGCTTCCTCTCTTGCAGGGTTTCTACACTGGTTTGTTGGGTCCCTGCATGGAAAGTGGATGGTTTAGGAAAAGCCATCCTCTTAATAAGGACTCCTGAGAAGCTTGGTTCAGATATCAGAAAATGTCCATGCTTCTCATCCTGTTCCAGACTGTGTTTGTGGAACGGAAAGAAAGTAAACCTGAGGGAAAAAAAAAAAAAAGTTCATCAAAATGTCTTTTGTTCTGTCCAGCTCAGAGTGGGTTTTCTGTGGAATTTCTCTCTGTGTTCTGTACATCAGTATAACTTCTGTAGCAGTATTGCTTCTATAGATCGGGTCCATAACTTCAGAGAATAAATAATTACTTTTGGGGTATTTAGATCCTATAGTGATGGGTGTTTACATGAACTGAAGCGTGTTCAGTATGAAAAATTTGCTAATTGAGCTGTACATCTGACCAGCAAGTTGTGCAGTGTATTACCTGTTTTTCAGTAGCTTGAAGCAGAGTACAATGAAAACATGGGAGTGATAAATTGTCTTATGAGACAATGAAAAATCTTTAAATTGATAAAGAAGCCAAGGAATTAACCTATAAGGTAGCTTAATTTCCTTACTACCTCTACACAAGAAAATTCAGATTCAGTCAGTTTTGCAAAGGATCTAGTTCCTTTCCCATTGATGGAAAAAAATACAATAGAAATAATGGCTTCCTTGAGTACTTTACAAGGAGCTGGTGGATGCCAAATTGCTAAAATTTGTTAAATCTATTGCCAAGGTGCTCTATTTTTAACTTTTTAGTCTAGATACAGGCCAAGTGGACACAAAATCCGTTCATAACCAGGTATGTTGCCAAAACCATAGGCATTTTCCAACATGAATTAGATTCCACATTCCAGTGGGATATATAGTTAGCATCTTCCTCCAGAGTGTGTGAACTGTAAAATAGGTATTTTGCAAATACCTATTCTCCTTAGCGAAAGAACCTCCTTTTTTTTGTATTCCAAGAGGCCCTTCCCTCTCCTTCACTCACTATTGCTCATGCAAGGTGCTCAGTTAATGGAATTTATAGGCAAAATTTAAAAAAAACCAACTTTCCTTCTTAATCCTTTTTTGTCTTTCTATGTCAACTAATTTCTGACATATGGATGTTTTTGGAGATGCAAAGTGGCTGGGTGAACACTTCTGGCCATTATCTTCATCCAGATTAAAGAAACCCCAGCACCTTTACTCAGAAATATTTGTGCTGGAATTAATGCTTGGCAATATAATTCTGAAAAGATAAATATAAGGATCCTGGAATAAAATATATGCAGATATACACCTGTGTCTTAAAGTAAGATGTGTTAACTTAAAAAAAATAAGAATCAAGTATCTGAAGAAATTTGACCTGCATGTTTAATGGATTTTCATTAATCCTGCGCTGTTAAACTGATGGCAAAATGTAATTGACAAAATTATGGTCTCATGAAATTCAGTGAGTGGCTTGTCATTGATTTCAGTGACTTAAAGTTTTCTAACTGCATGTGTATTGTGACTCTCTGTTCATTTGAATTTAGAAATAGCTTGCTATCTATTTAGTGTTACAGTATCTAAATTGGAAATTTCCATTATTAAAAATAACAAGCAAAAGTACCTGCTCTATTTTGCTTTTCCCCAAAGCAATGGAGAGACGTCTGCTTATATTGACTTTTTGATTCTATTTTATGGATTGGTAAGAAGAACAGAAGGAGCCTCTACCTGTCTATTCAGCACTAAAAATTCTTTACTACTGGCTTGGCTTGGGACATATGAAGAGTTAGAGAGCCCATAGAAATGACTGGAACTCAATGTAAAAGTCAGCAACTATTGCAGATGCTGATGAATCTACTTTTAGCTCCTGAGAAGGGAAAATTCTTTCATATATGCCATCATCACAAATTAGTTTTATGTAGGCATTCCTATACTGTTTGGTTGTTCCTTGTTTAATTCTTTCAGTAAAAAGAAGTATGTATAGGAGTGAAGTTTTGTTATATAACACAGGTGAGTACTAATGAAATCTGGGTGAGCATTTGGTAAAAACTATAATGGGTAAAAGTGATGAGGAATATCTGATGTTAAGTAAATATAATGAATTTTTTTGATAGAACATATGTACCTAAGCTCCAGTTATATATTATGTAATGTCCTGGGCAATCCTTTTCAGGCTTTTAAAATTCTTATAACTCACTGCTGAGATATAAATGTTGCTGACATTAATACATCAATCAGGCTCTGTACCAAATGGAATGATGTTGCTTAATAAAATTATGTCAATTATTATACCTTCCCCTATTTCACTTTTAAAAATGTAGAGAAAGGTCAGCAATAAAACAGAGGCAGAAAGTAGCATCAATTTTATCAGATTTCTAAAGGAAAATTAGAAAGTTTTGATGGTATACTTTAAGGATTATTACAAATCAATTATTCCTTTGTCTGGAAGGAAATAATGCCTGAAATGTTATTGCTATGTCAATACTAGCCATGAATTAGGTTTGGAAGCATGGGGAAATGCAAATTACTACTACATGCTGAGTATTCATCCTGTAACTAATGAATATTCACTTGACTCGTGTAACCTAGCCTAATTACCCATAAAGCCACAGATAGATTTCACTTGACCCTAAACTTTAAACTGTTCGCTGCTCCTTTGCCTAATAACAAAGTGATAATGCAATTATTTGTGTACCAAAGCAGAAAGAAGTTGACCCCCAGTAAGATGTCTGTGAAGTACATAACATGGAAAAAAAGTAAGAGTTTTGGAAAAAATCTCTTGCATTTTTAAATTATCTGCCTAAGAGTTGTAGGAGTCTCTTGAAATGACACGAAAGTATCAGTTCTAAGGAAAAGGAACAAAAAATTTGATAAAATAACCTAAGGGAAATAAATTAAAAGAACACATTTACCTAGGCTTAAACCAAGATATTGCAGTTTTACTTTCATACTCTGCATAAAGTAAAATGGTCAAATCAGGGGATATGGGCCTACATAATAAAGGAGTCAAAGTTGAGGAAAGGTAGCCTCTTAATTTGATTTTCTGTTTTAAATATCTCACAAGTAAAATGACCAAATGCTGCCAGCTCTAGCTGAGAGACATACATGATAAATAGAGCCTGTATCATAAGAACTCTTAGGAAAACTGGAAATTGCATCAGTACTTTTTGTATTTTCATATCACATCTGTATTTTCTAAGGAAGGATTTTTTTCATCTCACTTGAAAAACCAGAATTTGCTTTTATATCAATACAAGTTCCCTATCTGGCCATATTCCCAGCAACAGCAGACAACAAAAGAATTGCTTCAGCCTAGTGTTATTCAAGTTGGTCGTGCAGATACACAATTATTCACCTGTTTTTTATTTTGTGTACTTGATTGGAAGAAGTTTGGGGTTTTTTAAGCAGCAACTTTATGTTCTTTAGTAGTAATGCTTGTGGAAATTTTTCCCATCCCCTGCTTCAGTCTTTCCCAGTTTGATCTTTTTGTAGGGTTATTTTTCTACACAGATAATTCCTATGACATGGCCTGAGTCCTAGATTGACTGGGAAGAAAGGTGTCTTACCGCACAGGGAATAAGTGAAGCACTTTGTAAACTCCTCTAACAAAAATTTTGAAGAGAACCAGACAGACTTACTCTTCTTTTACTTGTATATTAGCATTCTGAGAACTGAAAAAGTTCACTTTAATACCATGGTAAAAATGAAAATATCTGTCTTTTTATCCATATACCATAAATCTTCATCTTGTTTTTAAAAGTTGTCCTTGTTTCTATTTGATCTAATGACAGTGATGTGTAATGCAGAGAGTACAAGGCACCTGAAATACATTGTGGATTCTTACCCCAGTGAGCAAACCTCTTATTTTGTGAGGAGCATGAGTGTAAATAATCCTTTTCTGGCTATTTGCACTGGGAGGAATTGAAACAATAGAGCTGGGGCTTGAAAAATTAGGATGGCACTGTCAACTTCTCTGTCATGATTAGTATTGCTGGAGCAGGGGGCTGTACACTTGTTCCCTAGGGGAAGGCTAAGGATTCCTTCCTTTGAAAAGTGGGCCTTTTTCACTTTTCAAATTTGGAGATGGAGATAAGTTTACAAAGCAAGTATTTATGCTTTCTCTTTTAAAGCTGTGGCTCACAAATTTCATGATTCCAGGCACTGCGGTGAAACTGCAGTATAGATTGCATGCAGCATCAGAAAGCAAAACCTAGTAAAACTTCTGGATTTGTACCAGAAGCTTCACATGAACAGCAAGAGGAAGATAAAATAACCCCCACCCATGTCAAAGCAGAGAGAGTGGTCATCCATATTTGGGAGGCGTGTATCTGTTCTTGCCTCATAGAAAGACTGGCTTGTCCAGGAAACCCTTATCCCCCGAGTTCTGTACAAACCTTGCCTATAGACCAAGGTTAAATAGAACTGACAGGAGACGATTTCATTACTAAATAAAGTATTCCCCTTTCTGCCCAATTTATGACCTCTTCTACATATGAAAAAGTGGGTTAATTTTGACATTTTTTTCCTGAAAGCTCATATAAATGGTAATGTTGAAAAACATAAAGCATAAGAGAATTTGCTTAAACCAATAAATTTAAATAATACTGCATCTATTCCTTTTAAAAAATCAAATATAGAAATATAAGAGTCAGGATTTGAGGATCTCTGGTTGCTGATGGGAATATTTTAAGAAACAATGGTACTAAATACTATGGGTCACTTTCAATGTCTGATGCCTTCAAGGAAAATTGCATTAATGTAAAAGTAATTGTTACCATGTATGTCACTTTCCTTTAAAACTGAGTATCTGGGAAATTATTTTAAAAGCAGAAAAGTTTTCAGATTAACTGCTGCTGATGTTGAAGAGATGCTTATAGAGAGAGGTACTTTTGTGTTTAGTAGATTAGTGGTTTCAAAAAAGACACTCTGACCTGCAGCTAAAACATCTGCGAATCCTTCTTGTAGATGACAAGATGACTCCTGAAATTATTTCTTTTGTAGTTTCTTCACAAAGTGGTACTATTCTCTCTGCAGACAAACAAGAAAAAGGAAAGAAAAAAAGGCAAAAAACCAAGTAATGTTTCAAGGCCAAAGAATTCACCCTTTTCCCAAAGTAGCAAAATCCCCTCTGCTTAGTCTATATAGACTTATGAGCTTAAAGACAGAATTTTTAGGGAAGGATACTAGGAGGATTTATTTTTTCTTATTCCAAAGAAATTAAGTCTCCAAATAGAAGAGAAAAGATAACTTTTTCATGATTGATGATGCCAACAGGCTGTTTGGTATTCAATTTGGAGAACATAACCTATCAAAGATGACAGAGGACTCTCTGTCTCTCCAGATTGCTTTGCACACCATGTGAATAAATACCACTGCTTATTTCTGGACTCTGTTGTAAGGCAGAAGAAAGGTGAGGATTCTATGATTTCATCAGCCTCTCTTTAATAGGAATTCTATAGAGTTACCCGAATAAAGCCCACAAGATGATGAGTTATGAATTAAGATAGAAATTAGCTAATATAACCTGCTATCATGCTGCAGTAATTTCCTAGTATGTGTGACCTCAGTCTGAATGGGACATTATAAAAAAGAAAAATGGTGAGACTGGGAATAAAAATGATTTACACTGACTCTTTTCCATTCTTATACAAGTCTGCTTAGAATTATTTCAGAATTGGGGAGCATCTGGATAGGTCAACATATTGCATGGCCAATTTGTATGGGTAGGAAATACTGAAAGCAGCATATATTGTGCCATTTTGTGCCCTTTAGCACATTTGCAAAGCATTAGAGTTACTAACTACTGCAATTTCCTTCTTTTTATGAAAATCAAAGTAACTTAAATATATAAAATTAAAATATCAGATAAATTTTAAAATTGGAAGGTAATTGTATGTTTTGGCCAAGAACATTGTGTACTAGGTATAGTATAAAAGCTTTCTACTCTGATGATCCATCACTGTTTTATTAACACACAAATTTTCTCCAAAATGTCATAAATATCATGTCACATATAAATCACATGTAGCTCAAGATTTTTTTCTGAAATAAAAGAAAAAAGAAAAATTTGCTGAAATATTTTGATTTGCTATTTTTTTTCTTGTTTGAAAAATCAAAATGAAACATTTAATTTCATGTTGTATTCATACTATTTTGTTTGTGTCTAAGATCTTAGGGACATGGATGTGTTTTGGGTAAACTTACTTGACTTCTGGGTTGAGCTGTCAATGAAATTCATCTACTTGAAATATACAAAGCACAAGGTGCTCTGAGTTTCACTTCCCTGTCTTTCAATATATTCAGTCTAAATCTCATATTCTGCCAAAATTCAGTTTTAAATGTTTTTATTTTATTTTCATCTGTTCTCATTATGAAGAATTCTTTCCATCTTTTTAAATATTTGGCAGAAGTTTCTGGATTAAATGACTGGCTGATTTTTGGGGGAGTGGGGGGCATAACAACTTCTATTAGTAAAGCATAAATTCTTTTTTTTAAGTTCAAGTGAAGACACAGATTTAGCAATGAAGAGCATCTAGGTAGGTTTCTTTTTATTTCTGAAATCACAATAAATGTTTTAATTTTGACCATATTATTTTTTTTTTAATACCTATAAGAAAGATTAGATCTAAATGTGAGTTCTGTAGGTAGAGGGATGGCATCCAGAGAGAACTTTGCAGGTTGCCAAGTGGACCCATGAGAAACTCATGAAAGTTGACAAGGCCAAGTGCAAGGTCCTGCCTCTTGGCTGGGGCAATCCCCAGTGCCTGTAAATGGGGGGAGGTGGATGTATGGAAAGCAGCCCTGAAAAAAAGGACGTGGGGATACTGCTGGATGAAAAGCTGTCCATGAGCTGGCCATGCAGGGCAGAAAGCCAAACATATCTTGGCCTGCATCAAAAGAGTGACCAGTAAGTGATTCTTCCCCTTTAACTCCATATTCATGAGACCCTACCCAGAGCACTGCTTCCAGCTCAGGAGTCCTCAGCACAGGAAAGATAAGGATCTGCTGCAACCAGCTGAGAGAGGGAGTGTGAAAATGACAGTGGGCTTGAGCACCTCTTCTATGAAGACATGATGAGAGAGTTGGGGTTGTTCAAGCGGGAGAAGAGCAGGTTCCAGAGAAACCTTCCAGCACCTTCCATTACTTAAAAGGCCTTACAATAAAGCTTGAGAGAGACCTTTTTACCAGGACCTGTACTGACAGGACAGCGGCCAATGGTTTCAACTGAAAACGAACAGATTCAGAGTAGATGCGAGAAAGAAATATTTGATGATGAAGGTGGTGAGATACTGGAACAGGTCTCTCAGAGGATTTGTTGATGTCCAATCCCTGGAAGTGTTCATGGTCAGGATGATATAAGAGAAATTTCATTGTTGCAGCCTGTCATGGTTTGACCCGGAAATGCCGGAAATAGGATTTATGGGATACAGGTCACCTCTGAGGCCACCTTAAAAGCAGGGTGTTTGCGCAGGAACGGCCTCTTGGGACATCGGCGGCAGAGAGTGAAGATGCCTCCCTCGCCCAGTGCTTTTGCTGGGCGGGGGAGGGCGGCCACGCGGTAGGCTGGGCCCAGGCCGAGATCGGGAGAGAGGATTCCCTGAATGTGGAAGGGTGGAGAGATGGAGACCCCCAAAAAGAGAGCGAGTGTTCTGGGACCTTTGTTTTGAAATTGGATACTAGTGTGCTGCTGCGGGCTGAGAAGGGAGAGAGCAGAGGTAGGCCTGCCCCCCCCCCCCCCCCCAAGGGTGGAAGCGGAAGAGAGACCAGGAGCTGCTGTGAAGTTCTTTCCCCCCCCCCCCCCCCCCCCCCCCCCCCGGAGGCGGAGAGAGAGAGCGAGAGAGAGAGCGAGAGAGACCTGGTATTTCAGACGGGACTGTTATCTTGAAATGTGATATGGGCTGCCCGCGTGCCTGGTCTGTGGAGAAGAAGGGGGGGGGGGGGGAAGAAGGTGCTGTGAAAGAGTCCTGCCGTTTTTAGAGTTTTTCGTTTTTTGTGGACAATGAAAACTTTCAGAGCATTACCCTTTCCCGGAAAAGGAGTTAAAGTGATTGAGAGAAATGAAATGAGCAAGTGGAGCAAGTGAGGGAGATTGTGGATGAAAAGAGAAGAATCCTGGTGGCAAGAGATGATTGGAGTGGCTGTTGCTGGACTCTTTTTGTACAGCCATGGACAGAGCCGTGTTTCCTTGTGAGACAGAGACTGTGTCCAGGGGGGCGCAATGCCCCGGAGCCAAGAAGATGTAGTGGTGGAGTTTACCCCTCCGCCCCAAGGGGTATATAAATATGGGGGGGACAGATGTCCCAAAAGGTGTGATTGTGTTTCTTTTCGGAATGGGACAGAGCATCCTTAAAAACAGACCCTGGAAACAGCCCTGATTTCATCCAGGCGGTGAGAGAGCCTGGAAATTGGAAAAGGCCACCATGGCAAGCAAGAAGGACTCCTCTCCTCTTGATGAATTGAGAATTGATTATGTACAGAGTGGTGATGGACTGATGGTTGTTGATTTAGGAAGTGCATTGTATTGGGAGTTTGAGGGGAGGAGGAGGGAAATGTTTTGTGGGGCTTTCATTTTCCATTGTGTGTTCTTTGTTTTTTATGTATAGTTTAGTTATTGTCTGTATAGTTTAGTTAATAAATGTTTTTTTTTTTCTTTTTGTTAAGTGGGAGCCTGCTTGCTTTCTTATTCCTGGTCAAAAGTCTCACAGCGGACACCGGGGAGAGTGCTTTTTCATGGGGCATTGGCTAGTGCCAGTGTCAAACCTTGACACAGCCATTATTTTTATTCCCTATACAGTGTGGATGTATCTGGGGTGCTCTATTGAGCATCCTTCTGGAATTCAGGATCTAGCTCCTGATCTTTAATTTCTGGTCACCAAAACTACTTGTTAGACACCCTATCACATTGTTACCTCAACTCAAATACCCTTTTCTTTACAGAGTTTCTTTTGAGGTAAAAAAGCAGTTTTATTCAGTTAATGCAAATATTAACTCTGGAATACCTCTTCCTCTACCTGTAGCAGTTTCCTTGAGAGTAGTGCTTTCTGCATTTTATCTATACTATACAGTTTCATTATTTATTTACTTCTGCAGCCTTTCATATCTTTTAATAAAAATCTAAAGAAAAAGTCCATTGTCCACATCTGCTTCTAACTGCTGTCTTTCGGCCCAGCTATCTGACTTTCATTGGTGCAC
Organism: Calcarius lapponicus; assembly: GCA_039654755.1. NCBI lineage: Eukaryota > Metazoa > Chordata > Aves > Passeriformes > Fringillidae > Calcarius > Calcarius lapponicus. The sequence goes on along the minus strand of CM077462.1, from coordinate 45,456,502 downwards.
TAAAAATAGTTGATAACATTTGGCAATTCTAAAACCCCATATTCCATCTCCCTTCTTACAAACTCTTCAATGGGCATTCACTGTATTATCTAATTTTAAGAAGACTGACTAAACAGGAATAAAGGCAGTTTCTGACTGGATTGCCAAATCAGCCAGGTATTCTCACATGATGAAACTAAGTGTTTACTTGGCTCAGCCAGTACTGCCAATGATTATCTTCTGTTGAGGCTATTGGAAGGAATATTTTACAGAGTATTGAGCCGCAGAAAGAAAAAGAATGAGCCAGATCAAAACCAAGGATTTGATAAATTTCCTCTTTAACTTGTCTTCCTTGGGCCAAAGTGGGATTCAGAGTTTAGAGTTAGATATATGAATTCTTCCCTCATAGGATCTAGAGTGAGCTGAGCACTGAATCCAGGAAACCTCTAGGCTGCCTGAGGAGCTACCTTGATACAAGCATAGGAATCAGTGATGACAGGTGTATCTATAACAACCTGACCACCTCTGAAGTTTGCTGGCTGACTGAAAGCTCATTGGAAGATGCCTCCAGCCACTTATGATCCCTGACACTGTACCCTGACTAGAAGGTAAGTTGCTTACTTAGAGCTCCTCTTCAAAGAACGAGGCAAGATTCTTCCTGGTAGCAAAGAAAAAGATGCTACAGTTGCTTAATTTGGTGGGATTGTCTAACAGACATTTATAAATTAGGAATTCTCTGGGTACAGAGAGTGGTTTTGTGAACTGGAAGGAGGCAGACACACTTCTCTCTCCTTCCCTAAAGACTTTTAGAGTTAATTAAAAAGATCCCCTCCCTGTCATATAGAACTGGTTTCAAGATATATGGAGGCAGAAATAGAAATGCATGATGAAAAATCGCAGCCTACTGGGCTCTTGTCTGGCAGGTTAAAATGTTTGCCAGTTGTGCCATGTAAATATATATGTAGAGACTACATTTGGGATGGCTGAAACCAAGAACAAGTTATCACAAAATTCTAAAATTCTTAGTGAACAAAACATTCTTAGCCTAGACATATCTAGTTTCGCCTAACCATTAGCCTAATGCTGAGAAAATTATGGGAAAATTGCTTGCTACTGTGCTACTTGGGAGAAGGGCAATTATTCTGGGAATGTCTGCCTTACAGTTCATAGCTGCTTTGCTTTGGAGACACTGCTTGAGGAATGCCTGGCAGTGAAATTCAACTGATTACATTCAGAAATGTGCAATATACAGTGAATCATCCAGGAGAAATAAGTGCTTCTAAGGAGAAGTTCAAAGAGCTCTCTTGAATTAGATGTCTAAACCAGGTCTATTGTACTGTATGCTAAACAACTGTTTCTCACTCATCAGATATAAAAGGAAATAGGTATAAATACCTAAACTGAAGCAGGCTTAACGTAATGGGAAAATCCAAGTAATCATATTTATTCAAACATCTAGTAATTTATCATATCACTGGTCAGTCAAGATACCTATATTTCTCTGTATTACTAAAAGTAATTAAAATATACTATCCATGTTACATACATGGTCACTTGAAATTCATTGAGGGGATGAAATGTACATTTAAAATTAAAAAAAAAGAAAATTAGTAAAAAAATGTTTAAAATAAAAATATTAATTGGAAAATAATGGGTTAAAATTAATGAGATTAGTGGAATTTGCAAAGATGTTTACTAAGTCCTGTTAACCATGTACTCAAGGAAGGGATAATGTGCACTGAAAGAAAAAGCAAAAATAATTTTATACTTTTTCTTTGTATTCCAAAGCAACTTTTTGATAGTACAAGATATTCTTGTTGACTTTGATATAAACTTTGAAACTCTTAAATAACTGCAACATCAGTAGCAGATGAGTGAAAAGTCCAAAACTAGTCTTTTTTATTTCTTTTTTTTTTCTGTTTATCTACATTTACATCCAGCATCAACTGAGAAAGAAATCTTATCTAACAGGAAACAAGCCACAACAAGGACAGAAGCTATTCCTAGGAGAACAGTATCTCCTTGAATTTTCTCTATAGTTTAAATATGCTCCTCAATATATCACAGAGAAAATACGGCTCCTGAATTTGTACATACAAAGGGAAGCAATCTGAATTTGACATAACTAAGGAGAATATCCAAAGGAGAATGTCAGCAATACATAAATGCTCTTTGCTCCTAAGGTTTCTAAGCTGCTGGTTTTGGGTAATAGCAAACAGACCAATAGGTGTTTTACAAGTGATAGCTTGCTAAAGCCTCAGTTGGGTTTAATCAGCTGAGTTGACTACAAGGCAAGGACATTACTGCTAATCTGACCCCAGTAACTGGAGTGCATTGGGATGCAGGGCAATGGGTCACTTAGGCTCCAGTTATGCAGCTGTTCAGATGTTGCCCCAGGTCCCATTTCTCCACTCATTTATTTTTCATGTCCTATGAAAATTAGAACTTGGGGTTCTCAGGCCATTGAAGAGTAGCATACTGAAAGGGGGGGTCCGTAGGGTTTTCAAGCCATCAGAGTACTGGGAACAGCTCAGGTGAGCATCCAGACCTGGGAATTCAGAACTGTCATGTCCCCAAGTATACACATAGACTGCACCTTAGCCGGAGACTGATCATCAGTGTGGTTTATGGTCTGTTTCACTCCAAGTCAAAACCCGGGCATCCTGAGCCTAGAGCGTAGATTTTTCCAGACAGGTTTCAAAGCCTTGGTTGTATAGGTTGACTTAGAACTTCATTACTTATTTGAGGTTATGTGGAAGGCAGTAGAAGGGAAACATCTACAGCTTGGTCAAGCCTGTGAGATTGTAACTCTTGAAGTGCAGGGCCCACAGACACTCACTCCTCTGAGGATGCTGCTGCTTATGCACCAGACTCATAAACAAGGCTCAGTAGGGTCCCCAAGTCAAAACTCATGGCTTATTTGGACAAGTGACACCCACACAGTATAATCTGAATGAACATTGCATCCATTCTTTCAACATTTCCATTGAAAAGTCCCAGTGTATCGCTTCATAAAACAGATGTTGAAGTATGTAAAATATTCTATAAAATACATCTTTATCTCCTTGTAATAAATTTAATTGATATTATCAGAACTGCACTGCATAAACCACAGTATCTGTGGGAATAAAAGCATGACTTTGAAAATCTCCAGTGCAATTACGTTTGCACAACCGTTTTTTTCGGGGAAGTAAAGTGATTACCAAACAGAAATATGTGCTCATTATTCTAATCCAATTACTTTTCAACAGTTGGAGCAATGATTCTTTCTGTCACTGATTTCCAGGTTTTAACTTTATTTTAAATTTGGTAAGAGCCATAAGACTGCCTTCATCACAGGTGCTTTTGGCTTTGGGACAGATGATAACAAAAATTCTAATGGAAGTTTTTGAAAGTCTTAGAGGCTATCAACAGGGTTGGCTGTATCATTGGTCAAATAGTGAGATATGCTTTCTTCTTCTAAAGCAGCAAAATGCCTTTAACCTATATCAATGTTACAAAAATTTACCTGCAGCAGGCTAGCTTTTCCTAACAAGAATAGATAAACCTTTTCCATTTTGAATACTTTTTTAGTGTTATATGCTTACTCCAGGAGGAACTTATATAAGTGGTTGTATAAATGCACATATATTTAAATTAAACATCACAATAAAAAGTCACATCATTACCGTAGCAGAGAAAAATTTCAGATTTCTAATACTGCAATAGCATAATGCAGTCTTAAAACAGAAAGCAAACAAATCTATATATGTATGCATATATTAAAAATATAATTCAATATATTATAATACAATCTGCAGGTATGTAGTGTAATGGTTTCTATAAAATATCCCTTGAGTTCTTTTGAATCTCAAAACTCTTGAGAAGTGTAAACTTCTAACATTACTTCTACTGAACTCTTCATAGAAAGAAGAAGACCCTGATTAATTAATTTATTTATACATCTTGTGTTCTAATATCTCTTGATGCATTTTGGGAAATGAGGGACATTTTGGAATACCTACATTTTTTGACTTAAAAAGAATTCCTCTTCTAGTTTTTTTTTTTTTACTTCAGCCACAACTAGAAAGTCATCAGCCAAAGAAACAATACAATCAACCTCTATGTTGTTATAAATAGCTTCAGCAATTCTGCTCCACTTTGAGTAGGAGCAAGCGTTTGCTATCTCAGGACATGGAAATGGAATTAATCAGTGTGTGTTACTATGTATTTTGAATTACATATATTGAATTATAGCCTAAGGTCTGTTAACTGTAAGTGTGAAACTCTTAAGAAGGTTTTTTCCCTGGGGAGAAATGTATCCCTGTGTGAATCAGATATACATTTATCATAAATATAAATATTCATCTTTAGATGCAGACTCAAAATTTTTCTCCATATCTTAAACTGCCTTCCTATCAGTATGATACTGTCACTGAGTTAATTTCTTGAATTTTCTTCTCTCTTGGTAGATTCATTGTTTTATTCCATTATATTTTCCTTGTGAAAATGCAAAATAAAGGGTTTGTTTAAACAAAGCAATCATTCTTCTCTACTAAAAACAATCTTTAACATAGAAACTAGAAAGAAATGGATTTTTCCCATATTACCCAAAAGTTTAATCAAGTATAAAAATTACATGCCTTGCAAATGGCAATGGAGTATTTCCTGCATGTTGTGTGTTAATTGAACAGTGCAGTAGACAAAAGAAAACAATACTAATTACAGCAGTGATTATAAAGTTATGCTATTGTATAGAGTTATCTGGCAATAATGACATAAGTTTAGGTCCAAGGCTAATGAATTAACAATTTTGGTTTATTTTGAAGAAACAATGCAAAGAATCTCTTATTTTTAATTTGGCACTTTTGGGGCGAAGTTCATGACAGAGTTACTCTGCTTGAAACCAAAGTGCTGATAAAGTGCCCAAAGTCTAGGTTTTTTTGTAAGCTTGTGCAGGACATCAGTAGAAAAGGAGAATTTTAGCCCAAATGCTATTTGTCTAGAGAGCCACAGTCTAGAAATACCACTAAATTATGTGGGTGGTTGCTGTTGTGGTAAAGTTTTTGGTACTATGAAGTCAGTGGAGAGCTACAATTCACAAACAACTTCAGTTGTTCATGTTCATTAATTGTTAGTTATTTCTTGTTAAATGAGTAATTGTCAAAGAGTACAATGGTTTGTCGTTCAAAACACATTCCCGAAGATCCTTGCAGGATATAGTGCCTAAATTTCATTCATTCTTTATTTTGAAAAATGTGCTCCTGTGTTCTCCAGACATTTTAGCAGTCTTTTATATGTAATTTCTTCTCTAGTCCAGACAGATCTACTGCTTTTATTACCCGTTAAAATTTACAGCAATGGCTCTGCAATATTTTTCTGCTTGAACTCAGCAGACCACATCATGTCTTGGTTACATTTTTCTGACCCTGAGATTGTTGTTTCTTTAACTCAGTGGGAGATGTGATGTTAAAATCTGCAGAGCTACATGCAATTTGGTTCTATTTGTTATGACTTACAGTGTCATCTTTATTGTAATGATATCTTGGCTTCTTCATCAAGAAGCACAATTTTCTCCATTGACTTCAAGTCCTTAATTCAGATTTGTGTCTGTTATGTTTTTCTTGTGGTTGTCTGCATGTAATTCAGCCAGTTGAAAATTCTCCTTGGTTTGTTTTATACCATAACCTACTGTTAGATCCATTCAAAAATTCTGCAGAGCATTAGTCAGCTTTTGGTCTTCTATTTTCACACAAGCAAAATCCCTATACCGGAGGAATCCATAAATCAGCTAACATTTGAGAAAGAAGGCAAGCTGGTTCATTGGGAAAATTTCATTTGAAAAAAACATTGCTTTTTAAGGTTCAGGTGTTTTGAAGAGAGTGAATAGCCCAGAAAGATCTGCATTAAAATAATATTTAAAACCATTGTCAATTTTTAACTTCTTAAATTTTAACTACTGTCTTTTTAGCTCTTGAACTGGCCATGAATTATTCAAGATCTAAAAAGACAGTGGTGATCTAAAAAGACAGTCAGCCATTGCTGACTTCCAACTCAGGTGTTCTGTAAATAATCACTCTTGTGATTAGCATTATGCTACTTAGGATATCAAAAGTGTTCAGGGGTTTTGTATACATAGTGCTTCAAATATATATGGAAATATGTAAGCAGACACATTGTGTTTAGTAATATTAAGAGGATTTTCATTATAATGTATATGGATTTGGGGAATTATTCTTCTCAAATGACAAGCTATTCTAGCTCTCTCTTTTGTGCTCAGTTTCTGTCTGTGACCAGAGGATAATGTTTGCTGTGTTCTACACACAGTTCAGTGGCCTGTTCTAGCAAATAATTATGTACATATGTATAGAGCTTTACTATGAGAATTGATCACACAAAGTTACTCACATGTAAGTGTTTGTAGGAATAATTTATAGGAGAGACTGAGGCAGTGTAAAAATGGTCTTTCTATAATGGAAACAAAACTAGAAGAAACTATAAGCTGGCTTTAGCATTTTGGATTCAGCTTCTAAAAATTCATCATGGGGAAGACTGCTTCTTAGCATTTGACATGTTCTATCTGCTCTACTGAGACAGCTAGTAGGTGTTATTTTGCTTCTTTGTGCTAGCTGACAAATCTAACAGTTCATGATTCTTTTTCTATTATGTGGTGTTAACCATATTTCTATAAAGTTTTCACAGGTACCAAAAGTGATTTTGTATACCTTTTGCCATTTACACCATGCTAGAAAATAAGTGTTCACTTGGAGACAGAAGGAGATGTTGTGTTGTAAGTTTGCTATATATTTTCCCCATTTCTCAATTTTTTCTTTCTTGCCTTTTTTTTTAATTAAAATTCAGATGAAAGTCTTTTCAACCAAAATATAACCTTTTGAAGTCATTCATTATTCCCTAGCAAAGTAGGAAAGTGTGAATATGATAAAAGCTCTCCAAAATGAAAGATAAAAAAGTATTCAGTTTGAAATTATAGAGCAGAATGTCTCTTTTGCATAGAGAATGTAGTTTCCCCATACACTGTATATTTGGTATGTATAACCATTATGATATATTTACTTTTCTCATATAGTCTAGTCTGGTAATGTCTTTCTCTTTTGCAGAAGTCAGTGAACATCAAGGTTAAGCAGTCATATTTCTTTAAATGTTGCTTCTTTCTCAAAATATTACTGTGAAAAAGTAGGCTTGAAAAATGAATTGGGGATCCTGGCAAATAACATTAAATTTGTATCAAAGTATACCAATAATATCAGAGACAAACACATTGAATATGTGAGTTTATTCAGCTTAATAATGTTTATAATGCTGTGTGTGTCTCATAAAGGCCTTTATACTGTTTCTGGTTTAACTTCTCATTTAAGACTGCCTCATTTGCTACATGATTTTCCTCATCATACCATACCAAATTCTGACAGATCTCAAGCTTCAAGAAACCTACACACTTGAAAGGAGGTCTTTAAAACTTCTAAGTTTAAGTTTACTTAGGTACCTATGTCATTTCAAAGATACTTTCTGGTGATGTCTTTTAAAGCCTACTTAGAGAACTCAGTTGTGGAAAAAAGAAGAAAATGCATGCTCTGAAGATACAGCCTTTTCAACCATCAAAGATACCCTTCACCAAATTATTTCTTAAGAAAAGTGTTCTTCTTTTGAAATGAGGAATGGACGAAGTCCTCCTGGACTATCTAAAGGAATTTTTTCATTGCGTGTGTTGCCTGTTCTTTCACAAGTTATCTGGTGTCTGTCAAGCTCTTTTGCAGATCAAAGTACCCCTTAATTGTCAGATGCTGATATCTGTGAGAATGATACACTCAGTCTGTAGCTGTCTTATCTCTTGGTGTATGACCACTTTCCACCTTTCTTCACAGACCTTAGCTTTACCAAAGCGTACAGGTCTCAGAAACAAATGAAGATGTCTGGAAGCACATATTAAAGACAGAATTTTCTTCAGATTGTGAGTACTAGTTTAGTCTGATCATCTGCATCTGTAATAATTTAACTGAACAGGGCCAGTATGTGGGTCAAGCATTACCTCTCAGAGCCAGGCAGTTAAAACTGGATCTGTCAGTGTGTAAACTGTAACTGCTTAACCTTTTGCACATTTACATTATATTTAAATAAGGTTTTAAATAGCTTGTATCAGGGTTACTTAAAGACATGTTCTCCTCTTTTCTTTGTTTCTAGCTAAACTTAACAGCAGCTCAGTAGTTAACATATAATGTCACGTAATGCAAAATTTAAAATCTCCATGACCCAGTTGCTAATTACAACTAAGTAGGAATATGTGATTTAATCTTAGATATGCCCTGCATGCAGTCTTAGGACAATGTAGGAGTGGGGACAGGGTTTCCTGTGAGAAATAAGGATGACTACTGTCAGAGAGCAGTAAGTCTATTAGTTCTGGTTTCGCCATATCCTGGGGCTCAGTTGTTTCAGCTGACTCCAGCTGTTTACCCCAGCATGTGGAACATCGTGTTCTGGCTTCAATAGATTCATACTTTGACCTCTGAATGCATTTCTGCCTCAGGTGCTCTTTCTTGCAGTATTCTGGATTCTCTATCATGTCTGCAAGTCTCAGAGGACTGTCTGCAGACCATGGCTTTGTCTGGTCTTTGTAGCTCTCTTTGCTAGACAAATTCTGATAACTGATCAAGAGTTAAATCTAAGACTTAAATTAATTTCTCCTTTAGGCTGTTTTGTTCCAGATTCCAATCATGATCTAATATTATCAAGGATTCACTTTATTCCTGGATTGCTACATTAGCTCTTCACACATGAGCACTTCTATATTTTCAGGTTTTTTGTGCTCTCTGCTTGTAAATGCATTGCTGATGTGTTTCATTTTTATGTAATGAGAAGCACTTCTCAAATCTCTGTATTAAATCTCTGCAGTTTGTCTACTCTGCCTGAGCCTCATCTACCTGAATTAACTGCAAAATACTATGAACATTAGGTGATTCAAGACCAGCTGTTGCCAGCAGTTTCCTCTGTCTTCTTTTCTCAGGGTAACCATGGCTTACAGAAACCAATTTGGTGCCTTTTAAATCTTTCTGTTTTCATCTCCCTTTTCAGGAATGTCAGTTTTAACCCAGCTTTTAACTACTCCATCAGAGACCAAGTGATTCTCAGAGAGGTCTATTGTTTTTATACCACATGTAAATTGATCTTTGTAGACCTAGTGTTTTATCATTGCAGGGCCCTGGTCCCCTAAAAATCTAAAACTGAAATTTTGTGCAACTGCAGTGTTCCACAAACACAACCCCTTTATTTCTGAACACCTAAATTTATTTTGCATGAAAAATGGATGGAGAGAGAGGTGTATGTCTCAGAATATTTCAATGGCTCCCAGCTGAATGTGCTCTCAGGGCAGGCTTGGATGACACCATTAGTCCTGGGCATTACTGACACCCAAGGTCTTGCTGTGAGACTCTGTGAAACATAACAACAGCACTTTCTACTGGTTCTGGTTTTGTCATGACTTTGAACATCAGAAATACTCTATTAAAATGCAAGGATGATGCTTTTAGAATACCATATCTGTGACAAACCTGTAACTTCTACAACACTCAGCTCCCTGTATTCTGTATAATTTCTTCTTTTTCATATGAAATTTACCTTTCATAAGATTTTTTCTCTGGGGATGCTTTTGTGACTGACTGATTTGGTCAGGGTCATTCTGTAGCGACTCTTCAGCAATCTTTTTAACAGTTGGCAGTGATTTGCTTTGTTCTTTTTTATCCCATGAGGTAAATACTTGTTTCATTTGAGTTCCTCCTTTCTTAGAATAATGACAGATTCATATATCTTTCATCTACTAATTTTATAATTCTGCTTTATAAAACTCTTTTCTTTCTCTGGACATGAGACTTGCCTAGTATGAAACAAAATATTATTTGACCTGAGCTTTATTTTTCTCCATTCTCAAACCATCCCACGCTGCCAGTGAACTGCAGATGGAAGAGGTCATCCTTTCAAGCTTGAGTTTGTATTCTGTGTGTTATGAATCTGTCTTTCAGACAATGAAGTTCTTTTTCCCTCTTCTATTTCACGTTACCTAAGTAATTAAACTTATCTATTACTCTAACATTCAACAGTCTCAAGAGTTCTTCTGGTAATGGCATGTACTTGTCAAATTCTGCTTTAAGTGGCAGATAGCCATTGCTGTTCCATGATTAGATGATCTTATAAAAGTTTTTCTTCCTCAATTAGTTTGGAATTTAAAAGTTTTTAGAAGTTTCAGGTAAAAGGTTTTTAGGTGGCAACAGTTATAACTATTCTGTTGGGATATGTAGGCTAGGGAATAGGGTAAAAGCTGATGAATTTACAGACTCTGTTCTACTGCCCATAAAATGCTAGCTTCTGCTAGCACACCCATGTTGTTCACTGTGAATGATATACAGAGGAAAACTGAAAACAGACTTTCCTTTCCATTCAGAATTTGTTTCCAATGGAAAAAAAAAAAAACAAAAAAAAAAAACCCAAAAACCATTACCTCTAAAAAAAAACCCTGAATGTCTCAATTGTTTTTTCTTCTGGAAAGAGAGTGAAAAATGAATATGTTTTGTCCACATATTGCATTCCTCTTTTTTCACTGTCCCATTGTAACATAAGGTTGTATCCCTTTATTGTTACTATGCAGGAATTCCTATGAATAAGCCAGTCTTGAAGAATGCTTGCTGAATTGGGCTGTGGAGGTAAGAGAGATAGGGAAATGCCTAATCTGTACATGGGTACTTGTATTGCTATCTGAACTAACTGCTGCTTCACACAAGGTGCTGTATCTAGAACAGTATTAAACTCCTTTTCTATTTTTGATGAACCTGGAATCTATTTTGTTTGATAGCTTAAAGGTGATCAAGGGGTGAAAAACTGACAGAGATTTGACCACTGGTGGGCCTGCACACAACTGTTGAGTCTCACACTTTATTGTGGAATGTTTTGAATCAACGTCTTGGACATAGATTCCTAAAATGGTTATGAACATTATTATCAACATCATAAATGAGGAGAACACAAAGGTTTTTAAAAGACAACCAGACAATTTTTATCTCCAGCAACACCTACAAATATTAGCTAAGTCTGAAGTCTGAAGCTTTTCTTGTGGTGCTTTTTGTTATGTTGAACTTGCTTATATTAATTTGGATTGAAAATTAACATGAAGATCTAGGGATGAGAAAACCTGTGTCGCTGAAGTGATGATTATTTGATAATATAGACAAAAAGAGATTTACATTCATTGGGTTAACAAAATCCACACAGCCTGTGTTACTGGAGGATGATGACATGGAAATAATTGCATCTAATATTTATAACATAGGACACGAGCAGCTTTATGTCATTCATATAGTGATAGTAGCTTAAATGATGTTGAGTAGATCAAAAAGATAATCAGCCGAGTAAAAATGCATGATAGATGCAAGAAAATGTGTTGTTAAGTGATTGGAAACCATTATTTTGATTTAGGCCGCTGCAGAAATGACTGTATTGTCTGAGGCTTGTCACTACCATAAAGAGTTGTATATATGATGCACCATGCCATGGACCTAATAATAAATGAAGTTTATGGTTAAAAGTTTTTGAGTATGTTGGGATATTTTATCTTAAAGGAGATAGTATTTTGAACAGGCAACATAAATAATGGCTGAGCAGTCTATCTGAAACAATAAAGAGAAGAGACACACCTTTTCTAATTACCATAATTACAAAACCGGCAGCACTTTGAGGAGGAAGTTCAACTAGAGGATTTACAGAGGTCTCTTCCAGCCACTTCCTATGAATATTAGGCTGGTAGATCTGGAACTAGTTTTGTAATCCACTAATTGTGAATGTGAGATCCACCTGTAAAGCCTATTTCTGTGCTAGATACCCTAATTAAACTGTTTCGGTAATGTATGTAAAGATTCAATTTATCTTATTCTAATGTAGAGGTTTAAATTAGCTGTGATGAACTGCCTCCTAAAAGTATTATATTCACAATATCCCAATGAAGAGGTCTAAATAGGTAAGTGTCTTGTGCAGGGAGAAATCATTCTGCCACATTTATGATTAATAAACAAAGACAAGATATTTGTCATCATTTTCCAGTAGACAGAATTTATTTCAGAAATAACCAAAGAGAGCAGTCATGCCTGTTACTGTAAGCCAGTGCAGGATAGGCAGAGCTATGACTTCCTTCATCGAAGAAGCCGGTTGGTAGAAGGGCAGAGGGAAGGAAGACATGGTCCTGTGATTAAATCACTGAAAACATCCTCAATAAATATCTGTTTGGCTCCAAATTGTGACCTGCATAAATGCCTTGTGGCTTTTAGCAGCACTCTCAGACACATTTTCCTGTTTGTAGAGTTTTACTTTCCTTTTCATAAGTTTTGCCTGCCTTGTCTCCTGTGACTTTTAACTTATTAAGGATGGGACAGGTAATCCCAAGGGTGTGTGTTCAGACAGAGTCTTGCACCACAGAGCCTCAAGCTGCATGTGTAAAGCAAATGTAAATTAATAACTAATGGGACACAAGTACCTCTTGTGAGCATGGAGATCCAGGAAGCACAGGCTCAGCTGTGGGACTGTGAATAAACTGCATAACTGAGAACTTAATTAATAAAAAATAATAAGGGACAATTCATACTGTGTTTTGTAGATTATCATGGTATTTTCAAAACTAACTGATGAGGCTGGAGAGAAGCTTCAATCTAGATCTGAAAAAGTTTTGCAATATTGAAGTGCATTGTGGAAAAAATAGAGAGCTGTGCAACTGAATTATTAGGAAATACAGCTGAAGGAAGAATACATTTTGATGAGAATTCTAGCAAAATGGCTATTTTGGGTGTTCAGAATGTTGATCCTCATACTTCATGGATGCAGAGAATATTTTAGGCTGGAAGGGACCTTCGTATATCCTCTAGTCCAACATCCTCCTCACAGTAGTGCTGGTGATGTAATTATATCAGGTTGCTCAGGACCTGCTCAGGAACTCTAGATGGACATTAAAAAACATCCCACAGCAACTTGTTTCATTCCTGTGCTTAATCATTCTTAAAATGAAATTTGTTTTTCTTTTATTTAGTGAGAACTCTTTTGCTTCCATGTAGGATCATAGTCTCTTTTCTCTCATGATGCATCTCTGTGAAGGGTGTGCCGCAACCTCTTCTGGAGCTCACCATTATGTAGTTAAAGAGAGCAATTAGATCTTCCCTAAGCTTTTTCTATTTAAGTCTAGACAAATTCAGATTTCTCAACTTTTGCTGACATATCATGTGCTCCAGTTCCCCATGCATTCTAGTGCTGCTTTGTTGTATTGTCTTCATTTGATCAATACCTCTTTTAAGTCAAAGGCCTCAACAAAAGATAAAGCCAGATGTGGACTACAGGTGTTAAGTAGATAGCAATAATTACTTCCCTTGACCTTCTGACTACTCAACCTACTATAAGGTGACATTTAATCACTATAAAGATGTTTTTCATTACCTGTTAAATGCCAAATAATTGTCTTTATTTATTTAAATTATTACTAAGCATAAATAATGATAGTAATGAAAAATACAAGAGGAATACAAGAATATGTATAACAAAAGCCCTTTGACCGATGTTTCAGAAATCATAGTATTCTCCAATGATTAGAATATGACTCTGAATGAGGTGAAGAGTAGGACATTCTTGCTGGTGTAGACCTAATATTTTGATATGAGTCTTCCTTTCATTCCAGGAGAGAAGGAGTTCCTGATCTCTTACTGTAATGTTTGTTAGATAATTCTAATTTCCTGAGGAATTCATACTGATTCATTGAAAGGTCAAATAGAAAATTCCCTTTCCCTGCAAAGGTCTAAAATACTACAGAGCCACATGGTAGACTTTGCCCTGAACAAAAATAGTATATAGGGAAGATTCATGGTTTCCAGCAAAAGAGGTTATAAATATCTGTAATTCTTTCCGAAATAATAAAAGCATGGGTTCATTATAAATAACCAATTAGACATTAATTTAGACCTTCTTTCTCTTTTTCTTTAGTACTGTGTAGAGGGACACAGATCATGCCCTCCAAAATAACCATTCATTCTTCAAAGAAAGTAGATTTGATCTAACACATTTTTTTTCCTTATATTTCACCTTAATGCATAACTTATGTAGTTTGGTACTTTCAGCTGGCACATTTTCTTACAAAAAATATATAAAAGTGAGAAATATTATGTGCTGCAAAACAGTATTTGAAAGAATACAATGAAGACCTGAATATCCAGTGAGAGCACCTTACTGTGGAGGATTTATCAAGGTATCTCTTGATGATACAAGTGATCAAGTAGAGGAAAGATCATTACTGAATATTTGTCTGATCACTTTCTCCTCCTCTGGGATCTTTTGTATGTGTCCCCTGCTTAGCTATGTTTTTCTTGGTTCCTCTTGATGCAGAGCTTCTTCTTCTTTTGGAAACTTATGAGACATGGATGGCAAAAAGAGCTCACAGAGCAGGAAAGACATGGCTGGCAAGGGTTCAAAGCCAACATAAAACAATGAAAAAAAGGGCTGAGGAAGCATTTCTTCATAGACCTAGAATTTCATCTTATATGGCTGGATTTGAAAGAATTATTGCCAAAAAGATAAAATTGTAGTGAAACCTGCTCATTTTCAGCAGAAATGGAGATACTGTAATAAAAGATTCTGATTTTTAGTTCAGAAATATAACTTCTTTTATAATCCTGGTCATTGTGGTCCTTTTAAATAGGCTTTTGGGGAAATAATTCCTCGGTTATTTTCAAAGAAGTTCAAGATTATATTTTTGGTCAAATACAGATTAGAGAAGAACAAAGCTGAACTATTTGAATATTATCCACATACACACCATTTACTTTTTTTATTTGTTACAAAGAAAAAAGTAAGGACACTTCATATGCTTAAGGGAATTACAATAACATGCAAAATTATCATGGGATTAATAGATTTACTACATAATGAGTATGCATCACAGACAACATGATTAGTCAATAGAATGTGATTACATTTCACATAACTAAGAAAAAGAGTCACATACAGGATTAGATAAGCTTTTAGATCAAGAAAACAAGTTCTCACTCTTTTAATCCAACAAGTATCTCAGAGTTAAAGTGACAATTGAGTATTGAGGAAGACACACAGGGCCAAATTCATCCCAGTTGTGACTCTGCAGAAATCAGCATAATCACTCCTGGAATTATTTTCATCTAAAATATCTTGTAAAGGATAAAAAGATGATGAAAAATATCAACAATACATGCAATTGTAAAGAGATATTTTATAAAGGAAGTCTCTTTGGGTCCATCACCCACATTCAGATATTATTCATTTTTCTTTTTGCTGCACAGAGCTCATGACAGAAAAAAATGTCAAAATTTAGAAAAATATCCTTTGCTAAATGAGATCAGAAGAGAGAATTAGGGAAGTAACACGATAAACTTAGACTAGTATGCTATATAAATTGGGATATTAATGTAAATGGTACTTCATTAATTACTCCATTTTCATCATGACGTCTCTATTTGTCTGGGCAGTGCGAGGCTGGATTTTTCATGATAGACAGTAGACTTCACCTGATATACTGACTTGTCTGAGTAGAACATAGTAGAATATAAATTAAATTGTCTTTTAAATTCTGGATTAACCATCTAAAACCAGTGTCAATTGCCAAATCCTGAACATACTTGCAGACTTGTGGGTAAAAAAGCATAATGCAGCCATATGTAATAGAAAACAAATATATGATTGCTGTATATATGGTACACATTTGGGCACATTGCACTATAATTCTGATTCCTCAGATTCTATAACTGGAAAAGGTTGTGGGAGTAAAATATATATTTTGAAAACTAGCCTTTTTTTGCACAATGTTGTTAATAAAATCATTATCCTTTGCCTGTCAGAGAGAAGACATCAGCACTATGATTATGACAAAAGTGTAATGGATATCTTCTTTTCTTCAGCCTTCCAATAATATTACTATTTTAGAACATTCTTGGAAATTTCACCTGTAAGAATTTTAGTAACAGCATTGAGCAAAACTGAGCACTTCTAAAAAGTAAGATCATCAGAAAGAGTACTTTTTTCCATTTAAAACATCATCCCCTGTACTGGGTTCTTTCTTGGATAATGAAAGCAATGTTATGGGTATGGTTACCATATTTGATACGGCATCAATAAGTGAACTTATCCATTTAGGGGTATGTACCTTTTCCCAAGGCAACCAGCATTGTAGAATGCCATAATGAGAAGATTCAGCATCTCTGCCTTTTAGTAGGAAAATGTTGCCTGTTATATGCTCAGGTTTTGAAGGCTTTTTTGGACTCTATTTCCCTCCTTCAGATTTAGTCTTAAATCCTGATTACCTGATCATTCATACTTTGCTCCTGTGCTTCCAAACTCACACAAAATTAGCAAAGTGACCATAATTTCATCACCCTTTATAAGCCAAGGCTGTGAGATATGATTAAACCCTTGATAATTTTTTTAATTAAAAGAAAAAATGAAAATTAGATGAAAAATAGAAATAAGTAAGAACATTGACACAAGTCAAACAATATTACTTGCCCTGCCAGATTCTTGTCTAACAGGTTTTAACTAAAGATTTACAATTGGAACACTAGGAACTGTTGGCTACACACCTTTTCTTTGTGAAACAGATGAAACCTTGGGGATTTACAGGCATTTTTGTAGGTACCTACAATTTGTCTGAATAATTACTAAGATTCTACAAATCACAGTGAACCAAGTATAGTACTTCTCTAAATCACATTCTGTCATTATTGTCCTTGATTTACCTTTTCTATTCCATTCCTTTCAGTGGTAGATGTAGGCAATGCAAAATGGACTGTGTAGTCTTTGTTTTTCAGAAATAATAAATAACATGAAGCAGACTGTTATATTTTCTTGGTATTTGGCTTTTTTTTTCTTTCTTTTTTTTTTTGGTTGGTTTTGGTTGTTTATTTGTATTTTCTTTTAAAAGAACAAAATTGTAGTCCTGAATTCAGATTTCAATTCACATATCTTTGTTAATGAACTGAAATATAGCAGGTTTATCCTGTCTATAATTTCCTCAGGAATTTTTTACAATAAACTCTTTAAGAGGAAACATAAGACAAGGCAGGTTTTTTCACGATGAAAATGAGTTCGCTGGGAAAATATTAAGTGTGTGTTCTGGGATCTTGTACATCATCCCCATCCTTACATTATTCCCTAGGCACTAAACAGGTATTCAACAAGTAACAGACATATCTCATTGACAAGATACTGGACAAGATGAATTTTTGGCCTGACCTTAACCGACTCCTTCTATTGTCCTTACATTTTGGGATGTCAAAAAATTTAAATATGGCCACTATAACAATTTTTGGCCACCTAACAATTTCCGGTTTTTTTTTATGGCTGGGTTGACAAAGTAGTAGATTGTAATAAAGCACAGAAAAATGGTGGTTGCCTTTCCAGTACGGAAGGATAGTGTATGGGTGAAGTACCACGGAGCGCTTGTTTGATTGCGAAACAAAGGCTTTAATTTCTTATAAATGATATAATTTTGGTCATTTTAAGAAGTTTTTCAGCACTTTTAACAATCTTACCACTGAATTTTGCCATGTGCCTTGGGCCTTGTCCTGACAGGATCTATCAGTGTGTCAGCAGTATTGAAGTACTGCTATTGTCTTGAGAGGCCAGTGTGCCATGCTGTACAAATGAATGGATGAACACAGCTTCTCCCTCCTTCCTAAGGCAAAAACAAATTTCTGATTTATTTTTCTTTTCTCCAGAATAATTAAGAAAGAGCTTCACTTATGCTTCATAGACTACCTATTGCATGTCTTCATGTCATTTACAGTTTGTGATGTTTGCTGTAGCACTCACATTCTGACGTTGCTGTGGAAGGAGGAAGTATAGCCAGCCTGAAGTAGTTCTTGGGAAATGAAAGCGTCACAGCTGAAATTGTCCCTTCTGGGTTAGGTCTGGTTAGAAAATGTCACCATTTTTTGTGATCTCTGTAATCAGTTGAGATTGGTGGATATATTGGTGGAAATATTTTGGTGGATTCATAAAAATGGTCTGAATTGTTTCCTGGAAGTGTCAGTTTCTTCACTGACTGATGAGGGGGGTAGAGTAAGTACAATCTGTATCTACTGCACAAAAAAAATTTTGGTTTTCTAGGTGGATATTAGGAAGACGTTTGCACCTCAAATCTATAGAGGAAAGCCCACTGCATTCTAGTTAATTGATTATTCCTATGTAATAACTTGTTAACGAATAAGCCCTAAAAAACTTCCGCAACATTGGTCAAGACCAGGTTGGATGGGGCTCTGAACAACCTGGTCTAGTAGAAGGTGCCCCATGCCATGGCAGGAGGCTTGGAACTAGATGATCTTTAAGGTTCCTCCTATCTGAAATCATTCTATGATTCTATGATGGAAATAGTGATCCTTCTTTGAATCAGTTCAAAACATTTGTACAAGAATAGATTTCTTCTTGTCTGGGTGAACTTCAATTCTTGAAGTCTTTGTTTAAATCTATTCTATTTGAAACCAATAATCAATACAAAAGATGTACATTTCTCCTAAATCACCTGTATCTTCCTGAAAAGTAGGACATTCTGGGGTAGCTATGGCAAGCAAAAGAGCATATTTGAAATAGGAAAAAAAAGGAAGAAGATTTATTTCTTGCCACACTCATGCCAAATCATTGTTTGGAATACCTTGTTGAAATATAGCTTTGATTATGTGTATATGTGTATCTTCTGGTTACATTTGTTATTTTTCTAATGCGAAGAAAATATCCCTCTGTCCCTATATATAATTTTTTCAAATTTCATAAGGACTAGTCATCTTTAAATCTGAAATTTGATGGAGTTGTACTTACAAACGAATATTCCTTCTTCACAGAGTTCCAATTCAAACAGAAGATGGCAGCTCTCCCTTTTCAGTCTTTTAGCCCTGGGTATTTTCTCCAGAAACAAATCAGACTTCCTGGCTGTGTTTCTTGTTTACAAATTGCTGTATACATTGACATTTCAGAATTTCTGTGTACTTCTGACTATCATACATCACATCATAAAATTAAAGGCATTTATGTTCCACAGAATCCTGGGTGGGATCTAAATTGTTGTGCACTCTACTGGATGTTGTACAGTATTTCAAAATATGCATCCTCTAAAAATTATCCTTCTGATTCCCTCATTGCTTTGCTACCTGTACTTCTGGTAATAATGATAGACTTTCTTGACTTTAGAGCAGCAATCCTGATTAAAACATAATTTAGCCATTTTACTTTTACATTTTTATGTTCTGCAACTAAAAGTACAGGGTGATCTAATATGCCTTGAAGGTGAACTCTATATTCTATAGATTAGATATCTTTTGGGAGATACCTTCTAAAATCCTGTTTAACAACGTTAAAAAAATTAAATAATCAACAATGAAGAATTTAAAACCAGATAAGGAAATATAAAATGACTTTGAAGCCAGAAGTACTGAATGCATAAGACAGATGAAATCTTTGAAGACAAGCTGAAAGAAAATATGATTAACACTGATGAAGCAGAATAGTGCCAAGCATATGTCATTTCTGAGCCAAATACATTATACAAGGTGGAAATTGAACTTTCAAGAGTCATGCTAGCATTTCACTCTTATGCTTTATCAAGGTAAGTGAGAAAATAAAAAAACTCCAAAACCTGAGTATTGGTATGTCTATTTTAAATTGGTAAGTCTCTTTTAAATATGGTCGTGTCAACACTGATGGATGACATCTTCAGGTAAAGTGATTACTGGACTACATAATGACTCATTTCTAAAGACTGGCAAATCCTAATGTAAGACACCTTTTGTGGTTTCAAGCCTCAAATATTTTAAAGTATATTTTTAACCTCCATTTTTTTTTGGTAACTTTTATACAGATCTGCATTTTACATTTGTAGAGATATTTTATGTTCTTGCACAATGCAAATCTTTTTCATTATACATTGCTAACTGAAGAATTCTCCACGGAGTCGTCCTTGATCTCACTTCAAAATGATAAATCTGTTTTCTTGTCATTGTTCTTTGTTTCAAGAGTTACAAATTTTCTTTCAGTCCATATGGTAAAACCTCTTCACAGAATCTTTACAGCTATTTCTGCTAAAGAATATTGTTCTCGCTTGGGATATAAGCTATCATAAAATAAAGATTTGACTCTTTCTGTTTATGTTCTGTGCACATGATAAAAGGGGATCAGTGGCCTTATGCTGTAAATAGCAAAAATCAACAATGTAAATTGTGTAGAAAAATTGCCAGTGAAGAAGTAGTATTATCAAACAGGTGGAATTCTCATTGACCTTTGAAACTTTATACAAAGGTATCTGATCAGATCAACTTAGATTATACATATGTATAATAATTAAAAGTCTGACTATATTTTAAGTGCTGTATAAATGTTTCCCTCTCTCATGAGTTCACAACTCATGCAATTAAAAAAGAGAAAACAGATCTCATGTTTAAACTTCTTGAAGTGCTTTGAGTCTTCTGAGTTTGCACATTTGAAATACCCACCCTAACTTTAATGGCAAGTGTTTGTTGTTGGCTGATGAAATATAAATACTCATTAAAATATCCATAACTTCTGCAACATATATCTGTAATCATTTATTATAATTAAGGGTACATCTGATAATAAAAGCAGCAATATTAGTTATGTGCTTGACAAAGTGTAAATTACAGCATTAACTAAAGAGCTAAGTCCTCCCTTAAGAAAAGAAAAAGCCAATGACTGATAATGAAGCTTTTGAAAAGTTTCTAAACCACTTTTAGGTATCTAACTCAGGTGACATACAGTGTAGAACAGATAGAATATGGAAGAAGAAATAATCTCTTACGAATCTGGAATTTTTTCTTTCCGTTTCCTTTACAGAATAATCTAAATTTGATGGTCATCCAAAAATATTGCAAGATCTATTTGTCTTATTTTTTCTTGGGAAAAGGATGAAATTTTGTCCATTCCTAAGATGGATAAAAGGTAGAAACCTTCTTTGAACAATTCTTTTTTTTCCCATTTGGTAAGGTGTGGAAAACTGTTGTGTGCATTTGAGCATTGCTATTGGTAAACAGAGTTACTGTATTCTGAACAGTAATGGTGTGTACTGTTACTAAAAAGAACACAGTTATTGTCAAGCACCCAAAAATGTGTGTGGGTGCTCTTTAGTGCTCACTCTGAAGAAAAATAAAATTAAAATATTTCAACCTTATAAAGATATATATACATATGGCTCTTGCCCTTTTACTTGCTTGTTTTGGTTGTATTTAATGTGATTACATTATAACTATTTCCAAAACAGAATAACTGTGGTCCTCATATATACATGATCTATAAGTCAGAAAATTATTATAGATATTTGGTTTATTAATTTAATGGATGAGAATTTTGCTCACGGGAAGAGAAAGATTTTTTTCCCTTAAAAGAGCATGTAGGAAAAAAAACTATAGACAGCATCTCCCCTGATCTGTTGCCTTATCCCCCATGTGCTACTATGCCCAAAAATGCAAAAAGAAAATAATTTCCTGAAGATAAGCAAATATAAAGACTCCTTTGCTGCCTCTGGAAGTTTGTTCCACTGCCAAATATCTTCAGCAGAGACTACTTTGTTGCCTAAATTCTTTCATTGATATTTTTCTGGAGAGATTTGATTGCTTGATAGTTTATTTTTTCCTCTACAAAATCTAAACTTACACTGGGGCAGAGACTGAAACCTTAGTGCCTTATTACCTAATATCTTACCAACTATCTTACTAACTAGGTTGCAAGGACCACATCTATCATCCTTGAGAACAGAAAATATTTATATTTTCCTCTTATTCTTTACTTAGAAAATATTTAAAGAATGTGAACAATAAGAAGATATTAACAAATATCCCTACATTTCTCAAATATAAACACCCTAAAGTATTTAAATATTGCTTGTTGAATGCCTTATATTTTGGCCTGTAGGATATTTAAAGCAAGGTTATTTTCAGCTCAGTTCTTGTAGTTCTTGTTCCTCACTTAAAATCACTCAGTGCTCTTTGAAATACAAAGTGAGAGAACCAGTCTTTATGCAAGTAGCTAAGATGTTCACAGAAATTCTTGTCCCTTCTCTCTTGACATTGCTTATCAGAATTGAACAGTGTCAAGAAGACATTCTGAAAGCTTGTTTCAGCCTTTACAAATATTCCATAGCTTGCTGGTTCCGATTCTGATCTTAGAGGTGACTGTCAGGTCTTCAAAGGCTTTTTTAAGAAGAGTGGAAACTGAGTCTTGGTCCCCTATCATTTCTGTAAGTCTGTAGTAACAAAGATAAGGAACCAAAGACAGCTTAGTGAAAGTTTTTTGCTCAATTTCTCATTTATAGAACATACTCTGTTCTCTATTTGAAATGATGAATGAACTTGTGTAAAAATATTATCTCATCACATAATTATGAACTCCACCAAAAAGTACAGTGTGAAGATAGATGAATGAAGATTCCAGCACTTCTTAACTTCTGAATGCCTGATTCTGCTGCCTGACCAGTGTGTTTCTTTGCTAGTTTTTTGCTTGCAACATTGCAAATACAAGGCTAGATGGGGATAATTGATTCCTGGGGCTCATCCTGCTTCTCCAGGTACAGTATTAGATACATTGCATGTTAGGGAGCAAAGCATGTCAAAAATTTCCCAGGTTTTAGGTAAACTATATCTCTGAACTGAAATCCAGAGAGTTTTCAGGGATAACAAATATCAGACTCTGATGGGAAAAATTCCCAAGCATTACCTTCTATTGATCACTGCTGTGGTATTTTAAATCCCTAACAAACCAAAGCTAATAAGGAACACTTATTTTTCTGGTTTCTTGTGGAAAAGGCTCTCTTGCTGCATCTTTTTATAGATATATATCAGTAGGCCAGTGTGGTTTCCAAAGAGATTCTGGGGGTATATCTTCTGTATATTCAGCTGAATTGTGAATCATTAACCATAAATACCATTTCCTCCCTGCATTTTCTAAGGCAGTGTTATTAGGGATATGCCATAGCCCCTGAAAAATCAAACATTACTTAATGTAATAATTGCCTCAGTAACTGACATTGCTAAGATGAACACTTAATAGCTCATAACAAATCAAGTTAAAACAAATGATGTTGTTTGTTGCAAGATGCAAAGCATCATCAGCTTTTGAAAATCTCAGGTAAATCTTGAGGATTAGGAGTCTTGAAAGCACTTTATGATTGAAGTGGTTTTTTTATTGTATTAATAATTTTTTCCTTACTTTATTTCATTTTATTTTAGATTTTAGCTAACAAACCTTTGATAAGAGGTAAAGGAAAAACTGCCACTGTAGCTTAATGAGTATGAATCCAGAAAGAATTTTAGAAATCAGATTGATAGTGTGGACAGAAGACAAGAACAATCATAAGGACTTGAGACTTATGTTTACAGGCCTTTGACACTCCACCACTATAAAAAATGCAGATTATCCTTTTTATTTTATTCATAAAACAACAGTGATAAAATAAATTATTATGTTTAACAAGTATTTAATTAACTTCTCTAAAAAGCTACAAGTCACATTTTTTAAAAGTTCTTTCATATTCTTAAATGCAATTATCTGAAAACTATCAATCATTTTTATTAGTTAATACTTGAAACTGCATGCATATCCAATATCATTATTAACGCCAATCCATTTACTGGTTCATTTGAGTCTGGCTATGCACAATTATGTGTGACATTTTGAAAGGAAGCACAATTTTCATAATGATACAATCATTATATTTTTTCTGAAGATCAACAAAAGATTTATTCATTTTAATTCTATTGCTTGTCTGTCTTCTATATAACTTATAAGAATAAGAGAATCCAGAGGGTAATAAAAAATATAAAAAATATAGCTGTTGCTGTCTAAGTAATTGCCACTCATAAATTGTTTTTCCTTTTTGTACTATTGCTACAGTACAAAATTAGGACAAAATAAAACCACCTAAGGGAAGATATGAAAGAGAACTACTTCTCAGAGGTGAGAAAGTTGATTTCATGAAGCCTAGAGCAAATAGACTGGGTTTTGCAAAGTATCTGTTGATCAAAGAACAATGTTCTTTGTTCCTTTTACAAAAAATCGTGTTGCAGAACAGAAGTTCATTAAAGAAATAGTTGCACAAGTATTTGGAACTTGGAAGAGGGTTTGATGACTCGATTGCTTACCCAGAACTTTGAGCAGAAGAAATTTTTTCCCTATTTAGCCTCAGATTCGGTTTAGATGTTGAAAGGTCACTTAGGCCAGATTTAAAAACCCATTGTAATTGGGTTCCTAGTGTGCTGTAGAAGTCCACATATGGCTTAGATCCATTAGGACATATAGACATAAAAATAGTCCATATAAATGACTGAATAGTCCAAATTTATTTTCTGTGTAGTGCTGGTGAGATGTATGTGTCCTAAGGTGATGTAGATCAGATCTTGTTAGACACATCCAACACACTTTATAATCCAAAATGCAGAGAAAGAGACATTATAGTCTCTATTCTGCTTCAGTAATTATTTTATGATGTGGTGAAAAATAATCTAGCTTATTCCATTCTCTATTTGTCACTTCATCACTGCTCAATATATTGGACATTACTTCTCTTTATTAATGTGAGTGAACAGGACTGGAAAGGAACAAGAGCTGCAGAAAGGATATAGCTGACATATGAGCATGAGGGGTAGACTTTTAGGAAGAAACTTATGAGTTAGAACTTTTATAATCCTACACTCTCCTCATGGTCAATAGAAAGCAAAATAGTTTCTTCTTTTCATTTGATTTTGAAAATAGATCACATGTACTTTGAAGGTTGCTTTTGATGTTTTTCATAGAATCATGAAACAGTTTGGGTTGGAAGGCACCTTAAAGATCACATAATACCAACCCCTCCGGCATGGGAAGGGAAGCAACTCACTGGATGGTGTTACCCAGGGTCTGATCCAACGGGGCCTTGAACACTCCCACACATGTGGCATTCACAGCTCCTCTGGGCAGCCTGTTCTAGCTCCTCACTACCCTCACAGTAATGAATTTCTCTCTACCATCTAATCTAAATTTCTCCTCTTTTAGTTTAAAACCATTACCCTTGTACTAACACCATCTGCCTACTCTTCATCATTTTTATAAACTCCCTTTAAGTGCTGAAAGGCTGCAATGAGGTCTCCCCAAAGCCTTCTCTTCTCTAGAACAACCACAGCTGACTCAGCCTGTCATTTTGGCGCATTTACCACATTTATAGGAGATATATGCTCCAGCTGCCTGATCATCTTTGTGGCTCTCCTCTGGACTCAAGCCAACAGGTCTTTGTCTTTCTTGTGCTGAGGACCTCAGAGCTGGATGCAGCACTCCAGGGGAGTCCAAGGGGGGCAGAACCACTTGACCTGCTGGCCATGGTCCTTTGATGTAGCCCAGATGGTAGCTGAAAAGGCCAACCTTCTGGGCTGTGAGTACATATTGTCCATCAGCTTATGTTCACCTTTCATCCTCTAGAACCTCCAAGTCCTTCTCTGCAGGACTGGTCTCAGTGAATTCTTTCCTCTCCTGTACACCTGACCCAGGTGCAGAACTTTGCACTTGGCCTTCCTTTTCTGACCAATGTACTCACAGAATCCTTTCTTCTTATTCTTTTTTATCTTTTATTTATTTTTGGTTGTTTTTTATTTTTGGTTGAGTTAAAGATTTTGGCTAGTAGTTCATACACCGATGCCAAACAGTTCCCTTCAGGGAAGTGAGATCATTAGTGCCTTCGGGATCTGAAAGAGTCTTCACTGCATGCAAGTCTATTTACTTCAGGGGGTCATCTATAAGGAGTTCAGTAGGATGGTGCCTCTACAGCACTTCTTTCTATGTTATGCTTAAAACCAACCATGCTTTTCTTACATGGCTTTCCTTTGCAGAAATAAATAAAATTTAAATATAACCTTGATATGATTATCAAAATTTGGGGAATAAATAACCTACCTATTAATTTCCCATCTGTATTAAACTTCCTTTCTTTATAAAATATCTGTATGATTTTTCCTCCAAAATGTTTCTTCTCATTGTATCAAATTTAGTTGCTATTTGTTTATTTCAAATTACTGTCATACCATGTCTTTTCTGCTTTTCAAAATAACTGTTGTCTGTGTTCAACTACATAATCCACAGGCAATAGTAATTGAGAAAAAAGACATTTTGAGTAGGTTCTTTTGTTCTTTTTCATTGCAGATTTTAGCAAGGTTTTTTGTTTTTTGGGTTTTTTTGGGTTTTTTTTTTGTTTCTTTTTGCTTGTTTTTGATTTTTTTTGGTATAATCTCCTGTTAAGGATTTTAAGGATTTTTAAAAGTAATACAAATATGGAGTAAATGTATTATGAAGAGAAACATTGGAGTGTGATGAACTCCACAATGTCAGATCAGAGACTTTCACAGATGACTTCTAGTTTATGTTGCTAACTGCAGGTACAGTAATGAATCTTATCTATGAACAGTTATTATGTTTTTTCAAATATTGTTTTATTATTTAATTATAAATTAGTATAACACTGTGTGGGTATTTATTTAGCTAGAAGGCTGCAGAAATAAACTGAGTCATTCTATTTTTCCACACCTGTTAAAAGGACAAATAAGTACTCTTTCAGGTCTAAGGCAGAGGAGAAAAGTTAGAGAAAGCTCTTGGGAATTTCTGTTTTTTACTTCTGTATTAAATCCCTGTGAAACAGAAATGCAGAGGGTTTAGTGCCTCTGTTTGACGGCAGCTAGAGGTTTTTCCATGTCTTATCTCTCTTCTCCCACAAGTCATGCATTAGCCTTTGGAATAAAGGTTTGTTCTGGCTCATTTTGAGGGCAAATAAGTGTTGTACCCGACATGTCCATAAGAACTGCACTGCTACTGTTTTGCCCTGGGGCTCTGTGCTTGCCTTCCTCTTGTGTTTTAATGTTTCATTTTGAATTTAATGGTTCTATGCTGCAACAGATGGACAGCTCTGCAGATGGGAGCTCACTTTTTAAATTATAGAAGTAGCACAGGTAGAGAATGAGCAATAGCCAACAACCTTCGCTCATGTAGCCTTTCCTACATGCTAGTACAAAGGGACATTTTAGCAAGGTAATAGTTCTGTATTCATATTCCTTCCATCCTTGGCTTTTGTGGTAAATGCGCCAAAATGACAAGAAATTAGCTTGTTCGGGGAATGTCAGTCCTGCTGGGACTGGTTTGAAAACTGCAGCTAGAGGAAAGAACTTGAAGTAACTCTAATAGTTCCCCAACTATTCTTCCTGGAACTAATTTTTTTTTTTCAATATTTTTTATCTTAATCTGATATCCTATTTGCATTTGACATCCACTTGGGATCTTATTCTTAATAGCATGGTGTGATGATTACTTAAATCTATCATCATATCATAGATTTCTGAACTGGTAACTGCTCTGTTCTGCATCATGTTCAAATTTAAACACTGAAAATATTATGTAGCAATGTCACTGACAGCTTATTAGAGGCTAATGAGTCTTTTATCAAAACTATCTTGAATTTTCTGGCCTTGCAATGAAATATTCAGTTTCCTGTTCCCAAACACCTCAGATATCCAACCCCAATTTACCAAGATATTAACTAAACATCTCCCTTAATTTTAACTGAATAGTTATTGCCTGTAAGGGATCCTGATCAGGTTACCCTCTGACTTAATGAGGAAATTATTCTAAAGCTGTTAACAACCAAACAGGGCTCCCCTAGGGAGAAGACAGGAATTCTTTCCTTAAGAAGAGATCGAGCAACCAGATGGACACCTTCAAGGCATACACAGCTTCAAGGGGGATGCTTCAAGCACCTCAGCTTGCCAGCAGCAATGGTGCTTGTTTACCATGAAAGGATTTTCTGTGTTAGCTTGTTTAAATTTTTAATTTGGGAATCATCAAATAGCAGGATAAAAACATTCTAATTGAGGTGAATTGTGTTAAACTCTTTAGAGCACATACACATGAATATTTGACCTAAAAGAAATCAGTGGGAAAAGTCAAAACAAATTCAGGGCTGTGGGTCTTCTTTTGCCTTTAAAAGAAAACAAACAAACAAATAAAAAACAACCATGTTTCAGCATTAGTTGTGTATACAAGATACATTTTTTCACTGCTATTGCTGTATTAAACTGATGGATTGACTCCAAAATATGTATTTCTAATGTTGGAATTTCCTAATTTTAGAGATATCGGTGACTAATGAAGACCTTAGATTTCTAATCAGAATGCAAATAGGAAAAGATAACAGTCCTCTTACAAAATTTTATTTTTTAATATTTGACTGTCAGCACTATCTAAGAATTATTCAGCTTTGATATTACTGCATCAGTCATGCAAAATTCTGTCCTATTTTAGAGCCAGTACCCAGGAAACTAATATTCACTCTGCTTTAATATGTTGATATTTTAATTATAAGTCTCGGAACATCGACTACTTTTGTGTGTGTATGTGCTTTAGGACAGTGCTGCATTACCTGCATTTTAACTCCTTACAGGCAATAATTGAATCTCTTCCCTGAGAAGCCTGTTCAATAATAACCCTTTTGGGGATAACTCTTTCAGGGAAGAATTTTTTTTCTCATATCCTTTCTAATACTCCCTTGGTATAACTTGAGGGCATTTCTTTTTATCCTATCACTTTTTGCTTCAGAGAGGGGACCACGTATGTCCTGCTTTTAGGTTCTGGAGAACAGTGAGGTCTCCCCTCAGCCTTTTTTTCTGCAAGCTAAACGACCTCAGGTCCCTCAGCCACTCCTCATAAAAAATGTGCTCTAAATCCTTCACTAGTTTCATAGCTTTTTTTTGGATGCAGCCAAAACTTTGACCATTTCTCTTCAGGGATTTCATAGTTTTCATGTAGGGTACAACTGTAAGAAAAAGGCTTAAGAATATCACCAGAAAAGGCCATGTAAAGTTTATACGGATCTAAGAAGTTCATTATGTAAAGCATTTAAGGTGAGGCAATGTCCATAAGCAATCCTAAACAAGGTGATACAGCCAGCATCAGATCTGGTTTTCAGGATAAAGCAAGGTATCACACAGCTGAGTTATATTCACAGCAAACTTAGATGAAAGTTCTATAAACACCAGTCCTGAGAAGATCAACTAACTGCTTCTACTCTTCTACCACTTCTGAAGGGAAGTGATTTTTAGGAAGTCCAGACTTGATCCTCACTGCTTGAAAGGTCTGAACAAATTTTTTTTTTTTTTCTGATCAGGTTATAAGCAAGAAATTAGAAATTTTAAATTGTAATCTGATAAATTGCTTCCATGTTCCTTTCCTGTTTGATATGAATCTTTTCTAAGTGCATGTGTCTAGTAGTCCAGCCACCCAATTTAGAGAGAAGGATGTTATGAGGGATCCAAAGCCTTTACAGAAGACCAGATAAATGACAATTGTAGCCCTTCCTTTGTCCACTGAGGTATTCACATATTGTAGAAGGTCACTGGGTTGGTCAGGAATGGCTTGCCCTTGGTGAAGCTGTGCTGGTTATCTTTAATCACCTCCTTCTCCTCCATGTGCATTAGCAAAGCTTCTAGGAGGATCAGTTCCATGATCTTCCCAAGCACAGAGGTGAAGCTGACAGGTTGATAGCTCCTGGGGTCCTCATTTCTAACTCTGTTAAAGATGGTACAATGTTTTCCTTTTATAAGTGAACAGGAAAATCTCCTGTCTGCCATGACTTCTCAACTATCATGGGGAGTGACTTGGTAACTACATCAACCAATTTCCTCAGGACTTGGGGATGTATTTCATCTAGTCCCATCCCAAGGGTCAATGGCTTAGAATCCCAGTAGACATCAGTGACTGCTGTACCTCAGGGGACCAGTGTTATTTACCATCTTCATTAATGACATAGATAAAGTGATGGAGTGCATGCTCCACAAATTTGTGGATGACACCAAGAGGAATAGTGCTGTTGATGCACCTGAAGAACAGGATACCATCCAGAGGGACCCGGACAAGTTCAAGTGGGTGCATGAGAATTTTGTTACAAAACCAAGTGCAAAGTGCTGCACCTGGGCTGGGTGTAAATAAGGGCTGGGGGATGAATAGAACAAGAGCAGCCCTGCTGAGAAGGACTTGGGGGTGCTGCTGGATGAGAGGCTGCACATGACCCAGCCATGTGCACTCACAGCCTGGAAAGCCAAACACATCCTGGAGTAAAAAGAAGCCTGGGCAGCAGGGCCAGGGAGGGATTGTGCCCCTCTGCTCCCCTCTGGTCACATTCCCCTTGCAGCCATCCAGCTCTGGGGTCTTCAGAAAAGGAAGGACATGGACCTGCTAGAGTGAGTCCAAATGACGGACACCAAGATGATCAGAGGGATGGAACAGCTCTTCTCTGAGGAAAGGCTGAGACAAATGGGATTGTTCAACCTGGAAAAGAGAAGGTTTCAGGGTGATCTAACTGTGGTCTTGCAGTACTTGAAGGGAGCCTAAGAGAAAGATGGAGAGAGATTACTTACAACAGCATGTAGTGAAAGGACAATGGGGGATGGCTTCACACAGCAAAAAGGATAAATTATATTAGGCATTAGGAAGAAATTCTTTACTGTAAGGGTGGTGAAGCACTGTAACAGGTTGCACTGAAAAGCTATGGATGTCCAATGCCTGGAGGCCAGATTGGATGGTCTAGTGAAAAGTGTTCCTGCCCCTGGCAGGGGGGATTGCAACTAGATGATCTTTAGGGCTGCTACCAGACCAAGCCATTCTATGATTCTATGGTTTTTGATTCTATGAAAATCACTATACAGTTGTAAAGAAGACTTAACACTGTGTTTTATTTATCCTTTTAAATATTTACTCTGTTTGGTTTGATTTGTATTGTGTTTTGGATTTCCCCATGAAGGACACTTTATGAAAGTAAGTTGCATTTTTTGGTAGGCTGTGTGAAATATTTTCAGGAAGTACTATTTTATGTCATAAAAGGATATTTGGGAAGCCTGTGTGTTTCTGAGTTCTGAATAAAAACTGTGCAGATGTTGTACCAGGCTAACAAACAGCACAGATTTTTGACAGAGTGTGAAGTAATTGGAGAAGAACAAAACTGTTTAGAAAACTGCACAGTCTGAAAGATAAATATTAGAACTATTTACATTCTGATAAAATTTTAGGCAAGTAGCTTGTATTGTAAAATAACAATTCCTTATAAAATGTAAAAATGTTTAGTCTGGTATTCTCAGCATAGATAAATGTACTTTACTGGTTACATAACTTGCATGATTCTGACAAGGAAAGCTTAGAAAATCTCAGCTACTTTGATGGCAAGCAGCAATAAAATTCTGTTTATTAAAAGTCAAAGAATTACAAACAGTAAAAGATAACTGAAAACCATAATGAAAAGAGGACTAGGTTATTTGCATGCTTAATATACAATTTAGATACTGAGATATATTTTTGGTTGATGTTTCAAGCCTTAGAACATAATATATATTCTGTCAATTGTTTTTATATACATTCTAAAATGTAATTGAAAACAAATTAAACTGCTTTCTTTGGCATAATAGTACATATATCAAGACAATGTACAATCACGTTATTTTGAATTTAGAGATTTTATATTTTTCTTTTTTATTTGGATGCCCAGGGGGGATGCAGAGTTATACAATACTGAGCCACAACAGGCATAGACAAAAATGTTGGCATAATCATGATGCGCCTGTATAGACTTATCAATGTATTATATCACAACAGCTTTACTTCTTAGATACATTTTAGAAAGAAGAATTATGTAATGAAACATCACTTAATCTTTTCAATGTTTCTGAGTCTATCATGTTAAACTCTTTGACTTGTTTTGTCAGAAAGGGAAGTTTGCTACTAAGGAGAGCAAAGCACTTAGTCTGAAGACATGATGCTTGTTCAATACACATTTTACAAAGTTTCCAACTCAGACCAGCCTGATGCATGAATATTTGAAGGCTCATTTGTACCTGGAGTCCATTGAAAGCCTCAGTTTATTTTCAGTGTAAAAGAAACTTGGTTTGCGTGTGCTGAGACTGCTGCATGCTGTGTTACAAAGAGTGATTAGTGAGAACAATTGGAGATTTGTTTAAACATTACTCTTGATTCAAACTGAAACACCAATACAGGAACATGCATGTTTACTGCAGGATTGACTAAATATTAATTCTAGCATTTAGTTTTCTGGAGAGTGGCAGATTTAATAGCCAGGAAAGACTTTTGCGTAGTTTGTTTTTAAAATGGGTGAAAAAAGAGATATGCATCAAAAGGATGCAAAGCTAAAAATCAGAGCGATGAATGGAAGGTGAACTGAGGCCATTTCACTTAATTGACACTGCTCACAGTGGGAAAGCAAACTACAGCTTTTTGTTCTAGAGATGTCCCTGTTTCTAATTTTATATTTGGGTTAAAATTGGGGCCTGCCCTGTGCTTACAGAATTTGTGTTGCATGTTGAGGTTTAATGCTGCTCAGTCTGCACTGTCTCCACAGTGGGATGGGGAGAGATTGGAAGGGCAACAACGGTAAAACTTGTGGGTTGAGGGAAAAGAGAATTTATTAAGTAAAATAAAAGCTGCTAACAGAAGCAAAGTAAAACAAAGAGTTAATTCACTGCTTCCCAAGGCAGACAGGTGTTCAGACATCTCCTGGAAAGCAGGGCTCCATCATCAAGCAGAGAGCCTAATGGTGATTTGGGAAGACAAATGTCATCACTCCAAACACCTCCTTTTTCTCATTCTTCCCCCAGCTTATACTGATGAACATGTTGTTATTCATTATTAAACACCCATTTTGACTTTTGGGATCAGTTGTCCCAGCTGTGTCTCCTCCCAGCTCCTTGATTTCCTCCAGAATCCTTGATGGTGGGGTGGAGTGAGAAGCAGAAAAAGCCTTGAGGCTGTGTAAGCCCTGCTCAACAGTAGCTAAAACCTTCCTGTGTTACCAACACTGTTTTAATCACAAATCTAAAACATAGCATGAGACAAACTCCTATGTTTTTCTATCCTAGAAATAAACAGAAATGTGAGTTTTGTGTGAGGTCTCAGTCTCTGTCTCAGTTAAGTCTCTCTGCCAGAAATCAATAATTGTCCCAGACATTTGAGAAATACAGAGGTGATGGTCACCTTGCTAAGTCATTCGGCCACATAGAAAATAGAAGGCTAGGGAGCCAGCCCTGCCCTCCCCTGGGTGAGGACAGACTGAGGTCCTAGATCCTGCTGCTGTCAGAGTGTATGCATTTTACATTAGATCATCATGAGAGAAAAGCCGAGCGCTTCTCGAATAAGAGATCAGAAGCTCACTTTCTACCCTTTCTGCTCAGCTCGGTTCAAGCGCCTCTTGTCTGTTTGGTTCCTGGTCCTATGGCTCTTGCATTCCTCACTGCCAATGGTTTCGTTTCAAGAAGGCTGAAGAAGTCATTAAAATTGAAAAGCAGAAACTATGTCTGAAAGATGAAAGAAGACAATCTAGACTTTGGCAACATAAGTACACAATAAAACAGGCCGAAAAAGATCTTGTGGAGCAATTTGCTAACAGCATAAAAATTAAGAATTTTTTTTATCATCCAAAAAAATTAATATAACCAACATAATATTGACGTGTAAAAGAAATATCAGAAGATTATAAGGTCCTGCATAAAAGATAAGAGAATTCTCTGCATTGGTATTAACAGTGATGGCCATTAAAGAAGCTTTTCCTTATGGGTGTCAAGTCTAAGGAACTGACCCAAAGATGTTTTATAGCAAATTTATGCCTATGTATTGTCAAGATGAAATTACTTTAGCCTTAGAGCTTTAAAAAAATCAAATAAGAGATTGCTGATCTTGTTTGTAATTGATAGCTTATTGTTTAAATTTGCTTTGGTATCGGAAGAATGAATGAATGTAATAACTATTTTCAAAAGGACAGCAAAAGCATCTGGGAAATTAAAGATTTTTATGTCTGACTGCTATTTCAGGCAAATGTTGAAGGAAATATGTTAAATAATATCCACAGACACATACTTTAAAGGATTAGAGTATGAGTAAACATAGGACATTTGCATAAGTCTGTGTTTCACAAATGGAGTAGATGTATGGTTTCTCTTCAAATGTGAACAAACGTGTAAGCAATATCTGCTTGAAACCCCCTACATGTATTTCAAGAACATATCAATTAGATCATTCACCACTGGCTCATAAAGAAACAAAACCATCAATGAGTAAGATGCAATTTCATGACCAATAATAGGTAAAAGAAATGAAGAGATATACTTAAGTGTTTACTTGCTAAAGTAGGAAAGGTAATGTAGATATTCCCACAAGTTTTCATTTTTGAAGTTGCTTAAATATGTTTATGGAACTCAGGATTGAGGGTGAATAGCAAGATCCTAAAATTTGGTGCTGTTGTATAGCTCTTTAGCTTATAAACCCCCTGAAATTTATTGAATCTGCAGTAAGATTTCGCAGTAGAGAGTACCCAGTAAGAAGGTAGATGAAATTCAAGATTCAGAAATGCCAAATAATGCACATGAAGGGAAAAGTCAACTCTGAGTTTAGAAATAAGAGTAGATACTAAATCAGGTATAAAGTTCCAGAAATGAAGCTTCTAAAGCAGATTATTTTATGTATCTGATTGTCAAATGCATAACAAGAATAAAATTGGAAATTGCAAAAAGAGAGTAAACAGTAAAATAGAAAATCAAATTATAACACTGGTTAATTTAAAAATACAGAGCTCTTTTGAATGGTCCCACAGTTCTGATTTCTTCTTCCTAGAAAAGATGTCAAAAATGGCAGCAAATGATGGCCTTAGCGTTCAGAGTACAAAATGGTTGACCGAAGTTAAGAATGATACAGACACACAAGTTCAGGAAAATCATAATCAAGTGAAAAGTTTTCAGGCAACGTAAATTCAAAACATAGATTTCATTTTCACAGGATGTTTGGCTTTCCAGAATATGAGTTAGAAAAGAAAGCTGGAGAAAATTCTGCAGGAACAATTAGATCTGCAGAGAAGATGCAACCTTTTGCTTAGGAACTTCCTAAGCATCAGGCTGCTGACATTTTTGACAATTTATGGGAGAGAAGTATTGCCCAATTCTTGCCCCATTTCCCTATAGTTTCCTCTAGGCATCTTTCCTGGCCACAGGACAGATTAGATGGACCATTCTTATGACCTCAGGAAGACTGTTCTTTGATTCATATGCCACCCATTTATCTAGTTACTATACTTTTTCTTACTGTACTTACATTTTCTCCCATCTATCTAACTTGAAAATCAATTCTGGTGATGTAATTTTTTCTGTATATTGTCTAATAGCTGGAATATATTTGACAACAGCCATCATAAAAATGACTGAGGGCACAAATGTATAGAAATTTTTGTGTTGATAATCAAGAACCAAATCCTACATTAGATGGAGAATTAAGGGAAATTCCATAAATATCCATACTATAATTAAAATTCAAATGTCTCTAAGAGACCTGAAGAATTGGATTGTCTTTGAGACAATTACTTTTGCATATAAAACATGTAACCTATATGTGTTACTTATTACATCCCATACAGATATTTTTTCTTCACATATTGAATACTGAACACAGTCTCTGAACTGGCAAGTGTCTAAAGTTACTATAATATAATAATTGCAGTATTTTGACTAAGGGTTTATATCTTAGAGTACTCATCAGTGTTTCAAAATCAATAAGAATCTTCATTGCACTGCAACTAATGGAGTGTTGAGCTATTTTCTCTTTGGGGGCAGACACAGAATGAAAAAAGGGTGTTTTAAATGGAATGTACATAAATCCAAAAGTCCACAATTGAAGTCCATAAACCTGCTTCTCAGCCTTTGGCCTAGAACTACAGATACTTAACAGCTCTAGGACAGGTCTTGTAGTTAGCATGGCTGCTTTACAAACTTTATTTACAAACTTTTATGTACTTCAGGTCTATATGTGGGTTTGACTTTAGAAACATTTTCTATAGACTTCTGATTGAATTAATTGATTTTCCATCTTAAGTTCTAAAATATTTATTTTAATGTATATAAAGCAGATCTTTTAATTTCTATGAAGAAAAGCAGATTATTTCTTTAACTTTGTAAGTAGTAAAGACATTATTTGATATAAGAAGTGATTGAAAGAAAGAATTATCTCTGGCTCCACACTTGGATGCTGTGAGCAAAATTAAGAGATTCTCAAAGCTAGCACATGCTGGTAGATTTACAGCTCTGCTGTAATTGGCGAAACAGTTGACAAAACATGTTTATATAAAACTCATGAAAAAAGACATTTTTTTCTTCATGTACTCAGTCTTCACAGGATTTGTTTTCCTCTTTAATTTTCACTATAGAGAGGGATGGAAATTGACAAGTTTTACAAACACATTTTGACAAAGGAACAAAACTGTTTACCTCATTGATAGGAAGTGGAAATTACTCAGTTTTAGTGAGATCTTTTCAAGACCCCTCTGTGAAATTAAGTACTATCCAATGAGTTATATAGGAATATATAGTCTTTGTCCTGGAAATTTTTTAATCAATGCAATTGTCACTGGAAACATGGAGTTACTGTAAATACATATTTTCAAAAAATTTCCCAAACTCTTCCCTAGATTCATAAAAAGTTGTGGGTTTTTTTTTTTGAAAACTCTTTATGAAAGGAAAGAAAAGTTAATTTTACATAGGTCTAGTTTATCTCTTCTTATTTTCTTTTCTGCTGTGTTTCGCATGGTAGAAAAATCTCATCAGAAATGTCTTATTCTTCTGACCCTGCTCCCTTTGAAAACTATTTTGTCATCTTTCAGCTCCATAAAGGAAAAGATGAAAGCAAAAATATGGATGTGTTTCTAATGAGGATAATGAAAGTTGAAAGGCAAGTAGAAGCATTGGAGGAAGAGTGAAATGTGGATACTGATAGATGCTCAGCAGAGAGAGATGGAAATGATGAGTCTGTAATGTGACAACGACACTTTAGTGAAGAACAAAGATGGTGACAAACAATGCTGAAAGCAGACACTTGAGATTTCAGTGAGAATCTGAAGTCCATATGATGGGATTAGATTGATTACAGGCAATAGTATATAAACTTCTTGTGACTTTCTTTTGACATAGTGTTTAATCTACTACTGAGAGCTGAATAAAAATATTTTGATACAAAAATATTTCTGACACCAGCCTCAAAATATAATACTAAAGGGCAGCAGAGATCAGCACAGAACTTTCCTAACAGTTTAAGTTGGTTACATTCTTACTGGAACTGGCCAAAAGTAAATTTTTAAAAGAGTTTTGCTTTTCTTAATATAGTATATGTTATATAGACATTTTTTATTTCTGATTTTTAAAATCACATTTGGTTATTTTGCTCTGTGTTTTCTCAAACAAAGATATTTATCTGGTAAATGATGATGACACAAAGCTATTCCTGAAGCTAATTCCTCAGCTTCTCAGACTGAGTTTGATAAAGAAGCTGACAGTTTATTGGCTGGAGATGATTTGTATGATTGTTGCTTTCTGCATTGCTTTGCTTTGTTTTGTTTTCCCCTCCTCTCTTCATGTACTTAATCTTTAGAACTTCATCTGTTATCTATACTGATATTTTATTTTAATCTGACATAAATCTTTTTATGTATGATCGTGCTGAATATTAAATATTTGGACTATGTCATGAAATCATTTGAATATAATGGATTTTTTACTGTCCTGACTGTAACAGAAACTATTAATTATGCACTGTCTTTCTTATTTTATCAAGCTGTGGACACTGTAGATATAGTAAAATTATCTCTTGTTGTCTTATACTAAAAAATGTACAGTGAACTAGATGAAAGAAAACACAATTTATAACCATGGTAACTGTTAGTAACATCTGTAGGTTCCTCTCTCTCTAATTTCTCTACAAGGATTGAAAAATGTCATTAATTTTTGTTGATTTTTATTTTTCTACAAAAGGAGAAAAGAGAAAGTCAATGATAGGCATAATTTTCAATCACATATGGCAAAGTATTTAGGAATCACTGGCACAATGAGTATAGCAGGCAATAAAAAATATTTACTTCCAAATAAAATTGTCAGAGATAGAATTAGCCTTTCCATAAAATTTGTTTGTTTCTGTAGTATCTCTGCAAACATTTAAATGATACCTCTAATGATACTTTGTGAAAAATGTTGATGTATATAGCTATTTTCAAATATTTCTGAAGAGAATCTTAGTAAAACTGCATCCATCTGCCCAAAAATCTTAGAGGATTTATACAAGAAAAAAGTCTTCATGAGACAATTCTGATTATCCTGGAATTTAGCATGAGTGTTTTTTTGAGAAAGGGAAGATTCCTGATTTTTCCTTCAAGACTGCAAAATGTATTTCAGTGATACTTTAGAATGACCAGTCATTAACATGGAATTCAGTAAACAACATTCTTGTGCTGCTGTACTTAGGGTGTAATAGTCTCCTCTACTCAAATTCAAACACAGGTGGAGTCTCAGATCAAAGGCCATGAATGTGCAAAAGACAAATCTTTCAGATACCCTACATGTCTTTTGTAGGCTGCCTGGAGTTATAATCCTGCTGCAAATCTGTTGCTAGGGCATGTTCTCCTGACTTCCTGCCTGCAGTGGAGAACTCCAGGAGGAGGGAAGGCAAACTGCCCACACTGAGTCACTGCCCAGAAGTCAGAGCCGTGGTTCCAGCCCTCCACTCCTTTTCTTGGAGTGAGAAGTAATAGATGGATGGTTTATGTTAACTGATTACAGATTCTGTGTGCCTATCTGCCCTTTCTTCTGGATGATTTAAATCAGTGTGTACAGCCGCTCCCCTGTGATCTTTTGTAGGGAGTCGCAAAGGCTGCTCCTATTCTTCTTGGAAATGCTGCAGAAACACTTCTTGCCTCTCAAAGGAATTTTCAAAAACAAACCTACAGAGTATAAAGATGCAGTCAGCTGAGGAGAGGGGTAGAAGAAACTAAATTTGTGTTTGGACTTCCAGAACATTACAGAAAATTTAAAAAATGTAGAATATCCCACTAAAAAGCTGTTTCAAAGGCTTTTAAATTAATACTTTCATTCTGAAAGATAAGTCAAACCAGAGACAATATGTAGCTGCCTTCTTCATCTGGGTTTGACTGTGCATCTAGATTGGCAGTTTTAGATTGAAACTGGCTTCAGTTTTTAAGAGAGTTTCAGTGTAATCTAAATTGCATTCTATAATGTGAGAAGGTTGTTTATTCTTAAAAGTGAGTCAGATTTCCATAGATACTGTGTTTTGTGAGAAAGTTCTTCAAAAGATTGAGTGTGTCAAAGTGTAATTTAGTAAATTGATAAAACAATAGATTAAATGTTACCATCTCTGGGCATTCAAAGATTAAAATGAGTTCAAAATAGTATTAATTTGAAGATGATATTTCTATTCTGTTTTGCTTTTAAACTCAGAATCTACACACCCACTGTTTTTTCTTTACAAATCCAAACATAAAAAACTTTTCAAGACATTTGAGATTCCTTTATAAACTATTGTCTGTCAAAAAGGAGTTTAAGCTTAAAAAACAACATATACTATTATGAGAGCTAGAAAAAATTCATGAGTTGACAATCCTGAGACATTATAGAAGACTATATATTAAAGCACTCCTCATAGGTTTTGTTGGATCAACAGAAGACGTCCTCATGCATTGCTAGCAATTGTCTCTGTACAGCTCTTTACATGCAGCTCTTCATGATGCATTTGGATGTCCCTGTCGCAGTTAATCTGTGTGCTGGTAGCAAAGTGCGTTTCATATTTTAAATGCCATTGTCTTCTTTTCCTTCCTGTTTTCTTATACATATTTCTCCCATATATCTTTAAAATATCTGATCATATTCTTTTCTATAAAACATTAACTTTAAAATAAAAGACCTTTTTCAAATGTAGCAATGGTCTTATGTTGATTTTAATGTGTACTACTTTCTCATATTTTTTAACTCCATGGCTATTTTCTGATTTAAAGTGGCATTTTGTCCACATTGATATGAAGGTTATTATTAAGGGAAAAAAACCCAGAAAATAGTCAGTTTTTTATGACTTCTCCATGTTACAGCTAAAAAAATACTTCAGAATGTATAAAGAATACATGTTTAGGAAAGTCTCAAAAAATGTCAGTATTATCAGAGGATTGAGTCATTCAAAGAATAGAGAAACAGGGTGCCTAAACCTAGGATGTCAGGAGATTTGTTAAGTATGTGGAGAAATTAATAAAAAAGAAAGGTATAAATGCAAACCCATCTAAGCTTTCAAAATTTATATTCATACATATAATTATCAAATCATTGTTTGTAAAGTAGACTGTTACATATTCACATTAGCTTAACTTTGAGAATAATTATTTTCAAAAAAAGTGAAATCTGGGGAAAACGTTTTAAATTCATGACCATTTGAGCATTGAGCATTTCCATTTGGAAGCTATTATCACATTGCATTTCTACAGTTTAGTTATATACAGTCTCCTCAAATTACTCAAGTACATTCTTGATATTTTTCAAGAAAAAAATCAAAACCAAGCATTGCAGCTTGATTATAGCCTATAAAGCTTAAAGGCAGAAGACTTTCAAACATCTAATTAAAGTAGAAAACATCTAATAGAAAACTAGAAAACACTTAATACAAGAAAGAAATGCACAACATCACAGAAAAGACAGAAGAATAAAGTGCTTTTTACAGTAGATTTCATAAAGCTGACAATGTAACACAATTAGACACATCAGGGAGTCACAATGCATAATAGAACATTTTAGAAGTGACAGTAAAGTCCATACAAATTGTGTGGAGCATTGAAGCACAGCTTCACTTGAATGGAAGTAAAACAGATGACTGCTGGGATTAGGTATTTTAGAATTTGTCTTGTAGAC
Organism: Calcarius lapponicus; assembly: GCA_039654755.1. NCBI lineage: Eukaryota > Metazoa > Chordata > Aves > Passeriformes > Fringillidae > Calcarius > Calcarius lapponicus. Next base: position 45,415,712 of record CM077462.1, on the reverse strand, counting down.
CGTGGTTTGCTTTTGGGAAAATTTTACTGAAACTAGAGACATTAACACTCATTTTCCATTATTTTAAAAAACAATAGGAGCTCCTAAAGAAAAGACCTAGGTACTATGACGTCCAAAAGAAAAGCACGTCTGAAATTTCTCAAGATTTAAAATTATTTTTAGGAGAATTTGCTGAACCCTTGTTTTAGGAAAGAGTGCTGTTGTGATTTAACCCCAGCTGGCAAGAAAGCAACACACAGACACTTGATCTCTTCCCCACCAGCAGGATCAGGGAAAGAACTGGAAAGGTAAAAATCTAGAAGACTTGTGGATTGTGATACAGACAGTTTAATAGGCAAAGCAAAAGCCACACACACAGGCAAAGCAAAGCAAGACAAAGAATTAGTTCACCACTTCCCATGGGCTGGCAGGTGTTCAGCCATCTCCAGGAGAGCGGGGCCACATAACAGGTAAAAGGTACTTGGGAAGTCAAAGGTAATCACTACAGAAGTGCCCCTTTCTTCATTCTTCCCCCTACTTTATATATTGAGCATGATGTCATACAGTCTGGAATGTCCCTTTGGTCAGTTTGGGTCACCTGTCCTGGCTATGTCTCTTCCCTTGCTCCTGTACACCCTTAACTTCCTTGCCAGCATGGTAGTATGAGAAGCAGAAAAGGGCTTGGCCCTGTAAGCCATGCTCAACAATAAGAAAAATGTGTCTGCATTATCAGCCCTGTGTTCAATACAAATCTGAAACACAGCCCCATCCCAGACACTGTGAACAAAAATTAACTCTACCTCAGCCAATCAGGAATTAACATGAATACAATTGTGTGCATAAGTTCAGGCATTTTCAAAAGGTCAAGTTGTGGTGTCTGGGACAAGCGCTGGTTGATAGAATTCTGGCTATAATACCCAGAAAATTAAAATTAAATTATTTAAAGGTTTCCTTTTCATTGGTTCATCCTGTGATTAGAAACCAAGATTCTAAAATGTTTCCTCAGAAATAAGCAAGGCCATGTGATTAATACTAATTTCCATTATCAGCTTTCTGTCTGAAAGAATATGCAACTTGCTGAATACTGTGCTAGCAGCTTGATTTAAAAAAGAGAATTCTGTTGCTGCTTAAGTGACTTTATTCATAACTATCTTTTTCTATTATACACCCACTCACAGACAAACAAATATTCAGGATGCAAAGTTAGCTTTAGTGCTTCATAGTTGAAAGGTTTATGGCCATTGTTATTAAAATCAGAAATCTCACTGTTTCTTCCATGAGGTGAAATGAACTATGCTGCAGATACTACCAAAGAAAGCTACCTTAGAGCATATATACTAGACAGAGATGGTACAAATAAAGTATGATGCAACTTACGTCTATTTCAGACATTGTGGGTACTGGTGAAAGATGCTCCCAAGTAATGGAAAAAAGTGGGCATAAGATATCTAAAAGTTTTAACTATGTGCTTCCTAGATATGGCCTGATCTATAAGCCACAATCTTTTGGTTAATTTAAAAACTCAATTCAAGTATGAATTTTCTTGATCTGTCTCTTCCTTGGTGCCTGATTGCAATTAAATATTCTGCTCCCACTAGAATAGAGCTACAGTTACTGCAGTAATGTATTCAGGTTTTTATGTCACATTCATCTTGAGCTTTTCCAATAAGAACTGTGATGATGAATTCAAATGTGGTCTATGCTTCCCCTCATCTTCTCCCAGAGGAGAAGAATCATATGTGTAGTGAAGTGGTTTCTGCTGATTTATTTATGTTTGATATGTGTACTGTGCTACTTGGATTTATAGTAGAGAAGAAGTGTACTTTACCTTTCATCTGAAAGAGGTTACATGATGATATTATCTATGCATTTCTGAGTTATCTTAGAATTGTTATTTCAAATAACAAATGGTCTGTGGAAAACCAAAAATCTTGCAAGTCCTCTTCCTCTTTTTTTTCTTTTTTTTTTTTAACACAGGAATGTATAGTGTTGAATTATATTCAAGTTCTTAAAAATATATATTTCTAGTTTAAAATAACTGAATGCCTGAGTTCTTAAGTCATGCCCATGGAACAAAGGTTTTTAAAATCTTTCTTCTGAATTATATTAAGTACCATATCATGGAAGACAGTTCTTCCAGGAACAAACTAATGTAGTGCCAGAAAATCAGCTTTTATAGCATTGTCAAAATATTTCCAGCTATTACACAGTTTTACAAGCAGATGCTGACATGAACATCCAAATACACCTGAACTTCAAGATTTTTTTTATTAATATCTATTTTTTTCTGTCTGTGAGAAGAGAAACATTTCACTAGGTATGTAGTGGTTAACATTATTTTTAATAAGGCAAATCCTCCACGATCCTGTCATAGAATGTTTCTGCTAATAAATGCAAACTTTAAGTTGTGCTGCTTTTGAACCCTCTTGTAATATGAAACTAGTGCAGAGACCTGGAACTAGCCAAAATGATGGAAAGTGATCCAGCTGTATTGGCACAGTGGTGTTTCTGAGGTTGTTTTTGTTGAGTGGCAGGTCCCACAACATCACAATTGCTGCACCACTCTCAGACACATGCTGGTAGCTCTTTCTAGCACTTTCTGGCACATTCTTGTCCACATGACTGGCTGACAGGTGGTTCAGACACTTCTGTGCTATAATTCCTTTTTGTAAAGTAAGGAGATGAAGGCCCAGAATCTAGAAGCATGTGAACCTCTCTTCCATTGAAATCAATGTAGGTAGGTCTAAATGCTCTGAGCTTCTTATGCTAAGCCCTTTGATCAACATAAAAAACCTTGTGGAAGCATGGAAAACTGGAACTGGAAAGACTATGCAAGGATAAGATTTTTAAGCCTTATTAATTCTGACCTCAAAGAGATTATTTTTATGATCATCACACCTCCATATACATAATTTCTTTCTAAGATACTCTCAAACTGTTAAGCACAGGCATATGACAGTCATTTTGGGAGCAGGTTTTAACCATTCACTGGATGCAAATTCTTCCTCAGTACTTTGTGAACTGCATCCACAGGCACTTGTACTTTCATTAGGGAATCTTTATCTCCTTCTCAAAGGAAAAGAATATTAGTTTCTTTTACCTTAGCCTTAAATGACTTCTTTTGGCTCATTCATTGAAGGGTGCTTTCTGATGAACAACTTTTAAGATGACAAAGAATGCTGATGGGAGAAATATGCTTATTTGCAAACTACTGATATTATTAACGTAGAGACTTTGCTAAAAACTCGATGCAAAATCCAAGATGCTATAAAACACTAGTGCAGTTATTGTAAAAGAAATAATCTTCAAAACCTACTTTTCCCTCATCTGCAGAGTGATGAGTTGCACGTCACAATATGAATTCTAGCTGATGGTCTCTAAATTCTGGAACACTGTTCAAATATATGTATTAGAATTACAGTTAGTTGTGGCACAAGCATTGGAAACTCAGTCAAGCTGTTCTGCTGCAGCAACATGCTGAGGCTGTGATGTTTAAGTAACTGAAATACAGGGTGGAAAGAAGAAGTTATGCAAAATAAACATAAACAGTGCCAAACTACTACTTTATGAGCTGCTCTTCTGGGAAACAGGCTTAGTTGTGGTGATACTTCTTTTAGGGAAAGGAGTGTGTGGAGGGTTAATGATAAAACTGGATACAGCTGGATGCTATTGCCAGTAACATCACACACCTCTGCATTATATAGTATTCTGACAGAGAAGTGCTCTTTTCTGTGGTTTTTTGTTCTTTTTTTAATTTGGCTGTTGGCAAAAACCATGAAAGCAGCCACAGCATACACAGAAATGAGCCACACACCACAGGGAGTCCTCTACACAGCAAGTTGCCCAAATAATACTTTCTGAGCTTTTTTAAACCTCACTTTGTTTAGGAATAAATGTCAGCTTTCTCACCAACCTGAAGCTGACATTAAGAGACCTTGTCTAACTACTGTCATTGAGTTATTTCTGCTTATATAACAGAGCAAAATAAATCTAAGTGTCAAATAAACAAAAGACTCTTTCAGCACAACAGATTTAATTAAAACAATCTATTTTGTGATAACTATTAATAGCTGACCTTCAACTAGTTCTCAACAGAAAATAGAAAGAAGATTCCTTTACCTGATATAACTGTGCTCTTGAGAAATTTTTAAGTTCTTTATAAATGAACAATCCATATTTATTTAACCTTTATAACTATGCTATTTTCTGTAACCATATCTATGTATGAATTCATGGATGTACATTTATGTGCCTGATGTTATTTAGAAGTCCTCCTTGTCTCAGAAGTAACTCTCTAACAATCTGCCCACACAGATTTTCTCCAAAGGATTTCTCCTATAGCCATGCAGAAGCTCTGTGGACCAAAGTTTTACATGTCCATAATGATATTTTTATTATTATTTATTAAAAATACAACTAATTTAGCAAATTTTCTGAATGTATTAACTCAAGTTGATTCATACATAGAAAGGCCCGTGTCTCGGTGCAACAAACTGACAAAAACAGTAATGTATAAAGAGCAGTCCTTCATCTACCAAAATGTGACTACTACCTGTTTGTGATTTGAACTCCAATTCATATTAGACAGCTAAGAAAAAGGCAGAGACTGGGTTTCTAATGTACTTCTGAGAACTTATAGAAATTAACCTAAAAACTTGGAAGATACAGCTGCAGGCTTTTGCAAGCTTTTAAGGAATGTGTAGAGAATATATTTTTATGCATGTGGCCTTGCAATCATGATGTGCTTGTTATTTTAGATCGCTTTTGCAGGCTGAATTGTTTAGAAGATAAAAATAAAAAACCAACAGAAGAACCTCAAACCTAAACTACCACTTTTTTTTTAGTTGTATTTGTTCATCTTTGCATTTCTTCTGGAATGTTTGATATATGGCAATAATTTTCAGGTAAAGTGATCCCAAGAATCACAGAATACTCTGAGCTGGAAGGCACCCACCAGAATCATCAATTCTAACTCTTAAGTGAATGGACCATACATGGATCAAGCCCACAACCTTGGCATTACAAGCACCATTGTCTAACCAGATGAAATAATCTCAGGTTTAGAGATAATCTAAGGTTTATTCATAATGTGAAAAAGAAATTATTTTCCTATCTTGAAGGATGTTTGTAACTATAAAAGTCCACTTACACAAATGCAGAAGTCAAAAGCCCTAATAAATATATACAGTGAATTACTTCCAAGGAGGAAAAATATAATGGTATTAAAACAATGGTGCTTAAATACTGTTATAGCAGCTGATATATAGTCTTGTCCTTATGACATCATCCATGTAATTTTGGGCAATTTAACTGCACATGCCCAAGGATTGGAATCTTGTAATGTTTCTCTGTGGTTGAGTTTTGAAGGCTGAAGGACACAAATGCTTTGTTTTCTGAATTTCATCACCAGCTAGTATGGATTTGACTTCAGTTCCCTGTCCTCAAAACTGGGGTAATGTCACCATATTCTCCACTAAAATAGCTGCAATAAGTGCTTCCACATTAATGAAGCACTGGGATACCCTCATCATGAACTTAGAGAAGCCACTAAGAGATTAATCATAGTTCCTACTCAGAAATAAGGTTTGAATTGTATGAAGTAAGTTAAGCCTTGGGTCACACACTGATTAATGAGGGTGAAAGAAAATATTGATTATCATATTGATCACTAAGTGAGTATCATACATTCATGGCCTATACAGAGGCTGAGGTCTTGTGGAAAACATGTTGTGTAATGGTGTAATTAAAGATTATAACATAATGCATATGTATGAGGGATAAAATTAACATTGCAATAGGAATCTCAAATCCAACATTTTTTAACAATTGAGCACTCAACCTCATAAGTTCTTTTAACATATATTTGTGGGTATGTACAATATATATATAGGCAGTACTTAATTGCGCATACAAATTATGGATTCAGAAAAGGAAATTATAAGAAAGAACCTTTTAAAATTTTTTTTGTTATATGTGAGGCCATAAATGGGTGCTTTCCAAAAGAACAGCACAACGGGGTTGAAATCAATGGAACTAAAGCGCTATATCATTGAATCACAGAGGATGAGACAGATTCCCTAGGGGTTTTTTTGGCAACTGGTGGTCTGATGTATCAATATTAAAAAGTACCGTGTCTTGTCACCAAATAAATTTTTCTCACCTTCAAACTACAGATTTGGTCAAAAAGAAAGAGTAAGTGTGAATGACATGCAAATTCTGCAGCCTACACATAAGAATTTTACTCCATCTATCTCATGTGCCCACATAGATTGATATCACAAGCGTCCTTTGGGAACAAAGGCTATTACAATAAACAGGATGGAGAAAATTTTAATGAGATCTACTCAAGATACTCTTTTTGACTTCCATGCCATTGATAAATATGCAGAACTTGAACTTGACGCTTTTAATACTGCACAAAAATTCGTAATTTCATACAACCAGATACAGTCCCTTAGCTACTATTTTGTTGTATCACTATGGAGGGAGGAGGAAAAGAGAGAAAGAACACATGCTAATAATTGGCAGCTCTTGCTGCTCTTTTACTAATTGAGTAAAATCACAGTAACACAAAAGTGAGCAAAGAAGTGAAAATGAAAGCTTTAGAAGTTGTGCTTACCTTTAGTTATGCAAAACCTGGATGGATTTTCTTTGTACTTTTTTATTTTGTTTCTATGAAAAAATAAAAATGAAAAATAAAAATTACATGTAGATCTAGATTTTTAAAACACTCTTCCCTCATCTCCTTCTTGACATATTTATGTATGTTCTGCTGTATATTCATTTGTTTCTGTAGAGATTTCTTTATGCATTATATAGTATATTTTTATGCTTGCTGGATGTGTTTAAAGTTGCAATTGCATCAAATTACCTTGGCAGAGCATGTGGTTGCTATCATGGAATGCCACACTTCTCCCACAGAGATAATTGTGTTCCAGTAGTGGGTGGATTGTTCTTGTTCCTGTGCATAAAATATAAAGCACATTGGGATCATCTGTGGGTGACAGAAGCTGCTGCTAGTGTCACTGACTTTTAATGTAGGTGGTCAAAACTCTTTATGTACTTTTTTCCCATCCATTTGGCCAGTGTTACTTTCAAACACAACACCAGCTCTTGGGTGGAGCTCTGTGCTTTTCAAATCATTCAGTGTTAAGGAAACTTCCCAGTCTGACCATCCACAAGACTCCCTGGCAGTCACATCCCGAGGCCAGAGGCTGCCACTGCTGGGTCAAAGCCCCTCCACAGCGGGCAGCTCCCATGACTGACGTGTCCCCCTTGGCTCCCCACACACCCATCCTCAGTCAGACCAGGTTTCCTTGCCAGTTCAGCCCTGGGTTTCCCACAGCAGAGTCTCAGATGCCTCGTTCCATAAAGCCATTTATTCTCAGCACAGTAACACGGGAACAGCCTGAGCTGGTGCCCAAGGAGGACCCCAAACAAGGAACCCCCAGGCTTTTTTATAGCCTCAGAGTCCATCTGCAGGCAGGTCTCCCTCTTCCTCTCCATGTCCATCCACCTCACTGGCAGCCAAGGGTCTTCACCTTTGTTATGCAAAATGTTGGCAATTCCTGGCTCCTGTCTCTCAGGGTCCATTCCCCTGCCTGATGTCACCCACTTTATCCTATTTTTTGTACCAAAGGTTGGCAGTTCGCAGCCTCTTATCTTGGGCTTCTGCCCAGAGCTCAATCTGCATCTCAATCTACAGCTTGCCAGCAGAGCTACCCAGACAACATATATTCCTCAACATCAGTTGCACAGGCCCATATATAAAATGTATTTTTCTGGATAGAACAAAAACATTTAAAAGATTGTGTCAAAAAATCCATAAACAGATATAATCCACTTTCCAGATGATTACTGAAAGTATTTGAACACTGTACAGATTTCAATATTGTAGATAATCATAATCCAAGTTCAAAATCAAAGTAATGCACTAACTCTATAAGAACTTAATACATGTGATCATATTGTGTAGAAATATATTTCAAAGCACAAGATTTGACTAAGGATTTATTTTCTCATTAGTAAGTTCTATTAAGTCCCAATTGCGTTAAGAAAGTCCTTGGATAATTAGCAAAATTTTAAGCATACACTTAAGTCGCATTGACTTGAATAGAATATAGGTATGTGCTCATAATCATTTATGGACATGTTTCCTCCAATGAACGCAATTACTGGTTTGTGGGTCTTCAATACTAAGAATCAGATTCTAGTCAATAAACTCATCATGAAGCCTTAATATAGGCAGAAAGTCAATAAAAAATTGGTTACTCCCATACTACTCTCTAAGCCAAGAATATGCAAAAGTCTGTTTGTTTGCTTTATGGAAAACTCAATCTTTTTCACTTATGTTGGTCTATTATATTAAATCAAAGTGGGTGTACCTTGCCAATAGATATTGAAATGGATGACAAAGCTCAAAGCAAATAGAAACTGAAATAGAGGTTAAATAACTAGGGAGACTCTTCATTTTAGCTCTGCTACATAGTGCAGAATGAATGTAAAGTCTGTGGCTGTTAAACATGGTAAATAGTATCTTTGTAAAGAACTGTACCATTAGCCTCATTTTATTGACAATTAACCAATGTACCGATACACCATGGATAACCTTGGACTCCATCAGCTGGTATGAAAAGAAAACTTTCTGCTGCAAATGTCTTTTCTGCTGCCCTTACCTATTCTGCTAAGTATTGAACTGGCACCAAATTGCAAGTAGTGTCACTGACAAATACTGCATTTAGAAGGGCTGATTTAACAAAGTAGCAGAGCAGCAGGCTGGCTATGGCAGTGACAGAAGCACTAAGAGGATTTCAAAGCATTGTTAGACTTTCTAAATCTTTCCCTTATCATCTTTCCAATTTCTAATTTGCTCACTCATTCAATGCAATCTCTTTTCAGAAGTCATTCTGTTTTCCTTTCTGGAAGTCAAGTAGTAAACTGGAGTTATTCCCTGCTGCACTACCTTGGTTCCTTATTTTTTTGGCACATATACATTAATGACTTATTCAAGCAATTCCAGCACTTGACTTTCTGTATCCTGGGCAGAGTGAAAAGCTGCAATAGGCTGTAGAAGTACGTAATTGGCCTTTATATGCTGTCAATCCTCCTGCTAGATATGACTATGCCAAATACAAAGATGGAAGTGGAAGAGAGGAAAACTAATCTGCAGAAAGCATCCCAAATTCAATTAGAAATGCTTGGTATGATTAGAATTAGCATTGAACGGAATAAATTCAAAGCTTTGCAAGACTGAAGGTACGAATGCCAGATGCAAAGTGATAATGTGTGCAAAGGTTGAGTCATCATAGGAACTAACAGCCAAGATATTGGTGAGATAACCAAGAAACCAAAGGGGTGGTTTAATGTACTCAAATATGAAAAGCGCTTGCGAAGGTGGTTGCAGAAGACATCAGCAAATGCATCATTGGTGAAATAGAGGAGAGTCTGGTGAGAAACAGTTGCTGGAGTAAGATTGGAAACAGGTGAAAGGGCAACAACAGATGTATCCCTCATTGATAAGATTATATATCCCGTTCCATTTCATTGGGAACATAGAACAGCAGGGAAGTCTGTTCACATAATACACTACACTGAATTGAAAAAAAATCTGCTAAAAATCCTGAACAAAACAGTGATTGGCTTTGCATGTGAGAAGTCTGTAGAAATGACAATTGAGAAAACAACTTATGTGAATACACAATTGCACAGCAGCAGCAGTTTTTGGCAAAAGATTGTTGAAGACCCAGTTAATCGTATAAACCTGATTAAATTACTTTCTTGAAAGTCAGTGCATTTTTCTGGTATAAGAGCCTTTGAATAATCCATGTAATATATACAAACATTATAGCAGAATTCAGTCTGGAAGGGTGGCAAACACATTTTGGAGGTCAAAAGTGAGGAATTGAGAAGAGATGTTCCTTGAATTTTATGTGATTGATTTTAGACAGGTGCAAAGCATTGAACTTAGAGAGGAAAAATAAGATATACACATTTGAAAAAGGTATATGCTGTGCAGTTGGATGAAAAAGATAAAAGGCTTAACGTAGACCTCAAAAGGAATAGAAGCCACGAGTGTGATCTTGTTGCAAATCAGGAAAATCTCATTCTTGAATGAATTAAGATGACTGTTGTATGTAATGCAGAGGAAATTTTTTTTTTTTTAGCACTTCCTGGATTTAGTGTATCCTTGACCAGAGCAGAGTCCAAAACCATGATTCAGAGATGATTGTGATACGTTGCAGTAGTAAGACTAATAAAGCACCTAGAAAAAGAGAACATGAAGAAAAAGAAAGATTTAAATAAATGCATTACGCAGTCTATCAGATAGAACAATTTTTATTTTGCCTGTATACAGGTAGGACTAGGTGAAGACTTCAGCTCTGTGATTTCCAAGATCATGTGCTTAAATTACTGAGAAATTCACCAAATACAACAGAAATTTTCTACTCAACCAAAAAACAGAGAGGCTATTAATCAGGATGTTTTATGGAGAACTCCAGTGACTAATGAATTCTTGGTAAAGATGAATGAAAATAACCTGCCAATGTGAATGACATTCATTGATTATAAGAAAGTTACTGACTAGCATCAAGAAAGAAAAATGCTGTTCTGAAAGCGACCCAAGCATAACAAAACACTATCTGCAGTTTTCTGAGAAACAAGTGGGCTGGACTGTGGCTGACACAGATGGGAAAGAAGAAAAAGAGAGGCCAGAGCAATGTTTTTTGTCTGTAGTCTAGTAGTGGTACATTTATATAAAGTACCAAAAGTATCCAGCACAGTTTGAGGATACAGTGTGTGAACTTGGATGAGTCAAAATAGCACTCTTATCCCATGTGTGATAAGAATGAAACAAAGACAGGGTACAACATCCCACTTACAGGGTAATGAAAGTCCGGGTTCAAACAGACTGAAAAGGGAGTTTGGGAGGGAATTTGGCTGGGGAGAGGGAGGGGAGAATGCTGGTGTTCTGCCAAAACACATTTAGTTCTGACTTAAAAAAACAAAACCCCTACAACACTGAACAGCTATTGCAAATAAAGTTAAAAGAATTTGTACTCCCTTAACTTAGGCTTTAACTTTTGGCCAAATTCCTTTGAAAAGGTAGAGAGTGAAGAGATACCAATATGTCTTTATTCCCAAATACAATTTATTTTCTTATTGGAAAAACTTATTGTTTCTTGAGGACAACGAGAAAAAGGTTAGGCACTTTTTTTTTTAGTGCAGACACCATTTCCTCCTGGGGTTTTTATAACCCCAACCACCAGGATACATGTTGTGTCTTGGTCTGTGAATGCTTCTACTTTATAAATCAATGTATCTACAGCTGTACTGAGCAGGAGAAAAAGTAAGATAAAACCAAAAAAAACCAGCATTTTTTGAATAGAAGAAAAAAAGAAAAAAAATGTGGAAAATGGCAAGGCTGAACTGTTCAAAAACCACAAGAAAAAAGTCAACAAACTACCCCCACCTGCTTCATTACTCCATACTAACATTTCTACTTCTCTATTAGAGTACATTAAGAAAATCATTGCAAAAGAATAGGGATTACTTACATGGAAAATGCAATAAAATGTGGTCAAACAAACTGTAGGGTGCTCTCATTGTGATTGCAGCAGTCAGGGATGAAACCTAAGAAATAGGAAGAATACTACTATTATGTCAATGAGTGTAGTTAAGACTGAGATAATAATTTTATAGAATCTGTATTTCCAGCTTGCTAATGTGTCTCTCAGAAATTTGCCTTTACAAATGATGCATTGCATATTAGTTCTCTTCTTGTTCCTTCTGTAGTACATTTCCATTAGAGACAAGAAGAAGAAAAAAGAAACTATATTACAAACAACATCAATTCCTAGCATTAAGAATGAATTAATTGAAGGAAAATATGTTATGAATGCTTTGTCCTGGTTATTCTGAACTCAAATTGAATTTTCACAAAATCTTTAAATTACCTGTGTGGAAGAAAAACATCTGCTTGCTTGTTTGATTTTGTTATAGGTCTACATATACTTTGTTATTCTTCGCTAGCTCAAAAATGTGTATAAAACATTGCCTTTGATATACAGTGTACAATCTTTCTCTGAAATATATGAGTGGCAGAAAAATGCTGTGGAGGCAGGATGGAGAGGAACACGTGCTGCCCAGGAACAACTATGGGTCCTGTGGACCCACTGTTTTGAGCCTTCGCTGTCACAGCCAGGGACAGTGGAGTGCAGCCCCTTCTCACCATTGATCCTGGGGTCAGGCCCCCTGGCACACAGAGGCATCCTGGGCTCCCATCCTGGCAGATGTTGCCAGCTGCATTTCAGCCCTGCCACCTCACAGCCCTGCCTTCAATTGCCCTGCAGGTCCAGACCCTGTCCCCTTGGTTCTCTCCAGCCATCCAAGAGCTGTGTCTGGCCCTTATTGCCTTCACTGGGCCTGATCCTGTTCCTGATACAAGAACATCCTGAAGATCTGTTGCTGAGCAGGAGACTGCTCAGAGTGGTGATGCCTCAGGTTCTACCAAACAGCAGTGCAGGGTTTAATGCCAGGAGTGCTATTGAGGCTAAAGGAGCTGTGACTTCTTCTGAGGATTATATGCTGGAGTACACCTTCAACACACCTCAGCTTCCCATCAGGCAGGACTTGGGCACATGTCTGTCACCCCAGTTATCCTTGTTGGATCCTGCACACTTGGCTGCGAGGGAGCCTCTGTGACCACTGATGGCAGCTGTGCCAGCCGTGGTCCTGCAGCAGGCATGGGAGCAGGCGGAGACCTTCACACAGGAATATGTCCTGGTGCTGGACACAACATGTTTGCAAAAAGTTGAACTTGTGTGATCACAGATATGGAATAGCTGGGAGACCTGACATACGGAAAGGACTCGGCAAAAGCCTCAAGGATGCTTTGGGTAGCTCAGAAGATTTAAAGGGCAATACATCCATTTCCCTTAATTCAGCAGTAATTTCTCTATCAACAACAAATATTGCAGCCACTGAGGAGGAGGTGTCAGAGAAGATAAATGGGCACCAAAAGTTGCAGAACTGTGGTGAAATATACTCAAACATAAGGAATTGTTGTGTAGGGTCTAGCTGTCTTCAAAGGATGATTTGCATTTCAGTGGCTTGGAGAAAAACTGAGTATGATAAATGTAAATGCATAACTTAAACCTAGTTAATTTCTTAATTCATTACAATACTTCTTTACTATAAGCAGCTTGGAAAATTATTGATTAAACAAACAAACAAATCCTTGGTTGATTTTTGGCTGGCAACTACTCTAGCCCTAAATCAAATGTTGAATCTGAGGCAGCAGTGTGCTTATCAGCCTCAGGTCATGTCCTTAATGCTCAATGAAAGGGAAACCTGTTTCTCATTCGGTGATTGCTCAGCTATAATAAACTGCTAACATTTTTTAATTTGATACTTTACATATTCATTATACTCTGGTATCACATAACAGTAAAGAAGGTTTGACTTTTCCCCAGGAGCCATTTTCTCCTGAAGCCTGAACATTTCATTGCCACACTGTAATTTAAAAGGTTATAAAGACTTGGTTGAATAAATTACAATATTTATGAAAATAGCCAAAACCAAAGACAAAGTTAAATAAAAGAGCCACCCAGCTTCAGCACATGTACTTTTCAGTGGCTTCAAATCATACACAGGGGTGCAAGTTTTGGACAGAGTACTTAAAACTCTTCCAGTCTTTATCTCCACAGGAGGAGAAAACAAATTGACAGCATAACTGTCTTAAAAGCTGATTTATTATGGTACTTCTCCCTCACATATTTTTATATATATGAAAAAAATCCAAAACAAAACAGAAAACCAACCCACACAACCATGGTGAAATTATTTACCCAGTCAGAGAATACAGAGAAAGTACTCATCAAAGTTCCTTACGTAACAGAATGACTAATCTAATATCAAAAAATAATACAGGCTTTCAGACATCAAAGCTTAAGCTTTCAGCTTTCCGTCAGACTGTATTTCTACATCAGTCAGAGGGGGTGGGAAGGTATGAAAGCTGTGTTAAATCATCCATTGCAAAGGGAAAATAATAAAGAATTCAGGTTAATAATTAGAAAGAACTTTAAATTTAATTAAACAAAGCAACAGGACACAAGAGGTTATACTTTACTGAGCCAGGAATGCACATTGTGAAGCACAATATTGCACACTAAAGCACATTCAGTCACCTGAGGTACCTATTAAGAGATCAGTTGGATATGGGCTGCTATTTAAAACAAATCCTTAGTCATAAAAGTCTTTAGGATTTGTTGACAATTTGTACATACTCATTCGTGGTGACAAGCAGTTTTTAGTGGGAATATAGTGGTGACACACTAACAAAAATAATTTTGTTTCCCCATCGTAATCTCCTTCTTATTTCAGCCCCTGCAGCAGCTCCTTAAGGGCTTTGACATCAGGTGAAGGCCCATTCTCCACTACTTTATGGATTGGTTTTGCACACTGATGTTTCTTGGAATATTCTCTGTCTCTGTCCTTTTTGCTATGATCAAAGCCCAAGCCTAAACTCTGCTGTCATTCAATTTACAAACATTTTGTTCAATTTCCTCCATCAGAAGTGAGCTAACTGATTTTCCAGGCAGGAAAGCACAGACAAGATGATGTTTTTTTTTTTTTTTTTTTTTTGTGGTAGGAAAAGAGAATTCAAATTTGTGTTCCCTTCCAACACAGCATGGAAACTAGCTCCTGTCTTTTGCTGTTAAAAAGCAAGCACTGAACTTGAGCACTGCTATCACAGGCAGTGTGCTCATGCCTTTTTAGATAGAAAGGTTGAGTGTTTTTAAAAATTAGCTGAAAGTGTGACTCTAAAAAGGCAAACTGCTAAAACTACAGAAGAGTAGATGCTGCCTCATGGCTTCAAAAATAAGTGAGCATTCTGGATGTGTGCCTCTTCTTCTTTAAAGAATGGTGTAGCATAAGCCACAGGCTAGTCACAGACTGACAGCGTCTCTCAAGATTTGGAATGGGCAGAAAGGAAGTCTAGAAGGAGGGGGGAAGGAGACTAAGGGAGATGAGTGATAGAAATATAAAGGCCTCAACAGGTGTTGATATAAATAAGGGGCTGTAGGGGGAAACAGAGGATTTGGAGACTGTAAGAATATAAAAGCCAAAGGAGTATGAAGCCAAAACACCAGAATAGAGACAGAAGGAAACAAAAGGGACCGAGGATGTTTTTTTTTTTTCTGAAGGCATGTTTTGGTCCATAGCTGTGGTTGACATTCTGGCTGAGATTAATCTTCTACCTGTGAAGGGAAATAAATGACACATGTAGATTAGAATTTTGCTATGAGATCAGATTCATGGTCTCTCTTTATTCCAGAACCATCTCCAGCTCTGGATATGTATTTTTGACACAAAAATCCAAGAATCCTGTAGCAGCCAACCCTTGTATAAGCTCTCCCATCCAAGTCCCATCTATTTCCCAAAAGTTAGGGATTGTTCCAAGATAAAAAACTTGTCTTGCTTTATTCCACACATGTGCTCCAGATATTCATGTTGTTCTTATAAACCACTAATACTTCAGAATTTTTAAGTTCTTTGCATCAAATAATTCTAACTTTTAGCATGATCTACTGGGGTCTGTACTCATTTCTCCTCTGGAAAGCTCTGTTTCTTTCAGCTGGGAAGAGATAAGGATTTCTGAAAACGACACTTGCAATGTTCTGATATTTCAGTTAGTGACTGAAATTAGCTGTGGTAATTTTGGTAATAAATTACCATGTTTGGTATGTGTGCATTTAAATTACCATTTAACTCAGGTGAGGAAGACCTTCACAGCAAATTTCCCGTAACCACTTTGGTTTGCAATGGGGAGTTATTTAAGGGTACATAAACTGAATTACTTTGGGATAGAATTAATCAAAATAATTCTAACTTCCATGTGCATGCCAGAAAAAGGTGCAAGATTGGAGACAATCTGAAGTAAACCTCCAACTAACTGTGTATATCGTGGACATCAGTTTTCAGCAACAGCTGTTTCACTCAATAGATATGCTCCTATTGCCTAAAGAGAAACTGTTAATGCAACCATAACCATAATCATCTTTAATCAGTTTTATAGGAATAAAGCTTTTCATGGAAACTCCTTTCTGATTTTTTTGTGTACTCCCCAGTTTATGTCCTATTCTTTATGCATAGAAAGAAACAAATCAGTTAGTTGAAGTAAAGGAAATTAGGCACAAGTAAATGCTATCTAAATTTGTGGGGGGCTAACATTTGTGGTGGAAGAGAGGTGATGAAATTCAGTAACTGTTTGAAAGAGGGAGCATGGGTAGGTAGAGATGTGGAAAGATTGAATCTCCCTTGAGAAGATGAAAGGACAGTTCAGTAATTGGGAACAGCAAGGACCCATTTGGAGGGCAGAGAGGAAAAGAGAAATAGTTAAGATAGCATAGTTGTTTTCAGATCTTCAGTTCAGCTCGAATGCACTGAAGTAGTGATCTGAAAATAAAAGAGGATGGGGTGGGAAAATGTTGGGGTTTTTTTGATTTATTGAAATACACCCTTTTTATAATAAAGGCACATTTGTGATTGATAATTTTTTTATAAAGAGAGTTTATAAAACAATCATATCTGTCCCTCTGGTAATACACTAAAAATAACTAATGCTTTGGCAAAGAACCTGGACTTTTCCTACTCATATCAGGTATACCCAGGCCTATTGTGCATGCATGGCATAGTACTAGGATTATACACTGTAGTATTATTTAAATATGCAAAGTCCCATTGACATAATAGTCAGGGGAGAGTATGGCTTAATGTATCTGTAATCCACATATTAAAGCTCTCTAAGTATGATTTGACATGACAGTCCATAATGCCTCTAAGCTTTAACTTTCTATTGTGCTTGTGACTTATACTCCACAAATTACAGTGCAGGACTGTCATGTGAAACTCCATTTCTGATCCATATTTTCTGTTACGTTTACTATTTATTTGTTTATTTGCACGTCTCTAGATACATATATATGTCTATAGCTTCTAGTTATCCACCCCGACAGGATGGGAATTCAGAGACGATTCCAGTATTTAGTTCCCCCTGCTGTGCCTATGTGTTGAAGTTAAGTAACCTTGAAAGGCTTTAGAATGTGTCTGTGCCATCAGCAGGGGAGTAAAAAGGGAGGTGTACATGGGAGCACTAATACTTAAACTGCAAGCTGCCAACTCCACTGATATATCACACACACTCAGGGAGCAACTGCATTCTCATCAAGCACTCACTAAATATGGCAAGTTCCTACTTCCTAGCCCACCATTGCAGGAAGGATCCTGAAGGGTTTGAAGGCTGAACCTTTCCCAAAGATCATGGATATCAGTGCCATGGAGTTAGTGGAGCAGGTCGTGGCGGCAGTGTGCTCTCCCTTGTCACCTTGCTTTTATGAAAAGGTGAGATGGCAGCTGCTGGGGAGGGGCAGCTTTATGTTTCTTTTAAGGACTGAAGAGCAGCTGAAATGGTAGTGACCATAGCATGACAGACCTGCTGCCAGAAGCATCTATGATGAACTTATGTGACTGCCCTGATAATTAGGTTTGAGAAAAAAATGCACAATTGAGACTGTCTGGTATCATCTGTGGGTGCTAGAACCTGTCTGCTTGCACAGTGGAGCAAGCTACTTAATGGTGTGTGCTTTGGATGTTTAACTAGGCGTGTGATGATTTTTCATCAGTGTTAACAACAAAGCTGTATCTGTCAGAATTAGCAGGCAGCTCTAAAAGCAGCCCCAGCTAGGTGATATTTGTGTGCCCAAGGAACTGCTCTTAGAGATTTCTTTATGGGGAAAAGGGCGTATCGTGGCAGAAAGCATATGTGAAGGAAGAGGAACCCTAAGTAACAAAATCTTTTTTTGAATCATATTGAAAATTATCTCATAATCAGAGTTTGTCACATATATATATATATATCGATATATATTGATATATATATCAATATATATTGATATATATGTATATATATATATACACACACACTCACATACATGCTTATACAGCGAGAGCTTTCAAAATATATTGAGTTCAGAGATCTCAAAATTTTATGACAATGCAGCCCTAGTCACTACTTCAGGGTAGGAAGAGAGAACACTCAGGCAAATGTTATTTTAATAACCTTAGCAGCCATGCATTTACATCTCTAAGCCCTTCTCTGTTCACACAGACATCCTATCATTAGCTCCATCTAATGCTCCAAATTTAATATTCTTTGTCTTTTCCTTAAAGAATGAGAGTGCCTGTCTATATGATTAAACCGCTATAAAGAAAAGGTCTGTCAGTGCTCTTCCTATACAGCAGATCATGTTGAGAAATATGATAGTCTTCATTATGCAGCATTCTCCTCTCTGGGCCTGATCGGGTTCCACAAATAGGAAATGTTCAAATTGCCAATACTCATTTGCATAGCTTGCCTGTGTGCCTGCTGCTTTTCCACTGGGACCTGTCCCAGGCTTCTTCAAAACCTTTCAGTGCACACTTATATTAGTCTGTTTTTTCCACTCTTGTACTCGTGAACTGACTGATGGTTTTTTATGGTATCTTTTAAACATTTATCTCCCTGTTTACTGCCACCAAAGCAACATGTTTCCTGAGTCTTGTCTATAGAAAAATGCACACCAGAGACTCTTCCTTTCAACAACTTCTAATTAGGCAGCTGAGGCTGAGGTCTGAGCAAAGCAA
Organism: Calcarius lapponicus; assembly: GCA_039654755.1. Taxonomy (NCBI): domain Eukaryota; kingdom Metazoa; phylum Chordata; class Aves; order Passeriformes; family Fringillidae; genus Calcarius; species Calcarius lapponicus. The sequence continues at coordinate 45,397,049 of CM077462.1, read as the reverse complement.
TTTTAAGGGTAACTTCCTTGAGCTGGCTCCAGTGCTTCCTGCTTACCAGAGCTCACTGCCTAAGAAGCTTATCAGCTAACTTCCTGCTGGTGAGACACTTGCCAATCATCTGACATTGCTCCTTCACTGTATCAATGAGCTGGACTGCTTTTTTGAGAATAATAAGAAGTAGAAGGAGGAACTGACCTTGTACAAAGGAGTGTTATGGCTTGCATGCAGAACACAGCCACTGTTGCAAGCAATGATTCCCTTTCTAGGGCACACACGGTATTAGGTGGAAATATTGCTGTTTCTGCCAGGAATCCATGCAAATCTGGCCTTTGCACAAACTGTCTATTTTTGGCTCTTGATATTGGTTGCCTTTAAATTTTTAAGGGATTTTTCACTTTTTCCATCATGAAGGGATGGTTCCCTTCTGTTGTTTTCCCTCCCTTAACTTCACTGCCTGACAATGTTACTCTAAAAGCAAACAAGTTTTCTGTTATGTTGTTCTTAGTTCTGCTTTATCACAAAATGACAATTCAATCAGTATAAGCAGCCTTAAACTCAGAGAGGCATGCCTCATGTAGCATTGGAGTTATTTCAGGATTGGACACTGGCCCATTTGTCTCGTAGGTGCAATAATAGTGTCCCTCTTTTTATTGCAACTTATAACAAAAGGTTTTTTTTTCTTTCCATTCTATTTAAGCAAAAACTCTACACACAGAAAGCATGTTTTTTATTTTTGCTGTTCCATTCCAAAATTTTCCCTCCTTACTAAACAGTTACATCATTATTCCTAGTAAACCTAGTATATTTCTTCCACTAGTCAGTAAAGAAATGGGGGGGTGAAACCACAAAAAAGTACATTTGAAGTTATATTTGATATAGAATAAAAATGTTCATCTCTCCAGACTGAAATTTTGTAACATAGATGTGGGAGGGAAAAAGCCCTAACAGAGCAAAGAAATAAATTATGGCTTCATTGCATTCTCTCATTACAGAGCTGTCCCTGAAAGAATGCCTGTATTTACACAATTTGTGAAGAATTCTGTAGGTTTTGTACATAATTTTAAACCTTTTCTTTTTATAGTGTCTATTTGAAACTACAGAATTTGTTCAAGTATTAACCAGTATCAAATATCTTGAAGTTCTAAAATAAGGAAACACCTCTACAAAATTTAAATAGCTACTATAAACAAATAGAGGATGTTTACCACTTGGTCAGTTCCTCCATACATTTTGTATGACAATATATCTAAACCAGCTACGTTCTTACAACAAGCATTAACTGACTTTATGGAGCACTGTGCTCTCAGGGTTACTCCAATGGAGAGATTAATGATTTCTGTGATAAGTATATTCTAAAAGCTCAGGCACTTAGAGAAAGACGTGGATAGGACATAACTTTATCCTTTGTGTAAGACTTAGAGACAGGGAAGGAATTTCTTCTTCTGATTTTTCTTTATCCCATATGTTAGGCCATGACACAAGTCATTCCTGACCATGCTGCCTTATGCTTTATTGGCTGCTTGCCCACTCCTTGGGGTAATTTCACAACATGTCTTGAGCTCTATTTGATTCACTCCTCCGAGGCTGATTTTGTCCCTTGGTGCCAATGTCTGTAATATAATTGCCTGTGCACAGGCTGCTTGCAGACCGAATTCTTCTGCTGGGTACATTTTGACACACTCCATGTGGTCCTCATGGTTTGCCAAAGCACTTGCTGCATAACAACCTGTTTTCTTATCAGCAACAAGTGCCTTTCATGATTTCCCCCCCCTGTTGTCTGGGCATTATTTTTGTAAATCTATCTCTATTTTGGGAGGATACATCTCCTCACAAAAAGTAGTTAATAGCTAAGGATAATAAAAGCAATCACAGAGCTCGTTGGATCTTTGTTGTTACTGAGTCACAATTAAAAAGTTAAAGAGAGAGTAGTTTAATGACATTGATTAGATCCATAAAAAAATTCCAGGCACAACAGCTCCCCATCTTTCATGCAATCAAGTTATTCACCCAGAGAGAACAGAACTGGCTTAATTTTCCACTTTGGTATTACTGATTCCACAATATCTTTTAACTAAACCAAAAAGTTATTCTAGGCAAGGGCACATCTTAGCCTTTCTCACTGAAACTGTGAGAATGCTCAGTGCAAAGCTGAAGAAAAATGTATTAAAAGTGAACACAAGGGAAGCCTCACTCTAGCTCAGTGGTTTAGGCATTCATCTGAATGAATCAGTACTTTGTCCAGGACTCTCTTCAAACAGCTGTTTATGCATTTTACCTTTAATGGTCTTTGGATAAATGCATTAACACTACAGAATAACAGGGAAGTCACCGCACAGCCATTACCTCTGAGTCAGGCAAGAGCAGAGTTGGGTTTTTTTTTGTCAGGATTGTAGTACTTTCATTTAAACATCTAAATTCCAAATTCTACCTTATCATGCAAGACTCTGTGATTAAGTCTTGTGGATATTAGTTTGTCTACCTTAAAGGCAATACTTTTGCTTATATGATATGATATTAGCAGGCATTGTTGATCTTAAATAAGTTTGCAAATACTCTGGGACTCTAGGGATCAGTTTCTGGTACTTAGAGCTGTAGGTTAGTTTATTTCCAAATTGAAGGCATTAAAGTTACTGTGCAAGTATTCAGAATGAATAAAATCAGCTGCAATGAAATTTAATTTTTTTTTGAACTTAATATTTCTGGAAAGGTACAAAGTTTGCACTGATATCCCAGCTGTACATCTGTAGTAGTTGCCTTTTTGATATTACTCAAAAGTTTTGAGTTGAGATGAACCTGCTGAGACTAACACTGTTAGCGAAAACAAATTACATCAACATAATAATTCAATGCATCCTGCAGGCACTCTGTATGAACAAACTGTAAAATTATGGAACATGCATTTAAAAATCCAGTCTGCTGCTAGTGTTTTCTGTCTTTTTGAGCAAGATGCAGGATGGAAATCCTGTAGTATCATGAGATTTTAGAAACAAAGAATGAAAAAATGACCGTGATCACCTTGCATTTCTTTTTTTACTCTTTCTTATTCTTGGACTGAATGTATAGACACACCAAGTGTAAATGAAGAGTCAGGTAAACCCACTTTTTTAAAATCACTAACAGCTTTGAATTAATTTAACATTTTTAAACTAGGTTATCACTTTGTCTACCCAGTTTTCTATCTTTTATCTGTAAATATATTTCTGTCTGGAAAGCAGCAATTTTTTCTAGATATAAGTGTCTAAGTACCTGTTTAACTGAAGTGTACATTTATTTATGGCTAGAGAGACATGCTAAATTACCTGAATTTAATCAGGTGATTATTATAACCCATTCTTCAGAAATGCCTTCTTATTTTTTTCAACTAAGTTTCATTCCCTTTGATTGGTAAAAAGCCAAGGATGTCCTTCCCTCCATTCTCTTTCTTTTGTACTTCAAAAGAGAAAAGAAAATGAAAGGAAAACAGTTCTGATTTCATTTGAAAAGAAAATGAAGAGGAATTAAACTTTCATCTTAATGTTAACATTATAACTGAAATGTTGATTGACTGATTAGTGGCTGATACCGTGAGCTAAGGTTTAGTTTCTCACCTGCTGCACTTTATTACATCTCTGCAACAGTACCTCCACATCTCATCTCTGTGGCCAGCCAAGTGTGAACCTGTTGCCAAGCCCAAGGGCATGCTGCACATGCATAAAGTGCTAAGTGCTAAAGGGTCTTGTGCTGACATTGTGAATTATGCACTCTATGTGGTGCCCATATACACATCTTCAGCCTTGGTTCCGTGAAATTGGTCCTGATGGAAATGGCTGTAGTGCATGGAGGAAACATGAATCATGATAGGTTCTCCAATCTTCAACTCTTTCTTCCTCCTTTTGAAAATTCCCCCCTAGAAATACTTTCTGAAGACAGGATTGCAGATATGGGTCTCCTCTTGGTAATGTGAAAAGAGCACTCTTAGGTCTATCTTTAAGGCTCTGTTCACATCAAGAAAAGTGCTTTCTTTGATAATGACGTTATCAAATGCAGTTATTTATTTCATGATATGGAGCACACCGCCTGGGGAATCATGAATAATTTATTTTCTGAGATTGAAAAGATATTTTTATGCTTGGGCCTTGTATTGGGAAGATGAAAATAGCATTACATTCTTTAAAGAATTCAAGAAGTTCTAAAAAATCAACAATTAAGTGAATTAAAACAAGATTATATTTTTTTTTTCTAGACAAATGTGGGTGGGGAGAAATCTGGGGACATAAAAACCTTAGGTTGTATATACTTCATTTTGACAATAAGACATTGAAGGTTACCCTTTCCCTTTCTTTTTTGCAGTTGGATAAAGGGAATAAATGGGCTATGCACACTGATGCTGCCCACAAATTGGCAGCCTGCAGAGTTCATCCAACAACAATGGAGGAAGTGCCTTTACTTGTAGTTGAATGGCAAAAGATAATTTTCCCAACAGAAATTGGAAAAACTATCCTCCCTCAGACTACCTACTGAGGTGACGTTCCTAGGACAAGATCAAAAGTCAAAAAGCTTCTCCCCTTAAGTTGTAAGCTCCTTCTCTGTTTTATTAGTCTGTGAAAACCATGTACATTTATAGTGCTGTATAAGTGATAAAATAGACCTTAACAGAAGATTCCCATTAGCCATTTCAAATATGGAAACATACAGGGAGAGTAGATTCCTTAAAAAAGCAAATTTCATGATTTGGAAATTTCCTTTAAGAAGCTGTATTACACAGTTTGATTCTTTAAAACTTTAGGGAGGGTAGGAGAGGAGCAGCAGCATGCAGTTTCTGACAAAATTGTGAGATATTCATTCTGGCAAATAGACTTTGTTCTTCTACCTTGATATTGAACCTTTCTTGTGTTTTCTATTTCTGTATAGGTATTGTATTTGGCATTTCATCGTTATGTAGGCAATGCATGAAGGGTGTTAAAAATATGGATCTGAGACAACCGTCAATGCAAAAATCATAGTTTTAAATTTAAATAATTGAGTCTTTCACGAAGTTGCTAAGTAGAACATATGGTAATGAACACTCATGCAAACGAACCAAGAGACTGGTTTAGAGCAAAGTAATAGAAATTGTTCATACTAGTCTCAAGTAGAAGGTATGGCATAGCTTTTTCTGTTTGAAAACTAACCTTTAATGTCATGTTGGATAAGATATTTTCTTTAACCAAAATACTGTGCTGCAATATTGTAACTGCCTTTTTAAAAAAATTATTTTCAACTTTTTAAATTCTAAGCAGTAGAAAGAAAGTATAGAAAAAATAATAGCATTTTTAAGATCTGTTAAACTACTTGAACCCAAGCATTCAAAAAAAAAAAGGGGGGGTTCTAGCTGTAGGAGACTAAAAATATTCAAGTAGAAAAATATTAGCATGTATAAGATATAACCATATGATTTTTTTTTCAATTTAAATTACTTTGCCATACATTTAGAGTTGGTACTAAGTGTTTTATCCCAGATTTCAGGTATTGAGAGAAACAAATTTCTGTATTTTCTTGTGGGAATCAACAGGAAATTCACAAAGTGTGCCACATCCTCTGTCAGGAAGCCTAGTATGAAGGAAAACTATTTTTTGACATAGTAGGGAAATTATCCTGTGTTTTTCATTATTCTGCAACTTTGCATTCTTAATGGATCAGTCTTTTTTGTCATGTCCATGACTGCTTTACTGCAGAGTCAGTATTCCCAAATACCATTTTCCAAAGAGCTGCTCTCATCACAAAATTTCTAGTGAAGTTAGGGTATTAAAAGGTATTAAAAGCACATCTTTATAGCTTTCTAGAAAACAATCTCCTGTTCATCACAGTAGAAAAAAAAAGGGACATCTCTCTAGCTCAGTACTCTGGGTGTCCTGAAAAGGAGACAGATAACCATGCTGGGTTCTGCTTCTAAGATTTTCTAGATGTGTCATTAAAAAACAAACAAAGAGAAAAATAAACAAACAAAAAACCCAGCACCAAAAAAGAAAGAAAACAACAAAACAAAGAAAACAAGACTTTTTGGAGAGGAGATCAACACTGAGCTCTTTTCTACTAGTTAAATGCTCTCAGTGTAAGGAAAGTAGTAAACTGATCACCTTCCAGGACAAGAGCTATTGGGTGAAGAGAAAGCATGAAGTATGATGTCTCTCCTTTTTTCTTCTTTTTTTTATTTTTGATTTTTTTTTCCTCTGTTCTGAATGAAAATGAATGTATGTGTGTGACCAATGTGTATGGATCATGCCTGATGTGCAGTGTGCATGTTTTGTGCTAGCCCAGCAAGTTAAGCTTTTCCTAGGACTTAAGCAAATGAAAACATATTCTAAGGATTCATCCAGGCTCAGGTAGGTGTAGAGGCCAGGATAAAAATGCCTGAATGCACAGAAGTTAATCTGGAAGCTACCATATCTCGAACAGTTTTGGGGAATCACATGTTTGCATTTGCAATTCTAAATTCTATGGTCATCCTATTTTTTTTTTTTTAATATATGTCTCAGATTGTTTTATAGACCTTTTTTGTTGAGCTACCTACAGGAAATCTAGCTGTTTGGGAAAAATGAATTTGTATCTTTATCATCTTATCATTATGCTGAAATTCTTACAGCCTTCACTCAGTTATTCTCTATCTGTGTGTGTGCATGTGTTTTCCTGCACTCATCTGAAATCTGTGGCTTTTACCAGGAGGTTTTGAGAAAATCCAGCATTCTCTAGTACTTCTTTAAATTAAAAATATAAAGATAAAATTTGTCTAAAAGTGAAACCCTAAGCTGTCTTTTGTGTTAGTTATCATATAAATTGTGTATAGCATTTTTTTTTCTGTGTTTTTTTTTTCCTGACTGTTGATGCCTCTTCTATTAAGTTACTGACTCTACAGCAATGGTACTTCACTCAGAAAATCACAAATGGACAAGGTTTGCATGATATTTCTAGACTATGGCAATTGAATTATACTATTAGATTCACCCTTGTAATCTCTGCTTTCTGACAGTTTTTGCAGAACTCAGATTTGCTGGATGTGTTGAATTTAGCATCAAATATCAGCATACACTAGGGATAAAAATGATGATCAAGCAAGAAAGGGAAGAATACTGAGAACAGACCAATGCACAGGATGTGGATTCTTTGATGTAAAGACAATTAAAACCCTCCAGTGTAAATTGTGTTGGATTGACCCTGCTCAGCAGTTAGGCAGCACACAGCTGCCTGCTCACTCCTTGTCCTGAGCAAAGTGAGGAAGATAATAGGAGGAACAAAAGTGGGAAAATGTATGGGTTGAGATAAAGATACTTTAATAAACAAAGGAAAGAGGAAGGAAGAGACAGAAAAAAAAAAAAAAGATGATGCAAAGTCAGTCATTTACCACCTCCCCCAAATAGACCAGAGCCCATCCAGTCTCTGAGCAATGACTGGAACTCCTCACAAAAAGAACTTCCCCAAGGTTTTTATCGTTAAGTGTGATTCCATATGGCATGGAATATTCCTTTGGTCAATTTGCATCAGCTGTCCATATTTTGTCCATTCCCAAATTCTTGGCCACCCTAAACCTACTCTCTGCAAGGACAGAGTGGGAAATAGTCTATTGTGCAACATTTGCTCAGCAATAGTCAAATCCCTGGTGTGTTATGAACACTGTTTTAGCCAAAAATCCAAACCATCAGGACTGGATCAGCATCATCAGGGCTGCAACAAAGGAAATTAACTCTATTCCAACAAGACCCAACCAGGCCAAGGAAATAAGCTGAAAAATGAAGAGGCAATAAGGGCTCAAGCCCACCTTTTCAGCTTTGTTATTTTGTTTGTTACTTTTCTGTATGTTTGGTAGAACTTACTAGTGTCAAAACAGCATTTTAAAGAAAAAAAAATATATTGGCAATTATACATGGATAAATGGAAACAAACCCACAAAAATAAGTCATAAAGTATGCTACATCACTTTCTAGTATTTCCCTCAATATCCATTTCTATCAAAAATAAGATCAGGTTTGATTTCTGATGGTTGACCATTGCTTTAGTGTCAGAATTAGCAAAAGTGTTGTTCTGTGAGGGTATCCCACTTACATTGCTAATCAGCTCTGATGTGCAAGGATCCCACGGCTCTGAGAGTATCTGTGAATGCTCTGTGGATTTGTATCTGCTTCAAAAGTTGCTGGATTTTTTTATTTTTTTTTTAACAGGATTACTTTTACTGGTCTCTACAGGAGATTATCCAGAAAGTTACAGGTAGAGCCAAAGGACCGCTTGGTTTAGATCTTATTACAGTTTGACCTATTTTAGATAAATCTATTAAAACATTAATCTGGCTTAAAATTCTCCAGAGATGTAATGTGTACAATATATTTTAAGGGCCAGGAGAAATCTACAGAAAATGTCTGCATAATCAGCAAAGACTTAGAACCTAGATGTATGCAAATTTATCTAAGCCTGATGTTAAATCTTAAGAAATATTCTTAGATTTTTTTTCTTCTTTCTTTTTTATTATGATGGTCAAGAGCAATGGAATATGAAAAATTTATGAAAATTTATGAGGCTTAATGTAATTGCTGTCATACTTGAAAGGTAAAAATACAAGAATCTCTGTAAAGATTTGAATTTAATTTGCAAAGAGAAGAGAAAAAAATTTAGTTCATAAATTCAGGGAATTTTTTCTTGTATTAATTATTTATTACCTGGCTTTCTTTTCTAGTCATGAAATTTAGGAAAGGTCAAAATTCCTGGTGAGATTTGAATGAATAAAGGAGGAAGAAAGATAATATAAAACCTGACTGAAATAAACTGGAATAACAAAGAATGCTTGTCTAACTTCTGTAAATAAATTTGCTCAATAACAAGTGCTTTTTCTACACCGTAAGTCTTCTACAGGGAAATTCTGTCCCTGACCATCCCTTTCCAACATTTCTATTGAGGATTCTGCCTTCCTAAAGACTCAGCAAAAGAGAAATTTTGCCTTAATATCAGCACCTGTTAGTGCAAATCCATCATTTTGGACCAAAACATTGATCAGGCTTTGCAGAGAGCTGGTCCTGCTATGCCAGCTGCAGCCTCACGAGCCAAGAGCTGGAAGATATTGATGTCTCAAACTGTCACAGGTCTGGGTGAGTAAAGCATATTGGCTCCAAAGACAAAGGCTGAAGCTCCAATATTGAACATAGTGACAAAATCTGTTTGACTTCTGCAAGTCAGAATGATGATTTACAGGACCTCAACCTGGCAATTCCACACCTACTCGTACCACAGAGTTAAAGGCGATTTTTAATAGATGTGTGCAGGAATAGCATGCTGATTCTGTCAGGAAAGCTAAGAGAGAAAGGTTTACTGTATTCAGCATCTTTCCCCACCATTTGTTCCCCACCAAGATGTATTAACGATAACTACAATATCTTCACTTTTTGAAAAAATTATTTAATAACTGTTTTTCAGTTTAGAAAAACAAAGCCAAAAGTTAAAACAGGCCTACAAATTAATCAAAGAAAAATATAAAACTAATTTCAGACAGATATACTGTTGTAGGCCTTTTTTATAGCTGTTAATGAAAGCTCAGAAGTGAGTAAACACTTCTAGCTTTTCCATTAATGCTTGTTTTTATACAGGCAAAATGCTTAATTTTTTTTCTGCAAAATAGAAGTAAAATATTTTCATGACACAAAAGAAGGATGATAGGGTTAATTAAAGTCAATGAATTGCTCTGAGATCTCACGTCTGTGAGCTTACATCATAGCAACTTTTGAATTTTTACAATTAAGTGCATTGAAGATTGGATATACTGGAAATCACCTAAGAACACACATTCTTTTAAGGTTCTCTGACTGATTTCTTGTCCAGACAGGCCTGAATAAGCCTCAGGTAATCATCTGGATGCTTATCCAAAGCGAAAAGAACACAGTAAGTTTGAACTGCGTTCTTTAGCCTTTGCATGAGATTTTTATGAACAGCACACTATACACAAGGACCTCAAAGCTAGTCACTTTAAAAAGGTCAGAGAAAACTTGTTTCTTCATACATATGGAAAAGGAGTTATCTGTCAAAATAATGAAACTACAATGAATGATATCCACTGTGTATAACACTCTAAATCTGAAAAAATATCTGATAGACTTTGCAAGTGATAATCCAATCCCCTTTATCTATGTATAGTGAGTAGGTCTACTAGAGAAGCATTGCCACTTTTGCAATTAAATGAGGCTTCTACTTCTCACAATAAATTAAATCAAAAATAACCAAGGACAATATTTCAGTTTTAAATTTTTGTATAAAATCAGAGCGCTAAAAGACAACCTGGGGAAGGAGAATGAACGCACCGCCTAATAACCTGACTTATCTCTCCTCTCTTTTGAGTAGTATGGTTCAACACTATCATTTTTTTTTACTGAGTCACTCTCTGGGGTAGGATGAATTTTCTGGTTATAGTCCAGCATGCCTATGTAACATACATATACGTACATTTATCTCTTTTAGTTAGACTACGACTTTTTGAGGGTGCAGTTTTAAGAGTAGCCATCTCAAAGCATGTATCATGTACCATTTTATCTGTAAACATAGGTTCATCTGGTTTTTAGACTAGTTTCAATTGCTGGCACTGTTTCACCATGGGAAAAGTGTTATAGATAGGTGAATTATTTAATACTGTAACTTACTCAGTGGTGCTGTCTGTTGACATTTCTGGTAGCATGGTTATTTTAGAATCCAAGATATTAATCTGAACTGAACTTGATTTTATTTAATGTTTCTCATTAACTGACCATTCAAAAGAAAATGTGAAAATTGCCTGTTTCAACAGTTCCTTTAGTAAAACAAACATGAACTTTGGGTTGCTATGCTACATCCAATACTATTCTTTGAAACTATGCTCTAGTTAATATCTGCACCTCTGAGGACTTGAAACACCTGCTGCTGGGAAAACTTAGCAAATTTCTGTTGATTTCATACTGAAAGGTTGCATTCCAACTATGACAGGGTGAACGTGTACACAACAAATCTTTTCTGCTCTTTTGCCCCACAAAGTTGAAAACATTTCCCATCAGCATCTGTGTGACTTTGCATCATTCTGTCTGTCTGCCTCAGATATCCTTGGATGCCACCTATAAAATAAGAATATAAGTTTGGGAGTTTTATAAAGAGTTTTGGCATCTTCAAAATGAAAAATAAGATATAAGTGCAAAGCACTGTTGTTTATCATCATGTATGAATATGAAATTCAGTCTGCTGCCTTATTTCTCCTTTTCACAATGCAAGAGGATTATAAATGTCAAATAGATTTTTTGTTAGTCATAATACAAGAATAACATGTTATGCATAAAACTTTGTCAAATTAAAACATTATATGCTTCTTTTGGAAATACAGTCTATGTACCCTCTACAGAAAATGCTTCACTAGTTAGAATAATTTTAAAACAAATGTCTTTGTCTATGATGTTTGGTTTTCCCTGATGAATAGTTGAAGGTCACATTATTAAAGCGTTAATAAATTACAATGTTTATGTTAGGTAATTAAACCTGCCAGATTAAAAAAAAAAGAAAAAAAAAAAAGAATCTTGTACATTGGTTTCTATCTTTTTCTGTCTCTCCTTAGGTAATTCAGGGAAAAGAATTTCAGAATTAAAAAGAAAATGAACACAGAATTGTGTTTGTACTGAATAATATCTTAATGAGTAAATATTTTTTCCAATTGTGTGTATGCAATATCACAAATGCATTTTTGCCCCCAAACCATTGCAATTAGGAAATCTTGTTAATTCTACTTTTTTCTTAGAAAAAACCTAAAACATCTGTTGATGGTAATTTTTTACCCTGCTGTTGTTCCAAGCCATAACAGCCCTAAGCAGCCCCACTTGGATCCTGACTGATGCCTGGATTTCAGTTCAGGAATGGTGGAGGTGCACCTGTCCTAAGGTCTGCCTCCAGGGTGGACCTTTAGATATGCTCTGTAACCTTGTCCTCGTACCTGCTTTTGGCCTAGACTCCTTGTGCTTCTGATGGAACAGAAAGGAGCTGTGAAGGGTCTGGAGCACAGGTCTTTGAGAGGTGGCTGAACTGAGGTTGTTTAGTCTGGAGAAGAGAAGGCTCAGAAGGAAGCTCATCATTCTCTACAACTACCTGAAAGAAAGTTGTAACAAGGCTTTTCTCCCAAGCAGCAAGAAATAGAGTGAGAGGAAATGACCTCAAGCTGCTCTAGGGAAGGTTTGGATTGCCTATTAGGAAAAATTTCTTCACCAAAGTTGTTGTCAATCCTTGGAGCAGGTTGCCCAGGGAAGTGGTTGAATCCCCACATCTGGAGGTTTTTAAAAGACATAATGATTTTCTTAGGGGTGTGCATGGTTTAGTGGTGGGCTTTGCAGCGCTGGGTTAATGGTTGGACTTGATGATCTTAAAAGGTCTTTTCCTACCTAAAAAATTCTATGATCTTTTAGGTAAAGTCCCCATGAGAGCCTTCAGTAAATGTGAAGATTGACTGTCACATGGGCTGTAGACTTCAAGCTACTCTTCTGAGAGTTTTTATTTGTCTGCAGGCATGTGAATACACAGGATTAAGTGTGGGATTCCAGCTCTTAAATTGCTGCATCATATCAACCAGGCATAGACTGAAGGACTGTACTCAGTGAATGCTCAGTCCTTCCGTGCTGATGGAAATGTACCTTTGAGTCTTTTAATTCAAAAAAGTACATATCAAGAATAGATTTATGATTTTAAAAGGCTGCAAACTATCTATTGCCTCTAAAAGGGACAGAATTCAGAGTAGCATGCAGTTGAGACAGACTCTATCTTAAACTACAGTTAGCTGTCCTTTTTTGACTGATTAAAATTTAATTTTATTACATTACACTAATGCAAGTAACCTAAAAGCATCTTGGTTATCTGTGCTTTTGAATAAAATTTCAAATCCATCCTGAAATCTTTAAACCCTCATCTTGCAGATCGTGGATTTTCCATCTTCAATAGCTCTCAGGATTTCAGTTTTCAACCATCTTTACATTGTCTGCATTTTCAGTTTTACATTTCCATTTTTTCATATTCATTTTCATTACAGCCAATAGAATAGACTGATAAACCGAGGTAACTTATGAATCAAGTGAATCTCCCCTCAACAATCCATGGCTCTTCACCAAGAGGTATTGAGAATAAATGAAACCTTTGCCTTATTTCTCTCTACTTGTCCAGTCACTCTTCCCCAAGCCTGTAGCTCTGCACAGGGTTGCTGGGACCTAAGTAAGGTTCTAGCACTTCACCGTGTTGAACTTCTTAAATTTGTTCTGCCTCAAGTATTTGGAGATCCTTATTTTGGATTTTTTGTTGTTTTTTTTTTTTTTAAGAATAGAATTCTGCAGTGGACTCTGATGTTTGTTTTCCCATTATATTGCGCAAGAAATTTACTGAGTAAGCCATAAATCTATCTCTTCACTCTGATTAAACCTATTCCAAGACTCCATGGTTTTTTGGTCAAGTAGGATGAAAAATCTCCTTTTTGCTTAACATGTATTGTTGAATTTTACTTCCTACCGCATATATAGGAATTCATTCAAGCTACTTTTAAAGCATTCAGTTTCAAAAAGGATCATCCTGGGTATTTGTATATTTTGCATTTGTATGTCTTATTTTCTGTTTTTCAGCTGGGCACTCCAACTTGATTCTGGAACATCCTTATAAATATGGAAACTGAAGATTTAACAGTTTAATTTGACAAGTGAGTGTTTCCTGCCGTGGAACAAGGCAGTTACTGTTTCTGTGTAAGGAGCACGGTGTTTGCAATGAAGTTGGAATGGAAGCAGTGTATGAAGATTTTCTCATGAATATGCATTTTTCTCAGCACTTTCATCGAGATGCGTAATGTTTTGGTCAGTGTTGTCTTTATAATCATCTACAAGGACTTAATGTTCTCTATTCCATAATGACACAAAACTGTTTAAAACTCCATAGATTCTTCTGTCATTCCTGTTTTCCTGAGATGATGTTGGCTGCTTTCTGAGACCATGCTGCCCAGTTCTATTTATGGTGAGCCTTATTGATACTTGCTTAAAGACCTGAGTAAAGATTTGTGGTTTTGTAAATTAGTGTGTTTGGAGTGTCTGTCATCACAGAATGTAAAACAGAACTGTAGTTTTAATGTGCTTTAACACTGGATCATCATGAGTGTCAGGGCATATACTCAGTGTGAGGGAAGCACATGGTGCAGCTATGTTTTGTCTGCAGTATCTGAAGACTCATTGTTAATGTAATATCTGTAAGCACCTTTTTCATTTAGTAGAAAAGTTCACATTTTCTCCAACTGAAATGACAATTTTGTAATTTTTGCCAACTTTGTTTATCTTGTGAGCCACAGAACTGCTCCTGTTGATTCCTGACCTTGTCCAAACCAAAAATAACGTGTATAGAAAAACCAATACAGCCATTCCATTTGAATGGCCTTTGCAGTACCAGGTTAAACAATTACTATGGTGCGTGTTGTAATACACTACCATGACTATATTTCCATACTAACTTAAAAGTAAAACTAATATTTTCAAAACAGAAATCAACAGTGTTATATCATCTTCTTTGCCTTTCTGCACTCTGTGGGCAAAAATACAGAACCTTGCCTCCTCCAGGTGTCATCTTAGTTCTGAACCTGCAGAGTTATTTTAATACAAAAACTCCCTTCTTTTTCTGTTGAATATAATGCCACCAGAATGTTATGCTTGTGTGTACTAGATATGGGAAAGCACTTAGTTGTATGTCTTATTTTCTTTGCTCATCCATTTCTATTTGTTATGTTACAGATGAATGTTCACTTTCATCTCTGTGGTAGAGTGACTTGGATACTTCTCTCAGCTTCAGGTGCCAGGGTGTATTGAAGCCTTTCCAAAAAACACGTGTTTGTACAAAGTAGCAGAGGGTGACTGATTGACATAAAGCTTATGTTGCCAAATTAAAATGCTAGCAAATTATAGTGCTCCTATTGACTATACATTTTATGTATTTGCTATTTAAAACTGTGAACAAGTATGTTCTGAGAAATTCAACCAGTGGGTGATTAAAGAAAAATGTTTCTCTTGCTGTGAACAAAGGAAAAAACTACAGTTTGGGCTTTTCCCCCCTTGCATTTTGATTAAAAGATAAATACAGGGAGGAGAAACCTTCTTTGCAAATTGCATGTAAATCTCTGCTTTTGTTGAGAGGTGAAGAAGAGGAATGGGATGGTGAAGTTGATTGTTTTCAACATGCCAGTTCAGGAAATTTCTGTACTGAATTTCTGTGCTTTTTCTAGTCTCTTCAGCTTACTCGGAAGGGAAGATTAAAAAAAAATGCAATACCCTCATTTGTGATAATTTTGTGGATGATTATATGCTCTGAGTGACAATTACTTTACACCTATAACTTTGTCTAATGCTAAGGACAATGAAAACTGCATTGCTGTATTTTGTAAGTGTTTTGGGGTTTGATTTTGTTTTGTTTGTTTGGGGGATTTCTTGGGTATTTTTTGTCTTTTTTTTTTTTTTTTTTTTTTTTTTTGTATGAGTTGGTTTGTGGGGTGTCTGCTTATTTGGCTTTTTGTTTTGGTTACTTTTGATGTTGTATAATTCTGAAGATCCTGTTTCCTTGCATTCTGCTCAAAGAAGAACAGAAAGGCTCTACTCACTCTACTTCACCCTATCTCACAGTTTTTATACCACCAGAAGCAGGCAGAAAATAAGGTTCTATACCCTTTGGAAATATTTAGGAATCTATCCATTGCATTCAGTGGGCTTTGGATAAAGGCCTAAAGCAACATAACACAATCATGCAGACATCTTTTTCTTTAGAACCCTTTAAAGGCTCATCCTTTTGTTTTGTTTCTCAAGTCTCTGATACCAGGAGGATAATATCTGTCTGTGAGTTAAAGACATACGAGCACTAAGGAGGATCAAAACATAGCCAGCCTTCCAGTGCTTTACACCTGAACACGGTTTAAAAATGAAATGACTGCAGTAGAACTCAGAGCTTGTGGGGTGAGGTGAAAACATGACATTTTCTTCCTAAATTAATGAAGTCCAAATTTAATGCAAACTCATCACAGTGCTTGTTCACAGTAGAAAGCAAGGTAGTCAAAGCTCAGCTCTGAGGTGCTGATTTTCATGTTCTGTAGCCTGATATAAAAGATGGATGCCATTTTTATTTGAGCAAGATCATCAGGGAAAAAAATAATTAAAGTTTCCATTCTTGCATATATCCAGAGCTGAATTCTGAGGTCAATCGAATTTCCTAACTGAAGAATATTTTGGAATGAAACATTTACTACATGTCATTCAGTAGAACGAAGTAAGTTTAAAAGGAGTCACTAATTTCTTTAGATCCATTACTGTATGAAAGAGAAGGGAAAAATAGTAATATTCTTCAAGACAAAACAGTATTTTTTTTGAAACAGGAAATATTTTCCTCCTCAATAACCAGCTAAGTGCTGCATTTTCTACTCTTTTTAGGAATATTATAAATTCTGCGGGATATTAGTAGCCTAATTTAGTTTGGAAAATTCAGTGCTCTGACAATGCATAAATAACTCAATATTGAGGTTTTGCAACTTCTAACACATTTTATCCATTCTTTTGCTACTTTGTCTAAGTATGTGCAAAGTATATAAGTAAATAAGCAAAGTATTTGCAGTACATATTATATTCTCAAACGGTTCATATTTTTTGCTGCGTGTTATTTCAGGTGTGAAATTCATCACCTAAGTCACTGCTAAGATTTCTAGTTTCTGCTTTGTTATGGTTATTATTTTCTTCTTCATTGTTTGGTGAAGATAACAATATGGCCTCATTAATTCAATGGAAGATTTTGGGGTAGGTTAGTTACACAATTAAAAGTGTAATCACACTCTTTTCAAATTTATATCTCCGGCTTTTATTTCTGGTTGAATTTTTGCTGACTTTTTTTCACATCTGTTTTCAAAAGTGTGCTGTATGTCATTCTCAACACTGTTGTGTTTGATTAGTCATTATGATTTATAGTTAAGTTTTCATCAAAATGCTTGCCTGATCCAAATAAGTATATATCCCATTTCTTCTATTTTTGGTGGAGTTCAGTCTGGCTTCTCCAGACAGAGTTTAATTTTCTGGTTTATCAGATCAATTTGTCACAAAGAACAGAAACAGGTGAAAGAGCAGATCATCAATTCCTATTGTGTATGGGGCTGGATAATACTGAAATTGTGTTGAATTAGAACTCAATGCTTACTGGTAGGGAACAGAGAGACCTGTAATATATAGCAATTTTCAGTCGCCATGTTATACTTGGAGTACACAGAAATACAAGCTTGACTATACCTAGTTATTGATTGACAGTAGTGACTAAAGATGGAATAAATATTGATGAAAACCTCAAGTTTCCTTCTACACTTACTGTTAGTTTTAGAGAATAAGCAGCCATAAATCATTAGTACTTCTTTTTCATCCCTAAAACTTTTTAAACTTTTTTTAGGCTCTGAACCTGAGTTTCTGAACTACTAAATAGTGGTATTTTTCAACTGAAGACAGAACTGTAAAAAGCTGATTCTCTGGTGCAGATATTATGTGCAAACTAAGAAGCCCTTTTGGGCTGTGTCCCTAGCAAGCTGTTGGTCAGCTGAGGGAGAGAAAAAAAGTTACATGATTTCCATCAAAATGCTATCTAAGTCCTACAATAATAGCCCAGGGGAAAGAGATTAATGTTTGAAATATAACTGTGAAATTTGGAGATGGATTTCTTGTAGCTGGATGGTACTTATTTTCACTTCATAACACAGTCATGAAATGAATAATTAATGAAAATTAATAACAATTTTTATGAATAAACTTCAGCTTTTGGAGTGAATTGCAATATGTCAAAGTAGTGTATCCCTCCCAGAGCCTTTATAGAAGAATACAGGAGATAAATAGCTTACAGCTTTTTAACTTCAAGCTTATGCTTTTATTGATTCAGAGACTCACATAGTCCAGAATTACATCCCTGGAAATAAACAAGCCTGGAGTAGAATTTTTTAAATGGAATTCAGATAGAAAGGAAAAAAAAAACCACTTTGGTTACTGACAGTTATCTTTGTCAAAGACATGTACAACTAAGGTTAGTTTTGACATGAAATTTCATCTCATGATAATAAAAGAGAAAATGTTTGGTGATTCTTGAACCCTGCACTCAAAATGAAAGAAACAACAGTTTGGTGTCTTCTGAGAGCTCTTTTCTTTCTGGTCACAGAAGGTGAGTGGAAGATAGAAAAATATCTATCTTGTGGCTCCATTTATTATGTTCTTCTGTAGACGAACACAGCATTAACAACAGCCCTGTGGATTTTCTGGAATTACAGGCTATCCTGTAAAGTCAAATAAGTGGGTTCATCTTGCCTAACTTAAAATATGAAAATATAAATAAATATAAAAATTCCAGCAAAAAGCCACAAACATGGTGAAGGTATCTACACCTCTGATCCACAAGGAGAGGCTAAGCACAGGCCCAGGGGATATCTTATGATTTGTTAACTGCATGATAGGAAAGAATAATAAGATGGAATCAGACTCTTAGTGGAGCTCAGGGCTGCTTTAACATTGTCTTTGTTTCTCAATATCCAAATCCAATTAAATTAGCCTTATGTTAAATCTTTCCTTAGTCAAGTCTGTTTTGTCCATGACAGTTCTCGATAGCAGAACTCCCTGTCTTTATTTTAATGCTTAATGAGCTTTTTTACCTTATTTTCTCCCTCTTTCCTGTTCAGAAGAGTGGCTGGATAAGTGCTGGACAGCTGACTAAGGTCAACACACCACAGGTACAACTACAGAGTCACGTAATGGCACCAGACGGAAGGGACCTTGAAAGAGTGTCTATTCCAACCTTTCAAGGGAAGGGGAGCCTAGATGAGATTATCTCATAACCTGTCAGATTGCATCTTGAAAACCTCCAGTGATGGGGACTCTGTTATGTGCTTGGGGAGATTCTTCCAGTGAACTGTTTTTCTCAGTGTGATTTTCTTTCTCATATCAAAATAAAGTTGCAGTAGAGCATCTTAAATGGGATGGCCACATGATTCCTGCATCCACTGAGTGTGTGAGGACAGCAGGTAATACATACTTTGGATATTTCTCCAAAATGCGATTAAAATTTATTCCTGAAGCAGATCTTACTTTTTACAATTTGTTTAGGTGATTGTACAATATTTTTCAGCCTTGAAAACATGAGTTTTAAGCTTCTGCCCTGTCGGCTGTGCAGATTTGGGACTTTTTGTTCATTTGGTAATTGTAATTGTTTGCATGGGGTAAATAGAAGCTTTTTTTTTTTTTTGCATTTTCTTCTTCATGCCTAGGATGATTCAGCATTGGCTGCTGCTAGATACAAAGTATTGAAACAAAGAGAGCATTATACTGAAACATGAGTGCTTGCATTTGTCAGTGGAGAAGGATGCTGAGATTGTTTGCCAAACTTTGTTAAGCATTTTATTTGAAACCTTCCTACTTCTATTAGCACAATGCATTCTGCCTTCATTAAGTGCTTCTACTAGTGTACTCATGACCTTCCAGGAGGCACAATGGAAACTTGCACTATTTGTATCACTGAGGATTAGAAAAATTATAGGAATATTACTTAAAAGTCAGAAAAATCTGAACAGTATTATGTATCTTCCTTTAAAGACCAAAAGCCTGGTTTAACAGCAACAGAAATCACATCAAATAGAGTCCTCGTTATTAATTTAAATTATAATGACTTTATGAAGATTGCATATTCAATTTGTGTTGAAACACACTGGAATCTCACCAGGAGTAACCGATGGGCTTCTTTCTGCTGGGATGATACAATTATTTCTAGCAACAGCATAAAGATTTGAACTTCATATAAGATTCATTGCATCTAATTGTTATAGGAAATACTGATAAATTTGTTGCATTCTTGAAGATTAATTCTTCTTCAGCTGAATAACTACAACAACACGAAAATATTTAGCAAAATCTTCTGGTAATTTCAGCAATTTAAGATCATTGAATTCATCGCAAAATTTGCATAAAATAGCTCTAAGAATATGGCCAGAAGTCTCAAGTTGAGGACAAAAGTATTCTTTGATTTTGGAACTATTTTTGTGAATGTACTTCAGGAATGTTACCTCTTCTCTTATATTCTCCTCTTTTTGTTGCTTGGTTTTTTTTTTTTTTTTACTTTTCACTGTTTTTCCTACTTTGTAAACCTCCTTTGCTTATAAGAGTATGAAAAATATTAAAGCTATCTGTTGCTTTCCAATAACTGGGCTCTCCCGTACTACTGGGTAGCATCAGCTCAGGATTTACTTTCTTTTCTTCCCTTATTGTTGGATAACATCCTGTTTGGGGTGACACTCTTAGAAACCAGGTCACAAGCTTTGCACAGTTCAAGCTTATATTTCTTTTCTGTTCTTTTGTCACACCTAGCACAGTCTGTAAAGTATTATAACAACAAAGTTGCTGTTAATGTTACCTTTTAATTTGCCTCTTGTGTTCCCTGCTCACCTTTACAACTCTTAAAATACCCTTTGTTTCATTCAGTCTTTATTCAGTCACTATGTTTATATGGCTAAACAACATCCTCAGAGACTGATCCTTGACTCTGAAGCCAAGCAACTAAGAAGACTGACTTGCCTCCAAACTGTTAGGGATTAGGTCTCTCTTTAAAAGATTTATCTTTAGAGAGCCAGTTGGAATGGTGCAAGACATAGCCAGGGAGCAAAATAAAAATTAAGCAAAGAGAATGAACAGGGATCCATTGTAAAAGGCTACTTCCTAGCAACACAGTGTGGCTCTTCATCAGTAATTTGATCTAATGTTCAGATTGGAATAGGAGTGTTTTAATGTCCTGCTTCCCTTTTCTCTTCAGGAGTGAGGTTCCTCATATTATATTAAAGGTCCTGAAAATACAAAAGGTAATGGAGTACAGAAGAAACAAGCCTGACAGCTAATCCATTATGTTCTGTGTGGTGTCTTTGAAGAAATAACAATGAGATTGTGATTAATTTTAATAAAATGTGTGGGAAATGCAAACTTTCTGAGGTACAATCTGCAAAGTAGTGTAGCAATCCGATGCACTAGAAATATCTCTCCAAAGAGGAAAAGAAAAGATCTCTTTATTTGCAATTAGTGAGCCCTAAGAGCCTGCATTAAAATATTTTTTGTATTTAAAGGGAAATATTTAGCTATTGCAGCCATACTTATGAAAGGATTTCCATTACTCAAACTATCTTAATGGATTACAAAACACCAAGGAAAGAGTAAAGATAGAATCAGAATAAATGGAAAAAAGAAAAAAAAGGTGCAGCCTATAGTGAATAGAGAGATGATCCAGCCCTACTAATTTACAAATTACCCAAATGCTAAGTTCAGTAATATAAAGAAACATCTAAAAGAAAATTAGTGCTGAGATTTATCCAAAGCAGTGGGGATGTTTTTGGTTGCATTTTTTTGGGGGGGGGGGGGGGGGGGGGCTTTTTGTTATTGTTGCCAGGTTTGGGGTTTGTTTGTTTATTTGAGGATTTTTGTTTGTTTGCTTGCTTGCTATTTTGTTTTCTTTTTCATTTTTTGAGGGGTGGTTGTGGAGTTTTTAAAATTTTTTTTTGTCTTTCATCAAGGGAAACTTATGTCTCATTTTGTTATAAAGACCTTAACCCTTTCATTTTCTAAAATAAAGCCTGTTTCTCTTGATCTACTGTTCACACAAAATGTGAGGGAATCCACAAAGTACAATGCAGATTGGATGACAGTGAAAAATAGACAAAACTATTTTGTGCATTAACAGATCCAGAGAAAGATTCCGTCACATCACAAATTAAGATGTGTTTCCTCACAAACGGCAAGGATCTGCAAGTGCCAGATATCGAGAGAATACATCTGGAAAGTGTAATCCAGTACATTTATGGAAAGAAACAAGTGGTGGCAAGGTAGGGTATTACTTTAAGCATCATTCCTACACAGCTTGTGTTTTTGCCCTCACTTTGATTATTGAATGTAATGTTTTAGGCATAAATCACTTTTGTCTGTTTCCTTCATACCTTCTTATGTTTCCTATATATTTAACTAACTACTTTTCTTGTGAGTCCTTCTGGTAGGCTGGCTGTCTCATTACCTATTTTTTTATTTTTTTTTTTCTGAAAAGCTTTCCTCTAATACTCTTCTCCTCTGTGGTTTCTCATCTGACTCTCTTTTCTTTTTATTTTCAAACTCCCACTTCCCCAGTCCTATAGCTGTGTTGGAATGCAAGCCTCTCTGAGTTCCTCAGAGAGGTAAATGAGTGCAGGAGTTGAATTAAAGCCTTTAAAGAAATTAAGATATATTAAGCCACACAGATATGAAGTAGAAATGTAGGTTTAAGTTTTAAGTTAGTAGAAGTGTGAGTGTTAGTAGAGTTTAAGTTTAAAGCTTTAGGTTTTAAGTAGAAATACATTCTAAGTGCCATAAGAAACTGTGCTAGTTAGTAAGGCCCTAAGGCCTAATTTACACTTCAGCAACTTAGTCCTAGATGCAATAAAAACATAGCAGAACCTTGCCACTATGATAGATAGAATTATTCACTTAAAACAGATAAAATTACGTGCATAAATAGATAGAACTATTCCCATAGATAGATAAACCTATAAATGTAAATTTCAGTGAGAAAACAGATAGTACAATTGTGTACTATCTGTGTACAATTGTGTAAATAGGTAATATTATCTACGTAGGTTTTTAGTAAGAATTGATACTACTTTCGTACTACCATTGCACATTAGAATCAAGTTCAGATTGGTTTAGAAAGAATGTTTTAGAATCGTGTTTTTAGCTGGTTGGATGTTTTGTGAATAAAAACACTGTAGTGAGGGGGTGTAAGGATCATTGTCATCATCATCATCTTCATCATCATCGACCACCACAGCATCAACACATCAACCACAAGAAGATGAAGAAGACAACAGAAGAAGAAAGGAAGGAAAAAGGCTGTGGTCCCTGCTGCTGCTCAGAACATTGGACTCCCTTGCTGCTGCTGCTGCTTGGGACATGGGACTCTGCCACAGAAGAACTGTTGCTGCTGCTCCTGCACAGAACCTGGGACTCCATACCAGAGAGCAGCCCTGCTGCAGCAGCTCTTGCTTGAGACTCTGTGCCAGAAGGCTTTTGCATGGACTTTAACACCTTGAACCCTTTGCCTTCAAGACTGATGTATTCCTGCAATAAACAGCCTTATAGCAACCCACAACTGTTTGTGTCTCTTTGATGTAATATCTCAACAGCCTGGACTCTGCCTTTCCA
The DNA here is from genome assembly GCA_039654755.1 of Calcarius lapponicus. NCBI lineage: Eukaryota > Metazoa > Chordata > Aves > Passeriformes > Fringillidae > Calcarius > Calcarius lapponicus. The sequence goes on along the minus strand of CM077462.1, from coordinate 45,373,848 downwards.
TAAATCTCAACCAGTCCAGTTTTCATTTGAAATCCCCAGAAAGAACCCTTATGAGTCTAATTATTGGTATCTTCCTTTCTGGTACACTTTGGCAACTGTGGTTGCAGCTGTAAAATATTGCCTGAGGTGGGAAAAGTAATTCCTGAAATTGTGTCATATACCCAGAAGCCTTGGTTTTAGGGCAGCAAATACAGGCACAGGAACTATTTTCACCTCAGGGTGGGTATTTTTAATTCAATTACCTCCCACTAGATGTACAGGAATATTTGGTGTAGCACATGCCTTTGTTTTATTTTTCATGGAAAGCAGGCTGATATCTCCTCTTTCATCCCTGCAGAGATCATTGTTTCAGAAAGGCCAAACTTTTTTTTTTTTGTGAGTGTCTGCCTTTTTATCATCATTTCTTTTCTTCTTCTGTTGAAAGAGGATACACTCCTGCCAACAGCACAGTAGTCTAAAGAGAAGAGGGGATACTTCAGGCCAACTTGCTCCCCCTTTTATGTTGTATTCAAGGCAGATGGAATATGTTTTCCTTTCTGCTTGGTGAACTGGTACTTGGAGCAGAAATGTCCAAAATATTGTTACTGAATATAGGCAGATGATTCCTAGTACTCAAATATTTTAATATACGAAAATTTGGGAAAATTTGGAGTACAACATAGGAATTTAGCATGTGTTTATAGCACGCTCTACCTGTAGCTTGCAAGCAGCCAGCTCCATCCTGGAATTTAGATCTTAATTTAGATCTTAATTTGTGTCTCTTATGTTAGGCTGTGATCCCAAAGTGATGGTAGCGCAGACTAAATAATTTGAATAAAGAGACACATCCCCTTTTTCAAATGAAGTCAGTCTTTGCTGCTTAAGAAGTTTTAAGCAAGAAAAATATTCTGAGAAGAAAACAGATTGCAAAAAATGTCATGTAAGAAACATCAGTGATTATTAGAATTGGCCATGGGGTTGTTTGGCAGAGAAGCCCTAGATTACTAAAGAAGCTCTAATTCACCTGCCACCATTGAACCATTTGTAGTAGTTTTGGCTTGATACGTCCTTAGGAGTCTAATGGAACTATTTTTCTCCCTTAACAGAGATCCACCTTCAAGGCAAACTTCCAAGGGTGAAGAACAAGAGCAAAAGACAACGAATGTCAGAAAGTCAGTCTCTTCAAGCAAAGTTTTTTTGTTTGGTTTGTTGTTTTTATTTTTCCTTTTTTTTTTTTTTTTTGTTTGGTTGTTTCGTTGGTTTTTTTTTGGTTTGTTGTGTTAAGTGAGACTACAATGTGGTTAAGGAAATCTGTGGAAAAATATATTAAGACCAGAAAGCAGAAATAATTAGTGAAATTCTGAGAAAGGTATTCACCTAAGGTATTTAGGAGTTTGAAGCAGAAGATGCTTAAAATGGATTTAGATAAAAGGTCTGCATCCAGAGAGAGTGCCTTGAAAATACAAAATAAAGTCAGCACTAACCCTAGTAAAAACACCAACAAAATCAAAACCATCAGACATCCAAGAAGTTGAATATTTCAGAAAAAGTCTGAGAGCTGAAGTATTGAAGTTTTGTTTCTTTGCATCAGAGAAGCAAAGTATAGACAGCTTTAAAGTGTGGAGTGTCACGATGAACTGGGGAAAAAAAGAGACCAATTATGTTTTTTATCTGTCTTTCTGGTATGCAATATTGGTTAATTTGCCAAAAAAAAAGTTGCTTTTTTTGGGAAATAACAGAATTTCTTGGGTTAAATATATGCAATAGTTTTTTTTTTTTTTAAATTCTTTCTAAATATAATTTGAGAACAAGTCAGTCGTTTTAAGTCCACATGAAGTAAATTACAATTGCAGTTAAATACAGTGTGTACTCCATTTGAATTGGCATTTCTAACTATAAGAAATATGCCACTCACTGATAAAATGCTGAGGTGGATTGATAGACTAACATCTTATCTAATTCTAATGCCACTGAGAACATGAACCGTGAATCAGTTCTAAAACTATGTGTACTCATTAAGTTCAGGAATTGTACAGTATGTGCAAATTTTTTTAGACCCAATGCAACTCAGTATAATTATATAATGTACAAACATTGCAATTACAAAGTATTGCAATTTCTTCAGAAGTTCATTTAGCTGTGCACAAGCTTACAATATACTTACATATTAGTTACACAAGCATTTTAGATGTAATTAGCATAATAAAATTTGAAGTGTTACAGAACATTTATGACAGCTGTGAAGGAGAGAGTACAGACATAGGATGAAAATACTGTTAGCCTCCAAATACATAAATCTTATACTCTCTGAAGTAATGTCAGCATTTTCAATATATTTTTGAGGAAAAAAGCAATAAACTAGGCATGAGTTCTCATTATTTATCTTTTACTAATTAACTGTGCTATAACCAATCCTTATTTACCTCCCTCTTAGAATTTACAGGTCTACTGCAAATTACATTTGGGCAAGACAGCAAAATTAAATTAATTGTTTTCAGTGGAAAACCATGATATATTATGGTACTACCTATATTATCCATTGAATTTTAAATCTGTTGGAATTCCAAATATAAATCATTCCTTTTCAGTGGTTACTTGTTCCAGATTTCTTTGGAGTTTGAATAAATTCCTTTATCTTTCACTTGGATCTTCAGTTTTAATTGTCACTTCACCCTTGTTAAAGTTAGTCTTTAATATTTAAGTATTTTGGCCATATATTATAGTTTGCTACTGACAGTGAGACACAAAAATTCAGTTTCTTCCCAGAAGAATGCAGGAGCTGAGGCAAAGCTCACAAAAGAATGTGACAGGTTTCTATTCTATTATTTCAGACCGACTGAAGTTCCTTAAGGCAATTAAGGAAAGAGGCATAAGGGAAAGAAACTTTGTCTGTCAAGAATTTGGGCTAGTAATGTCCTGCTGGGGTTACTTCTTGTCCATGTGGGTTCAGACCATTTGACCAAGATGCACCCCTTGAGACTCAGCATTTGGTCCCAACATCCTCAGAAATTCAGTCATGTTTCCTCTTGCTCTCTCTAGTTTGATAATTGAATTCCAAAATTGCATTAATAATTTGGGGATTTTCTGGTCCAGGATAAGATTCTTATGTTCAGTAAATGCTAAAGAGGTGATGACCTCTCCTTCTATTTATTTTTCTTCATTTTTAAAATCCATATCTAGCATCTCTATAAACATATGACAAGTTTCACAGTTTAAGTGCTATATGGAAACTTTTGTTTTGTTTTGAATTAAATACATTGCTGTATAATTTCAATTGGTACCTAGGTTTCATGTGCTGAAAATTAACGGTAGTTGTTTGCCTTTCATATTTAGTCACAGATTACATAGGAAATGAAGAAGAAATATGCTCACCTTATTGTGAGGATACTATGTGCTATGTTTGTTTACACACATTGCTCCACACAGAAATATGAAATAAATTTAAATGAATATTTTACTATGATATTGTGTATGCAGTGGTCACACCTGCTTCTTTTACTACAGTTTCACTCTTTGTCTTAAGGCTCTTATGAGTATCCATTAGTCATAACTGTGTTGAGAAAACTAAATTTGATTCTCTGAGCTTATTTCATTATCTTCCTTGTGTCCTCCATTACAAGTAATCCAAAATAAACTGGACTCAGGCATTCCAGGCCCATTTACATAAGTATGGGCATATGCTCAGGTGTGCACTTGCTACTAGAGATGTTCAGATGCTTTGGCTTATTGCTTGCCTTGAAATAAAAATAGACACCCTGGCAAACTGGGCATCTTTTCTGTCTTCAGTTTGCAGTTTGCACAAAGCAAGCTGCTTTAGGGATATTCTCTTCCATACAATGGACTGTAAAAAATGCATGAACAGTCTGAACAAGGTCCAGGATGCTGAATAACAATATCTTTTTGGAAGAGAAACGCCCATGATCTGAAAATACTTTGATACAGCATGTCTCCTATGTCCTACACTGTTTTTCAAGTCAAAATTGCTAATTCTTCTAGGTACTGTATGATGCAGTATAAGTCTCTCAGTGTTGCATTCACTGGAACAAGTCTTTACTGTTATCACATAAATAGTTTTTATACTCCCTGTATTGCAGGTTGGACTTAATAATCTCAAAGGTCTTCCCAACCTAGTTGATTCTGTGGTTTTAGTTGCTTTTATGCACAAGCTTGATTCTATTTTAATTAAACATAGGGGGATTTTTCATCAAGGTACCTTGAAAAACAGTTCTAGAAACTTGGTTAACTGTAGTGGTCTTCTCTGACATCATGGATTGTGCGTTCTATTTTCCTTTTTTTTCTATTTAAGCGTCAGAATACCACTGCTTACTACTTATGGGGAAAATTTGATATGATTAATTTCATTTGATCCTCATCTTTTAATTTTTCTTAAACTTAGAGAAGATAAAGATTAAAAGTGAAAAGTTAATAATGGAACTAGATGATTAATGAGAAACTGTAGGCTACTATTCCTCTACTTAGACATGGACATCCCTTGAAAACATGATTTTTGCATCCATCCTTGGTTTCAGATTCATACTTGGGTCAAAATCAGGTTTTATCTGAATTATAACATCTCCGTGGGGAAAAAAAAATGAAATCCAAACTCTCTTCTTTGGTCTATGTAGTTAAAGTACGACACTTAACAGTAGTAAAGTGCTCTGTGTCCTCAAAGTACTTCAAAATACTTATCTCTGTGACATCAAAAAATGTTAGTTCCATTTTACAGAGGCCAGAAAAGCTGGCAAGCACGTGGAGCAAGCCATTCCTAGAGCTGGCAACAAGTCCTGGCAGTCACAGCTGTCACTCCCAGGTTTAAATGACTGCTTCTCTTCAGTGTTTAAATAACATGATAGGCCTCTACCATTCCTGAATAATTCTGTTTGTCACTAGATAATTTGTCTCTTGGGACCAAAAGACAAGAGAACAGTAAAGAAGAAGGAAGCAAAGGTGCTCTCCTAGTCCTCAATGATAAACTGGTTTCAGAGCCACTGCCGAGGGGAGCACCAGGTATGAGTTAGTGTTGCTGGGAAGGACTACAGTCATATGCAATTATACATCTTTATTTCCATTAATTATAGGCTCAGAGGAACTGGAGATGAAGAAAACTTTCTATACTACTGCCCTTTAAATGTACCTGAAAGCTGGGATGCATTTAATAGAGCTTTTAAACACATTTCAGAGAAATTTGGTAAAACTGTCAGTTGAAGTCCATCTATTTTTTTTCCAGTAAATTCAGTGGAACCTTCCTCACTGGCTACTGGAGTAAAACACATTGACTGAATTTGAATATCTTGTCCTACAACTGACTGGTACATCTTGGTTGTTTATGCAAGAGCTGATAATATGCCAGTTGGGATTTTAGTGTGCTTTCTGGGTTTTGGTATTTAAGATTGTTGCAGTCTGGACAATCTTTAGAGATTGGTGACTTGATTTTTTTTTTTATTTGTGCTATTGAGAAACTAAAAAATTCACATACATTTATTTAAAATTTAACAAATTTATTCAATATAAGCAAAAATGTCTTTGTCTATGTAGTTGTTTGATCTCACACAAATTTCTTCTGTTCTTCTGATAAAATATTAAACCTGATTGCATTTGAGGATGAGTTACTACAGTACAGTAATTGGTCTGTTTATAAACATTTAGATTTCCTAAGTGTAACATTATCTTCTATAATAATTTGTTGATTGAGCTGGCAGAAGACAATGGGTTTTGATTAGATGGTGCTGTCTCATTAATATGTATGGTTCTCCTTCTCCATTTTTTTCCCATTTATTCCTGTATATTCAGGGTGGGGGGAAAATTTATTTTTTCTTTATTATTGGTTCTGCATGATTTTACATAACTGCAGTAATTAGAATTCTTCTATTGTTCTGAGCTCCTGCTTACCAATCACCTATTTACTCCTGTCAGTGTGATCAGCAGTCACCGGAAATCAACAACTAACAACTTAATTAAACATATTTTAGATATGACACTGGATGAATCTAGGTGACTTGTAAACAATAAAGAACACCAAACCAAATTCCAGGCCTCAGTTCCTCAACAGGGCAAGTTTAAGTTTCATTTTAGGCTTTACTGCCACAAGCAGCTAGAGAGACAAGAGACATCTCGTAAGAAATAGACAACATGGTAAAGCAGAGCAGGAAAATATGAACTTGCTCTTGCCACTTAGATGAAGAGCGAACACAGAAGGGTAACTAACTTTAGTAGAGGTTGCTGTTCTGACTCCATCAGTGATGCTTTCTTCAGACAAATCACATCACCCTCAGCAAAAGACCTTTAAAATTATTTCAGCTAGCATTTTAGGCATGAAATAAAAACAACAACAAGCCCAGCAATAACACTAGTAAAATATTTTAAAAGTCATTTCAGCCTGCAGGCAGCTACAACTATTTATTTATTTATTTATTTATTTTAGGACAGGCATGACAGGAGTCTAGGGCAAAGAATATACTCTGTCCATGGCTTGTTGAAGTGTTGAGGGAACAATACTTCAATACTTGTGCTAGAGCCAATACAATTTGATTTCATATGGAGCACGAGATAGTTTTGCTCTGTGGAGATTGATCTGATGATGTGAGGAGAAATTTGGGGATGAAGACTATCTGATATGTATTTTGTTGATTTTTCCACTTGCTGTGTGCCCTAGCTTTGTACTAGTTGGTATCTGGGAGCACTTGTTTCTTGCTTTTCAGTTCTTCAGGGGAAAAGACAGCTGAACACTGGTCTTGGCTGGATGGAGCAACTAAGAAATGAGAAGCAGTTTGAAGGTGAGTGTGCAAATCTCATCACCGTAATTATAAGCAGACTAGTGATGTGAAACCTATTTTTTATTGCAAAATGGTAACTTCCTGACACTTCTCCATTTCTATCTTTCTAAGGGACCTTTCTGCAAAGCAGGGATGAATTTTCTTGAAACCTCTCAATAACATCTATTATAGTGACCAGGATAATCAAGAAGGTCATTTGGGTAGCACAATGACAGAGAAGATTTTTTTTTTGCAGGCATCTACAATATGCAAGTTGGTTACTTTGAGTTTACTCTAAAAAAGCTGTTAAAAAATACCCTCCACAGCAGAATTAGTCTGAAGTAAAACAATTCCCATGACCCAGAGTTCCATGGTATTGTAGCAGACAATGATGGGCTATGCTGAAGTACCAAAAATATACATTTAGAGTTTTTTTTATGTTCCAGTGTTACTCCATTTGAAAAAAAAAAAACCAAAAAGGAAATAAACTCAAGTAACAAGACTGGTTGCTCCTACCGGTCTGAGTTCACTTAGTTTAATAATTTTGTAGAAACCAAACACTTGCTTTACCTTTTGAGGTGCTGCCGTGACTTGTAGACTGACAATTCATCTTGGCCCAGTAATTCTTCTCATAAACTATTCAAATCCTGTGAATTAGTATAAACTACAGACAAATTTTAATTTCCCTTCTGGCATAAATAAATATCTAACCTGCTCTGACTGTACTACTATTCGTCTTAAACAAAGATTTGCATGGACCTTCTCTTTTTGTCATACACTGACTGCGCCCACATGAAAAATAGCACTCAATACATGCAGGATGTGGGAGGTAATTGTCTGGGGATTTTAATGGAGCAGAAAAATTCCAAGGTTTTGGAGGATGCTATGGGATGTTTCTTCTTGATAAGACATGAGAGGAAAGGAAGAGATTTCAAACTGATTGATTTTGGGGAGTACTGTGGGCTGTGTTTTGTATTATGCCTGAGCATGCCATTCATCCATAAATCTGTCCAAACCTTATTGAACTCCAGGGCAATGCATAACTTCCTGCATTCCCAAGCCATCCAGCACAAACTCATATGAGAAACAAAGAGATTGGTACTGCAGCAGAAAAATGGTAAATGTATAACTTTCCCTTGTGAATAAGGAAAGTATCTACTTTAAATAGCTGCTCGTGTTTTTGAACTAAAACAGTAATACAACTGATGGAGCAGAAAAGAATTTGGTTATTTTAACCAATTAACTTTACCATGTTTATAGTAAAAAATCACTCATCATCAGACTTGGAAAATGGGTAGAAGCACAGCAGCAACTCCTTTTTCAGCAGAGATTGTTGCTTTGCCCATGCTCCCCATGTTTCATGGAAGAACAGGCTTCCCTGCACTGCAACATGCCTTATTGGCAAAGAGGTTTACATTTAGCTCTGCGCTTGTAGATTACATATGCATTCTTTGTTTATTTTGATACTGTTTGCTTGAAAATTGCATTTTTAAAATCTTAGGTTACATAAAAGCACAGAGAATGAATGTTTAGCTAGAGAACTGTAATATACATGCATGTATGCTAGAAAATATTATATGGAATTAAAAAATGTAATTACATGCATCACTTAAGCTTTGCAAGAAGTGTACTGGATACAGTTTTAAACTCTTCAGTTGTTATAGTCTTCATAATTCTGTGGCTTAACTCATACAGAAATTGCATCTTTACCTCCAATTTGGTTTAACACGTACAAAAATTGCATCTTTACCTCCAATTTCAGGAACTTAGCAGAATACTTTGCTAGATGAGAGTGAAGTTTGTAAAGTTGAAGGCTGGAAACAGCTGTTATATTTGCCCATTTTCAGAAGAAAAGCAAATTAAACTCTATAAAGCTAAAGTAGCATTCAGTTTCTTGTTATATGTATATAGTAACAAATGTATTTTGTTAAACAGTTGTAAAGCTTCTTGTGCTGCTCTCTAAACACTGTTTATTATTCTTGCAGCATTGCATCCTTCTATCAATCAAAAATATATGCCTTTCTTACACCTCCTGTTCAATCTGCTTTTGCTTAGTAATTCTTCCAAGAAGTATCTGCAAACCAGCCTTTTTCCAGATGTGACACCAGAAAAATGGATTTCAAAGAGAAAAAGCCATTGAAAAAGTATTGTGTCAATGGATTAGTTAATTAATTACAAATTCAACATTCTAATGACTATAAAGTTCTTTTGTAGATGAACATTTAAATAGAGCCATTTTATTAATCTCTGAACTTTCTACTCAATTCTACCCCATCTTGTGTTTCCTTTGTGTTTTACAGTGTGCTGCATTTAAAAAAAAAATCTCATCATCATTATCAGCATATTATTCTCCCAGTAGTTGAAACAGCTGAAGTAAAAAGCAGGTAATTCACTATCATTATAGGAGTTGGAAGTAAAGAATTTGAAGAAAAGACAAATGCAGAACCCTGAATGAATGCAGAACCCTTGTGCAAGTCCTATGGACCTCACCATGCTTTAAACCAGCTCAGTATGTCCTTACTAGAAGAGTACTTATGCTGCTGCAGTTTGGTGTACATGGGTAATCTTACTCTGTTCAGTGGCTTTATTTTCCTTCTCAGCTGATCTGAGAGGATTTGACCAAAATTACTTTATCTCAACTCACCAATGCAGTATATAGGAGTTATTCCAGGTCCAATGACACTCAGCCTTCATCTGGGATGAAAAAACATAACTTGTCTGTTTATTTCACCTTGCTTTGTTATGTCTTGAGGCCTGTAGTAAAAGCATTAAGGACAGACATAATTTTCTTTCACAATGTCTACAACAACCTTGAACTTTTTGAAAAAGCTAATTTCCATTTTAGTGCTTCCTATAATTTTCATCTATTTCCGAACTTTAAAACCCAGCAATAAACAGAAGGGTTCAAGCCACAACTATTTGCTATTTCCTTCCCATTTATGTAGACTAATCTACTTTTCTAATTTTTTTTCTCTCATCTGGTATCTCTTCTGCTACTAATATTGCATCACAAAACTGATGGGGAGTAGCACTGATTGCAGTAAGTGAATCATTACTGTCCATCCATCCATTACTGTTACATCCCCAGGGCATTGACCATATCATTTTCCCTGCCCACTGTTTGCCATCCAGTTTAATGGCAATACATTAAAAGGCAATGGATGAATATAGCACTAACTAATGATAACAGGTACAGGAATGACATGCTTTATGGGTAAAGGATAAATAAAAGAGAGAAAAGGGATATCGCACTTTAAATGGATCTTGAGCTTCTCAGACTTGGCTTAAAGGACACTTGCAGCTTTCAGATAACTGCATCAGGAGCATTGGCACTTTTTTAGGAAGAAGACGTAAATTAGATCACTGAGTTAGAGGCATTAGAATGCACACCATGATAACTGTATGGCATTATTTTTAAAAACATTGATAGCATATGCATATACTAGCTGGTAAAGGACATTAAAATAATTAGGAACCTCTATCTTGTAATGAAAATTATCTGAGCACCAAACAAAGCCATGCTTATAACCTAAAAATCTCACAAAATTATTTTTGATTAAAAAATAACAATTATCAATAGTCATTATTAAACAAAAATTATTTTATTTTAGGGGTCTTTTCCTTATATATTCATATGTTTATATATATTAAACATTTGTCTCTTGGTTTGGTGTTTGGCTGCCTGCAACTTTGAAAAAAAAAAAAGTGCAAATCCCCACAACTGAGCAGTGTCTTCATTACTGGAGGTAACTTGGTACTGACAACAAATGCTACTTTTCACTGCTTAGCCTCTTTTCCAGTCCTGTAATGGATGTGTTGTGCAGCAGGGACTTCAACATACATTCCTACAGGACTTGGCTGAGGGCAATGATGAAATAGTCGTACCTTCTGTTTTCTTTCTTCAAGTCAGTTGTTTAACATGTGAAGATCTTCCATTTTGTCAGTCTTCATTTCTTTACCTAGAGCAAGTTTGAATGATGACACCAAATTGATTAGAGCAATCAGTACCTTAAAGAGCAAGGACTTCAGAGTAACCTTGAGAGACTGGAGAGAGGATGGATAAAAACCCCATGAAGTTCGTTTGGGGGCAATGCAATGTTCTGCACCTGGAATAGAATAACCCCCTGCCCCAGCTCAGCCTGGGAGCCAGCTCACACCTCAGAGAAATGGGAGAGCTGGGGGATTTACAGTGCAGGGCAGGGGTCCTGGAGAGCAATAACTTGAACATGGGTCAGCAGTGTGCCCTGGGGCTGGTGGCACGGTGGGCTGCAGTAGGAAGAACACAGTGGCAGGTTGAAGAAAGTGGTCACTGCCCTGTGGCACTTGTGAGAGCACAAGTGGGTCACTGCATTCAGCGCAGGCTGCCCAGTGCAAGGCAGATGTTGACAAAGTAGAATGAGTCCAGAGGAGAGCTGCCGTGGTGGCTGGGGGCTGAAGAACAGAACTGAGAGATGTGAGCAAGAGAGAGCATAAAGAAAACTGAGAGTCTAAGAGCTGGGTTTATTCAGTCTTAAGAAGAAATGACTGTGGGGGATCCAATTGCCTTGCACAGCTGCCTAAAGGGTTGACTTCTAACAGATGCACACAACAAAAAGCCAAGAAGTAGTGAACACCGGGTGCAGCAAGGCAAATTTTCCCTGGATTTAAACAAAAAAGTCCTAAGTGAGGGTGGTTAATCACTGGAAGAGATTGCCCAGAGAGGTTGTGGATGCTTCTCCTGGGAGATGTTAAATCACAGCTGGTCAGTGAGCAAACAACTTGCTAGATGACTCAGTGAACCCCAAAGATTTCTTGCAACCTGAACTAAAACTTGCTTAGATTAAGTTAGAATTCACTCTTTTAAACAGTAGATTTATTATCACATGTTTTTCAAAAGAATTATTGCTATAAATTCTATGCAAATGTTCTGAAGTAATGGGCTATATCCAGACTTCTTAAAATTTAGTCAGAACACTAATTTTAACTTCCATACAACAATCCAGAACAGTTTTCCAAATTAATCAACTAAGGATGCACCAAAAGATAGCTTAGAGACCTTCACTTTCTATATTTGTGTAATTTTATAATTGTGTCAAGTTAATGTTATCTAAAATCTAAGCATCTGGTAACATTATTTTTATCACGTAACTATTACAAAGTTTTTTGCTTATTAGTTTGTCTTTGTAAAATCTTGATGATGACCTTTTGAATTTCCAGGGCATGAAGCTGCAGTTATGCAAACTGGACTTGCCATTAACACCTGTGCTGAATTATTTCCCACTGATTGAACAGGTGTTGGGCACTGTCTAACTCATCATTGATTTGGAATGGATGATTTTGCTTCAGGATACTTCTGGCAAACTGAATCTTTCTAGTTGTTTCTTTATGCACATAAAAAAAGGGAATGGACTTGAAACTACAGCCATCACTGAATAATGAGTGCTGGGGGAAAAAACCCTGACTTTCAATATTGACAATCAGTAGATAAAGAATTCCCTAATGAGAAGAGAGCTATCTCATTTTGCTATCACTCTCTTGAATGGTGTGAAAAGAGAGAATATTATCTTAAATGGACACATCAAGTCATGAACTAATGCTGGATGAATTTTTCAGATACAACTGCATAAGCTTGTAGCTTGCTCCAATTACTGTTTAGCAGACAAAAGGTTCATTTGTAGCTTAGAGTTCAATTTCTTGATAATACTAAGTAACTTAAAAAAAAAAGCTACCCCAATACTTGAAAAACAATAGGTTTCAAGTCACTGGATATGTTCAGTTATGAAAATTAGTTTTGCTCCAAGAGAAACTGTCAGCTCCGTCCCTCAAACTACAGATCAGCAAAATAATATCTTTATTCCAATTATTGCATTGCTTATACAAAGATGGCAAACTATAATATGCTATTCATGATAAATGTTAATAAAGGTACTGTTTTCTTTGTCTTTAACAAAAATTAGTTTAGCCAACAGTTTCTAAGAGGGCTGGTCTTTCCTACTGAAAAAATTTTCTATTGGGATGAATTTTGAGAAGAATTAGATTCTCCTCTGCCCACCAGTCTGTCTGCTCTTGAGCAAATTTGAGTTATTTTCTCTGAATATCTAATATAGTTTGGCTAAAAATATTTCTTTTATAAAGTGATGCAGAGGTGGGTCATGGAAACTTGAGTCTTGAGCCATCAATTTGCTATTCTATTCTCTGAAACCATAATGTTCTGAGATTATTTCCCAGAAAGTGTCTCTTGCAGGTGGTCTCATACTCTGGCTAGACCTACACCATGGATGTTTTAGGTTAACTGGGGAGATTGAAAGACCTGTAAAGATGTGAACAATGTTAATTGCATTTTCCTTAACATATGGTTGTCCCATTACAGAGAAGTTATATTTTTATTTTGATAGTTTTATTGCAGCCTTAAAATGAGGGTGGGGGTGAGGGTGTGGAACCCAACAGGGCTATATTTTACCCCAATCTGCCAAGGAAAGATACCCCCTTTTACTTGGTTTAGATTCTAATGTGTATTTTGTACATATAGTCACTCTTGTATTTGCATTATTGGCATTACTTGTCCCTTTGGAATTGCTTTATGTAAGTTGAATTGTGTCAGTCCTTAATGGTGTGCAGACCTTAAAGGGAGGTCAGAAAGTAATTGCAAATGAAATTAAGAGCTTGGAAAAAATATCTTGTGTACTTACATGAAAGCAGTATCCAGAAAAATATATCATAAATAAAGTATATATGTTCTGTAGAATTGAGTGATATAAATCACATGATGAACAGTCTGTCACCTACATAAGTTACCTTTGAAACACATAATTTATTCCAGTTGTGGGTTTTATGACACCATATACCCTGAGATACTCAGAGCAGCATTCTTTATGGGAAGACAGTTCTCATTTGCTGCGTAAGCAGATGTTGCTATCTGAGAGTCACCCAAGCAAATCTTTGTTGTTGAAAAGGGAGATTTATGATTTGAGTCTCACGGCATAACCAGGTGATAAGTCCTGTTCAAAAGTTAAATACGAGAACTTCTCACAGACACAGGCCAGATGTTTCACAGAAGCTCCTAAGTTAGAACAGAAATAACTGACCACAATATTATCACTGCAGTAAATTCACCACCCAGACTTTAATTGCTCATGAGACTATAATCCCCATGCTCTGTCCTGCAGCATTTTAATTTTTAAACTTAAAGAAGGAGAGGCAAAAAAAGGAGCAGGCTGAAATTGTTATGTCTCCATGCAAATGAACTGTGTAACCATAGAAAAGGCACACTTCCATATGAGGGCACGTGAAGCTGTCTCATGAGTACTCTTGTCTGCAGAGTTTGCTCTGGAATTTTTATGTCCATGCTAAAGCTGTCTTCCGAAGATTCAAACTGAGATTGTTTTGTAGCTAAATTCCAGTGTCTTCTGACTGAAACTGTAGTACAGAAATGAAAACATTCTTTCTTGGTTTTGCTAATGATCAAACAGAGCTAAATTGTGATTGTTAGCTAATGTGTCACTCCATGAAAACCACTGGGACAAATTCTGCACAGAGTTGCTGAGTGGATGGCAATTTGCCCTTTAATGCTCACAGTTTCTTCTATACAGTGTACACGTTTTGTTATCTTGTGTCTAGAGCAATATTGAGGCTGTTTCCTTTTCAAAGCAGCTCCATATGAGTCAAAGAGAAATTTACAAAAGACATGTAAAGTCTATTCAGAAGCGCAGTCTTTGTGTAGCAGCTAATTCCTGCACAAACAAATACGAAGGATCAGCAGGTGCTTTATGCTACATTGTACTTTTTTGTGTTATGAAGCTCATGGAAGGAAGATGGGATTTAACTTTCTATACCCTCCTTCATTCCACATCTAAATTTGTATATTTGTGAAACTAAATGGAAAAATCTAGAGGGAACTGCTTCTAAAGGTTGTATATAAATATGCTTAGGAAAAAAAGGAGAGAATTATAATGTTTTGTCTCCACAGGACATGCTTACAATAACAGGCAACAAGGTAAGACCTTTTTTTATCATGTTAAGGCTGATGGAAATTTGGTGCCAGCCTGCACGTCCTTCACCTGCTATCCCTGAGTAGATGTTGATTTTTCAATTTACAGGTCTGTTAAGAATTCATGACAAAGTTAAATTATACATGAGAATGAGAATTTTCTCCTACAGAGAGGAGAGTCTCAGTTTGTTGTGATATGAGCTTTGCATTTTTTTAATTGCTAATAAACTGTCAGAAAAAACCTCATTTTTGTTTCCCCTGCCTATTTCTCTTTACCATATATTTCATTTTCTCCACACCAGTTTGTTCTTTCAATGTGAAAAGAAACATGGATTTAACATGGAAGGAAAAGTATTGATGTCCTTTTGGAACTGCTCATTACTTCAGAGACAGGGGAAACTGGAGAATTAAAAAATTGCCTTCTATCAGTGTTTATCATCCAAGGTTAATTGTGTAATTTGGTTTTACTATATAGTTCATTAGAACTTTAAAGCCAAATTATTATCTTCACTCCTGCCTCTAAATTTCAGATTATTCCTGCCCAAAATTCATAACATTTATTTTTTAGGTCAAAAAACTCACTAATACTGAATTGGCTCTTACTAAAATTTTATTTATAAAATGGTTTTCACATGGAGAAAGATGTAGATCTTTGATAATAGAAAATATTACAACTAGGGTAAAACCCTTGACAGAAATCAGTACTTTATATTGCAATTAATTGATTCTATCACACAGTACAGAGTAAATTTTTGGAGCATGAACAGAGAAGTAGACAGATTTGTTTAAATCTCAGTAGGTAAGCAAGTTAAAATATTTTCTGTTGCTGGAGGGGAAGCACTGACACCGGTATTGAGCAAAGTGACATTTCATGAAAACAGTAATTGGCAGGTTGAATTAAATGATTATAGTTTTGGATAGTTTTGGTTTCTTCCTGATTTTTTTTTCTTGTTGAGTCTTTTATCATAGGCTGAGTAAACTGGGATTCTCCAGAGCAGACGAATTCTTCAGTAAACTCTTAATGACAGATTCCCCAACATAAGTTCTAACCTTGTACAGGAAGAAGTATATATGAAATTCTACTACTTTGCAAAGAAGTCCTGGATCTGGCATGTCACTGTCAATTCTGGTTAACTTATTGTAATCCAGAAGTCCTCTGGGTGTTCCATGTCCAGAACTCTAAGATAACTGACTTTCTCTTGGTATCCTATAAGAATAACTTGTGAAAAAAAAAAAAAAAAGTAAGTATTGAGTGATAATATTCTTTAAAGGTCTATTACTGCCAAGGAAACATAGAAAATTTTAGGAGCTCTAAATATGTTATTTTTAGCAAACCTATTCTACTATAGACACTCTTCCAATACCAAGGAGAGCTGTATAATTATACAGCAGGTACGTAAATTTGACATCTGATTGTGAATGAATGTCAAATTACTGTGCTGAAAAGCACAAAAAATTGAATGACCTTCATCTGGAAAAGCTTAAAAGGGATGGAAAATAGAATTATGTGAAGACAATAAAAGGTGTTTAATTCCTCCCTTTGCATTGTCACTGTTTGAGTAGCAGTTACATGGCAGATAACATATGCAGGGTAGCAAGAACACTGAAGAAAACAATTATTTACTGGTTTACTGGCTTTCTAGATGAAGTGCATGATTTATATTTGCTGGTAGAAC
Source organism: Calcarius lapponicus (assembly GCA_039654755.1). NCBI lineage: Eukaryota > Metazoa > Chordata > Aves > Passeriformes > Fringillidae > Calcarius > Calcarius lapponicus. The sequence continues at coordinate 45,357,475 of CM077462.1, read as the reverse complement.
ATGTATATGTGTTCCATACATGTATATGTGCTGGAATATTATGTATTCCAGCATGAGGTAAAGAAGAACACCTTGTGATGCACAGCTGCTCCTTCCTTTTAGATAAGAGACTGATCGTGGTGGATAATTAAATTCTGCCAATGAAGTACCAGACTTCAGGCTATATAAACTCCGATTAACACAATTGCTTAACCTGTACAGAGAAATCACAAGCTGGTTTGGGTTGGAAGGGACCTTTAAAGACCACCTAATCCAACCCCCATGCTATGAGCTGGCACATCTTCAACTTGACCAGGTTTCTCATGGCCCCATCCACTCTGACCATGGATGTTTCTAGGGATGAGTCAGCCACCACCTTTACCCCTTGTCTTATTGGCAACAGGCCCTGCTAGGAAGCCTTTTCCATCTTTCCCACCAACTTCAGTGAGGATTTCACATGGCAAATCAGGACAACACTGGCACATATTTCATAGGAAATAATTGATAATGCCAAGTATAGGGAGAAAGGAATTCCTATGGGGAAAAAAACAGTGAAATAATAATATGTAAGTCATAGGAATGATATGGTGAAGCAAGCATATTTGTATGAAGTGGAGAATAGCTGATGCTGAACTTTTGTATGGTGCCTCCAGCATCTGTTTGACACTGAATTTTACCTCCAGTCAACTGTGCCAGTATAGTTAAAAAAAAAAGTAAATCAGCATCAGCAGGAGATACTCCTCTCAGCAATCTTAAAACCAGAAAGGATAAGACTTCTGTTGGTTGTAGTAGTAATTACCTGTGTTCTCAAAATGATCTCCATATTTCTATTATTATATTTTATTTTGGGTATTTTGAAGCCACAGGAGCAAAGGTCCCAAGAGCTTTGTGAACCAATGTTTTTAGATAAATTGTTGTAGAGATAGAGGACAAATTTTTATTAATAGATTGTAGCTAAAATTTTTGGCCCTGGTAAGAGACAAAAACTTTGGGTTGTTGTATGCTAAAAAAAGCGGTTTATGGAAGGTCACCAATTACATGGATCAACTTCATCCTAGCTAAAAGAATTTTAGCTATTGTAGTCCATACCTGTCCAGGTCTATGTAAAAATGTGTGTCTTATCTGATATAGTTTTCATTTTTGCAGTCTCATGTGTGTGTCTTGAAATTATGTGTGTGTTTATTTTTTATTGTGGGCAGAAATTACAAATTTTGGAACACCAAGGGTTAAGTTGTGAAAGCTTTCTAATGCAGGAATAAAAACAAGTGCCAGCTTTTGTGAAAGAATTCAGATCTGTCCTTCTCTTGTCATTTGCAAAATGTTTTCATGCTTAAGAATTTTAATGGAAGCATTGACAAATTCTTAATTTGAGCACACAGATGCTGTTTGTGTATGTTATTTTCTTTCTGTCCACAAAAGTCATCAAATGCAAAAACAATTTGCATGCAGACATTTTCATATATTCCTGCGTAAAGCTGCGCATATGCAAAATGAGTGCTGGTAAATTAATGCTCTGGGACCCAGCTAATGTAAAATTTTCAACTTATAAAAGTTTTGGTGGCTTTTATCAGGAAAAAATACAAAAAAAAAAAAAAAAAAAAAAAGAAAAGAAACAAAACCAAAACAAAAACAAAGCTTAAAGCTGAGTCATACTCTCTGAAGAAAGAAATACTTAGCAAAAATATCCTGGAAGGAAAGATCTGTCATTAATTCCAGTTTAAAAGCTGAGGGCTACGGCTCAGCTTAACGCCAGGGAGTCAGCTCCAGCGGAGACGGTGTTTACCCAGAAGCGGTGGCTCGGCACGCTCAGCAGCAGCGGAGCCCGGGAAGGTTCAGTCCGGCCCATGGCGAGCGGGACGCGCTCCTGGCGGCGGCTGATTCACCCCCGCACGGGCTGCGCGGCGGGGACCCAGGCTCAAAACGCGGGGCATTAACAAAGCTGCCACGTACGCTCTGCAGGTGACATAAAGGCTCAGAAGGTGCCTGGCCAGTGGCAGGGTCCCCTCCCGCGGCAGACACGCCGGGGCCCATCGGCAGCCAGGCCGCGCCCCGGAGCGGCGCTCCCGCCCGCCCGCCCGCACTGCGGGCACCGCTCCTCCCGGGATGCGCCCGCCCGGACACGCCGGACTCAGCTCTATGGAACAGGCAGGATTTATTGGTGAATGGGGGAGGAATTTCACCTGGGTTTTATGAACTGGAAAAGCTGGAGGCAGAGCTCGGTTACACAGTGTTACATGAGGCGGTGCAGGGGTCTAATATCTGTCACAATCGAAGGCTCATGCAAATTCAGTGGGCACTGTGATATCAGCACTAATAATCAATGTTAAATTAGGATGTATTATCTAGGTAGTATGCATAAGGAAAAGGGGAGTCCTGAAATGTCACAGTCATTTTAATTAGACGAGTGTTGGAGCTGGGGAGGAAGGCTTGTCTCTGTAAGGAAACTATGGTAAAATCCTGGTCAGGTTTTTCTGAAAAACACACTGTTAATTACACTGACATATGCTGAAATGAGACTGTATAGTTACTCTCCTTGATGAAACAAGCTCGGGGTTTCTTATGAGACAAGGCTTGAAATAAGGTACATAAATAGAGTGGTAAAACTCCTTTAATACTCCCAGTCTTCCCTCACCAATATATTTCCCTTGTAGTTATTTTCAATCTAAAAATTAATTAAAAGTGCAGCAGGCACAGTATATCTATGGAAGCTGTCCCTCTCCCACACATTGTACTTGTTTAGAACATAAAGGTTTTAGAAGTGAGTAAGAGCATTTAATATAAAAGTGCTTGAATGCATGTGTGTGAGGATTACTGCACCTCTGAAAGGGCAGTGGTGCCCTGTACAATATTACACACCATCATTGTTAAAACTCAGGGCTGCAGGGTGCAATTTTTAATGTCATTTTTAGGTATTGCAAACTATATTATATAGATAAACATACATACTTTATCGCTTGGCCAGCATTTTCTTCTGTTTCCAATATCACAGCATAGCAAGTTATGGATTATGGAGTATCACAGATCATCCTTGTTATGCATAACATGTTATCCATGCTAAATTAGAAAACAGGAAGCAACAGAGGGCAGCTGGTACTTGCCCTTTACTATAATCTCCCAATAATCTGTTTTATCTAGCCTGTTCTTCAATTCTACTTGTAATGATGATTCAACTTTTTCTCCCCTGACAAATTATTCCATTGTCTAACCTTCTGGACGTTTCTGCCTAATGTGTAGTTTTAATATTTAAGTTTTGAATTTCAGAACATTATTTCAGCTATAATGGTAAATGTGAAAGCCATCTCCTATCAATTAACAACCATCTGGGAGAGATGGAATTCAGAAATGAAGCAAAGTGCTGTACAATAGTGAATGATGAAGCGAAAAAAAAAAAAAAACCCGTCAACCAAATTAAATGGGGTTTTTGAAATTAATTTCTGAGACAGAAAGGTAGTGACCTCTTCAACTTTAAAAAAAATAGTCCTTGATAGTATGTAGAATTCATAATTGTCAGTCTTGTGTCAAAATCACTAGTAAGTTTCAGGTCTTGCATTACATTAAAAAGCAGCAAAGAACGAGATAATTATTTGGAACTAGAAGTTCCAAATAGAAGCGGTTGCCTTAAGGGTGTTTTTGAGATTCTCAGTGGTTATTGTCCAGATTTTTACAGAGCACAAATGATTTTAAATATTATCACAGAAAAAAATAAAAGAAAACATAATTATATGTTGCCAAAAAGTTCAAGGGACACAAGCCTAATGTTAGAAAAATATTGGTAATTGAAGAATGGCACAGACAAGTCCCAAATAGTACTGAAGATCTAGACAGGCTTCAACATATTGTCCCAGGATTTCTTAAAAGTCTATTACAATGCAGGTAAAGTTTTCTGAATGTCTTGAGAAGATGATAGATCTGGTTTATCAGATTTTCTCATGTATTTCTTGTAAACCCTAAAGCTGATAAATAATGAACACTGGGAATGTTTACAGTAGTGGCAATTTTCTCTGCCCATCATGTGAGATGAGGAGGGAATGCTGGCACATGGCTGTCATCATCAACCTCCTGGGTGAATTAGTCTGCTCTTTCTATAGGGACCAAGCAGAGTTTCAGATTTCATAGGCTCAGGAGACTGCTGCAGGTCTTGGTGTTGTATCCTTTTGTACTGGCTGGGTAAACCTGTTCCTAACTCCCTTTTCCTCCTTGAGGATTAGTGAAACACAAGAAACCTCACATAACAAGCAGTATAACTGGTGTCTGGCCTTTAACTGGCTTTCCATACAACACATTCTGCTAGGAAATACCTAGCCCTAAAAAGACCTAAACATTTGGCCCTCCAAATGAGAAGCTGGAGATCAATTTCTGTGTTTGTACTCTTCACTTAACTCCAAACCCTACAAAAGAAAACACTAGAAGTGAAGACACACCAAACCAACACAGTGTTACTCTGTCCCTGAGCAGAGAGAAGAATTAATGAAAAAAGGAAGAAACTTCCAGCTAGTAGGAACTTCGTTTTTCACTACGAAATTATTGCAATACATTTCAGCTATAAGGAAATCCTCTTCCAATTTCATGCTACAGTAGTGTCCATAACAAAAATAAATGTATGTTATGAACATAGATTAAATAGCTGCTGATTGAATATTACATCTGGGAGAGAGTTCAGCAGATACTTATGGCCTAAATTCTGACTTTTTTTCCCCTTCAATCACTCTTGGTGATATTTTCCCCTTCCATTATCTTCCTCACCCCCGTCCCCCAAAAAGAAACTTTAATAATCTTGAACAGTCAAAACCAATACATGTTGCTAAAATTGTGACCCATTACTTTAGATGAAGATAGTCTGTTAATTTTTCAATGCAACATTTAATTTACTTTTAATTAATCACATAAAATAGAAAGAAAGTGCTTAATATGTTTTACATAATAGGCATCATCGAGGAGGTTAAATCCCTTCATGTCAATGCATGCCAGCAATGTAATTTAATCTGTGTATTTCTGACATAACTCACAATACAGGATTTTGAAAAGTAATCAGAGGAGTCATGAAATCAAATGAACTGGGAGGATTTACCAGCACAGTAGACTTTCACATTTCATTTGATGAATATACCTCATTTTGCGTTGCCCATTCTTGTATCACTTTCTCATCTTGGGCAACAGATAATTTCACATACAAATGTTGTTGCTGCCTACTTTCATATATGAATAAGAATTCAAATAATGTACAACTATTTAAATTTATGATTGAAGTTAGCTTATGTTCAACTCAACTTTTTATAGAAATTTATTAAAATTCAGTTACTATAGATGAACTGACACAATTACCAGGTGAGAATTTCTCTCTAGACTAATGCTTTAGACAAGATGAGAAACCCCCTCTCCCTAACTGGGCATTTTCCTTATACTGTTGAACAAATCAAGCTTGTTTTCAGGTGAAATGGACTAAACCCTGGTACAAGAAAATAGGAAGAATGCTTTTCTTTTGAGGGCTGCTTCTTTCCTCAGATAGCAATTTCCTGTGCCTTCAGGGATTTCACTTCCTTACATGCTGTTAAAAGTGGAGATTTCCATGAACTGTATAAAAACATCTGGGGGGAAAAGCATATTGTCACAGGGCACTTTGCAAAGAGTATCCCCAACGGAATTATTAACCAGTTGTTAGTTAGGACCACTGAACGTAAACTTTCTCAAAAATTGCTCTTTGCTAATAGTTACTTCAAGCAAACGTTCACAGCTTCAATGCACTTCTTCCTTGAGGCATTGTTAGACAAAGCTCTTTCCCAGGGAGACCTGCAGCAGCACAAATTTAAAGACATTAAAAAAACCCAATGCAAAACCAAAGCAAACCAACAACAAAGAAGCACATTAGCTAAATTGCATGTGCTCCTATAATACAGTAAACAAATAAACTGTCTTCTGCTCAATTTAGAAGTGAATAAATCTGTTTGCTTGCACTTGCCCTCAACTGCACTACTGGGAGGAATGGAAAGCATTCATCTCATGCAAAATCAGTTTTACCTCGCACTCATCATCTTTTTGTCTCCTTCCCTGACTCCACATCACAAGAACGTATTGTAAAACTACTCACACATGTTGAAAAAAAACCTGCAGCAGCAGTGTTAGCACTACTATTATTTTTCTTCTTTTTTGGACAAATTATGATTTTACTCCCTGGAAAAGTATCCTATTTCACTGATGTTTTCCTAGATTGCTTTTTGCCTTTGAACCTTGTTTAGTAAGATAGATTTCATTTTGTTTAATGAGCTTACCTTTCAGCAACTCATCTTGATGTTGGATTTTATCATCTTATGCATACTCCCAATATCTCAGCTTCTGTCAAAATAAATGTAATGCATAGTGCCAGATGCAAAGATAAAACCTGCTAGGTTTAATGGAAGAATTGTCAACTTTTCAACAGGTATCTGTCTACTGCTCAAGAATAGTCTCCTTTTATTTAAATGACGCCATATTCTCATATTGACAATAGGGGCTTTTTTTATTGTTTCCTCTATCATGTTGCTTCTTCTACCTAAGTGAGGCTTCTCTAAACCTTAGCTGGATTAAATTAAATTTAAGAAATTTTTGCCTTTGCAGTATTTTAGCTAAAGAATATGATTTTCAGGACAGCATTTTCCGCAGCTAACTTTAAAGCTGGAGCTCACTAATGCACATTCAGGTGCCTGCAGTGTAGATGTCAGTATCTGAGACATCTATGCCAGGTCAGGGTAAATGTGTTTCTTGTCCCTGCAGCTTCTCTGCAAGACATTGCTGCTGTGATAAAAAAATGACAATTCTCCAAAACGGAGATACAATAGCAATTACACAGACTGTTTTGGTAATTCTTGTGATTATCATCCTGTGTTGCTCTCTGTTGCTTCACAAACTATTGCCCTGTGCATGTATGTCTGCCTGCTACCTCGCTTTAATCTGTAAAATCCTGTTTGTCTCTTCCAGCTGCAACTCTGCCAGCTTCTTTCTCTACCAGTGACCAGGTTGCTCATCCTTTCCACTGTGCTTTGCTAAAGTACCTCACTTTCTTTTGGAGTAAACCATCTAGATAGCAAAACAACAAGAGAGGAAACCATGCCTAATCTAGCATACAGGATTGAAATATTTCTTAGCTTTCCCACTCTGTTTGCTTTACCCTTGTCAGAGCAGACTGCTATGCAGACGGACACAGTCACATTTGAAGTGACAGATTTATGTCTAAAACATGTAACAGAGAGTGTCAGGAACCAAACCTGGGCCTTGATTACATACGGCATGTATAGATGGCTTCCATCAGTTCAGCACAGAGCAAACCCCTCTGTAGGTCTGTATTCAACACAGCTGTTTGAAATGTCCAAACACAGAGCCAGGGAAAGACATGACCCCTAATCAGTGCCCAGGGATCAGGCTCAGAAGCTGGCTCTCTTTATTGACCCATAGTGTGCCAGACCTTAGTCCCATGTTGCAAAATGTGCCTCCAGAAGCAGTGCAGGCATGCGCTGATTCTGATCCCAATGTTTTCAGTGCATGCAGTGTACACATGCTGTGCAAACACACATGCAGTATTAAGTGCATCCTGGGTTAGGGAAACTTGAATGGGAATATCAGAGAGCTGCTCTTACTTTGTAAGCAGAGCTGCATAACTTCTAAAGATCTAGGCAACAGGAGAGCTAACCTCTTTTTCAGAGCAAGAATTCCCCAGGAGGCACTTTCAACATCATGGAAATGGCATAAAAACATAGAATGGATTGAAGGGACTCAAAGAGTATCTATTTCCTATCCCCCTGCCATGGGCGAGGACACTTTCCATCAGACCAGGTTACTTGATTAACCAATTCTAATCTTCTCAGGAGCCCTCAACTAAAGACACAGGCCCTCTTTTTAGTAAGGGTTCATCATTTTGCTGTGAGGGGTTTAATTGTTGCCAGAATAAAAAGGGTTAGTGCACTTGTGGTCATTCCAGTCTAGGAACAATGCCTCCTTACCAGTACTATGTATTGCCATGTGCAGTATTTTGCCTAGCCCCCTGGCTTGTTTTTGAAGGTGGCTCATACTCCATTACATTTGCAGTGTGGATACTTCAGGCACACAACCCCCATTATGCACTTATTTCATCAATAATCTTATGCACTTATATTTGTGTAATTTGAGGCTGTTGTGTTTTTTGGAGTGTTTTTTAATTATTTGATTCCAGATTTCCTTAGGCCTTGTAACCGTTTAAGAGTTTCAGAGTTTCAAACTGTAAGACACCATAGATCGTGGAATCACAGAATCATAGAATGGTTTGTGTTGCTAATGACCTGAAAGATCTCCTGGTTCCAAACCCCCTAGTGTGGTCAGGAAACCTTCCATTAGACCAGGATGCTCAGAACTCCATCCAGCCTGGCCTTGAAGACTTCCAGGAATGAAGTTCCACAACTTCTCTGGGCCACTTGTTTCAGTACTTCACCATCCCCTTCCTAATATCTAGTTTAAACCTAGCCTTTTCCAGTTTTGTTATAAAATAAAAGGTGATAATACATTTATCTCCAAGGCTTTATCATGATTCATAAACCACACTGGTGAATGTGAAAAGAATGCATGAAAATATTGAGGTATAGTGTATTTAAAGTGATTAAAATGTTAGATTAAAAAATTGGAAAAGGGAAAAACTTGATTATCAATTGAAAAAGTGTGGAGAAACAAAAGCATCAGCATAATCTTCTACCCTGTGCAGTTTAACAGCTGACTTTTGGATAACACAGTTACTGTGCTATGAACTAAAAGTTAAGCTACATGGAGTGCAATTTATTTCACCCAACTTCAGATACCCAAGCCTGAGATACTGATCCTAGACTTTTTTCAAAAAGAATAAGGGTTCTTTTTAAGACTGTGCTTCATTATATTCTCAAATAAGTATGCAAACTAGACCAGCTGAATTACAGTCAGATTGCCTGAAAAAAAAAAGTTACTGGGGAAATGAGTAAAGAGCTCATGTTTTTTCTGCTGGCTGGACTGCAAAATGAACCTGTAGGAAGAGCATCTAAAAAGGGTGAAGACATCTCCAAAGTTAGGGTAGAGGAGAATGAATGATCTCAGGAACTGAAGGAAAATTACTATTGAGGATTACCAAAGGAAACACAAATACAGAATTATTTTAAGAAAAGTGATGTTCCAATTATAGGAAGAATGGAAGACTTTGGAGAATGTGGTTTACATTTTTAAGTCTGCCCAGAAAAACAGCCTTTCAAATCAAGATAAGGGATGGGAAATGTGCTATTAACAGAAAGCATGGTGAGGTAGAAGATTGGCCTGACAGTATACTAATGTGATTGACATGGTGTTTTTTCAATTTTTTTTTCATTTGAAGACTGCTTATGGAATGTATGTGTTTTCATTCGCTCTGATTTTTAAAAAGCTGTTCTTGAGAAGCAAGAATAAATACTGCTTGTTTGTTCCGTCTTGTCTAAGTAGAAGACCAGAGGAGTGAGAGAAAACTATGCCAGCCCTAAGAACATATGAACATGTTACTCCAATTATGCTGTTTTAACTTGCCCTCAAACATAACTGTAGCTACTCATAGTTCTTTTGATGGCTTTAGTATTCATACTTTAAGAAAAAGATACAGGTTTAATCACTTCAAAATTCTAACCAAAGCCTGTAACTGACTATGTTGGATTTAATCTGATTTATAATAGAAATACAAATATTTTTTTAATTTTAAAACAACCAACCAAAAAAAAAAACCCAAAAAAACCCCACCCAACTAAAGCCAAAACACCCATCCACTTTCAAGTCCTGAGGATCATATTGGAAACAGACAAACCTATAAACTGCATTATATATTTATTTTTAAGTACTCTCCACTTCTGTGTGGAATTTTGCATTAGAACCTATGCACTCCTTGAATGGAGATGAACACATATAATTATTTTACAGATTGACACTTGTGAGTACAGCTTGTTTTTTATGCTTAAGTGCCTAGAGAAGAATAGCAAAGTAGAACCTCAAGAATAATTTCTCCTGCTCTACAGTAGTGTCATATGTATATAAATTCCAGAGTGGAACTTTTCAAAATGCATTGCACTGGGAGTTAATTTGATTTATTTACAATTACCCTCTGCATGCTCCTAAATCTCTTGCTTTATGACTTAGTAGAGAAGCTTTCTTTTTTATATTTCTACTGAGTATTATCTTGGTCTTCATTAAATCTTATCTCACTAAATTACTGTAGCCAAAGTGCCAGATCATCTAGATGCATCTTCATTTGTTTGTGCTTAAATACCCCTCTTGCTAGAGGACTAAGATTGAAATACTTTAGTGCATAGTCAGTTCTGGATGTGTTTATGAATTCAGTTCTGAGCTTTGCCAGACCACAATTTTGCTGGGCCTTAGACCTCTTCAAATAAATATAAAATACTAATTAGTTTAAAGAAAAAATATCCCTTTCAGAATAGTTTTTTGATAGATCTTCTACAAAATCCGAAGGACTATAAGAAGAGTTCAACACATGATGGGTTTCCTGTGTAGTATAATCTTCCAGGCACGCTATAATTTAGGTAGTATGCATGTAAATCATTAAAATTATCAGTATTTTGCATAAAATGTTATATCTTTCTGTATCCAGAGACACTATTCTCTTTTTCATGTAAATCAATGTAATTTAACTACAGGTAAACATAAGCCCCCTTCACTTATGTTTTCAAAGACAAAGAAAGATATCTTATTACAGGTGGCGCTGGTGGTATCCCATGTCTTTTAGGTGAGATGATGTGACAACTTACCCTTAATGGGAAGGGCCTCTACAGATGGTTTTGTAGATATCTTGCTTGTGGTAGGAGGAAACATATTTTACAAATGCTAGTAAGTACAGACTTGCACACATGACCTAGAGCAGAATTGGTGCAGATGTTGGTTTAACAAGAAGCTTTGTTGTTCCATGGTGAGTCCTGACCATGAAATGGGAAGAGATGTCTAGGACTGTGGAGACACAGGCTAGGAAGTCCATCAACATGTGTTGTGCATTGCAAAATTCATGTCCAGCTTCAGCCTAGATCCAACCTAAACCAAACTAAGCTTTAGCAGATATGACACAGAGTCAAGATGCATTTGGCAAACTTAGTACAGAGTGGTTTCTTTTGACAGAATTAATTTTTTTTTATGCTGCAACGTGAGTCAAACTAATGAGTCTCATACCTAGCTTGGCTCTTCTCTACACAGAATGACTATCAAAAATCTCTACTAGATCCTCATTTGCCATCGTTCATTTTAGACATATGGCATAGGTTACTTGAGTATAAGAATTGTTCTCACAATATGTGTCAGTTATAAACATTTTGTACCTAATGCCTAATTTGAATAGCACTTGCTTCTGAACACCTTTTTTTTTTTTTGTGACTGGTAAATGGTGTGTTTCTATTTTTTGGCAATGCTCATATATCCGCTGTGGGCCAACATACGTTAGGAAAAGGTCAGTGAAATAATTTAGGAAATGCAACTGCAACGTCCTGAATTGAATATTTTATTCATAATCTCTAGAGTGCTATAGAAACATGACATTTTCTGCCAATGCATTAAAATTCTATACATACAAATATAGATGTACCCACAGATGCTTAATAATTGCAGTGCATAAACATGAACTAAATTTATGTTTTATATAGCTGCGTGATCTTTTAAAGATTTTTTTTTGAGTTTTATTATTTTTTTTCAGTTTGATGAAATTTTACTTTACTTTCTTCCCATCTTTCAAACACTTTTGTCTCTTTTGGAAGCCCAAGATTAATTAGTTGATTCTCTCTTTTCTAATTCCATCTACAGTTCAGAGGCACGTAAAACCACAAAGCAAGATAATAACCAATAAATGGAATAATTAATTCAATGCACTGAAACTAATTTTAATTTATATTTCTCAAAGATTCTCACTAGGGAATGGAGAACTTGGAGTTCTAGGGATTGAGCCGCGCCAGTTCTGGTTATTTCGAATATGTTGTGGACAGAAACAGTTTCTCTAAAACTGGAAATTCCGACAGCTAAAATCAGAGGGGAAATTAATAACCAAAAAAATTTAAAAATTAGCAAGAAGTAGGAAAAAGAATTATTTCAATCATAGACTATCTCTTTTAATCTAAACAATTTTGTTTGCCTCACAAAGACAATCGAGTATCTAAATCCCTGATGTTGTACAGCCCGCTGACTTCTTCTCACAGCTCTGCTACTTGGTGACCCAGACCCTTGCCATGGCTCACATCCTGCAGACAAGCAGCCCACATTACTGGCCCTGAGGTCAGTGGGAAGCACCAGGAATCTCTGCTGCACTGGGCATGCAGAGCTGCATCTGCCTGCTGGAGCTCCAGGTTCTTTAGGGTCTGTGATGTGCTATGGTGGGGGCTACAATGGGTGCTGGGCACTGTGCCTGTGGCTCTCCTTGTGTGTTTCTGATGCCAGAGCTACCTGGAAGACATATCCTCCATAGTTATCTCTTCCTGGCAGGCATGCTGAAGTTCCTTGAAAAGTTCCCTTGGTCCCTGGACCAAACCAGATGGCCCAAAACCACTTTGCTAAGTCAGGGATCCCCTCACGAGTATTGTCCTACGGTGCTTAATGTTCCACTTCTGCTGCTCATAACTAAATAAAACCCACTTCCTTGGAAAATTGGTCAGTTCAGTAAGATTGTCAGTTCAGACCGATCTGTTCATTAACCTTAAGAAACTAAGACCAAAGGAATGAACATCTGAGGATCAAAGAAATAATCAGCTTTATGAAAAACATGACTGAGACATGTTTTGTGTACATTTTTAGTGTGCATTTGGCCTCCTAGCCCCCCAAAATCAGCGAACAGTAAGTATAGTCCAAATTTTTCAGGATGAACTTTAATTATCTAGTTTTCACCTTGAAACCTGAGTTCATATTCATTTTCCCCCATCTGAATCTACTTTAAAAACCCTATTTTAGTACTTGATATTTTTTTAAGTATTGGATAGATGCTTAATTTTCCCACCCTTTCCTGTGATACACATTAGTACCCATGTGATAACGCTATGCTAAAGTGCTTTCAGATGACTGCAAGAAAAGTAGATAACTACTTTTTGCCCAGTGCTTTATTTAATGAAATGGATTTAAATGTACGCATGCTTTAAGCACAAATCAAATAAATAAGCACTCAGCAAAGAACCCCACTTACATGCCAGAAAGGGTAAATCTTTAATGACTGGAATCACTGAAATTTCCTTTAATGTTTTCTGGCCCAATTTTCAATTAAATTGCAGTACATTATTAATGCCATGGAAGGGACAGCAAAGAAAGCAAATAAAAAGTTCAAAATGAGGCTCCATATCTAATAATCAACTGTGACAAAAGTGCCACAATACAAAACTTCATAGTAATTATTCCATCGCACATAACAAAGTAACGAGTGGAGCATAAAGTTAACAATTATTGTGTGTTGATAGTTCAAGCACAGTATGCTTTTAAAATGCTATCAAACAGTAGCAAGCTATGCCAGAAAACACAGCCTCATCCAATAGTTTTATGCAAAATACAGACACTTACCAAGTCTTAAAATCTAGTACAAAGTACTATAACATATTCCTAGGTTTCATATTATGTTGTAAAATGCAATGAAAAAGCTATAGCCAACAACAAACAAACAAAAATTCCTCATTTGCCTGCTAGGTATTCCAGAGCCTTTTTTTTTTTTTTTTTTTTTTTTGAGCTTTTAAAGTAATACCATTCCCTTCTGTGCAATCCCTTTTTTGGATAAGCTTTACAGCTTGCATGTGAGTCCTTTCTGATTGTTCTTTATTGACAAGAACAACTTGCCAAATCAAGGCTTTTCCATTTGTCTTTTCAACAATTCTGGCATATCTTGGGTGCCACTTGACACAGAAATTTAATTAGGATACATAGCAGTTGTGTTCATTTGATTTAGAAAATGAAATAAAAGAGGTTATTCTCTGGAAGAAAACCAATTTAGATCTGGAAAAAAACCTGGAAGGTGGCTAAAGAGTGAGGGCTTCACCTCAAAATGAGCAATCGTCTTATGCTCTGAAGAATCCTGAAGGATTATTTCTATGACAGCTATTTACTGTTCTTTTTGCTGCTAGATTAACATAGTGGCATGCTTTCTTCAGACACTGAATTTAGCTTCAAGTCTATTATTCACACTTTTTAGGATGGAAGAAAAAAAAAGTAAAGGTGTTATAATTCAGACAGCTCTTTCCTTCACTGCATCTATTAATTGACTTATTATATACATTGGTTACGTAACCTTTAGCAACTACATTATACTCACCTTTTAGTTTAGTCTGCTCTTGTGACTTACAGAATTGTTAGTCCATGGTTTGGCAAGAGCAAATGTGCAACTGAAACCACATTAATGTGTTTAAAGGCATTTAACGCACTTTGTAATGAAATCAACTACTGAATTAAGCAGTATGCAAGGTTTCAAAAACTGATCAACCAGTAAGTTTTGGGATAAAAATGGCAGTAAAACAACAAATTTCTACACTGAATTTCAGATTTCCAACAAGTTGGAACTTCCAATTGGATATTTTCAGTAAAAACTAACAAAATGTTTCATAGCCATATCAACTCTGGACCTGAAAACTACAAAGCCTCAGGACTCAGAGGTCAGCATCTAAATTTGTTTTATTCTTTGAAGTCTATAGGTCCAGTGTGTGTTGAACAACCACATTTGCCTGTCAGTATTTTCTGGTTTTGCTGAGAGATTATGGCTGCAAACATGAAGTCTGTCTGCCCTGCCATGCTGTCCCAAACCATTGCTCAAAATTACAGGAGTATCTGTCTCTCCCAAATTACTGCTGCTCCCAATATTTAGCAGCCAGAAGAGAACCATGATTTTTAATAGGAGTGGAATTTCTAGTAATGCTGTATGCCTATGAAAAGCTTCAGAGTATAGTGATACTTTGACAGAGGCAGAGTGGAGAAAGTTGTATTATAAGCCGTTTGTGCTGTGGCTGTCCTGTGAATATATAGAGGTTGTCAACCACCAAGGTTGCTGTGTTTTTCAGCAGTCACTCAGTGCCAAGCAGCATGATGGAGGATTGCTACATTCAGCATGCAAGTCCTAGGCGATCCATACTGTGTAACAGGAGTTCCTGAATAATATAACAAGACAGCAGATGACAGTGACTGCTTTCGTTTGGCTCATCTTAGCCTTTTAAAGGTTCATGCCCACATCCTTCTTTCTCTTCCAAATATTACCGTAATAACAACATAAACATAACATAAAATTTTGAATTTTATAAGCAGACGAGTAATTAAGCTAATTACATCCATCTAGTTTTAGAATTGCAGAGCGCAGTGGGTTTCTCTGAGACATCAGCATCATTGTTACCAGATGGAAATAAATCTTTCTTTTCTGTCTGAGACTCTGAGCCCAGTCTCTGAGGGCTCATATGCTCAGCCTGCTGTGGCTGTAGTTTCTTTGAGAGATTTTGGGGAGACACAGCCAATTCAATGCCATTTATCTCTCTCTTTTCTGGGATCTGGAGAAGTTGTTGCTTATTGCTTCACAGTATATGCCATTTGGAGTGACAGCCTCATAAGACAAGGAGGATACCTCTTGTGATATTGCCTCTGTGACCATTGTTTCTTGCTGTGGTGTACAGAGCTTCATTTTTGTGAAGATTGAGCAACTGCTGTAAGACCAAATCATCCCAAGGTTTTTTTTCTTGATGTTGTTTTTTTCTTTGCCTTTTTTTTTGTCCCTTCCCTTTACATCTGCAAATTCCCAATGACTCTGACATCAGTGGGTTTGGTTTTCTGTTGAGCAAATGTGAGGAGGTGACAGTCTGTGCTTCACTGGCATTATTCAGGAGGCTGGATGGGATTCTACAGCTGCTTTTCTGAGGTGCTTAATTTGTTTGACACTGTCTCTAAACTCTTACCCTGGGGATCACGTGAGAATAGCAGCTAGATGTCCAGACCCATATTTCACTACAGAATGCCTAGACCCAAACCCACTGAGCTGTGGCCACATGTCAGATGTTGATATGCATGGTCACCTGTTTACTGTAGTATCTTTACAGGATAGTAATTGCTTAGGACAGGTAAATATTTTTTTCCAGCCAGTATAAACAAATTTATGTCTACTTTGTTTTGAGAGAGAAAAAGGAAGAAGCATGATTTTCTATGCCAGTGGACTGGTCTCCTACCACTGACTGGAAAATGTAACAAATCTTGATATCTTCTTCAGCATTACTGCTCCTTTTGGGCAGTTCCAAGTATCACTGACCTTTCCCTAACTGAGCAACACTTAAACCTGTGTTATTTCTAAGCACTCTTCCAAATGTGTCAGAAGCATTTCTACTTGTTGAGAACGGCAAGCTGGCGCCTTAAAAAATCTGGTGAGTTTTGAGTACCATAAGATGACAAGTATGTTAATGTGTCATCAAGAAGGAGGCAAAAGAAGTAGCACATTTTTGAACATGCAAATCCTAAGCAGTCAAATGGTGTTGTGTCAGACTGTTTCAAAATGCCTTCTTTGGACTGAAAATAACATTATGAGAAGAGAATCTATACAAAGTTATAAGCCTCTAAAAACATGTGGTTATAATGAAGTGCATCATTAGATGCAACTTAACTGTTGCTACAGTCATGATGTTATGCATTCAAATAAAGAACAGCACTTAGCAGATAATCTCCTAAGTAACTAAGATCCATGATCCACCCTGCAAAACATATTATATCTCAGCAGTATTGTTTCTAAATACCATTAATCACAGTCTTAGACAAGACATTGACAACAATTTTGGTTTGGCAGGGAAGGACATATTTTAATTCTTAAGATAAATTATATGCTATTTATGTTCTTTTAAACCACTTTGAATAATTCCTAAGCCACCTGGAACAGAACACTTTACAATTTTTTTTTATATGAAGCGCAGAAATTTTTTACCTTTTGATTTGTATTCCTCTTTCAACTGATGCAAATTCATTGGTAGTTGACTTGTGGCAGAATTTCTCCTGGCAAAATCATAGTCAAGACACTATACACATTAAAGTTTTGAGTCAGAGAAGTTAGAATTTTCTGTGAAATTAACTCATCAAGACTAAATCTTTCTATGATAGAAAAGAGATTTGAAGAATGAGTAAACCTTGCAAATTGTTGGCTAACTTAATTGATGATGAATTTTTCTTAGCTTTTGTTATTTTGTTTTGTAATTGCTCCCTTTTCTCAGTACAGTGTACCTATCTAGTAAGATGTATATCTAGTCCTGTATATCTAATTCTGCTGTTCAACTTCTTCCAATTTCTAAGTACGAAAAAAATGTATTAAAAAAGCATAAAAATATATAAGATGATGATATAAGCAAGACCCAAATTGTTTATCTTACCAAGTTACACCACCAGATATTTCCTGCTGAACTCAGCTAAAACAAGAGTGTATTCTGAATTTGCAATTTATGAAGCTGCACCAGGGGTTTGCTTCTGTCCCCAGGTCTTAGCATGGAGGACACAGACCTGTGTCTCCTTGGAGCACCAGAAGGACTGAAGTCAGTGTCAATCCTCTAATCCATGAGTCCTCACTTGTTTATGCTTCACAGCCAGGCCAAGCAGGGCAAAATGGTGTATACATCAGCAATAAGTGCTTGGAGCAAGCAGTACATTTCTCTGTCTTTACATAGAAAAAGTCTTCTCAAACATACAAATAAATTATTAGAGATTGATTGTCATGTGTAAGCTGAGCTGTTGTGACTGTGCTTGTTTTTTTACAAATTTGGCGAGATGTCTGCATCTCAACTGGAAGGCTCCCTAGTAAAAAAGAAATAGGTACTTTTAAGGCATATTTCTTCTGATATACTTTAGCTGTCTACTTTAGAATGAGATGAATCACTCCACACAGCTGCCATTCCTCCCTGTGCTTTATAAAAGGCATCTAGATGACTAAATCGGATGTAGTAATTACTTTGTACTTTGACTGTGTAACTGACAGGAAATGTAATATGAAATGCATTTGCTTAAGTCTTAACAAGAGAGGACATAAGCTAGAGCATTTTTCTTCATATTTGCAGTGGGGTAACAGCATCCATACTGTCAGTTATTGAAGTTCAGCTGGCACAAAATAACTTGTGAAGCCATAATACATTTCTACCTACATTTTCAGTAGTATTGAAAGCAGTTGAAACTATTCAAGCCTTTAGTGCTGGAAAACCCCATATTAAGTATGCTCAAATATTTCAGATTTAATTCAGGTCCTCTGTTATTTTGAGTCAATTATGTGTATCAGCTGGAGATTGATCAATAATAATAATAATAATAACAATAATAAATTATGTCTCTACTACTGCATTTCCTGGCTAGCTGCCTAAGGAAAAAACCTTGCTCCTTTGGCTCCCCCTTTGTGTGTACTTAATCAAATTAGCCTGAAATAGATAAAGCAATATACAGATCAAAGGAAAATGTTTAACTATAAATTGCTTGCTTGTCTCTTGTGCTTACTCACCTTCCTTCAAATAGGAAAGGAAGTACTAGAATTTTTTTACTTTTTTTTTGCCTACTTAGTTGTCCATTAAGGACATTTCATATAGCTTGAGACCAAAAGGACACAGGGCAGTCCAAATACTAGTCTCCTGTGCACTAGTCTAATTAATGGATCATAACCTACTGGAAGTGAGATGCAAAGACTTATATAAGTATTCTCAGACATAGTGTTAGTTAGAAAGGATGAAAAATAATGAAATAACATATCTCATGATCAACTTTTCATCCCCCAGTACTCCCAGGTCCTTCCCAGCAGAGCTGCTCTCCAGTCAGTCAGCCCCCAGCCTGTGCTGGTTATTCCTCCCCAGGTGCAGGACCCAACACTTGCCCCAGCTGAACCTCATTAGATTCCTCTCTGCCTCTCTGCCCAGCTCTCCAGCCTATCAAGGTCCCACTGAATGGCAGCACAGCCTTCAGTGCATCAGCCACTCCCCCAGTTTCACATCCTCAGCAAACTTGCTGATTCTATCCCTTCATCCAGGTCATTGACAAACGAGTTGAACAAGGCTGGGCTCAGTATTTATCTCTGGGGAATGCCACTGACTACAGGCCTCCAGCTGGATTCTACTCTGCTGATCACAACCCTCTGAGCTCTGCCACTCAGCCAGTTCTTGATCTAACTCAATGTCCATTCACTTAATCCACATTTCCTGAGCTTACCTAAGAGGATAATATGGGAAACATTGTCAAAAGCCTTGCTGAAGCTGAGGCAGACAACCTCCACTGCTCTCCCCTCATTGACATACCCTGCTGTGTCATCACAGAAGTCTATCAGATTGGTGAAACATGATTTCTCCTTAGTGAATCCATGCTGAAGGAAAGGAGATTACTGCCATAGCACAGTGGGATGTACATGGATAAAATTATTTAGCTGATAATTTGCCCTAGGATATCTACAAAAGGTTCTTACTATCTAAGTGAGGCACAGAAGTCAAGAACCCATTGTAATAAAGTCAGTATTCCATGAAGAAAGACAGCATGATGATACTGATTTTAATAAGCTACATTAACTAACTGGAGTGTTTTTTCTCTCCACTGAAGGAATCTAAGAAAGTTTTTCTTGGGTATCTCAATAAAGTGCCTGAGGTTGCACAAGTGATATCACTTGTTCTTAGTTCTACCCATAAGTTCTCACTTAGATACTCAATTTTTTAAAAAATTGTTCTAAAGACACCTAACTTTTAGCTTCCTGGTCCTGTAGTAAAAGTCATAGACCTGAAGTTATAGACACTGTCTGGGAATGGGGTTACAAAAATATGTAAGGGCACCTTTGCACTCTGAAGAGGGGATGAAAGGCTTGAATCAGATATGCAATAAGGAATTGTTGAAACATGCATCTTCAGTCTTACCACTTTTAGGATTCAGGGAGGAACCTCCCTCACTAGGGAGATACACATAGAAGTCCTTATTTTTTCCATTCATTAGTGGTTTCCAGCCTTTAAACTACATAGAGGCTTTCATAAATTGGCTTTCAAAATTTATCAATTTGCTCTTCCTGGTTTTGTTCACAAAGATTTATCTAGAGAAATCAAATTAATGCATTATTAATGCAGTGACATGCATACAAAACTTGACAACCAGATTTGTTCTGTTGGCCTCATTGCTCTGGTTATGGAAATGTCTAAAAGCATTTTCTTATAACATGCAGGTGCAGTTTGGTGCCAGAAATAATTTTCCCAATATGTTAGCAAATGATATTCTGGCTCTTGATTCATGTACCACTGAGCTGTCAGCGATCAGCCAATTGATGAAAGGTTGGCTAGCCAACTTGCAACACTTCTTTTCATATTCTGGCAAAGATCTTGTTCTAAAGAGATGATATTCATTTAATTAAAGATAATTGACATATTGATATATCTCTCTATATATCTCTTTGAGGTAATAGTGGATTGCAGCAGACAGCAAAATACTGCATTAAAATACCTGTTTTGATTATAAGGAACTTCATTATAAAACCAACAAAATGTAGAATTCAGGTTGATTTTTAAAAGGACCTTTGAGTTAACGGACATGACACTCAGAGTTGTGTTTAGGGACAGGATGCATTATAAAGATCAGTCTTGGAGCATGGTGCCAGATTTTAAGACAGTATCTCTAAGACTGCGTATGTTTTGCTTTGCTCTGATAGCCACTGCACAGAATGCTGAAATGTCTGTTGCAACAAATTGGCTCTGTCACAAGCATTGCGGCAAAGCAAGTTCTTAAAACTCTTTTACTGGCCTGAATGAAAGAGTCAACAGCCAAAAATGGATAAAAGACTCAATTCGAAAGGAGAAAGGTGTTGCAAAATTAGAGTTAGGGAAGTAGTCCCTTCAATAGGTTTTTAGAATATTTTTCATACTTTTTTTTTTAATAAATTAAGCCTCTAAGAAAGAAATGAAAAAATAAAGATGATTTTATTAATGAAGTAACTAATAATAGTGAAACCAAGTTAAATGTGCTTACGTAATGTTCTTTTGTCAGTCTGGATACATGTTGTGGTTGAACCTCAGCCAGCAGCTACCCTGAAGCACCTGCTGGCTCATTTTCTAGGGTTGGGACAGGAGAGAGAATCAGAAGAGCAAAAATGAGGAAACTCATAGGTTGAGATGAATATAGTTTAAAAGATAAAGGGAAAGTCACACAAAAAAAATTAATTAATTTGCCATCTCCCATTGGCAGGCAGGTGTTCAGCCATCTCCAGGGAAGCAGGGATCACCACAGAGAATAGTGACTTGAGAAGACAAATATCACCACTACAAATGTTCCCCCCAACTTCTTCCCCAGCTTTATAAGCTGAGAATGATGCCATATAGCCTGGGATATCCTCTTGGTCAGCTGGGGTCAGCTGTCCCAACTGTGTCCCCTTACAGCTCCTTGTGCACCCTCAACCTTCTCACTGATGGGGTGGGGTGAGAGGCAGAAAAGACCTCGACTCCATGCCAGCACTGCTCAGCAATAACAAAACCATCCCTGTGTTTCCAGTACTTTCCAGCACAAATCCAAAACACAGCCCCATACTAGTTGTTGTGAAGAACATCAACTCTCCCCCAGCAAAACCCAATACAAACCACTAAATTCTCTTTTTTTGCTAAGCACATGGTAACAACAGAGGAATCTAAGTTTTCCATCTATGCAGGGTATCAGACAACAAAGCATTGCACTTGGCTTACTCCAGATGATCTGAATTTTGGTTGCCTCCTTGGCAGATATGTTCTTAGTTTTCTTTACTTTCAGATGGAGTAATGTAATTTTAAAAGTTTGTTTACTGTTGCCTTGTAGAAATAAAGATAACTGATGTTGAAAGGCATAAGATGAAGTGGAAAAAGGTACATCAGGGTCTTTGCATAGAAAGATGATACAATCATCAACCGTCCTGAAGCTTTGTAGGTTTCAATCTTCATTGCAGCAACAAATGTTTGATATGCTGCAATAAAAAAACTGTTTTAAAAATATTGGTATATGGCAATATAATCTTTCTGGAACTTTTTGTTATGCTTGCTTTGCCAAAGTATAATTTACAATCATATAACTAGAGTTTTATTATTTTGTATTTAATATTAGTATATCAATATAAGCATATATGCATTTAATTTTCCTAAATTTCTGTTTACAAGCTATTATTATAATAGATAAGAATCCATTGCTATAAATGATTGAGACTAAATACTGCATTTAATAAATAAAACAGTTTTTTCTCTTTTCCTTTGAGTAGCTTGTCATTGTATACCTGTTTTTCATACATGAAGAGAAAAATATTTATAATCAGTTGTACTTTTGCAAGTTTACCATAATGCATATTTTGTTTCTTCACCTACACCTCCCTTTTTTTATTACAGATTTCTTGGACAGGTTTCTGTATCTAAATATTAAAAGAACTTTCAAGGATACTATTTAGAGTTAAATTACCTGACGAGTGTCATCTTTGTAGAGATTAAACTTCCAGAAGATGACAACTCTGTATTTCAAGATGTCAGTATTTCAATAATTCTTCCCACCGATTATTTTCTGCCAAATCTTTTTGAAAATCTTCAGTCAAACAATGTGTTGGTTTATATGTTATAGAGCAATCCTTAGTTGTGCAATGATGGATATCATGCAAATCAGTATTTTTACTAGCACAGTGTTTTCATAGTTGGGAATAGTAAGGGTAATTGTCTACTATTGGCTACTACTGGCATTAGCAGTACATTCCTGGAATTTTAAATGAGCCATCTGTGGATTTTCCTTCTGTTTGTAAAAATAGTAAGCACTAATGTTTGTTTATTCTACTTTGGGATGTTGTTCCTAAAAGACTGGGTTTGCTGAAGACCATGAAGCTAGGAGCAATACAGAATGACAGCTCCTAGTATGGTTCTCAATTAATGCCATGAAAAAATATATGAAAGTTTGCATACAAGTATGGATCGGATCAAGTCACTGTGAAACCAAGCAAAAGAGATTGAGAGACTCTCCAGTGCCAAGATAAAAATGGAATAATCAAATGATAATTGTCATGTCTTTAAGAGGCAGAAATAGTTTACTGTCAAAAGTTGTTCTAGGCAGCCCAATGCTCCTCCTCCCAAGCTTTTCCTGCTGGGCAGCCCTGTACCAGATCTAAATTTCGTGTTGACCTTTACATGTTGTCTGAAGCTATTCCACAAACACAATGACAATATTTATTCTTAGACAGATGTGAGTGCCCTGAAAATGCCTGATCAAAACCCACTAGTTTAACCAATATGTTAATTTTCAAAGTGGAGTTTATTATAGTGTTCTTCTCATGAAGCTTTCTATCCAATTCAGCTGTGTGGAGAATCAAAACTTCTCTAATCTGTCCTCCTTCTATGGCGTATATTTTTTTATACTGTGTGTGTTTCCCAAAACCTGTTTCATCTAACATGATGCAAAATCTTTTATCTGATTACCATCAGACACCGAATAATTTGAATATTTCAAGCTGAACTGTGAAGCCCTTGCATTCCTAAAATGAGGGCAATTTCAAATCATGGGTGGTTTCTATTCAATTTAATTATTCTACCCTGTGACTTTGATAGTATAGTTATGGGCTACTAAATTAGGCCAGTTGCACCTATTCTCTCTGCTTTTTCTGTGGTTCTTTTTCTGGATCTTCTTTCAATCCAACATGAAATACGACATTCATTATATGACAAATAGGATGTATGTTATATTTCCTTCATTGATGTCGTTAGTGTTGTTTCCATCGGAACAACATTCATTTTCTACTCTAAAATTATTCAGTAGCAAACAAAATAATCTTCAGTAAAGAGTTAGTGATACAGCCTCATCTGGTAGCATTTTGTTGTCACTTCACACTGGATTCGGTCCTCTAATTTTTATATTTGCTATGTAATTATGTGGATCTCCTTTTTTCCTTTTCCTTTCCCTTTCCCTTTCCCTTTCCCTTTCCCTTCCCTTCCCTTCCCTTCCCTTCCCTTCCCTTCCCTTCCCTTCCCTTCCCTTCCCTTCCCTTCTCTTATAGCTTGTACTTGAGAAAAGCAGGGAGCTATTCTAGTCTTGGTCTTTCATAACCTTTTCTTGTTTTCCTGTCTGTATACTGTCCAGATATCATTTTCCTGAAATTAAATATCTACAGAAAAGGATTCTGGTGTTATTAACATGAAACGTCCCCTTCCGAGTGCAAAGCTGGCAATAAGACTTGCTGTGTTTTTATGGAGAATGTTTCATATAATTGCCCAATTTCTTCAGATGGTATTTCAAAAAGAGCGAACTCCTTTGGCATTTTGTGCAAGTCGTACACGCAGAGCACAAAAGTGGTACAGGACTGGTCACAGAGGGACATGCTATCCATAAATGCTGATTATAAGGTAGAAAAAGGTCAGTATTTCAGCAAGGCAAAGCACTCAGAGTGTCTGTTAAGAGTGACTTTGTTAAGTCTTGCTGGTGGTGAGCTGCTTATGCATATGCACTGTAGAACTTAAAGTATAAGGGCTCTGCCATGCATTTAGGAGTTTCCTATTTCATTGCCTATTGAATATCAAAAAGGGAAATTTGTTTAATACTCTCATTCTTTCATTGTATTTAAATATTTTCAAGCCAGGAAATCACCAGGAGAGCATGTATGCTTGAATTTCATCCATCAAAATTGGATTACTGTAATGGGCTCTACATGAGGTGGCTTCTTAAAACCACTCAAACTTGATCTTGGGCACTACACAGCTGCTCTCAGTAAATGGTGCTTCTTACAGAATAAAAAGCTCTACTGTGTGTTGAGATATAAGTTTAAACTTATCTTCTACTTATGAAGCATGATGGGCTTGTGCAGCCTTTGGGGATGTCAAGGGAAGTGTTTCTGTAGGCTCCAGCACTGCAGAATGAAACTTTAAATGAGACAAGCCAGCACATGTCCAAGGCACTCGGACACTATGATATTGTGTGAGCTCTAATTAGGTATGCTCAAGACCAGATCATGGGGATTAAATGTGAAGGAACTGGAGGAAAAGTGCTTGAATCCTTGGATTTGGAATTTGCCTCTGACTAATTCACCAGCATCTTTTTTTACTGAGAGAGGTGATGGAAGGCTTAGGCTTTGGAAAATTAGGTGTTTTTTTAACACTGGGCACCTTATCAGTAACTTAACTAGGAAGACTCCTAAAGCTTTGAAATAAAAGCTAGATGTCTAAAAGGGTATATATAAAAGAAATTTAAAAATATTAGACTGTCATCTATGCTGTTTATTAATGGACTGAATGAGCCATGCTGAGCAGAGTATGTATAATGAATCATTTATAAACAAAGCGTGACCTTTTCCTACTTGTAAATTACCCACGAGTAGACTTTGATTTTTAGAAATCTGGTTGTGGAGAATTGTTTGATCAACTTATGTCAACAGACTTCAGCATATTTGCCTTGAGTAAGATTTCACTAACAGTAATTTATGATTGCATAAATTGCATGAAGTCGTTTCTATTCCTTATTTGGATGGCTGAAAATCTTACAAAGAATGACTTGCAAGTATAATGTGAACATTTGTACAAACATCTTTCCACAGGACATGTGGGAGACTTGAACTCTCCATGGCCATGCTTCCTGATGACATTCCTTGTACTCCTTAAACTGAGAGCCTAAGAAAAAACAAATTGAAGGAGTTGTGACAGATTTCCTTCACATCCTATGTTTGTTTTGGTGATATTTCATCCAGTTTAAATAGTGTTTCAACAGAGGTTCATGGACAGATTTGTCTCAATCACCATCAGGCTGATGTCCCATGAACACATGGGAGGACACTTGCATGGCAGATGCTGAGAAAAAACATTGTTAATACCACTTTTGGTCATTAGAGATTCCACTGTTTTTTCCAGAACAATTATGCCAGTCCTGGTGTCCTGATGAAAGTCCAGTTTGGATAATTACATCCTGCTTTCCTAGATTTCCCATCTGGTCTATTTTTTAGTTTCTGTCCTAAAACTGTACTCTATTAATATTGTTGTCTAAGTTCCTGGTAACTCAGTTTAGAGGGTTGGGTGTGTGCTTTTGTTGTTCTTTGTCTTGTATGGGCTTCCTGTACACATAAATTCATTGATAAATCTTTGCAGGTGACCAGGCAAAAACTCTTAAAATACTCTCCTGTGTCTAATTTTCACATAGGTAAATGGAGGTACAACCGCAGGAGGTACAACTGCAGGATCTGCATATACCATATAGTGGATAGAAAGTCTTTTTAATTCTTATTAAAATATAATAGAGTATATCTTTAGAATAGAATTTCAACATCACTTTAAAGAGCGTGTTCAAAATACTTGACAAATGGCTGTTCTGATTAAAGATTCAAAGAGTAATAGCAATGTAGAGTTGAAATATAACCTCTGATGTTGTGACTTATTTGTGTATTATTATTGCTAAGACAGTTGAATACAAGGCCAAATACTGTGTAACTTATCCTTCAGTTACTTGGATGAAAGGGTGGATGCCCCCTTATCAAGCTTGCTGACAGCACAAGGCTGGGGGAGGAGTGGCTGACACCCCAGAGAGCTATGCAGCCCTTCAGAAGGATCTTGATAGGTTGGAGAGATGAGCAGAGGAGATCTGTCTGAAGTTCAGCAAAGGCAAGTGCAGGGTCCTCCATCTCAAGAAGAATCAATTGCCCCAGAACAGGCTGGGCACTGACTCGCTGGAAAACAGCTCCGTGGAGAAGGACCTGGTGGACAGCAACCTGTCCATGAGCCAGCATGGACAGAAGTGCGACCTTATGGCCAAGAAGGCTGATTTCATCCTGGTCTGCATTAGGAAGAACATCCCAGCAGGTGGAGGGAGCTGATCCTGCCCATCCACTCAGCTCCCATGAGGGCACATCTGGAGCATTGTGTCCAGTTCTGGGCTCCTCAGTACAAAACAGACATGGAGCTCCTGGAGCAAGTCCAGCACAGGACCACAAAGATGGATAGGGGACTGGAGCATCTCTCTTATGAGGAATGGCTGAGAAACCTGGACCTGTTTAACATGAGGAAGAGGTTAAACTATTGAATATTCATGAAATTAATCAATATCAATATCTGAAAGGAGGGTGTAAAGAGACTAGATCCAGGTTCCTCCTGGTGGTGCTGAGAAACAGGAAAAGAGGCAACAGGCTCTACTTGAACTGAGAAAACTGTGAGGGTGTGATGGAGCACAGGCACAGGCTGCCCAGAGAGCTTGAGAGTCTTCTCTGCAGATATTCCAAAGCCTCCTGGATACAACCCTGAGTGAGAGGCTCTAAGATGACCCTGACTGAAGAGGAAGCTCAGGCAAGATGATTTCCAGTGGTCCCTTCCAGACTTACCTGTTCTGTGATTCCATGTGTGAGTCAAGTATCTGTTTTCCCCCTTTGACGCACAGCAGTGTACTACAATTGTCAGACCCAACTAGAATTAGTTAAGAGAGCCTCAGTACTTCTGAGGTGGTAAGTTGCAATTGGCTCATAGGATAATTTGGGTTGGAAGGGACCTCAGTATCTTGCATGTTTCAACAGGAGGGTTTGATAGAACAAGAACTGCTCCACACTCTCAGTGACCTTCTAAAGTCAGACCCTCTCCAAAAGCACACTCCATTAACCAATGAAAAACATAAAATAATTGCTGCAGTCCAGAATTCCCTGACAGACCTTTGCATGCAGCTTGACCCGCTGTGTGCAAAGCTTTAATGCAACATCCATCCTAAGGTTCTGCTTGTTTCTGGCCGTAAAAACCCTAGAAAGAGAGCATGGACACTTTCTTTTATAGTATCTTGAGGTTTCTTAGGCCAGACAATAAGTGTCTTGAGAACAGATCATGGTATAGATAGTTATGAAACATGCATAGTTGAGATATTTACATGTAGCTCTCTTCATCACTTTCTTGTTTAGAAGGACCCCCAGGTCCTTCTCCACAGAGCTGCTTAAGGATTAAGCCGACAATTTAGGTAGTCTCTTCCTGAACTTGATAAGGAAAATTTTCCTAATTTTTCACTTTAAAATTTTATGCTAAAAAATTGTGTCAATTTTCTTCTATTATAAAGAGAAGGATGAAAAAATTTTAGTCTCCCTCTTCTCTTGTAACAACTTTTACTGTCACAAAGAGGGTTATTAGACATTTCATGATGAACTATATAGACAGTTCTCTGTCTACTGTAAGAGTCTTTTGTCTACTGCTTCTTTGTTCCATTGAACCAGGAAATATTTGAGTTTGTATTTATGGGAAGAGGATGAAGAGAAAGGGAGGGGATGTGAGATGGAGAGATCTGATCTTACAATGAAGTTGAATATAGACACCAGAAAAGGTAGGAAGCCGACAATGGTCTCAGGAGAAAGAAAGGAACGAGATTATTGAGCTGCTAAAAAAAAGCCATTTTAAGAGGCGAGGAAATTTGTTCTGTTGTTTTGAGGTAAGACTAATAAACTCAGCAGAAACGCATCTATGGACTTAGATGTCTTTTAATAACTAAACATCCCCACCTATAAAACAAAGAAGAAACAAGAAATAGACACTCCAAAGAAATCAAGAAGCAAAACCACCATGAAAACAAGCAAAACTCCAAAACAAAACCAACAAAAAAAAACCCAAAGAACCAAACTGGGTTTTTTGGGTAAAAGGTGTTGTCTTAACTCTCTGAGACTACATAAGTTTTTAAGTTTTATCCAGTTTTAAAGTTAGTAACAGAATCTTTTTTCTTCCTTGGGGATACTCTTACCAACCTTTTGTCTGTTTTCCCTAGTCTTTACTATTAGCTTATTCTGCCCCCATTTTCACCTTGTTTAGTAAAATTATTTAATAAAAGGATAATAAATTTATTTTTTTCAAATTGTGGAGGCTTCATCTGGCTCCAAGGGTGGTGGGTCTATGTTCAGTTCAGCAATGTCCGGTTGTGAAAGACGTAACAAAAGAGCCAATCCTGGAGACAAAAGTACATAATGTCTTTCTTAAATAAATGGGCAGTGGGCTGGTGCAGTCTCGCTTCCGCGGCCACTGGAGCCGACGGGCCGGCTAGCCGCTCCCGGAGTGACCGGCGGAGACTGCGGGTCCCGCCACTCCCAGGTTCTCGGCGAGAACCCCGAGTAGTGGCTCCGTCTGCGGCGTGGTGACACAGGCGAGAGCAGGACTGCGAAGAACTGAGGTAAAGGAATGAAGGAGCGGACACACGTGTGGACGCCAAGGCGCTTTATTAGCCCGGGCGAGGCCAGTGACGGTGTCAGGGAAAAGCCCTCAGGGAGGCACTGATAGAGGGGAAGGGGTAACGGAAAGAGACACGAGGGACCAATGAGCAAAAGCCAATGAGCGAGGGACACAACTGAACCAATAGGAAGGGCCCAGGGGAGGGAAAAGGCTCAGGGGACAAATCATATGCTAGGTGAGGGATGATTGACACAGAAGACTCTCGAAATGAAAGGGGACGGTTACAGTGATTGACAGGTAACAGGTGGGAGGAACAAACCATTAGGAGGGAGAACGTGGGGGGAACCAAGGGTCAAACCAAAATCTTAACTTATAAAAAATAACCAACTTTACAACAAAGCCCATATAAAACATACAGTGCTACAGACTGGATTCCATTCTCAGAAATTGTGACAGAAAACAGCTGATAATATATTGGAAAGCAAGGCTGAGATTCAGAGAACTCTTGAGAGGCCAGAGAAGGCGATAGATAAAAACCCCATGAAGTTCATTTGGGGGCAATGCAATGTTCTGCACCTGGAATAGAATAACCCCCTGTCCCAGCTCAGCCTGGGAGCCAGCTCACACCTCAGAGAAATGGGAGAGCTGGGGGATTTACAGTGCAGGGCAGGGGTCCTGGAGAGCAATAACTTGAACATGGGTCAGCAGTGTGCCCTGGGGCTGGTGGCAGGGTGGGCTGCAGTAGGAAGAACACAGTGGCAGGTTGAGGAAAGTGGTCACTGCCCTGTGGGACTTGTGAGAGCACAAGTGGGTCACTGCATTCAGCGCAGGCTGCCCAGTGCAAGGCAGATGTTGACAAAGTAGAATGAGTCCAGAGTTGCTAACTCTTGAAATTGTCCATTATCATCTGATCTTCTATATTTTTTGGACATCAGAATGTACTGCAGTTACTACGGCCCCTTAAATGAGCCATGTGACTACAAAAATCTTAATGGAAATAAATTTTCTCTTAGATTGTATTTTATATGAGTAACACTCAAGGGCAAAAAGGAAGCTATATGGGCACTATGTAAGTTTGACAATAATACAATTAAAACCTTAGATATCAGCAGGGAAAATTAACACTAAAGTCTGTTTTGTTAGATTCAGTTATCCCTCCAAAGAAAAGTTGCTATAAACTAATCCCTTCTTTCGTCTCTTCCAGAGCATCTATGTGCCTTTTCAGTGAAAAGATGACCCTCCTCTTAGTGACAACATAGGTGAAAATATGATTTTCTCATAACTTCTTTGGCTTTAGTAACCATGTTTCAGACAAAGCTTTTGGGACAAATTCAGAGGAAAAGTACTTCCCCACAAAAAGATACAATGGGCCAGCACACAGAAGTTTTTTTTCATGATAGTAGGTATCTTCATTTTGGGACACTTCACTTTGTTTTCTGTAATTGTGACAATTTAGTGATTGTTTATTCATATGAACACATTTTTTTTTTCTTGAGAACAGATGTGAATTACTAGAATAACGTAATTGTTATATGACTCCAAGTGAAACTCCTAGATTTTCACAATATACAGCTAAAATGCTTCCCCTGTTAAAACTCTTCATAGCTCATGTTTACATTTCTACATTTTTCTGAGGTAAACCGTGAAATGTAAGAAATGCATGGACAATCTCTACTTTACAGATGTTATAAAGAACATTGATACAGCTCATGTGTCAGGTGCTGTTTTTGGCTTGTCAACATGAGAAATTTTTTTTTTGGGTTTCAAATGGCTGTCAACATCCTACTAATGCCAGTATCACTTAATGAATCTCAGTATCACTTACTGCCTAATTACTTGGGGCTTTTTGTTTGGTTGGTTGTTTTTTTTTTTTTTTCCTTCTCTTCTCCTTTGTGCTCATTTATTTTTTTTTATAGCCTGGCATGACCCTGCAGGCTGGAGTAGCAGCAACAGGATTACAGAGTGATAATCAGCAGTCATAACTGAGATACAAATAAATTGGCAAAAAATCCACAACTGAGGTTTTTGTAGTTCCCCCATTGCTGAGTTTCTTTAACACTAGCAGTATTCCTTCATTTCTCTTACGCTCTGCCTCTCTGACTCCAATACCTCTGTGGCTATCAGCCCTCAGTTCCCTAACTGTGATAATCATTTATGACCCAGGAGCATTTTCTATTTCCTCTTCTTTCACTCACCCTGGACTGCTGTATTTATCACAGATAACATACACTATATAAGACAGTCTTGTTTCCACATATCTCAGCTGGAGACTGATGTTCTTGTGCACCTAAAAACATAGCTGCTTTGGAAGTTTATTTGCCTAAAATAAGCTGTTTTGCATAAGCAGAGTGCCTATTTTGCATTGTAGCAGTACAAACAATAGTAGAAACACCAAAGTGTTTCTGTTACCCTTTCTCATTTTGTTAATTACATTTGCTGCACTCCTCATGCCGCTGATTTTTATGGCATCTTTTTCTTGCCTTCTGTCAAGGTCTTTTAGTACATACCTTTCAGTTCAGTATCACTCTGTAAACATTTCCCTCACTCCAGCTCTCATTAAGGCACAAGCTTCTATATACTCTCATTTTTCTGTGACATCACCGGAAAACATTTCACGTTGAGCCAACGAATCATGGAATTCAGGCAGAATGACAGACTTCACAAATGCAATGCTTTTTTCTCACAGCAAAATGATATTCATGGTGCCTAACCACGGGACACCATTCTGCCTTTTGGAACAACCCATCCTGCTTATCTGCTTTCATCAGTGTGGCCCTTTCTCCACAAGAGGGATCCCAAATCTGCTTGCTTGGCCCTACACACCATTTCAGTCACTTAGGCCACGGGTGGGGACAGGCATCTGTATGCAGCTGGGAGAATCAAGGGACAGGAGAGAGGAGGAGGCACAGTGCAGACCAAGTGAAAGTATTGGGAAGATTGAATGGAAATGGAACTCTCAAACTGGAGTTTATGGGTATAAGCACGTATTTCTGGGAAAGACAACAGAGCACATTCTGAAATGTAGATTCAGATCTCTAATCATTGTGGAGATACTCCAGGGACTCCTGAACCTGTGTCGGCTGTTCTCAGACTGATTACTGAAACTGTCAGAGTTTATTCAACACCCTTATATTTGGATTTTTTATAAAAGCTGATAGATTTTTTCATTACTGCTCTTTTCAGTATTAAAGTTAGGGGAGTATTCTAATTTTGTTCTGGTTCTGCATGAAATATTTCAAGAAAAATCATTCCTTGCAATGTACTTTCAGTGCTTCTATGAGGCTGTTTTCTTTGTACAGCAGAATTAGTCTAATCTTCTCATACCTATGCACAAAGACAGAACATTAATATATTTAGACCATTTGATTGGTTACTTACTATTTACAGTGGTATAAAAAATTAATACCGTTGCTGGAGCATGAAAATTCCAAATTAACAGAAACTAATGCTGCCACTGAGCCAGATTTAGCACTGCTGAGAGAAACTGAGGTAATTCTGTAAAACACAACATAACCTGCTATAACTACTTCTGATTTAAACATGATTTTTCATACATGGTAACCCAATGTATTAATCACTTTTTCTTTTCTGCTTCTTGCCTCAGTGTATGTGATTTGTAGCAATACTTTTCACATTAAAGGAGTTTTAGAAAAGAATTACTAGAAACTTGGAGTGTCAAAACCAATCTGTATTAATGTCACCATCCTACAAAATATGCAGACAGTACTTACAGAAATGCTACCTTTGTGCAACTTTTTTTCCTGCCAAGTAATCAGATAATAATACTTAAAAAAAAAAAAGAGGAAGATATACACTACCTTGGTCCTGATTTATAGCCCCTCTTATCTTTTAAGTCCATCCACTCAGGATTTTGTGCTGCCCTTATTTTTTATTTTCAGATTACCCTACTTAAAAACAAAATTAAAAAAAAAATCTCCAAAAAGCTGAATTTCAAGTGAACCAGGTCTCCCCAATGTACAGTGATGAGGTTATCTGTGAGGAAGGCCCTAGTTCTTGGGAACGAAGGCACTAATGAAAATTAGCATTCTAAAAGGATCTTCTGCAGCTGTCTTCATAAAAAGAAACTGATTAGTGGTTTGGACGGTTCTAACTCTGTAAATTATAAAACAAAATACGGCAGAAGCATCCATTTACGTATATGAAAATTACAATTTGAACATCACACTTAGAGCACATTAATCAACTTCATTCTTTGTTTTTATGCCTAATGAGGCTTTTCAGAAAGGTAAACAGCTTTCTAAATAGAGTTGCCTTGGCAAAAATGGAATAAATGCATCCCTATTTGGTATTTATTTAGTTATTTATAGTCTTTTTCTCTACTATTTGTCTATTTATATATTTATGTAAGTAGGTGTGATTTGGTAAGATGTGGATAAACATTTGGAATGACCAGGCTTCTGCGCAAAAAACATCGACATCAACAGAGGCAGAAATAAAGACAGATTAATCTTGTTCTCTTCCTTTTTTCTTTATTGATTTAATTTCTTACATGGCAATGCCACCTTGTAATTGTGCAATTGTGAGATTTTTTGCAGGCTTTCTAATAATGATATCTCATCATCTGTTGCCTGTACCTTCCTCCTGTTAAATCTTTTTTTTGGCAAAAATCATAACCCATCATCTGTGGATTTGGGGGAGGGGGGTTGGGGAATGAGCTGCTGTTTTCCCCCAGAAAGATCCACATTTAAGTATTGCTCATTGTGTTTGTAAGTATTGCTCATTTAAATATTGCTCTTTGGTGCTCAGACCATGAAAAACAGTTGCTTTAACTGTTTGTGAAAATTTGTGTTCATTATGCTTGGTGTTTGTACTGATTGTTCTGATTGTTAGACATATAAATAACATCCTGTTGCGGAAGGTTTCCAGAATTAATACAGTGATTCAGCTACTCAAAAAAAATACTTTAAAAAATAAAATGGTATGTTAGAAGTGGCGTCAGTTTTCAGCCTCAGCACAATGGAAATGTGATGCTTCACTTAGTTACACTGATATGCTTTGGATTTACTCCATCAAAGTCAATATATCAAGGCCGTAGCATCTCTGTGCAGACTTTTGGCTTCATATGGATGCTGCATTAAGCCACACTGAAAAACTTGCGTAAATGCTTTTATTTATTGTGAGATGCCAGAACACCGTATATCATGTCCCTGTGCTCTGCTCCAGGTGAGGGATAACTCAGCTCTGTGTCCTTCAGTGAGCAGCATGGAGATGGCACCACTCTTTACCTACTACCAGCTGGAGGGTGCAGAAATGATTAATTACTAGTTTACCAGTGATAAAAAACATTTTCTCATCCTTTTCTGCCTCACAATGATTAGGTGATCCTGGTGCTTCTGGGAGTAAAAGGTACCAGAGGACCCAATCTCTGTCTACGCTGTGTGACTTGTGGATTAGGCAAAGCAGAAGTTGAATCAACAGGTACTCTGTGACCTGCTGGATGCTCAGGGAGGTTACTTTACTCTGTATTCTTAGACTGATTATCAGTGCATATCATACAGTTCCTTCCCAAAGGTCGTTAGAGAAGACATATTAGTCTATATTTACTCTATAAGAAACCTTGTAATTTCAAGAGAAGGTTCATTTCCTCCTCAGTCTCCTCAGTCAATAGCATTCAAGGAAAATCTGTAAAAAACAGACCTCACAGCTCACAGGGTGGAAATTGCATGTCATAAGCAAAAGATGGAATCTCAAAAACATGCTACTTTTTTATCAGTGCCTTTTCACATCTGGTATTTCACATAGAATCATCACCATGAATGTCTTGTTTGAGCTTTGGGGAGTCAAAGGACTTTAAAAGGACTTTTTCTTGCCAATGAAGAGCTGACATGAAAGAAGGAAAGACAGATCCCAGAAGTGGGATATACAGAAACAGCAAATAAGAAAGGCAAGAAAACTGTAAATGTGAAATGTGAAATTCTGCACACCAAAAAACTACATATATCTGACTTTGATTTCATCCCACTTTAAGAAAATATTACTACCACTTTGTGGAGAAGTTATTTTGCGCAAATTTTTCTTATTGACTTTAAAACTTTTTCTTACCAAGAAAATTTGGGATATCCTGATGGAGGTCTGCCCCAGAGCATCCTAACAGGGTTCCCTTGGAGAAGATGGAGATATGACAATTTACACTACCCTTGTTTTTAGTGATAATGGATAGGACATGGGTAGGATAGTGTCATGTCACTGAGAGCTAGAACAAAGGTCTGGGAATAGAACTGTCTATTGATCACCGGACTAACATATGGAAGCTAGTTAATGTTCCTTTAGGAAGCAAGTGCCCTGAGCTATTTCATATCTCTGCTGAAGAATATGCTGATCTAATACCATGCATTTAACCCTCTTCCATTTTATTTATTGCATTATATTAGCAAGGTTTAATAACATATTAAAGTCCATCTTTGCAAAGGGTGATCAATATATTTGTTCAACATAAGTGTGCACGAAGCTACTGTTACAGTGGAATTCATTATGCTTTTTGTTTTTCATGTTTAAAGTAAATTGAACTGTTGCCTTAAATATTACCTGTGCCTTTCAAATTTATGACCTCATGATAGCAGGTGAACCCATGGGTCCAGGCTTCTAACATGGCCAGGGTAAACCTCTGGCACTGTGCCCTGGATGATGATCTGCCAAGAAACTACTTACAGCATGCAACCCCCTTTGCAAGAGGCATAAAGAGCAGGCACTAGTCACTGTTAGAAAGGCTGTGAGGGCGCTCTCACTTGATACTGATTTGTTTCTTTGGTAGGTGGAATAACTCCTAGTTATCTAACTAGGTTAAATAAGGGCGGCCTTCTATTGGCAGAACTTCTGGAAGCAGCTGCAAAAATGCTACTTGACAAGATCCAGGCAGCTTTGTACTGAAGCACTGGAAAAAATGCATGTATGTAAGGAAATAGGGTTGATTATTAATTCCTTATCACCAATGATAATAACAACTGATGCTTTCTATATGATATCTTCTTTGAAAAAGGATGGTACACAATTTTTATACATGTGGTCTGTTTATTGAAGTTCATACTAATGATGTGTGTTACAGCATGGTGTTTCTCCCCTTAATTTTCTTTAATCACTCACAATCCTATCAAAGATATGTCTGCCTAGTGATGGGTACTTTAGGCAATCCACTTGACAAGGACCTGGTAGTAGTAATTGTAGTGAAGTAAAATTCTTTCTGTTCAGAAGATCTCAGAGTTAAATGCTGTCTTTTAAACTATCACAACTTAAGAAATAGCTCCCACTGGTAGGAGTGGCCACACTCTTCTTGCTTGCCTTGTGTTGGATGTCTGACCATATCATGAATAGACTCAGAAATTTAAAATGCATTTAAAATACGTCACCTATTCCAACACCAACCAAAATAAAAGGGGTGGAGAAGGAATGCAAATAGTTTTCTTTTGGTTTGTTTTTCATTCTTATTCTGTCTCACTTGAAGACCCAATGAGCAGCCATGAGGGTGCAAAACAGAGTAGAGTTAAAGGATTAGGAAAAGAGATGGGCTGGGAGAATAGCTGTTCCTTCATTGACAGGGACCTGTTATATTGAAGTAACTTTAATGTGAAGCCTTAGATTTTATTTTTTTTTCAGAATAACTGCTCATATTTGAAAAATATGCTCCCTGCAGATTTGCATTCTGTGC
The DNA here is from genome assembly GCA_039654755.1 of Calcarius lapponicus. Taxonomy (NCBI): domain Eukaryota; kingdom Metazoa; phylum Chordata; class Aves; order Passeriformes; family Fringillidae; genus Calcarius; species Calcarius lapponicus. The sequence continues at coordinate 45,320,797 of CM077462.1, read as the reverse complement.
CTGTATTTTGTTCATGATAGGCACAGAATCTCTGAGCAGGTTTGATAGGCTTTCCAGAATTCCATCATGTCTATAAAATTATTCAGATAACTTGTGGTTTATATACTTCTCTGTGTCTCTGTATGTGTATGCATATATGTGTGTAGCAACAATATAGAATGATCTGAGCATGACCTGATGCATTGCTTTCCATCTGCTGTAGAAATATTTTTAACATCTTCAAAGTAAAATAATGACAACAATGCACAGATTTTTTTTTTTCATTTATTGCACAATGATCAGAGTATAACCCTGTCTGAAGGTGACATACATAATTCTTTAAGATATTTGGCACTCTAGAGATTATTTACTTGGTAAGCTGCCATTAAACATACCGTGTACCTTACTTTTTAGTTTTCAGCTGCATTGGGGATTATTTTGCTGCACTCACTGGTTTTTGTACATCATTCATTGACCTCATCTTTGTACTTTTTTCACCTGCCCACTTATTGGCATTCTAACTCACTTGATAAATGGAGTGCCATTTCTGCAAATGCAATAACTACAGTTTGTTTGGTAACAGAAAGGTCTGATCACCCCAGCTGTGATCCTCACATATTGTTACCAACTCTCTTGGGCACAGGAGATATTAAAGCTGGCTTGCAGAAAGCATTTTTAATGGATCCAGTATTTCATATGAAATTCTGCGCAGATAATTCCTGAATTAAAAATCTCAGACTGTAGTGAGTGGCTTACTCCAAGCACTGCATGTTTGATGATGTTCATTGTTCAAAGCAAACACATAATGTTAATATTTGAATAAAAGTATGCCTTTATCATATTCATATTGAATATGATGCCTTTATTAAAAGGTGTCATATTTGTTGTCCACATTCATGTGACCTGGAGACATAGCATTATTAAAAAAAAAAAATATGGTTCAAAACAGGTATAAGCCCTTTTTTCACCAGGTAGTTAAATTATTTTTATAACTGTGTTACACCCACAAAGCAGGCCAGTAGAGCCAGAAAATATTAAACGCACATGACCCAATATATGCACAAACATTATGGAAGAGTAACTTCTCCAAAAGCTTTCTAAAGCTTATAGGGATCTTTTTTCCTCTAGTTCTTGTTGCCCTCCAAATTCTGACTGAATTATTAAGATCTGTTCTTCCCAAATATAAATGATAGAATTATCTTAATGCTTTGAAAGCTTTACTTTCAAGTTGAAGTCAATAGATGTGAGATTCTGAACATCTTTTGTATAAAACTATATCACCTTTAGCTGATATGTTCTTGTTATCAAATAATGACAGCTTCACAGAAATCCTTTCATATTTAACTGCTGAGCTTGGAATACAAAGAAAAGTAGCACTTTTTAGTGATTAATTTTATTAATTTCTTTTTGTCAACTTCTCTGGAACAGTTTATTATGTCATTATTTCTAGAAGTCACAGTGAACAATGGCATGCATACTTAAAGGCATACTGATGGACATGGGCCTTTTTTCTAGAAAATAGAGCCACCTGTTAAAAGGTATATCTTCCTAAAGTGCTGAATGTCTGTGTTGGGCAGTACGACCTCTTGTACATCAGAATTGGTGTGCACAGCTGTTTTGGCAAAGATAAAACAGATGAGTTTTGAAAAGAAATACAAATATTGTTTATTTCAGTATCCAAACAAGCAAATGCCACATAAAACTCTTTCAGTCTCCTTCTCATCTGAAAAATCCTAAATGATGGCTATTTGAAATAATCATTCATAGCGATATCTAGTTAATGTGATTAATACATTTTTCCAGAAAAATCTTCCTTATTTCTGTATCTTTTTTAAAAGTATAAGATTATGTTAAAGAAATGGGGCTTTGTGGGTTTTGTTTTTCATTTTGTTATGACTTTTTTAGCAGAAGGTGATAGCTTTTCAGAGATATTACTCACAAGCAGCACAGTCCTACATTTTGATTTTTCATTTTTAGGTGAATAGGCTAAAGGAAATAGGCAAGCAATTTTCTAAAAACTAATAACAGCTTTGTTAATTAGCTGACCATGAGGTGGACAATTTCCAATTTCTATATAAATCAGATTTTTATTAGAGCATGTCTCTCTGTAGCCTCTGATGTATTGCAAATTTAAAGATTTGTTCTTCCTTAAGAAGAAAACTTTGAATAAACTCATGTCGCTCTTTTTTCAAATTACTTCCCTGCCCCATTTAGAAATCTTTTATGTAAAGCAAAAAATAATGATAGTTCTACAAAATAAGTTTTGCCTTCTATTATATCTTTTTGTAACCACAAATGAAGTATTAATGTGAAGACTGAATATTTGATCTGAAAAGAATATACGTACAGAAAGACTAGCATTTCGAAAGAAAACTGCAGTTTTAGGAAGATGAATTTGTTTTGAGTCCTTTGCAAAAACTCAGGGAATGGATAAAATGATTAAGTGCAGCCGTGAAGTCTTTTTGTTTTGCCTCTAACAAAGGATGCTACATTTAAAGCTACCTATGGGAAGGCTGGGAAGGAGGTCGCCTTCTGATTTGCCAAACTAGGAAGCATTTTTTGAATTAAAAAGGAATGTGTCATCTAACTCAGAGAGATTAACATTAAGTTCACAGCATAAACAGCTTGGGTGGAAAAAAGGAAGCTGATTAGCAATTCAAGCTTTATCTTTACTGAAAAGCAACTGATGCTCAGAGAGTTCTGGCATTCTTCACCTTTTGTTGACCATCTGTACCTATGAGCTCCCCAACAGAGATGTAGCTCACTTGGGGACACAAGAGCAGAAGGGCATAGCCTCCTCTACAAGAGCCACAAACCAAAAGCCACGCTAAACACCATCAATTAAAATTCATTAGTCCTGTAGGAGCTGCCCATTAGAGTGTTGAGTGTGCACAGATGCCGCTATTACAAGCATGACACCAATAATTAAGCACCAAAAGTAGGAGGACTTCACAGCCTATTTAGCAAAGATATGATCTCTCTGTTCTTGCATAAACTTTGCCATAACTTTAATTGCAGTAGATTTCACCTACATTGGTCAAAAGAAATATTGCCTTTCCTCTTATAACTGCTAGGACTGTTGCTTTCTAATTAGGTTTAAGACATAACAAAATAGATGAGATTACTTAATGGAAAAAATGCTGTGCTATTAGAAGTGCATTAGTTATGATAGATGTCTATACTTAGTCAAGAAAAATTAAAGCCCAATTTATTCTTATATATTTTCCTGTTGACTATCACTGTTGACTGATGACTTGTCTTCAGAATGCATGTGTAATGCTTTAAAATAAATAAGAAAGAGCGAGTTATCTGTATGCATTTTGTTGGCAATTGCTTTTTATTTCAGTTTAAAGCTTGGTTTTCCAAAAACTTCAGAGGGTAGAAGTGATTAATTTTATTTTATTTTTTCTTGTTTTCTTTACCCAAAGAATGGGAATATAATAGACTTTGTCTGACAAGAGAAAAACTACTATCTTATTCTATTATCTGCTTACAAATTACTATCTGGGGCCTTTTGGTTTTTTATTTGGTTGGTTTATTGTAACTTCTTCCTTAAATTGTATCTATGCCATAAGTCAGAGCTGCTATAGGAAAAGGAAGAACTGTGTCAGACAAACTTGGAGAAATTCACAGTTTAATTTGTTCTCCCTTCCCCTCAGCCATTGTTTGGAGTACTGGGTAATATTTGGTTTCTTAGAATTCAGTTTCAGTCTCTTATTTCATTTATCGAAGTCTTGTGAATTAATCTCTGGAGAAAACCAACCTTAATTGCAGTGTGTCTGAGAAGTGGCAAACAATGGGGTAGATGCAGATCCCAATGTTTTTGTTTTTCCACAGGAAACAAGGTGAAAAAATCAGTAAGCTGGACATGCATGCTCCACTCTCTGCCTATACCTTCTGTCTCCTAGGAGCTGGACAATAAAAGATAAATAGGCCATTTTGCAGTGTTGTTATTGTTGGAGGGAGAAAGGAAAAAAAATCTCCCTTAAATCAGGAAAATGACAATAACCAGCTCTTTTCCCCTAAATTGTCTAATATTGCAAGGTTAGCTTTGGAAGCTTGTACTGAGAATTTATGGAGAGAGACTATTAGTGTGCCATACATAAAAATTTTAGTGTACAGTCATTAGAATATCCATCCATTTGCAAATGTTATCCTATTCAACATGGGAAATGTGATCAAAGTAAGAAAAAAGGACAATAAGTGGAAAAGATAAAAGGTAGTTCCAGGCATCACAATAGTATGACAAATAGCAGCTATTTCTAGTATATAAATGAACTGTGGAGCATGGTGGGAGTCCAATAATATTTCAGGATTAGTCAGATGTATTAACTTCATCAAATCAGGAAATAATTGAATTAATATGTTTTGGGTTTTTTTTTTCCAGGTACTTCTACAATTTCTATTTAGAAAAGTTACTGACATTTTTTTTCTGTGATGGCCAGATGCCATTCTGACTGAAGCAATGACAACAGCAGCCAGTCGGTGTTTTGTCTCTGCTGGCGCTCCTACTGTTATCTCAGTGGTGGCAGCAGGAAGAGCAAAAGTTTAAGGGGAAGGAATACAATACAAAGGCAGCAAGTCTCTAAGAATTACTTGCAATCACTGCTTTTGTGACACACAGCATAATCACTTCCTGGCTACGTATATACATATATGTGTACCTCTGGTTATTTTTGATATATATTTTGATCCATGTCTGATAATAAGGTTTTCTCTGCTGGTAACTTTTCTCTTGCAAGTTAGTTACAATGAAAAAAGAAATCTAGCTGAGCCTCCCGTAAAAGTTAAAAAGCGGTTTTGTTCAAAATTGCACTTTGATTGAAGTGCAAAAGTTCAAAGCCAAAAGCAGCCAAATATACAGTAGAGAAAATAGTTCACATTCTTTAGTAATGAAAAATATACCAATTTATCAGGCATTATATTCTTCCAGCTTGACTTCTCTTTTACAAAAGTAAAAGGAAAATTATAGATATATTTCACAGAGGCATAAAGAACTATTTCTAGTTCATTGTAAGCTGTGGCCATGCATGAAAAAATGAAAAGAAGGTGACATATTGGTTTAAGTAAATCGAGCCAAGTAGAACTGTAAATAATGGAAAAGATAAAATATTCCTTAAACTAGTTGTGACTGATCAGAGGTAGCTTGGTGGTCAGCATAAATATATTCAGTGCAAGGCAAATGAAAGAAACTTACAATAGTAAGAAGTATGTGAAATAAAAATTGCTGATCAAGTCATAAGTCTAATAATTTACCTGACTTAAGTCATAAATAGATTTGTGTATAGGAAAGAAAATACATTTTCTACACACTTCAAGAAAAGAATAGCTTGAAAATTAGTTATATCAGGACTACTGTCTTTTCTGACGCTGAAAATTTGTCAAAACTTTATTCTAGATCTGTGAGGGTAAATACACATTAAAAGCTAGTTTTGAAAAGGGCAGTTGTGGACTAATTCTACAGCTATGATTCCTGTTTTGGTCCAAGTTACTCTTATGCTGTTTTCAGGGTAAATATGAGTCAACAATTTACACTTGATTCACTGTTTTTGACAATAAATATAGTGATATGATTTATCTGTTGTTGCAGCTGGCATGCACAACCTGTATAGAGACTGTAAAGCAATGTTCTGCACATGTGGTTTCTCAGTTAGCGACAGGGAAATAATGTGGGTATAGTGGAACTTCCTTCAAGTCTGTCCAGCCAGCTTCTCCCCTCACTGGAACTCAGCTGCAAGGGAAGTTGAAATGTGCCTTAGCTCTGTCTCACTCAAATGCAAAGGTAGGACACACCCAAGATGACAAGACCTGAAAAGGCTTTCTCAACCACAAAAGCTCCCCATGGAATTATCATATAGTCTCTCTCTTTTTTTTTTTTTTTTAATTTTTTTTTCCCCCTTAGGAAAAAGTAAAATATGTCTGCATTTAGTAGTACAGCATCACATAGTAAATTTCAGCTTTTTAGTGAGGACCACAACATAGTCCCATGCAAACATTGATACTGCCTAGAAACACGGGAAAAATGTAAGCTAGTTAACACTGCAGTGCATGAGTTCTCTTCTAATGGAGTAATTAAGATTCACAATAATTTCAGTGTTTTGAGCTGTTTCATTCAGGTGTAATCTAAAACAGTATTAACATGCATATGAGTAATATCCAGAACTGGTCTGATCAGGGTTTCTGCAGGAACTCATCAGTTAGTTACCCAATATGGCAATGACCACCCCCCCAGACTCATTAACAGAGGCTGCAGTCTGCCTGCAGATGGCACATCCTCCAAACACCTTCTCTCTGGGTACTGATTCATTTCTGGTATCATTCATAAAGAATGTAGAAATGGTCTTGACTTACAATACAGGACACTAGAGATAACGCTTAATCAGATTATCACTTCATCCAGACAAAGATTGTTATTTACCAAAAAAATAAAAAGGGTTTGAAAGCTTAAGGATTTCTTCATTTCCTGCAGAAAGTAAAACCACTGGAATCTTCTGTGACTTTGGGATGTTGTTATTCCTGCAGTATGCAATACTGCATTAGAGATCTGCCTCCTTTTGTAGCCTGGTAGGTCAGCAATGGTTTTTTGGGGCGTCTGCAAACTAAAAAGAGATAACAGCATTGGAAGTACCTGTATATCACCAGAGCAGAAATAAATAATCTTTTCTCTACCATCAGAGCTGAAAAGCTGTGTATACTTGGGATACTGCTATTCTCTGCAGCCAACAGGCTAAGCAGTCTCTGAATAAGCACAGTAGACTACCAAGTGTTCTCATGTTTCTTTACTGGAAGACACAACCTAAATGAATAGTGACCTAAAAACCCACAGTCTTAAACCAATGAAACCTATCCAAACTGCCTTCTTTCCTGTACCAATGTTTGGACACCTTGTATGTAGTGAAGATCAACCAGCTCTGAGAAGTATTTGTGCTGAAATATGTTGTGTATTCCTATGAATCCTGATCTTGACAGAGCAGTAATTAATAATGTTAAACAATGCTAATGGAGAAAAAAAAATCAGTATATCTTTTAGAAGTGTACCCATTTGTGTTCCCACAGAGAGGCCCAAATCTCAGAAAGTTGGCATTCAGGAGACGTGACTTGCCTGTAGTTTTCCATTTGCAGGCAAAATCAGTTTAAGTAGAGTTGACCTAGCAATGGTATACTATCATCTTTGCTAACATTTTGAATTCTGAACACACAGCAGCAACATTCTTAGCAGAAAAATAAAAAAAAAAGCCCTTCAAGCTGAAGAGAGTATTTTAGGTTTTAACACTGTTATCGCTTCATATTTCTGCTGCCTTTGCACCCATCAACCTGACATATTGTTGTCGAGACTTTATGTCATTGTGGGAGTAGTTTACACAATGTTAGCATGGTTCAACCATTTTTTTGCATATCCATATGAACCATGGATTTTCCATGTAATTTATTTGAGTTTCATCATCCTCAGGGATCAGGAATGTCTTTTAACCTTTAAAAAATTTTTGCTATCACTGCTAGAAACACCTACTGTGGTATATTCTGTAGGAATGACTATCCAAAGGCTATATACCAACCCCTAACCCAAGTTAAATTATTACGTCTTTGATATATTACACATACACAGATACTGCAGATGACAGGGATTAAAGGGCAGTGATAGGGAAGATGAGGAGTTTATTTGTATTTCTTTCTTAACTACTACTAAAAAACCCCAAAAATCTTCTGAACCTTCATAAAAATAACCCATACTTAAAATAAGTGTATATTTGCAGAGTCAAATAATTTATTAATTTTATCATATTTTTAACCACATTTTTTAGAGGAATCTTTTTATTGTTACATACTTTGTTATAAAAAAGGGAGGAGTATGAACTTAAGCTATATTCCTCCTTACTTTTCCAGAGTAGAAGCTCTCCACCAAATACACTAAATGTTTTTTGTTAGTTAAATATAGCATCTTCTGTCAAGATAAGCATTTGATTTTTATGTATACCAAAACTTTTAAAAAGTCCTATCTTTATCCATGCTTTTCTGTCCTTTGAGAAAGACATTCTATATATCTCTGTATATTCTATACAGAGATAGAAAATCTCTGTAGATTTCAATGAGCCTTTTGAGAACCTCATACACAAAGGCTCAATTCCAAAACCTTAAAGATAAACTGAAAGAAAATGTGGAAAAGTACCCCTTAAAAGCTTGTCTTTTCTGTTTTAAAAATCCATATAATGTGAATTTTCTGTGGATCTTTGAATCCTAATTTATGCTGATATTTTTTACTAGCCTGTTTGTTTTTAATGAATCTTCTTTTTGTTTTTATGTCCTATAATGAAAAAAAATATTTTTGCTTAATTGATATCATAGGAGTATAGGTGCTTTATGATTCAATTATATGCATGTTGTAGACTTGAATTCCAGTCCTGCAGTATTGTGTCAAACATGGGTATAATGTGAAAGGCTAAAAATGAGGAAAAAAGCACTTAAAGAATAACTATGAAAGATAAAACTCTCCAAAATATTTTAGAATAAAATCTTCTTTTTTAAAGACAATTTTAGAGATACATTGAGTTTCTACATTATAAATTTTCTTTGGGTTGGTCTTTTTTTGTTATTTAATTGTTTTGTCATTGCTAAAAGAATTTCGTTTACTGTGTTCTTTAATACAGCCAAGATGCCCTTGTCTAATGCAAAATATTATGTTCCTTAATAGATTCCTGTTATGGTTGCTGTTAGGGGAAAAAAACCACCTTGATAGAATTAGACAGCAAACTGGGTAGATAATGTACCATGTAGGTGACTTAGCACATACAACAAGTGATTTGAATTTTGAACTTACAGTCTGCTGTAAAAGAGAAACAATGTACAAAAGCAATTTCTTGCTGTAAGCATTTATTTGTCCATTGCTCACTCAAATTGGAGGAAAAACAGTAATCCAATGTGTCATACCATTCCTTTCCTGGGATGGAGCATTGCATTAATAATTGGTTAGTTCATTTCCAAGGGATGTTGCAGCGTATTTTCTAGATTTCTTTTTTTCCTCTTGTATTATTGGTTCAGCAATTCTTTGCAAAGTTCAGTGTGGTTCATTAGCTTATCTGAGGAAAATGGATCTGGTACTTTCAAGACAGATTCTTTCTGTGACTTTTCTAATTAAGTCTCTTTCATCAAACAAAAAGCTGCCCTTTTTACTTGACAAACATTTGTTCTAATTTGGCATTCACTTTGTTTTTTGGTACTTGTACTTCTTTCTCTCTCTCCTTCTCTCCCCACGTACAGCAGAAGCAGCTGTTAGTCACAGGATCACAGTGTCTGACATTTACTCTAAATGTGCTTGGTTATTAAAATAGTTCACTCTTAGACAAGCTTATCAGCTGAAAAAATACAATAAAGCAGTTCTAGTATGTTGTGTAGGGACATTTCTAATAAAGTGCATTTTTAATATTTCAGTGCACCACTATTAATGCATGCATTTGTAAATATAAAATGTACCTTCCCTTGGAGGTGATTTTGAATCCTAAGTAATTAAGCATTAGGGGGGACATTGTGACCCACAACAAAGTACATTGTATACATAAGAGGCCTCAATTTTATAGGGAGAGCATATTTTCCTACCTTTTTATTAGCATATTTAAAAAAATATTGTCAGTTTTGAGAGCTCTGATTCAGAATGGATTATCCTACCAGGAGAGGGAAGAACATTCAAGAAAAGTTTAGTCAAAACACTTTTTCACAATGCTCAGAAAAACTTTGTGAACTCTTTCTCTGGACAGGCAGATCACTGATTAATTCTTCAGGTGTGTACTTCGATGTGAAAAAATGTGATATGAGGTCAAGTGCTCACTGAGGAAGCAAGAGTTTGTGCTTTCAGCTTTCCCACCAGACAGTGCGAAGATATGCTCAGACTGTGACAAGCATCGCTGTACACAGTTTATGCTGCTAGTCTTTAACTCTCTCTAGTGTCATTAGCTTGCCAGCCATGTAGTCTGTAAGTAATAGGTTGCAATAGCAGCTAAAATTGACAAGTGCTTATCCCAGAGCATGGATTGAATGTAATTCATAGGGTTCCTGAGTTAATTTCCAATACCTGTTTCATGAAGGCAGACTGATAGATGGCTGCCAGCATCTTCTGGCTTTCTCTGCAAATACCTCTGTCTTTCACTGCCATCATTCTAGAGTTCCTTTTTTTTTTTTTTTTTGCCTTCTCTTTTCCTAGCTCTCCTTTTCTTTCCAGTCTATTTTCTCCTTCTTTTTTCTTCAGTCTTTATTTTCATTCTAGGGTTCTTTCCCTTACATTTGCTCCTCCCTATTTCCATAAATATAAATGCAGCTTACTGTATAGGCACATCATTCATTTAGATTAGAGGCCCTTGCAGCTAAAAGCAAGACCTTCAGATTTTATTGAAGAACATTTTTCCATGTGGCCCGGTTTAAAGCGATGCTTCTTTAGGGACTGCAGGGTGAAATATGAAGTTATCTGGGAGTGTAAATCTGAGATGTTGGACAGATGGTGAAGCATCAGTGCATCCACAGAAATGCATTTTATTTTTATATAGGGGATGTTCTCAATCAGTTTCAGCCTGAGAAAAAAAACAGTTTCTCCTGTTGCATCATTGACATTTCATGTGTTTTGTTTTGTTTGGGGAATTTTGCTGTGGTTTACTTTATGCTTCTTGATTGGTTTGGGGTTTTTAGATTAATAGGTAAGTCAATTCAATGATAATAAATTTTAAATATATTTATGAATTTTTTGATGTGTGGCATGTGCCAACAGGAGCACAATTCGGGATCTCAACAGTGATAGAAAACAAAAGCAGCAAGAGTATGGAAAGGAAATAAATATTGCCATATAAAGTCACAAAATGGTTAGTGAAAAATATACCCATTTACTATGTCTTATGCAAATTAATTTCTCACTTCAGAAATACTAATTTATAAAAAATTATTATTTAAACTGTATTGAACAACACTCATTCCCACAGATCTCATGGATGTGTAGCAAATTTCAACATTGGTTTTGAGGGATAGCCTTCTATAAAGGAGAAACAGTCTTTTTTGAACATTAAAAAATCTTATAAACAGTGACCACATAAGTACACAAGGACACCAGGTGAAGTTTTTCAGTTTAGCTGCAATCACTTCTGCTCTGTAACCAGCTAAGGGTTTGTTTTGCTTAATAAAAGTATGTAATTTCCATGGCTAAATGGTTCTTATTTTTAATTCTGTTCCATTAGCTGTTAATCAAACTATAGACAGTTCTCTCTTTTCTGCTTGCTTTGTGCATCTTTTAAGTCACATGAATGAAACTTCTAAAATTTTCTGAAAAAAGCTGACATTCAAGAGTATAGAGCCTTGGGTTTCCATTATACTTTGGGCTTGCTGATGTACATCTGAGCTGCCAACAAAGCACAGCTATTCATATGTTTTTGTTTTCTTTGTTGGATTTTTGGTTGTTGGTGGGTTTTGGAGTTTCTTGTGGTTGTGGAGGCGTTTGTTGTGTTTCTATCAATGAAAGGGATGAAGGTATACCATCAAGCTTTCCTACTCTTTTCCTGACTACAGTACTGATATCTTTGGTGTACATTTGCAAGTATGAGTGATTTATCAGATTTCTCTGCTCTCCTGGAGAAATCAATATTTACAGCATTCTTTGGAAATTCATGCCAATAAAGAAAGAGTTTTAACGGTAAAAACAAAACAAAACAAAACCAAAAACAAGCCAGCACAAGTAATATCATGAAGGGCACAAACAGCCTGAGTGCCAGGTTCTAGGGAAGGCCTCTTGCTGCTGGACTGATAACTGCTAGCAGGGTAAATGTGTCGTTAAAAATATTTTTATGTGCAATCCCAGACATATCAACATTAGAAATTTCTTAAAATAGAACTTAGGGTACTTCTAAAAAATTTTGAAGTTTTTGTAAATGTGTCTGATTTTTAGCTAAATCCTTCCTTGTGGAACTTACAAGGTTTTGTTCAGTATTTAAAAAAAGTAACAGTATGTCTTATGATTAGTTTTCCACTAAATATTAAACCTGTATTTTTTCTGCAAGAAAAAACATACGTTCTTTATTCATTCTTTTGGGAATATGACCTGTTTCAGGGCATGATACTTCATAAAAATAGAGTAAACTTAGATTCCTAACCTATTTAGAACATTTTATTCTGAGCTTAAAGAATTTTGATTACATTTTATGATAGCTAGACCAATGTCAAAGATATATTTTCTTTCCAACAAGTGAAAAGTGATGAGAAAAACACAGATTGAAAGCTTTCCCATTGCTCGTACAGGTTGAATCTTATTTTGTACCTAATTCCAGCCTGTGTGTTCAAAAAAAAAAAAAGTAATGAATACTATTTATTGCTTTTTCAAATGGTTATAAATAATTTTTAAAAAAGAAATACACTGGCATATGTGCATACATAGGATGCACCTGGAAGATGTCAGCTAAGAGAAAGTTCCTTGAATGATTTCTTGTCCTTTATCTCTCTCATAGTTTTTGAAAACAGAAGTGTTTGTTTATAATTCTGAACAGCCACATACAATTATTTCATGAAAAATATTGAATCAATGAACCCAAAATAATTTCAGCTGCAGATGCTTAATGAATTTGCCCTTGGCTGTTCTTTTACTTGCCCCAAATATAAAATTTTCGTTCAAAGTCTTTGTATACATACAAGGTAAAATTCAAATACAGATAGTATAGTCTAGAAATTTTTTTTGTTTAATTTTGTTCTAGGGATATTTGCAGATCAACACAGGGCAACAGGAGCTGTCCTAAGCACTACAGAGATATAATATAGTTTCAGGCGCTAAAAAATCAGTGTATATCAATTCTGACTTGCAAACCTGACAAACCAGCCTGTGAGCAGCAGGTGGTGGGTAGGTATTGCATGCCCTGGGAGGCAGGAAAAACAATGGAACTTAGAATTTGAAGGATGGCTGTTCATATAGTTTCATTTCACTGAATGTAACCTGACAGCAAATGGTGGAAAAAGTGGCCAGAAAGCATCAGTATTATAAAATGTTTTATATCAGCTATTTGCAAGGTCACCTTAAGTTTCAATACTACCTATTGAGATTTCTTGCTTTGTCAAGATAGCATCAAAACTTCCTGCAACTTCTGACATATTGGAGCAGTATTCTCTTTCCAAGTAGAGTTTATATCAAGCATTATTGTTTCTTATAAAGCCATCTGGATAAACTTCAGGTATCACTTTATTAGCTTATGCAATATTTAATTGGTAATCAATCTTTGTCAAGATAAAAGGGTTGATCAAACTTAGCAGTGCAACATATTCAGTTGGCAAGAGATAAAACTAATTTCATCTGTAAACTATGGAGAGTATTTCTTCTATTAGAATCAGTTCTGCTTTTGCTAGCTTCCTGGGCTACCTCAAATTACTTGTGGAAAGACCACTTGACGTTCTTCACAGAAGATTATGTCAATCAGATTGCTTCACCCTGTGCAATGTCCATTATGTTATGTATTGATATGAAGTGGTTTTTGGGTGAAGCAATTATTGTCATCCGAAAAACTGCATCTTTTTACAGGAAATCTCTATTACAGATTTGTGATCATTTGTGTCTATAAATTGACGTTCTTAGTGTTCTGAAAAATGTGAATAAAATTTTTAATTGTTTTGAAGCTTTCTGCTGAGTGAATGTTTCATTACCCAGACTAGAAAATGTTTAAGATTTATGCAAATTTAGGACAGCATGACTGATTTAGGACAGGACTTAATAGAGGTCCCTGTCTTACAGCTCTTACTGCTGAGATAGGAGGAAGGTAGAGACCAACACAATATTAAATGTTAAATTTTACCAAGACAATTCCAATAATGAGACTCACTGGCCATGCTTGGAATTGGTTTGGACTGGAGACTTACATTTTAGGAGTATCTGACAGAAAAACAGCTGAAAAGGAAACCACTGTGGACTGTCAGAGTGTTATAAGGGATGGAAGAAGCAGCAGGATGAGAGTAGATCTAAATCTGACCAGGACTGACGAGATTACAATTAAGGTTTAGATTCCAGCTGCTGGGGACCAATGTGTGAGTACATTTTTATGTATAGGAGGGATACAGGGGTTTGGCTTTGCCCCTATCATCCATGTGTTGGGTGCCAGAGATCACATGTCTAGGATTAGTGTACTGTATGGGCGTGGAGCCAGCCTGGGCAGCTACGATTTTGTATTTACTGGTCAGTGAATCAGGAGTACCAGAACTTCATTTATAGACTTGGTTAGCAGGATCTGCTCACCAGCATTTTTTTCTCAGCGGTTTTAGTTTGTCTGGCAAATAATTTGTGGGCTGGGGGTTTTTTATTTTGGTTTTGAGCAACCTGGCCTACTGGAAGGTGTCCCTGCCCATGACAGGGAGACAGAAATTGGGTGATCTTTCAAGCCCCTTTCAACTGAAACAATTTTATGATTCTGTTGTTCTATGAAATAGGAAACAACCAAGCTTATGAACCAGTATATGAATCAGATCACTGATTTCCCTTACTAATTGGTGGCTTTCATACGCTTTTGCATCTCTTCCTCTCCTTGCTCTCTTCCTGTGAGATTTAGATTTGAAGCACCAACAGCCTGAAAAGGTTGGAATGAGGAATGTGGTCAGACTTTGGAAAGAGTTGCATTTGCTGTAACTCTGTTAGGGGTCATTTGACTAAGTTCAAGTCTTGGACTGCCAGGGGTCACATTGATCATGCTTGGTTTTAGATTGGGATCCATGTAAGCATGACTTCTAACTAGTAGCTCACATCAGCAAAGGCTCTGTATGCTATTCACAGTCTTCCAGTCAGCTTTTCCTCCTATCCTATTTGCCTTCACACAACCTCATACAATTTTATATTGTGGAGGTACCAGCCCTTTCTCTTATCTTTCAGTGTAATATCAAAGGGAGTGTAGCTTCAAAAGAGGAAAGGTTTAAGGTCATTTTCTGCTCCACTGTCTGAAGATAGTGTTAAAGAGGGTGTCAGAGAGGGGAATTCCTCTCTGAAATTCCTGCTTTTGAAAAGTGTCTGTTGATGAGTAGCTCAGTGTTTATGGGTAGGAATTCACATTCTAACAGGAATACCAGTACTTGGAAAATCTAAAGTCTTTGTACGTATGAAGAGACTGACAAAAAGAGATTGGTGTGGAGATTACGTGCATACAATGGAAAAAAAAACTCCAATAATTTACAGTAACATAGGAAAGGTGAATATGTAATCATACATAATATCTGATTGCCACAGATGTATTTCAACAGACAACACCACAGACTGGTCCAGACAAAGTATTTCCTCCAATACATGAATACAGCTTTTCTGAACTGATCAATTGATCCTCTGCAAAAAAAACAGAATTTATTTTAAAATCTACAAAATCAAATGTAATTTTATGACTTAATGAGTCATCATAGGATATAAACCAATGCTTCTTTTCATGTATTCTTTCTGTTTCAAAAACATTAAGCAATTATAAAGGAGAAAAGTGCCATTTTTCTGTGTAATTGAACATTTGCTGTTGATAGTGGAAAGAGGACATTATTACATGTAAATTAATATGGACACACAGTCTTATTACTTCTCATCAAGTTCACTAACTCCACATATTTTTTCTAGTTGCTTATAGAAGACCTTTTATGTATTTCATCTTCTTTGTCAGAGTTGTATGTCAATGCTTCCTGGTGCAATTTTGGGTTGTTTGGGGTTTTTTGTTGGATTGGTTTGGTTTGGTTTTGGCTTTGGTTTCAGTTCTTTTTGGTGACCTTTCTATTCTCTTGGTTTTTTATTAGAACTTTGAATACTCCTCCAGAATGATAGAGTTTGTTTTCCGTTCTAGGTCAATAATGTGTTTAAAAACTCTAAAAATCAGAACAAGTGTGTATGCTTATTCAGTTAAAAGAAGCTGTGTATAAACACTAGTAAAGTTTATTTTTCCTAAAAATTTAATAGTTATGTGATGCTAACTAAATGCCCTCTGAAAGAGATAAAGAGAGAGATACTGTCAAAAGATGATTCATCCAAACAGCCTTAGACAACTAACTTAAGGCAGAATGAATTGCCTGCTGGAGGTGTCTATCTCTGTCCATTTACTTCAGAGAAAGCATAGATGACCAATCTAATCTCCCAAAGTCTTCTCTACAAGCTTGACTGAAGTTCAATAAAATGAACCTTTCCCTCGGTTCCATTAAAAGAATTGCACAGCAAACTAATTAAATATATAACAGCTTTGCAATACACACTTTTAGCCATGGATTAGGGCTAAACTAACTCCTATACCTAAATAGCCTAGGTGTTTGAAAAATTCCAGGGAAGATTTAAAGCATTGTAGTACAGTTGGTGCCTTTGAGCAGAGAGTAAAAACTCTTCTTTCTCTACTGGAGGTTCTCTCCTATGATTTTCGTATTTCTTTACTTTCACTGTTCAGTCATCTCAGCTTCTACCAGCAAAACTAGTTCAGAAACCAGGTCTTTATGTGACCAGTCTTGTTTGAGACATTCAAATTATTTCCTTTGATTAGAAGTTTTTATACTGGATCTCAGCAGGATACTAGCTCAGAAATCCAGGGATTTTTTTCTGAAAATTAATGTGCTTTTTTTCAAATATCTACCTTTGTCAAGATAAAAATATCTCAGTTTCTGTCCTGAATGTCACATCTCCTTTTGAGGCTTTTAAGTGGAGGCTGTCTTCCAATGATACTGCTTTCAGAAGTTTAACAAAACTCTCTTGCAGTACTAGTAACAGAAACCCTTAAAAGTAAGCTTCCTCCACACAAGTGTGCTCCCTGCTTTGTAGAATATTCTGAGAATATGAATGTCTACCTCCTGTTTTAAATTGTTAAGTGACAGTTAATTTCCCTGTGTACTTTTATCTAGTGAGTGCCTACGTACATGTGGTACAGAATATCCTGTCCTGGCAGTCTTTGTAGCAGGCAGATGTTAAACTTGACAGATTAAAGCCAGTGCTCAAAACCCCTTCAGTTTTTGCATTTTGCCACCACCTCTTCCAGCAAGCTGAATAGTCACATGCATTTATTCAATCATGTACTCGACAGGACTGCTTTTTTTAACATGTTACTGCAGAGAGAAGCCCTAGAAGACAAAAAAAAACCTGCTCTATGGGATGATTTTGCTTGATTAGGAAAGCTTTACTCTTGAACACTTTGAGGACCATGGGCATACGGTGAAGACTTGAGCTACATGCAGTCCTTTGGATAAGGAGAACTCAAATATCAATAACTAGAATAAGTGTTAAGAAAATAATTTGCTCAGCATAGAGTGTTTTTAAAAGTAGGTCCCATGCTCATTCATGTTCTTTCATTGCAGGAAAATTCTTTGTCTTGCCTTCTGCAAATGTTAAAATTGTAATTTTCTTCCTCCACGAATTTAATTTTTTCCTACTATGTATCACTTACAATGCTGTCAGAAAGTACAAGAACACATATTGTTCTGTCCCAAGAAAAGCACAGTGCAAAAAACAGGCCTGTCCTAAAGTCAAGTGTCTTTCATTTATTCATGACCATTTTTTGATGTACTTTGGAGATCATTATTCTGGGAATCCACAGTAATTCTCCTGGCCCTTTCCCTGGTTTTCAGTGTGCCCTGTTCAGAAATCTGGCTTAGTTAATGTTTTTTTTTAATAACATATAACCACAGTGTGAAATTAAATGAATATGAAATGCAAATATCTGAAAAGTCAGAAACTGATGAGATATGAAAATTTAATTTCATTAGAAAATACAGAATTCATGTGATGTAATCTAGTTTCCTATTATTTTCTAATATTCAGCCTATTACTTTTGTAGGGTTCTAAGTGGTTCCAAATTCTAACATTCAACATGCAGGTTTCTGTCTTCACAGAAGCACAGATTCATTCATAAGGTTGGAAAAGACCTCCAAGATCATCAAGCCTAGACTTTGACTGACCAACACCATGTCAACTAAATTATAGCATTAAGTATCATGTCCAGTCATTTTTTTAACACTTCCAGGGATGATGAATCCACTACTTCCCAGTATAGCCCATCATAAGGCTTAATCACCCTTTCATGGAAGGAATTATTCCTGAAGTCCAGCCCAGACTGGATATTAGATGGTCACCAAAGTCTCTCTATCATTCTCCTCTGCAAATGGACAGGAGAGAGAAATTATAACAAAAGGCTCATGGGCTGAGATAAGGGCAAAGAGAGATCACTCACCAATTGCTGTGAAGGGCAAAACAAACTAGACTTAGGGAAATAAACTGAATTCATTATTAACAAAATCAGAGTAGGTTAATGAGAAGAAAAACAGATCTTAAAAACACCTTCTTCCCACCTGCCCTCCTTCCCAGTCTTTATTCTCAATTCTTTACCTCCTCTCCTACGTCACTGCAGGGAGACAGGGAGTGGGGGTTACCATCAGTTCACTGCATGGTTTTTTTGCTGCTGCTTCTTTCTCAGGGAAAGAAAACCTGCCTGTGGCAAAGACCAAGTGTGGAGTCCCTCCCACAGGAGACAGTTCTCAATGAACTTCTCCTCTAGAAGTCTGTCCCACAGGTTACTGTTGTACATGAACTACTCCAGCCTGAGTCCCTCCCAGGGGATTGCAATCCTACCGGAAACCTACTCTTGCATGGGCTCTTCTCTCCATGGCTCCATATGTCCTGCCTGGAAACTGCTCTGCCATGGATTTCCCATGGAGTCACAGCCATTTTTTGGGCATCCACCCGCTCTTGTGCAGGGCTCCACCAGAGTAGGTGGAACTCTGCATCCCTGTGGATCTCCATGGGCTGCATGGGCACATCTGCCACACCATGCTCTGCACCATGGGCTGCGGGGGAATCACTGGTCGAGCACCTGGAGCACATCCAGCCCCTCCTTCTCCACTCAGCTGGGTGTCTGCAGGGCTGTTTCTTTCGCATATTATGAATCCTCATTTCTCTATTGCAATTCCTTCTGGGCAATAACTGTTCTGACTTTTCAAATATGCCATCACAGAGGCATTGCTATCATCTCTGGTTGGCTCAGCCTTGGCCAGCAGTGGGTCCATCTTGCACCTGGCTGGCACTGGCTCTGCCAGACACAGGAGAATCTTCTGGCAGCTTTTCCTGGAAACCACTCCTGCAGAACCCCTGGTACCAGAATCTTGCCTCATAAACCAATACTTATTCTCTAGACCCTTCTCCAGCTTCATTTTCCTTCCCTGGAGACTCTCCAGCATCTCAATATCTTTCTTGAAGTGAGAAGCCCAGAGCTAGATGCACTACTGAAGGTGTGGGCTCACCAGTGCATTCTTGTCCTTTACCCAAATTTTCTTATGTGATACTACTTTTAACTATGGAAATCTAAAAAGAACTGCTGTGAGCAAAGTTTTACTCATAAAACTGATATAAAAGTATCAGAAGTTACATCTTGCTCAAACATTTCCACTTATAAGTTGCATATCAAAAGTGATTTTTCTCAATGTAAATGAATTGTAATGCTGTATTGCAAGAAGATTCATAATGCATCTGAATGGGTTCTGGAGTTAAAAATACTTGGTTGTTTATTAAGCAGATTATATGTTAGTTTTGCCTGATACAATGTGGGCCAGAACCAATTACTCTAGCAGTCATGTGTTTCTAGGAAAAGATTTCATTTCTTCAAGTGAAAAACAGAATTGTGTTATTAATTTGATGAAGCATGAATAGTCCACTGAACTTGAATAAGATTTGCTTTGCTTTACCTAACAAATTTAAGACCATTCTGAGACCTTTTATCCAATGTCTGTTTAATGTCAATATGCAAACACTCATGAGAGCAGGAATTGAAATTGCAAGTTTCCATTGCTCAGCTGAGTGACTGAGCATTGGGCTAGAAAGTCTCTTGTTTGGTTATGAAAGTAGAAGATGATAAACTAGCTGGTTGAGTTTGAAGCTACATGTGTAATTCCATCTGAGCACCAATTAACATCCTCATAGAAAAGCCACTGAAGTATGGGCTGGATAAGTAAACTGTAAAATCAGCTGAGAGCTGGATGAATGTCTGGGCCTGAAGAATGATGATTGGTGAACAAAGGCTAGTGAAGACCAGTAATCAGCAGTATACCTCAGGGATCAATACAGGGTCTAGTCCTGTTCAAGATCTTCATTAATGAGCTGGATGATGGTGCAGGGTCTAGTATCCAGCAAATTTGCTGATGAACCAAAACTGGGAGGAGTGGCTAAATCATGAGAGGGTTGTCCTGACATTCAGAGGGACTTCAACAGGCTGGAGATGTGGACTGACAGGAATATCATGGAGTTCAACAAGGGGAAATGTAGAGTTTTGCAGCTTAATAGGAACAATCCCACTTATATATATATATATATATATATATATATATATGCTGGGGTCTCTGTCTTACAGGGGTAATATTATACAAGAGATTTGATAATGTCTGCATGTCCCTAAAAAACAGATGAAACATTGCATATTTTTTTTTTTACAATAAGTGTTTTGAAAATAAGAAAACTCAATAATTTTCTAGTTAATGAGAAAAGGAATTTTTTTATCTTCTCTTGTGTCTTGAAAGCTTGGACAGACTCTGGAGCATTTGGGCAAATTTTATAGGAGGGCAAAAGGGGACTCAAATCACAGACTATAGGACTTATAAAAGGAAAGGAACTAATTTTAGCTTCCTAGGAAAAGAGAATGTCCAACAAAACCTTTCATAAAGCAGAATTGGATTATGTGCAAGAGTAATGGCAACTGTGTTACTAAATATCAGTGGTCATCACTGCACACTTAAAACTGAAACAAAATCTGAACTTAAAGTTTAAGGTCATTGTTCTGAATTTAGCAACTGATATTTTAAAGACACTGAAACAGTGAAGGACCTTGTGAAAAAAAGATTTAGACAATCCTATATTAACAGAAAATAGCAGACAAATGAGGAATGTGGGTTTTCAGATTGCAGGAACTATCTATTGCCTAATAATGTATTAAGAAGTCACTGTTTCTATTCATGCTCAACCAAGAATCCAGTTTTTTAAAACATTATGTCTAAACAAAAAATAAGTGAATTGGTAAAGGAATCTTTATTTGCTCACCCAAATATTATGTTACTATAAGTCGCATCAGAGAACATAGATGGAATGCAAACAAAAACTGGAACATAGTCCTGAGTCAGGATACATTCTTTCTGTCTCTCCTAATGTCCTGTCTGCAGTTTTTTGCATCTTCATATTCCACAAAAATGAAACTTGGATTAACAATTACCCCAGAACTAATTGCAGAATAGAAATGTTTTCAGAAAGCCTTAGTCCAAACAAAATATGTTTTATATATGCTGAAGGACAGCAGCCTGCAAATAGCAAACTATTTATTCAAGAAAACTCAAGCAAATCAATAAGATATCTTTTTTTCTAAAGTTACTGTTTCCTTTAAAGGAACAAATTACAATTCTTTTTGTTTGAACTGTTGAGCTTGACCCTGGTGTTAATTGAGCAAGGGAGGGAGAAGAGATAGTAGGAGTCTGTGGTTGATAGTTCTGCTTTTCTGCTTTATATGTGCTACATATTGACAGACAATCCACTGCTTATTGCTTGTAAGCAAAAGATTGAGCAGCTTTATGTTATCCATGAAAACTCTAAGCCTGTGTGACACTGCCAATTGGTCTGCAGAAAGATCACACAATATTTGAAGGAAGTCAACAAAAGTGTTATGACTTCTCAGAACCAAAAGTAAGTATTTTAGAAGCCCTAGATAAGGATGCTTCTCAAGCATGCCTTGGATATCTAGCAGTTAGATGCCCAGCACTAAACAGTTGGTTGGGCTCTCTCAGGCATGTTCATCTGGAAAAGTACAGAGAAAGAAATGTACTTTGGAAATCCAGTCACTCTCCATTGACTTTTCAAGAAACCTAAATATGTCTTATACTAGGAATCTGATGTTTCAATGAATAAAGCTGGTAGGATGCATCTTTGTTTGGATCCAGAGTATCAGAACTCTGTGTTTTGGGAATGAAGTATTTTTAAAACCTATGAAAATCAGAAGACATTATTTTTATATGAAATAGTGATTTTCACAGAAATTTACATTGGCTTTAGAACTCTTCTATAGAATTTTCATTCTCAAATATGCTTCTTAGTTTCATCTGGGATAGGTATGAACAACAAAGATAAAAAAATACAGCTTATTGTCTTTTGTTAAAATAACAATTGCATATCTTGGTAATTTCCAATATATATATTAATACATTTTTCTGTTTTCCAATGTTTGATGCCTTATGTTTTTAATATGAATCCAAAGAGCTTTTAAAATTACATATACAATTGACTGAATTTTAAAAAATATTCAATATCTCCTCTTTACTTGATTTTTGCTCAATGGGATTATGAGACATATCAGACGTTTGTCTTCTTTCATCGCTCAACCAGACAGTTCAGTGGGATCTATCAGACGCTCTTTTTCCTGGGATGTCTGTTATAATGCATAAATGCTGCACTGCGTCAATATTAGGAAGCTCAACATGTTCTCTATGAAACTCAAGGAAGTCATTCTGCCACTTGGCTCCTCAGACTGCTTTTTTCAGTGTGCTAATTTGCAGAACTGGGTTACTGGTTTCATTGCTAATGATGAGATCAGAATAAGCTGTTGCTGCTCTCGCTGCATTGAGTGACAGATACCCCCCTGCAAAGAGCAAGTTTGCGTGAATTTTTTTCTGAAGAATCAAGCTGTTAGCTCTGCTACTAAATGCTTATATCAGCAAAGAACTTTTTAAAACCAGAGAGTATGTTCTGTATTTAATCCCCAGAATAGAGTACTTCCACCTATCAACAAGAAAAATACACTCTGTAAAACCTAGAGGAATACTTGAAAGAACAAAGGTGTCTCTGCTTATTACCCTTGAACAAGTTTCAAATGTGTCTGTATCAAGAAAAGTTGAAGGTATCAAAGAACTCTAGAATGTTTAAAAGGTTGCCTTTATAAGTTATTTGTGGGAGACAATGCCCTTTTTCAGGTCAGTTGAAGTGACAAGAAAAAGCCATGCACATTTCATTGACATATATCTGTGTAGGTACTAAAAGTATACCAGTTGGTGTATTATCAAGTGAACTGTCAAATAACACCAGTAAAATGCTTTTCTGAGGCTCT
Source organism: Calcarius lapponicus (assembly GCA_039654755.1). Taxonomy (NCBI): domain Eukaryota; kingdom Metazoa; phylum Chordata; class Aves; order Passeriformes; family Fringillidae; genus Calcarius; species Calcarius lapponicus. Next base: position 45,297,758 of record CM077462.1, on the reverse strand, counting down.
CATGTTCTTAAAACATTTTTTAATTTATTTCAGAACAAAAAAAGCATCTGCAATTGTAATGTGAGGTTGTTGCCTTTCCCTCTTTGGTCACTCCTTTTAAGAAGCCTAGAACTTCAAAGGGGCTGTTTACTTATAGTGCACAACACAAGGAAAATTATTTACTGTTACATATAGGTAAAACCCTTCAGTAGAAAGGCCTTGTAAAACATGGTTCAGGCCTTGCTATTCTGGCTAAGCTAGCCTATTAAGTTCCCATGAGAAAAAAATTATAAGAATGAAAATCAGTTTGTGTAGCAATCGATTCTTATGAGAAGACAGTTTGCACCCTTATCGCATGAGAATCCATGAAGAAAGAATGGAAACATATTTCAAAAGAGGAAAGTTTGATGGACATGCACACTGGCCATTACCAACCAATTAACTGAGTTTTCAATGAATTTCTGACCATTAGTTAACATGGTGCCTTCTGATAATTGTATAAATATGGGCCATGTGAATAAAGATTTGGCTATTCTGCAGGAAGGAACAGGTTTTCAACAATTGTGACAATTTACCAGTGTGGTGGTGTTTTAGCCCTCCGGCCCCAGAGGGTAAATTATGGGGGGGACAGGTGTCCCAAAAGGTGTGACAGTGTTCTTTTTGGAATGGGACAGAGCATCCTTAAAAGACAACCCTGGAAACAGCCCTGGTCCATGTCCAGTAGTGGGAGTACTGGACATGAATTGGAAAAGGCCACCATGGTGCAAGGAGGACTCCTCTCCTCTTGATGAATTGAGAATTGATTATGTACAGAGTGGTGATGGACTGATGGTTGTTGATTTGGGAAGTGTATTGTACTGGGAATTTGAGGGGAGGAGGAGGGAAATGTTTTGTGAGGCTTTCATTTTCCTTGTGTGTTCTTTGTTTTTTATGTATAGTTTAGTTATTGTCTGTATAGTTTAGTTAATAAATGGTTTTTTTCTTTTGTTAAGTGGGAGCCTGCTTGCTTTCTTATTCCTGGTCGAGATCTCACAGCAGACGCCAGGGACAGTGCGTTTTCATGGGGCATTGGCTGGTGCCAGTGTCAAACCATGACAACCAGTCACACTGAAACTGGCTAAAAGAGAGAACCGTAGACAGGAGGGCAATAGAAGAAGAAGACAATAGAGGCAGGGCAATAGATGAAGGAATAAGGACATGTAACATGGAGGAAAATCCTTTCAGAGCAGTAGCCATGACATCTCTCATGGGCTGTGATCCCATAAGCTGTCACAGAATAAGCTGCATTAATCATGGTCATTTATTGTTTGTTGAGCTCTGAAATTTTGCATGATTCTGCAGATAATACAGTTCATAACCACTCCAAAGAACATGGAAATTTAATTCCAAATGAACAGAGTTTCAGGACACAGAAAATCATAGGAAATTATCCCAGTGACACTAAGGTGTCATTTTCATAAACTGTAAAATAACCTTTTTATCAAAAAAACCAAATCCAGAAACAATAAAAAACCCAGCAAACAACAGCTAAAAAACCCAACAGAACCAACCAATCAATAAAATTACAACCCCAAAACCTTAAAAACAAACAAACAAGGAAACAAAAAAACCCAGCCAAATGAACCAACCAAACGAAAAAACCAAAAACTGAAAGAAAAGGCCATCTTAAATTGCTGCAGTTCCGCACATTTTCTACCACTGGAGGTCTTGTCCTCAAATAGATATTTCCTGGCATATCTATAATCTTTGCTTCTATAACTGTATTTTTTTAAGATCAGTATGGACGTTCTGTTTCAAAATAATAGTAATTTTATTTGGAATAATTATTCTAGTGTAATTATTCTGGGACAAAATAACAGCTTTGGCACACAGAATGTCCACATGGGAGCTAAGACTGATAGAACTATGGCAGAATAATTAGTACAGTGTATCTATGCCAGGAAATATCTACGTGCATACAAGCCAGCATGTCAATATTATATTCTTTTTACTTACATTCCCTAAGATTTTTTGTTGTTATTGTTTGGTTGAAGTTTTTTTGGTTATGGTTTTGGGTTTTTTTTCCTCCCTACTGGATTTTATGTTGCACATAGTCTATCTTATTCTTCTCGTTTAGAGGATGGTTATGAAATGTTCATTTTGAAGATGTTCAGCTACGGAGCAGGGTCGGCACCCGGGTAGCAGGTGAGGGGCTGGGAGCCATGTCCAGTGAAGCACTCAAGCAGGCTGAGCCTGAGCCCTACCTCAGCAGAAGGAGGAAGGGCTGAGTGACAGCCGTGGGGGACTGCTGTCGGAGAGGCACAGAGGATGCTGCCTGCCCACCTGGCTTGCTGCCCAGGAGGGCTTCCTGCTTGCCAGGTGCTTGGATGTGGAATGTTACAGAGAAACTGCCAAAGCTTCTCCAGCCTGTCACCCCTTGCTGTGTTTCCTGACAGGCCCTATGATGCTGTCAGGGATATGTGGAGCAAATCTCAAGTGTGAATGCATGACTGTGGGGGTGAGGGGGAAAGGCATGGAGCCTGGGGTCCAGGCAGTTCTCTTTTCAATACTGAGATGGGGACAGAGGGTAGATTTAAATTAGCTATTGGGAGGAAATTCTTCCCTTGAAGGTGGTGAGGGTCTGCAACAGGATGCCCAGAGAAGGTGCCCCACTGCTGGAAGTGTTCAAGGCCAGTTGGATGGGGCTTTGAGCAACCTGGGCTGGTGGAAGGTGCATGTCCTTAGCTGGAGGATTGGAACAGATGACTGCTAAGGTCCCTTCCAACACAAACCATTCTGTGATTCCATGATTTACTGTGAATATGGTTGAAAACCTGAACCTGTTTTTTTGGGGACATTGTGAAAGCTCCAGCCTTGCAGATATTCAAAATCTGACAGGAGTGACCCTGAGCAATACACTCCTGCTCTGCATGCCTTGATGAGAGAAGCTGAACTAATGATCTCCAAAGGTGCCTTCCAGTATCAAATGTTCTGTGATCCTTTGATTCAATAAAATTAATGTATTAAAGAACTGTTCTTACAGTGTTTATCAGAATTAACATTTCTGCATTTTTTCTTAGCCTTGGTAAGGCCCAGTAACCAGAACCCTGTTTCAGTATTTGTCCTCATAGTGATAAAGTTGTTCTGGGAAAAAGAAATTACATCATAATTAAATATTCAGCATGTCTCAATGATTTTAATTTGGTATCATAGTTGTTACAACAATTTTTCCTATTTAATTCAAAGATTATAGAAAAAACACATGCAGGGCAAGATCATACATTTGATAGTCTGATACCCAACCATGCAGAGAAGAATCCCTGCGTCATCTGGGTGAGATGGATAATTTTTATTTAAATTTGAGTATCTGAAAGGATTAGTAGAAGATTCATTTTTGAGGCTTAAAGCTTGATATTTTTAACTCTATATTACTTTCATTTCTATAAATGAGAAATGTAGCAAACGTACTGCCAAAAAAATGGCTATAATTTTGAAATTTTGTGATGGTGTGTCCTTATTCCACACAGGTCTTTTAAAATGTCCCCCTTATTAAGTGTTACCCCACGGTACAAAGATTTAACAATATTGCAACTAGTAAAATGGGCTGGTGACCTTTTAGGAACCTGTAATGGAAAAGTCAAAATTAAATTGGGAGATTTTTGTCAGCATCTCATAAAGAATGAATACACTAAATGTCAAGATTTTAGCTCAGAAGGAATTTAAAATTGACAGTCATTCAAAGAATGACTTATGAATAGCATCAAACTGGACTGGGCTACAGGAAAGGAAACCATGAGTGCCCCTTGTCCTTATCTTATCTCTGGAAAGCACCTCTGAAAAATTTTGTGAATTATTTTAGAGTAACATTTTTCAGACTGCAGGTTGGTTTTCCCACTGCTTCTGTATCATCAAGGATTTTTCTGGGCAGTGAGCAAAGCAAGGTGGTCATCGGTCTCAAATATTTGTTCCTAGATCTTGCTGAAAGACAAAACTTCTGTTCTAATATGAGTCCCAGTTCCTGCATCACTCTGGAAAGGAAGAAGCTCGATAATGTTGCCAAGAAAAATCCCTATCACACATACTGATCATGTTTTTTTTGTTGGGGGACATCTTGATGTTGGCTGGAAGCACTTCATCTTGGAGCACCAGAAATTTTCTGTGGTTTTATAATTTCCCTTCCTGACATTCATTTTTTCAAAATATCATGAGGTAATTTTATGATGTTAATTAATATAACATTAGTTATTATTAATATAGTACTAATACCTGTCTTTTTTGCTTGTTGCAGGCATTCATTCTTAATAAAAGGGGTATCCTAACACAAAGGAGAATCATTTGCAGCTGAGATAGACTTTCAACTCCAGTTCCTCTTAGCAAAACATGAATCCATGAAAGCCTTAGAGCATTTAATATTACGACTCTTAGTATTTATTACTATTCAGTGAAGGAGTTCACATTGAATTTAGGTTTTGGGCCCACATCCAAAAACTACTGTTGTTTTTTTGGTGGCTTTTTTTTTTTTTTTCTAGTTGTGCTACTGATCCACTGCTTTGTACCTTAGGCAAGTTCCCTTAACTTTTAGTTATAGCACCAAGTGACCAGGATGATTAATTAATGAATGGGCTATACTCTAAGGAATTATATAATGGATTTACTTGGCACGGTCTTTCTACAGTACTCGGAAAATATTCCAAGTGCTGGGTATTAAATGTGAAGAGAATACTAGTATCTATTATTTGATATTCATTCAAATAGGAAGACCAGTCATCCTCTGGATATATTTCCACTTGTAAAATTTTAGTTTTACAATGAAAAAGTAGGTTAAGGTTAGGAGTGAGGCTGAATTTTTAAAGGAGGATGGCAACTACAAAGGAAAATTACAACTGGTAGAAAACAGGAGATGTATGTTAGAATAGTAAATTACAGGAAGAATGGTGCTCTAAAGGGGTTATCTTTCCTACAGAGGAGACAAAGAACATCAGAGAAAGCAGACTCAAAAAAATATACTGAGGGATCAAAGTGTAGCTAGCCAAGTGCAGAAATGAAAGGCTGCTGATGATGTAAGTGATGCTGATGAAAATAAGTAGCTAGAAAAAGTAGTATGAGAATTAAAACAGTTTGTGCAATTTTTATTAAGATCCTGCAAGGAAGGAAGTTGTAAAATACACCTAATTAGAAAGAAAGGAGGTGTATGTGTGTGTATATGTGTAAGAATATTCCAGTCAGAGAAATTTAATATAACCAAAAGAATAAATCTTAGATGATGTGCTACTTCAGCAAGGATTCAGAGAAGTTTTTCTCTCTTCTCTCAAAATTTTAGAAGTTTCCAAAGCAAGAGAGTTTCTGAGGAAATGTAGACAATATAAGCCACTTACCCTTAAAAATCAATTTACTAAAGGGGATGCTGGAACAAATCCAAAGCTGATTTGAAAATTAAAGAGGATATGATTGTGGTGACAGTGGTGCCCTACAGAGCTGAAGTGTTTGAGAAAGAACAGTATTTCTGCATTGATTGTTTGACCTGTATTGAAAAAGAAACATGAAAGTCAAAGCTCTGCTAGATTCTAACACGGGTAACTGGAGAGGTGTCTTTGTAATTGAAGTGAAAGCATGCCAGGCAACACTGTGTGCAACTTCACCTCCAGCTGCTACTTCTTCTAGTACAGGTCAATAATGATAATACATATCCCTTAGGAAACAGCCTAAGATTTTCTATTTATTCCCCCACCGCTTGGCCTTTCCAAATCCAGAGTTTAAGTCAGTGAAAAAAGTGACTTAAAGAAACTTCCAGGACTAAAGAGAGACCACAATTACTGTCACTAAAAACTTTCCTTCACTGAGGTAATAATTTAAGAACAAATTGCCTAAACTTTCATCAGTGTGGGACAGATTATGACCATAGACAGCATTGAATCAGTCTATCAACAGAAATCATGGCTGGAAATTTTCTGAAACTAAGTCTAATACATATATGCAGGTCACAGAAATATTTAAGTACACATACAGATGGACAGATAGATACATGCACAGGATTGAGCTAATCATCTTGTTTCTAGTGCTGCACTTGATTTCAAGCAGAGCATGACACAGTAAACTCTTTTGGACACATAGTGTCACATTCTTTAACTAATAAGCAATTAATCATTATTATACATATGGTGCTGTGCACATTTCCACTGCCAGGACAAAAATAATATCCTTTTTACACAGCTTTACTGTCAACTAAAACTGTTACAGTTCACTGGAAATTTCATTCTTGAGGGTAAATTTCTGTTGATAGTATTAATGAGTAATTCCTTAGATAGTATCTGGCTTGGATAGTATCTGACATTATCATGATTTATTCTTATTTCCCATGTTGTATAAGATGAAGCACATGCACTGCAAATCTATTATTTTGCTAGGCCATACAAGCCTTACCTGGAATTCTTTGGTTATATAAATGGTCTTTTAGTAGATTTCCTAATCAGGATGCTCTAAGGATCCAATGCCAGGTAATTATTGCAGGATTTCTGTAAAATCTTTCAGCACCATGCTTCTCGCTCTGTTGACTTTAGAAAATAATTTCAAGCGAGCAAAGGCTTGAGACCAGCAGGACAGCCTTCTTGAGGATGTGAATAATAATACAGTCCAGGGAGTGCATCTCTATGATGAAAAACACCAAAAGCTATCCTCAGGTGTTGCAGAAGCTCACTGAGCTGGGAATCAAATTCATTGCAAAGCAGATAAAAAGTGGTGCTTGAGGCAGGATGAAACAAGATCTAAGAAAATAATCAGACCCCTAGAGCAAACAGACTTAGATGACATTTTCTGAACTGAACAAGGATCTCCATTAAGTGATCATTCACAGTCATATTTATTGACAGGATCAAAGTAGGAGGAAGCAGTTTGAGGACACAGATTGTTCTGGACCATGGAGTCCTGCTAACAAGGACTCATAACAAATGGGGAAAGAACTGAGATGATAAAGAGAGCAGTTCACAGAATTGTATTCCTTTGTGTTGTGATTGTGCCTTATCCCTCCACATGTGACTAAAAGATACGGTTGATTACACTGGATCCCTGCTTCTGGCATTAAAAGTCATTGCTATGTTCATTTCTTTAAGACAAAGCTGCCACAGGGGACACTCTGCTAATCTACCTCTCCCAGTATATATGCTGAGCAAGACATGGTGTGAAATATCTCTTTGGTCTGTTGGGACCACTGTTCCACCTGTGACTCCTCACAACTCCTTCTGCCCTCCCAGCTTCTTCACTGGTGGCGTGGGCTGAGAGGCAGAAAAGTCTTCAGAGCTGCATAAAACCTGCTCAGAGGTAATGAAAACATCCCTTTGTTTTCAGCACTGTTTTCAGCACAAATTCAAAATTTAGCTGTTATGATGAAAATTCATTCTATCCCAGCCAAAACTAATGCAAAGCTGATGCAATTGGACCACATTAATGTGTTATCAAGCATGCAATTACCTTCCGGTTGCATACATCAGGACATACCACTATTCTTTTTGGACCCATGCAGTTCCAGAGCCCCCTAGTTTTTGTTGAGCCCCCTAGAAAAATCTGCACCAAGATATGGCATTTTTCTATTTCCCTCTTCAGCAAAATTCCTACACTGTGAAAAAAAAAATCAGTCCAAAGAATTGCTGTGCTGTTCGAGACCCAGGGAAGAATGAGAATAATATGCCTTTCTGCCTCATCATGTTAAATACTGATTACTTACTATGAGCATTTCCTTAGTATTAGAGTCTTAGTTTATTCAAGAAAACTGTCCATAAATAGGCTAATACTTTTTCCAGTTTCTTTTTCCTTTGATGAATAATACTATTAAAAAAAAAGCCAGTATCTATGTTATAGTCACAGGCAAGCAGCAAAATAATCCAGTCTTTTGATACCATGATATTATGCATATCTGTCTCTAATGAACTTCAGTTATGCATTGCCAAACCTGAGCAATACAATTGTAAAACAAGTGCAATGTGTCTACATGACACATATTGAAAAGGCAAGCTCATCCTAGGCATTTTCGACCACAAGAAACAGGCTCTGTGGTTAGGGCGGCCAAAAGCATGACTACAGTTAGTCTTTTATCTTTCATTACTCTCCTTTTTGAAGGGACTTAGTTCTTAATATTAGAAGAAGCTTCCTAAATAAAATTGCAAAAAATATCTTGTCTTAAAAACCCAAGGTCCCCTGGCACTTCCAACACAGTCTCTGTTTATCTTCAATGAACTGAGTGAAAAAGAAAAAAGTCAAGAATAAACACATTGTCTTGGTCAACTAATATCAGGCATTGGAACAGGGCTAGTGCCTTACCCTTGGAGAGCCTTAGGGGAGAGCATTACAAAATTATAAAGTATTAAAACAGTCAGCAAACTGACTAGCAGAGATGTGGTGTCCCCCTGCTACTGTGGAAAATACTACTTAAAACTGCAGAGATGAAAGACCTTTTAATCTATTGAGGGAAGAATAAGATTCAACTGAAATGTTATAGAGGAACTTGCTATAATTCTGCAGATATTTAGTTCTGCTTATGGCTTTAATACCATCAAAAGAACCCTTGGAAACTAAAGTGGTAAGAAACCGACTTTTCCAAAATAAATATTTAACTTGTAGGGTGGCCAAATTATTACTTGTAGGTAGAATGTGACCCACATTCAGCAGCTCTGCAATGCAGCCCGAAGCAGTTTTATTACTTATTGGAAACACAGAGCTTATAGACAACCATAAATCCCAGGACATGCCACTCCTGAGAAAACAGAAACTTTTCTTATCCCTCCTCTGGCTCAAAACCAGATTGAACAAGCTTCAGGCACTGTATGCTGAGAGCCACTGGCCCTCCAGATTACCACGGCTCCCCTCTTTATAACATAGCTATTAGCTACTCTTAATAAATTGTAGATTTGCAGTGCAAGCAAGGCCTTGCTGGGATGATGTTTCTTCACTAACAACAGAGCAAGTTGTTTTCTTGAAGTGAACAGAAACTTCAGGGAACTTCTGGTTACATTTTAACAGGGAAAAAGATACTCAGCCTCCCACCTGATTTCCACTTGCATAGCACTGTTACCCTCCAAGACCAGTACAACACGCAGGTTAGCAGCTGTTAGTGATAGGAATCATCCTTATGGTAACATTTAGCCATGACTAATATACAAGTGGTAGTATGAGGGTAGAATTTTGACCAATGACAGTAGGCATTATATTAGTTTTGACCAATTCCTTTCTCTTAGGAAAATCACAAAGAAAACAAAAGAAACTCCCTTATTAGCCCTAGCCTTGGTTAACTGAGGTTTCATTTCACCTGAACAAGTGGATCTTTAGATCTAGACACATAAGCAGCAAGATAATACCTAATTCAGCCTCCTAACTTTTTTTAATTCCTAGTTTATAATTCTGGGATTTTCTAAACTGAAGATGACTTGCCGCAACATAAATAATCCTTTGGCATAAAAAAAAGCCATCGGGTCACATTTTAAGATACAAGACAGCCATTCATTGTTGAGGGATGGTATACAGTTTTACTCAGAGAAAAGCTGCCTCAGGAGGTTCTGGTGCACCTGTCACCAAGCTCTGTCAAAGAGGGACCCTAGGAATAGTTATCCAAGAAGGACTGGGACACTGTGATGGCTAAGAGAGTAAAGGTAGCTGTAAAGCTTCTAGGTATTTCCATTCAATTATTTGAACCTCCAAAGATATATACTTTGCTAAATCTCTTTTTAAGGAAATCTTATGTACTGAAGTAGGCTGGGGTAGAAAAAGGTCAGCAGAGGAATTTATAGTTGTGGCCTGCTGAGATATTTTAATATCATATAGTCTCTTATATAGTTTCTTATATAATCTCTCTCTGGTTAAAAAAAATGCATGCTACTAAAATCAACCAAAATAATGAAAGAACGTGCAAAGAAGACATAAAGAGACCCACAAAATCTTCTGTTATTTTATCAGTTTTATCTCCTCCTGTCTTGTTCTCTTCTGTTTTCTGGTGCTTACTTCTATATGCTACATTTTGTTTATCCTTATAGTCCTTCTCTACTGTTTCTCAGTGTGTGAATATTTGAAATGCCCTCAAGGTACATATCCAGCTTCATATATTCAATTCAATTTCCTTATGTTTGTAGATTTCACTCCTGAAATAATAAACTCTGCAACATGTGGTGAAACTATAAACTTTGCAGGCTTGTGGTGCATTCTGAAAACTCTAATGACATTGTTACTGATGTACCTGTCTCAAACTGTTCAGGATTTTAAAACTACTCCAGTTTTGTTCCATCCACCTTTTTTCCCCTTGTTTTTATGTACGATATACCTTTACATGCTGTATAACAAAAGCCCTTGGTTCTGCATTTATACACTAAAGCAATGTTTAGCATTTGTTTAATATAGTAATACCACTAAATTGTGATAATATTAGCGATCCCATATTTATACTACAAAAATTACTTTTAAGAAAGGACTAGGATAGTTATTGTTATTGTTATTTTAGTTTTCAGAAAGTGTGATGTAGTTTTCAAGCATAAAATAAAAAGTCTTTTTACCTATGTGGTCCCTATTGTCATGGAGATTGATCTCCTCACAAACAATGTACTTATCTTCTCAACAGAGATCCCCTTGTGGGGAGCAAGTGCCACTATTTCCATTCTGCATTTCAGAAAGACGGGAATGTAAAGGTCATGACAAGACAAATCAATAAGGTATCTAACAATTCAGACAACAGTTTTTAGGCAAACTAATTGCCTAAATCTCAAATAAAACTAGAAATCTCATATTTAACTACCCAAACATCTTTCTAGGTAGGTGAGATTTATCTCACAAATGACCTCCCTATGTAGATTAAGTTATTTGTGTAGATGCCTTTTATTATCAGTTGAGAGTTCTTCCATAAATTTTTGGGGTTAGATATATCTCTTGACATGATCATCAGTTTTACAAGAAGATGAATCCCTTTCTCAAGGTGCCTGGTTCTCTCTCTTGCATCAGGAGACAGGCTGATCATCTTGCCATTATGTGATGGAAGTCAGATGAGATGAATTCAAATGCATCTGACTCAGATGCAATTGCATGATAGGAGTGCAGCAGAAGAGGAGGGCTCAAAAGGATCTTTTCTGTAACCTCAAAGCTTTAATTTGTGGGCTTGTGTGATGGTCCACTACTTTCAAAACAGTACTTTGCAGATATACAGTCTCTTTAAATAGAGGATTCAAAAATGGAAATAAAACATAAACAAAAAAAAAAAAAAAGAATAATGGCTTTAGAGAGATTTGCCCAGTGATTACTTTATATAGCAGGTACAAGTTCTGTAGCTGACATGGTGCATTCAATTTAAGTATAACTTCTCTCTCTCCAGTATCATTTTATGCCCCTAGACTTTTTCTTTTATGAAATCAGTTTATTTTAATCTTTAAAAATCTGCACAGCACATTGCAGGACAGCATGGATAAAAGAATGATGTCCATATTACTAACATTGAAACACCTAATTATGAATAAAAGAAGTTTATGACAAATTCTTGCCATAAAAAAAACCAGCAAAATAAAACAAACCTGCCAAACCAAAGAAGCTAGGAAAAATTTTGTTCATTTCCCCCTCCTTTTTAATCTTTGAAATTCATAATCATTTTTTATTGCTATTGATTTTACATGGTCAGAAATCAGACACTATGGTGATAGTCAGCATAAAATCCCAACAAACAGAAGTTAATTCCACATAGGACTTCTAAGATGTAGTTCTCAAAAACTCAGTGAATTTATTTTTGATTTCTCTTCTGTTTTTTCTATAAGCTTATATTTTAGTAATTAATGGTCTAATGCAGGATCTTCAAAAGAAAGGAAAATATTTTTCAGCAATTTTAATATTTTCATTAGTCCAAAGCACGTGATGATTGCAATTTTTTTTTCCTTTTTTAAAATATTTTATTTCTAAAATTTCCCATAGTTTCAAACTAATGCTCTGCACTGCAGTATTATATATAGTCTAGCTGGTTTTTATCAACACCTACTGATCTTAAATTCACGATAATTTGTAAGCTTTCCTTACTCTTACTACTCTCCATAGTCAGTCTGTAATACAGGTTGGTATTATATAAAGCTATTGGTGTCTAGGTTTCAGTCCAAGATCATTAATCCCATAATACTTAAAACCTTTACTATGTATCTCTGCTTAGCTGGCTGAGAGTGTTGGCCAGATTAGTATTTATTCACTGTTAATAGTGCACTGAAGCAGGCATGGTTTCTGTTATATAAATATTGCTTAAGCATAAACCCTATAAACGTGCAGAGCTGGGCATACTGTAATGTCTGTGTCTGCAGGGGACTAAATGAGTGAACATATGATCAGAACTTCAGTTTTCTTTAGGTAAGGAAATAATAAAAATGTAAACATTAGGAAAATGTTTAAGGAAGAAACTGGGAGAAAGAAACTTCAGGAACTTAGGCCTGAATACATTCAACCTAGTTTAAAGATCTTACATAAGACATCCAAATAGGATTGCAGCTGATTCAAATTCTACATAGGAGATGGGGAGGCCCTTACAAGTGTTGATGTAGATTGAAAATCTCCTTGGAGACATTTGTCTCTCCTCATTTGATCGTAAAGAAAGTTTAGACTGTCACTTTCATAAACAGCATGTCTGCAAAGCCCTCAGATTTAGGTAGGAGGAACTGAGGCCCCTAGGGAATGTTTCATCAACATTTATGATGAAAAACTGAATGAGAGAAACTATTCATTGAAATGGGGAGGGGGAAGCTCAACCTTCAGGCAATACATGTTCATTAAGTCCATAGGCACAATAAAAAAGAGTTAATTTCATTCTGTCTAGATATTTCCTGATGGAAGTTTATCATCAAAAGCATTTATCCTGTGCTGAATAATTTGTTTTAGATTTGTGCTCTGGAATTTGAAAAGGGGCTGTATCAAACAAATCTAAAGGTTCTTAGGGAATACTTAGTCCTTCTGAGCTGATCTTGGTTAAGTTCCTCTGAATCAGGGATATTAAAAAGAAAAAGAGTGAAAGAAAGTTAAACCTGTAAAGAGGTTGTAGCTCATGTTTAGTAATTGTAGTTTTGAGATATGTTTTTCTATTGTCTTACTGACAGAATTATTTTTACACATGATTTTATTTCTAGAAGCAGCATTTTAGGACAAAAAGGAAAAAAGAACAAACTTCTCATTAAATAAAGCCCTTGTTCTTGGATTGAAATGTATTATAGTCACACCACAGATTACTTTGTTAAGTTTAATGGCTGTTTTCATTTTATATCTCTCTGTCTGTAAAACAGAAGACTGACTCTAAACTGCTACTGTTGGGCTTTGCAGTAGTTACTATGGTGTAGCTGAGGCCTCACTGTAATGGTGAGTCTCCCATTCACTCCCATTGAGTTTCCAACATGTACATTCATATTTTTTTAAATGACAAGCCAGTCTGCCCTTGCTCAAAGCATAACTTGTCACCATTTTACTTCTTTACTGTTGTTATTAAAGCTCTATATCAAGACTATAATTTCATTGTGGTAAGCATGTTAAGGGTTTGTACATATATATATATATATATATATATATATATATATATATATATACACACACCTACATACATACGCAAAAGGTAAGTCCTTTCACAGTTTAAATTCAATCACAGTTTAAATGCAATATAAAATCACTTTCATCTATAATCATTGCTTGTCTTAAAAAAAAAGAAACAAACCTAAAATGTATTTTCTCCTATCTTGTCATCAGAATATTAAAAAACCCAGCTCAGTAATTATTTCATCAGATGTTACTGTTTCCTACCATTCATATTTGTCTCTCTTAGGTGCTGTCAGCTACTTCCTCTGTGTTAGTTTATCTGAAATGACAAATATTTTGATGAGTATTTTTAAATTAAGGCCACTGACGTATACTCACATTTCTCTGGTTAAATAATGATTGTTCTGTTTTGAACTGTAAGTGTATTTTGATTTTTGCTTGTCAGCCACTGAATGTATGGAGATTTTGGTGTTTTGTAGAATATTTGTCACATATAATACACTTGAACATATCTTTTAAGTAATTGCTGCTTTTTGTTATTTCTCATATACAGAGTTATGGATATTAATGAGGATACAAAGAAATATAGAGGAATACAATGCACATAGATCATATTTTTATTATTGAAATAAAATTATTTTGAAAGCCAAATAGTCAAATTTACAAAGGACTTATTATTTTCAGATTGGTGCATCATTGTGTGCCACTTTTAGGAACAGAATCACAGTGAGAGAATGGTTGGAGTCAAAAGGGATCTCTGGTGGTCACTTGGTGGTCACAACATTTTTGCTCAAGCTCTGCTAGAGCAGGTTGCCTGGGACTCTGTTGAGACAATTTTGAAAATCTCCAAGGAAGGAAAAAGAAGAATGATATTCATATGATGGTCATATGGCTCCTCCCATATTTCAATCTGTACCCATTGCCCCTGCTCCTGTTACTGAGCACCACTGAAAAGAGCCTGTCTCTGTCTTTGTACCCTTTCCTCATGGATTTACAGACATTAGAAAGGTCACCCCAAGCCTTCTCTTCACCAGGCTAAACAATCCCAGCTTTCTCGGCCTTTTCTCACAGGGCAGTGGCTCCAGTCCTTTAATGATATTTGTGGCCATTTACTGGACTCTTTCCAGTATGTCTGTGTCTCTCTTTTACCAAGGAGTGCAGAACTGGACACAGAGCCCCGTGTGTGACCCCACCAGTGCTGAGGAGAGAGCAAAGATCACCTACTTCAACCTGCTGGCAATGCTCCTCCAAATGCAGCCCTGAATGTCTCTGCTTCATGGGCACAGTTTTTGGCTCTTGTTCAAGTAGGTGTCTGAAATAGCCCCAGGTCTTTTTGTGCAAATCTGAAAAGAATATTGTCTTCTAAAATGTGAATCACTTATTAAAGGTATTTTTCCTTCTTTCAATAGTTTTAACCAAAAATAAGACAACTATTGTGTGAAGTAATGTGGGAGGTGTCCACCTCTATGTGCATAATCCATAACCCACTAGAAAATATTAATATATACTAGAATAGGCATTCTACAACAGCTTACTGGGAACACACTTTAAAGAGTATCTTTTTTTCTTTTATTTATTGCAGAAGACTTCCTTAGGTCTGAACTAAGAAAGTATTTATATGCTCATCATGCATTTCTGGATTATTACTGAGTAATTATTTCTCTGTATTTCTACATAAAGACATGCTCTAAATTCAAGCAGTGCTTACATTTCTTTTTGGAACAGTATAGTTGGAACAATGTAAACATGACCCAATGCAAAGAAGGGCCTGACAAACCAAAAGCTTTCCCTGTAGATTCATAGATACACTGATTGGATCAGTCTGTGGCTGAGTCAGAAATACATATGGAAAGCAGCATGCAGTGTGTTCCTCAGAGAGGAATCTTGGCCATGTCAGAAAGTTCAGCACAGAAATTGTGAGCAAGGAAGCTGTCAGTTCCTGTTTGTCTTGACTTCATTTAGGAAAGAGAGACTTTGTGCCCACTGCATGGAGGTAAATCAGACAGCAAGTAAAAGGCATCTGAAAGGGTATCAGTTTCACTTCATGGTGGAAACTTAAAAGTAAAGCTTGAATCCTACCTGCCCAGGCTCAAAAATATGTAAATGGATAATATAACCCATTATATTGGTTTAGATCAACATTGCAAGAGCTGAAAAGGCTCTTGAGTGGGAGAGTGCAGGGTATATTGTTTCTGAGCATTTCACTGAAAGAAAACAGTCAGAGGGAAGGACACAAGTCTCAGAGGGTAATAAGGGTCTTCTCCAGATGGGAAAAAACAAGCTGTAAGAAAAAATAGGCAGATTATAACCTTTAATCAAGAGAGGTTTCTGTTATTTGTTTTCTGGATTCTTGAATTCATTCTGAGACCATAGGACATCCATAACAGTCAGATGTCAGTCTGTTATGGATATATAAAAATTCCACCCTGAGAAAAGAGGCAGCTTGTCACTTCTGCTAGGGTGATTCAAAGGCACAGATCTTGGCAAGTTTCCACTGCTGTATGTCTGATTTTTCTTGCCCTCTAAATGCCAAAGTCAGGGAATTAGTGGCAATGCAGCCATTTGCCTACATTTCTCATGTGTGAAACTCTCAGTGAAGTGCTGGAATGAAGAAAGGAAGGGGAAAGTAAAGAAAATATGAGTAAATATCTGTGATGAGGCTGAAAACCAGCCAGGTTACACACTCATTGTGTCATACTCCTTCATGCATGAACACAAGTGTGACAAAAAGATCAGGAGGTTTCCAAGTGTAACCTTCATCAGTTGCAAAGGCCACCTCTGTCTATGGTAGTCTAACTGAAGACTTCTGTGAAGCATTTATTTGAGAACATGCAAACTCACTAATTCCTGGCACACAGGTTTTTTATTGGATCTATTGTCAGGACTGGGCATTGCCCCTACATCTGAGTTAGTGGATCTGATATGAAAATCTGATCTAGCAGACTTCTCAGGAGATATCTGTGCACTTATTTCATTTCTGGACAGTGTGCATTTCTGGACAGTACCTTGCAGAGATAAAAATATTTAACAAAAGAGACAGCAATATAATACAATATCTGTCATTTTTACCTCCAAAAGGTTTATTTGTATAACTTAACAGGGCTATGATTCTGATTTAGGTATTACAATTAGTACTTAATGTTTTCAAGATGCAGTGATGATAACTGCATGGACTGTTATGTCATCAGTTTAACAACACACTGAACATCATTAATAAAAGACACACTAGAATTCACTACAATATAAAGACAAACACATTTCAGAGCAACTTGTGACTACTGACACTTGCTTCCATTTAATTTTTATTAACTATTGTTTATTACCTGAGTCAAGGAAAATCTGTCCAGTATTTTATCAAAATGCAGACAGGTGTTTTTCTAAACTGCTCCTCAAAGACTCTTTAACCGTCTTCTTCTATTGTAAAAATAGTCAGGGAAGTTATTAATGAATACTGCAATATTGCACAGATGCCATGGTGCAGTGACCAAAGGTATAGAGCAGTGGTAAATGGAATTCATTGGAGTAGGTGGGGGGTGAGGAAAGAGAAACAGACAAGGACAATTTTGCTTAGACAAATGAGAAGGATAAGATCTACAGTGGAGAAAACAAATGAGGAGACTGAGATGGAAACAAATGAGCAATAAAACAAAAGCCCACAGGGCAAAGCCATGCTTGGGATGAAAGGAGCCAGCAGTATATTTTAAAGGCACAACAGAAGAAGAATTTTGTGTACAATCTTGCCTATAAGATGTCCTGAGGAAGTCTAGGAGTTTGTCTGCTCTTATGCAGTCATGGTACCTAACCAGATTAGGTCACAAAATCAGTTTCTCTTGAGTTAACTGCTGTGAACTGTGAAAATTATTTTTCTGTTGTTGTATCTTCTAAATAATTCAGGAGTAGTCTGATGTCTCCATTTAAGCCAACAGCAGCTGCACAGGTGACAGGATTATTGAGTCTTAGTGCAGATGGAACACTAGGGGATTACATGGAGCCCTCGTAAAAGATAGCTCATGCTGGAGTGGCAGAAAGAGGTACAAGATTTTGATGATGGAAAGACAAGAGTCATGAGTCCTGGCTTGGGAGGGTCAGATAGAAAGTTTGGAAGAGTGTCATTCTAGGAGGAGTTGGGGAGCACAAGGAAAGATTGCTCAGTAAAACTGCACTATCACCATCCTTGTGGCTATGCCAAACTTGGCCAGTCTAGTCAAACAATGACCTACTTGGCTATTACAGCAACAGCCCTGCTATGAAAGGGGTGTTGGACTAGATGACCTCCAGAGGTCTGTGCCAACCCTTATTTCTCTAATCTGTGATTCTCTACTTCTGTGAAAACTTTTCCTTTGAGTTAACTGCTGCCACTGCTGTGTTGCAATTCCTAGTAAAATACGGCAAGTCAAAGAGACAGTGGAACACAAAAAATGAACTTCAGAACTTAGAAATATTTACCTTAATTCCTGGGGTTTTCATGCCATGTTTTTTGCCATCAGAAGAGAAGGTAGTTCATCACCACCATTCCCATTTTGGTCTTTTTATGAACAGAGTAAACCCCTGGCAGACTGCATACCTGTTATGTGCCTATCTCTTTTCCTGAGACATAAGTGAAGAATTCACTTCTTTTATCCTATTAATCTTCCCTGTCTCTTCTCTCTGGTTAGAATATACTTCTCTGATTTCTGCTGTGCTTCTTGCTGAGGATCCTGATTCTTTATGCCTAACATGCTCTCCTCCAAGTACACTGCAGCAGCAGCATTAGTCACTTTGGGACAAAGTGCTCTTGGATACAGCACATTGTTTTCTTCAACAGACACACAGAATGGATGGCATATCTGAAGCTGCTTCTACAATGCCTTTTAATGTTTCTTACCTCCTCCAGTCTAATTGGAAAACAGCACATAAGTAGTGCCTGATTTACCCTTTTTATAGATATTTAAAATCATGCACTGCATGTGATTTTAGGACAAGAGGGAGGGTGGGCTGTAATTTTTACGTACACTTTTTAAATATAAATGTAGTGCTTCAGATATACTCTGAGCTGGTGCTAATGAAAATCTGTGGCAGATTTTGCCAAGTATTATTCATACTGTATTCTGTGGTAGATTATACAACACATGAGAAATTTCTTCAGGCACTTCCACTAACACTTATAAAACCTAGCAAATGCCACAAATCCTTCCTGTTTTAGTTATATGCTCCAGATAATGCTGGCTTTCTACTAGTCTTGGTGTGTAAAAACACTATATTTCTAAAATATTTTCATTTACAGACTGCTCTCTCTCTCTTTTTGACTCTCAATTTCTCCATGAAACCCATAGAAAAAATATTCTTCTGCTTCATGGTGAAAGCAGTGTCTCATCTAATTTTCCTTGTCCAAAAGTTAGGCATCATGACTAAGGTAGTCATTAAGACTGTAGTCTTCAGCTGAGAAATAGTGAGTGAGAGAGAGTGATTCATCCTACAAGTTTTGGACAGCTATTTCAGGATAGCATGAAATTTCCTCTGGGAGTGACTACTTATTTCCTTCACTGACTACATATGGTGCTGCTCACTCAGCTTCAGAAAAGGTAACGTTAGGTGCAGTGGGTCCTTTCTGTGGATGCATTTCCTAGGCTGCTATATGAAGACTTTGGAACATGTGTTTCTGTGGAATAAATCTTGATTCATGTGTAACTGACAATATTTAAATGAAGGGGGTTAAGCCTCTGGTGATGTAAAGATATATAATTTTAGGTATTCATATTATAGCAGTATTTGGAGAATGTCTTGTGTTTGCTGTGAAAAATCAAATTTCTCTCATATAAGGATATCTAGAAAATTGTGTAAATAGGACAGGGTCCACCTTCAGAGTGAATCTCCTTAAGACTAACTGCTGTCAGCTATTTTAAGCTATATCAATATTACATTAAGAAATACTTGGAAGTATAGCCCCTTAACAAAACAGCCTCAGCCTCTTGTATGATATTTTTAAACAAATGTTTCAACTCTGAAGAAACTCTGTATCCTAACAGAACTCTAAATCGTGGTAACTATGTGGAATTTATGGGTAATGTAAAATTATTTTTCAATTTTTTTATAGTTTTTGCTCAGGTTAATTTTTAAGACTGAGTAAAAGGTTAGTAAGCATTAAAGAACTAAACTCATGCAAAGATTTAATAGCAGTAAAATTAGTTTAAAAACATGGCTGTTTAGATACAAATATAAATATATATATATAACAGTGTCTGAGTTAGCATAGCCAGTGATAGCAACTTAGAGTCATAGAATCAAAGAATCAGAGAATATACTGGATTGGAAGGAACCATCATGTTCATCAAGTCTGGCCCAGTGCAGGACTCCTAAAAGTTACATCCTGTGGAAAGAAAAACAAAAAACAACAAAAGCAATGATTTCCAAAATAATATTTATTTTCATTTGGCCGGTATGTATTTTTAGGTATATGAAAATGCAAAATAGTTGTTGATTATTTCTAAATATTGTTCTCTGTTAATTTTTATATAGTTGATAAAATAAGTGTATAGAAGATTATGAATGGGATTAAAAAGTGGATTTTATGGGAATAAAATGCTTATTCCAGCTTGAAAGCCTTGTTTTGTTTGCAATCTGCTTTTACATTTCTTGTGTTTGGCCTAATTATATGACACTGAATATTTGGTATTTCCTAACTTTGTAACATTTAAAGTCAAAATATTCTTGTTATTCACGTAGCATATTTATTATGATAACCAAAAGAGAGGGAAATCAGGCAGTATAGAGTTACTGTCCCTGGTTGAGATGTAACCCAGAGAGAATTTGAAAAAATTGTTCTCATGCCCTTTCCAGTTCCTGGAATTAACTCACTTTACCCAAGAAATCCTTGTGCAAGTTCTATTAGTATGGTTTGAATGCATGGTTCTGCAGTGAGCTACACCAAGTGATACACTGGGCACTGTCTCACATGAATAAGTTAATTTCTTTACTTCTTAAGTCTGTCTTTCTTCCTAGACACATCATAAATCCTTTCACAGACTCGTCAGCCTTCCATCTGAATTCTGGGTATGGATTCATGCATTCAGTTCTGTCATACAAGGTGCAGCATGTACTGGACTACTAAATATTGAGTAATCTCTTCCAGTTAAATTTGTAAAAACAACATATCTACTCTTTTCGTCATGGTAACAGGGAAATAATTTAAATAACTGTAAAAGATAAATCAAAAGATGATGATTCTGATAACTGTTGTTTTTTTCAATAAAATATTATTTGTGTTATAGAAATATATAAGATAAATGTACATAAAACAGAAAATCACTAACTGGGAGTCCATGAAAATGTAGTTGGGTACTAGACAGATTGTTGTTCTGTGCTTGATATTATTGTTCTGTGCACCTAAATAATGCAGGGAGGTAGTTGAGTCAGCCCCAAAAGGGAAGACAAATAAATATATTTTTCTCTGTACTTATTACTGTTGTAATATATTATGTACATATTCCCATAGGTTGTGTAGCAATGAAACTAGAAACTAGAGAGGAAGAAGACTTAGTCCCATCTGAGCAATGATCTCTCTGACAGGCAAAAAAGAAATACAGGTGAAAAATTTGGAAGTTGTTTCTAATTTTTTTGGTAGAGGAAGAAGCAAACTATATATTTACTGAGCTGGAGTAGAAGCCAAGCCAGAGATGACAAAGAACTGTTTCTCCTAATAGTTTCTCTATAGCTCTAAGAAACTATTTTCTTGTGTGCTGTAGCAAAAAGCAAAAAACAAGGACTTCAGATACTTTATATTTATCCTAGAATGTCTGTTCAAGGCAAAATATCTTGTTTAATTTACTTTTTGGCTGGAAAAAAGAAGGAAAATGTGTTCTGCTAGTAGTGTTAGAAAATACAATGAAATTTATCAGCTGAACTACCTAGGAAAGATGCAATTTGAGATCCCTTTGAACAAAAAGACTACAGAAACACTGGTGTCTTGGTAACATTGTATTCTATGACTAGTTAGAATTAGGTTTATACCCTAACTGTTCTCCTGACAAATCCTTGGACATTGCCCTCAGGCAAGTTACTCTACTGCTGGGATATTTTCTCAAGAAGTATTTTCTATTTGAGAAAATCAGGTGGCATTCTGTGAGTTCTCATGATTTCTTGAAATTTGCAGATAAAAAGGTCTCTAAAGTTCAGAGCATGCATTTTGGACAATTATGTGCTTCACATGAAGGGGATATTATATTCTCTATCATATTTTGGGCCTTTGAAAATGTTCCTTCAGCAGTAGATAATATCATCTGATGGGCAATTTGTGTACATGTCTTGCCTGTCAAATCTCTTTCCTTAACTATATACTTGAATGTGAGTAAGTAATGAATAATAGATGTAATGCCATTCAAAATCTGTCATGATGTCCTGGTGCTCTCATTTATATCCTACTGATCCCGATGCCTCTCCCTGTCTCACAGCTTCTATTTTGCTGAAAAAAATACATCATTTTAATAAAGGGAAGAAGGGAAGAGGAAGTGTCTTGCATAAGTTCTTGCTTCATTCCTTCTGTTTTATTGATAGGGCTAAGTTCTACTGTAAAAGTTACCATTTTGTTGCTTACTAAAAAATTGCATTACCTTTCCAGAGGCAAAGTACTCCCTATCATGTTTCTGCAGAACAGTTCTGTACTATTCTAACACTTGTCCACATTATGGAAGCACTTACAGCTTCTGTTAAGGGCTTCAAGGCATAAAAGATGTATTCTGTGACCTCTGGTATGCATATGTAAAGATGCATGAGCTATAGCATGAGTGGGTTCTGCATGTGGAGATAAGCAAGCCACTGTTACAAGGGATATAGATGCTCACAGTAGAGCCTACTGAAGTGGCTGGTGCAATGCAAGGGGACAGGGACATGGCCTTCTCAATATCCTTTTCCCAACCTGTAGGATTGAAATAGGACAAAAATGGAAATTGGAAAAAAAAATTGAAAAATGAAAACCACCAGCTATGCCTAAGGACCAAGAATTGCTTGCAGTTATGTAACAGAAAAATCAGATAAAGAAACAGAAAGAGAAAAATCAAACAAGACCACTTATTTCTATTTCTTCCCCTTGTTTCTGCCTACACCAAACTAATAATCAAGGTTGTCTTTTTTAGCTCCTTTTTGGTCTCTCTCTTTCCTTTTTTTTTTTTTTTTTTCCTTCACTAAAACTGTCAGTAAGAAGCTTACTATTCTGGTCCTACAACATTAACATTTCACTAGTAACATTAAGTGTCAAAAAATTATTTTGTATATCTCAGCAAAATATGTCTTCTGTTTGAGACATGGGAAAGTTAATAGGGTCAGGCTGAACACTTTCTCTGTATTTTCTGTAGAGGCTGAAAAAGATTCTCTTCCCTTATTTAACATTATAGACATATTTCTGCTGCATCACAAATTTTTTACTGAATCTGAGTTTTCTAGGCATAAATTGCAGTAATTAATGAAATCATGGGCTTTTACCCCCTTTCTTTTCCTTGTGGCAACTCCTTTGGTTTTTAATGTGCATGTGATCTTCCTCTCCTTATGCTCTTTTCCTTTTTTTCTTTCTTCTTGCTGTCCCACTCACTACCTGCTACCCTGACACATCCCTTTACCACCTACAATCTCTCACCTACAGAATAACAGCTGCTTGCCAGTCTTCTCAAAGATAGAAAAATTATCCAGAAAGTAACATCTCTTAGTTCTTATATTAGACATCCAGCATCACTTTAAATAATATTCATAATTATTTATCCCCTGGTATCCCCCAGTCTGTCCCTGTTACAGCATATCCTTTGATCACAGGGGAAATTTTGATTGAAAGCATGTGCTTCAGCAAGCTTAGTTTAAGTTCATTTAAAACTAAATGTGTTTAGGATCCCCTCTGGGAAGCCTGTGACCTCACTGTATTCTAGCAAACTTGATTCCTGGTCTCACCCTCTGTACTGTGCCACACAGATTTGCACACAAAAGCTAACTGCAGAAGTCATGCTGGCAGAGAAATAAACTTCTCAGTTTCCTCTTCACCGTTCTAAATGAAAGCTCTGTTTTCTTTAGCCTGAAGTGTCTTTGGCTCCTCATTCAAGCTAGGAGACTCAAAACTATGCTTGAATAGCAGCACCTTTAGTGCAGGCTGCTTTGGGAACCAATAAACCAATTTCCCCTGCCCTTGATTGGTCTCTTGAGGAGCTCAGCATGTTCCCAGCCATTTTCAGATGCCAAAACTGTCATGACAAAGGCAATTAATATGGTAACAAGAGAGTTAGCATCCAAAACACTGTTTCCTGAGGGGCTTGTCACATAAGCTGCTGAAAACGTTAGAAACAGCTACAATCTGCATTTCTTTCCCCAAATGCAAATTTCTACGCAACCTTGTAATTGCCCACATCTTGTATACTTGCAGTCAGACAAAGATCAAAAGCCTGATTGAGTCAGATGCAGAATAAATTACTCTTCATAGCAACTCAGACCAGTAAAGTCTGCCTTGGTGAAGGAATAAAAGCAATGAGCAAAACAACCTGGCAATGGAAAAACGTGTATGTCCCAAGTGAGTATTTTTTCTGTATGTTACTGGGAGATGTGCAGCCAAACTGGATGTCTACACACAGCTCAGACATAACCAAGGAGTGCCTGATCATCATATCATGGTGACTGTTGGCTTTTCTATTATGCTGTGGTGTAAATAGTAGTTAAATACATTGGTTCAGCTTCTCAGCTGTGCCCATACATACTGGACACAGGTGGTAAAGGACCTGTTATTATATAGCAGTCCTGGGGCTGATTCCAGACCTAATTTTGTGAGTCTAATTCCAAAGGACTATTATGCTCTAAGAGCTCACTGTAACACAGCAGCATTCTGAACTATGCTGCTATAATCCAATCAGTATTGCAAAAGAAATGGCATATTTCCATTTCATATTCCCTCTCCTCAAGAGAATCTTCATCTGCTTTGTTAAATTGACTTTATAGCCCATTTATGATACTAAAGCAGCACAAAGAGTGAGATCAAGAATCTGGCTCATTTCTGTGCCTAACTTAATTGTGTGCCTTAATGAAAACATAACGATATAAGTAATATTTATTTTCATGATGCTGGATAAAATAGATTCACCTATGAATCCACTTAGGTCTCTGAGACTTCAACAATTAGATATTTTTGAGGTTTTTTTGAAAAAGTATTTTTATGACTTTCTTGGGGTAATGTGGAGCTATTCTGGCCCCTTGGGTAACTCTGTAATTACACAGCCTTAGAACACCATTGTGTGAAGATTTTCCAGCCTACCATTAAATCCTTCTATGAAAAGAATGGATTATGTATGTAATAGACTATGTAACGACTCTAACCCTTCCTGACTATCTGCTCAAAAAAAAAAAAAAAAAAAAAAAAAAAAAAAAAAAAAAAAAAAAAAAAGAAAGCATGCTCCTAAGCATACTACTGCCCAGGTGTCACATTTTAAAAGAAGGACATTTTCATGGCCAGTAAGAGGAAGGAGAAATTTTACAAAATTCTATGCAGTCAAAGCATTGGTAACAGAAAAATGGACTCGTACCAAATTCTTCCTGAACAAAATATGTCATGGTCTAAGAGGCTATGGGATAGCAACTCTTCCTGTGATCTGACCGCTGCTGACACAGCTTCACTCTGAATGACACTGTGAACCTGTGGAACTTTTCTGATGCATGCTGCTGGGTTCAATATTTAGTGTTCCTTTCTTACAAAGAGAAAAGATGGGTCTTTAGCCCCCATCAGAAGTATTTGGAAACAGAGCCACCTCCTCTAACTACAATTCTAACCTACAAAATTTTAATTCATCTCACTTAATTAGGACATTCATTTCATGTAACTGGAATCTGTAGACTCTGTAATGGATCAGTAGGAAAAGAATAAGCCCTATCTCTGAGTGCTTTTGGCATATGTTTCTTTTCCTTGTAATCTGTACATTCAGTCATGTACAGGTTTCAAGGAGAGAGAAAAAATAAATTTACACCAAGAAATAGAAATTATGGTATATTCCATGACTATTTGATCTAGGCAGATAACAGGGGAGGATGACAGACAGTACCATGGTACATCTTATTCTGTATAGCAGCCCATACAGATGACTTCAGAAGGTATCCATTCGGCTCATCCAGGATTTGAGGTTTTTGCCAGTTTGTTGCTTGTGTATTATACAGGTTCAGTGGCACGTTGGGCACTTGAGCAGAACCTTTGCTAACAAAAGTACATGCACCTTGCAAATTAGAAGTCCCTTTCTCTCTCCACTTTTCTCATCTAAGGCCCAATGCTGTATGGCGCAAAACCAAGCTTTTTATTGAAAAACATTAAATTCTTTGTTTGTATGCAAAGGGTGACAGCAATCTATGACTCACTCAACCAATAATTAATGGACTTCAACTGAAATGGTTATGTAGAGAATGTTGTTCATGCAAATGATATTGGCTAATTCCTTTTTTTTTTCCTTCCACTTAATTAAGAAACACAGATCCTTCATCTTTTTATGCAAAATCAGAGTCATGAATGCATGTGATTGCATTTCAAAACAAGAGGAGCAATCTATTGGCTTTGATTTGCTTTTATAGCCTTATCAGCACACTCTTGCCTTAAAGTTCTAGCAGTTTCCCAGAGCCTGGTCAGAACAGAGCTGACAACTGGGGGAAACATAGCAATCTTCAGGTTCCCACTGAACTGAATACTCTCCCATCTCAATTTCTTTACCAGAATGGCCAGACAGATCATCCCAGCGCTTGCCAGTGTTGGCTGGGCATTCATTTTGGATTGTTACCAAAACCCTCCTTGATTTTCATCTGGGGTTTCCACCTGAGAAATTGCACTTATAAACCCATGTGCAGCAGAACTAAAATGCATATATGACATTAGCTGGTGTGGAGCCATCACAAAAACTTACTACAGATACTCACATTGAGTCAGAACATCAATTTCCAGAAAAGCAGACTGAGAAATAAAGCCAAACTTACTATTACTGCAGATGTACAGGGATGCTTTACCTCTGTTTTCCTCAGTTTGTGTGCCACAGCTCTCCATGGTGGGAAGATTTACCTCATCAAACATAAATGACTACAAGTCAGACATTTATATGTGACCTAGTCAGTGTGGACTGCCTGTATAGTCAATGGTGAAAAGAAGATGGCCTGAAAGGGTGATTAATTCTATTCTAAAGCAGCTATTTGGAATAGGGCAGATGAATTGCATCCTAAAACTGCTTATTTCTCTCCACTGACTATAAAGGGAGTATACAGTGATTAACTTGGATGTAGATGTCTGAAGTTAAGTGAGATGAATACTACCCTAAGTGACTTGAAGAGTATTTCTCCCCTGTTGTATTTCATAAAAATGCTGCTTGAAAGTCCAGGTAAAGAAGCAGAAGAGACTTTTGCACAATGTCCATAGATGTTTAATTCAGCCGCGGCATAGGTGTTGTCCCTCTGACCCCCGTCCTCCTCCAAGGTCAGAATGCCTCCCCCCGGGGCTTCCCAGCAGTCCCCACACAGCACCCAGGTAAGGCCCAATCAGAGAAAAGGGCCTGAGGGCCCCAGGAGCCCATGCACAGGAACAGGGGAAGAAGCCCGTGGGGCACAGGGGCCCTTTAGGGCCCCCACAACTCCCCGTTTTTTACATTATTAAGAAAGCTTTTCTGAAGGATAAACACAACATGACAAAAACATAAGACAACTTTCAAAATGTAAACAATTCTGAGTGTCCAGTGTCTAAACGGATTTCTTAGAGCTGGCAGGAGGGATATGGCGTTTTAGCACGGTCTTTCAGGAAACTGAGTCCGGAGAAGGTTTCGGCTGTGATAGACTCTGCACAAGGCAGCTCAGGTGGTGGTGTGCCTGTTGGAAACTCTAAACAGAAATCATTACTTCAAAGAGAATGGGGTGGTTACTTTAGGGACATTTCTTTTCTTTCTCTCGTAATCATGCTCCCTCTGGTATTATGGAGGAACTCTGGGGAAAGGGATTAGTAGAAGCAGACAATGGGAGATGGGAAAGGGTGGTTGGAGTTGGTGGAATTATAAAAAGGGGGTAATAGGACAATGGAAAGGAAAAGGGAAGAATGGGATGGGGCCAGGAAGGCCACAGGAATTGGGGAAGGGTGTTGGAAGAAGTCGGACTTATCAGACTGGAAGGTTCTTTCATTATTGACATGGGCTTTCAAACGCAGGACAGCTCGCCCATGTTCTGTGCTCTTCTTGCTTTTAGGCTGTTGCTGGGGCTTGATGGTTGCTGGTTTCCTTGGTAGGTGTGTGGAGGACTTCTGTATTTTGTAGGTTTGTAGTCTGGTGCATGTTTGCTACCTTGAACTGCAACTCCACCAGGTCCTGTCACGTCAGCTGCTTGGGGGCCTTTCTTTCCTTGTATTATATTAAATTCTACAATTTCTCCATCTCCTAGACTGTGGAGATATTTCCTGGGGTTATTCTTTTTTATAGCAGTCTGATGAACAAACACATCTTCTTGGTTATCATTCCGGGTTATGAAACCGTATTTGTTTTTTACATTGAACCATTTTACTGTCCCCAAAACGTTCATGGCAAGGACTTTTTTACTTTTGCCAGGGGTTTTGCGTTGGTGTTGCTGGACGCGATGCTGGTGCGCTGCTGCGTGCAGTTTGTCCCGCTCCCGGCGCTGGGTAGCTCCGCTGGGCGGACCCTCCCGGGCGTCTGTCTCAGCCGGTGTTCGCGGGCGGAACCAGTGCGGGGCTCTCGGAGCAGTGGCAGAGGGCGGGTGGCTACGGCCTCTCCGCCAGGACTGCGGCTCTGAGCCATCCCGCTGCGGGGCTGTCTGCCCCCCCCCACGACAGAGGCTTCGCGGGCCCGCGTGGGGCTCCCGGAGTAGTGGCGGTGGGCGGGGCGAGGCAGCCTCTCCGCCAGCTCTGCAGCCCTGAGCCATCCCGCGGTGGGGCTGTCCCGCCCCGCGGCAACGGCGCTCCGGGTCCGTGCGGGGCCCCTGGAGCAGCAGCGGAGGGCGGGGGGCGGCGGCCTTTCCGCCAGGACTGCGGCTCTGAGCCATCTCCCGACGGGGCTGTCCTGCCCCTCCATGACCGCGGCGTCCCGGGCCCGCCGGTCCCTCCGGCCCGCCCTCGGCTCGAGGGGGCACTGGCCAGCGAGCATGGGCTGGCTTGCTCTGGCTCTGCTGGGCGGCGGCAGCGGGGTGATTGCGGGCTTTCCGGGAGGGGGAGAGCCGCAGCGCGGCTCGGAGCGGCGGCAGCCCCGTCTGAAGGGCTCCGACTCCCGCCACTCCCGCTATGTCTTGTGGAGCAACTCAGGTGACCGCGTCCGTTGGAGGGGGCGTGGGGAGCAGGGGGCGGAATGGGACACCGCACGGCTTCTGCCATGCGGTCTGCGCCATCTTGGGCAGCAGGGGTCCGGACAGGAGAACTCGGGGGAGCGGTTTTCGGCTGATGTTCGTCCCCAAGGCTCACAGCGCATTTTAACAGCATACCAAATAAAGAACACAATTCTGTGTTAGCTCTTGACTTTTCATGGAGCACTTGTAAAAATTCATTGGTTAAGACTAAGTTCTGCGAAATATGAGGAAAATGCTTAAATAATAACTGTAAAGAGTACTTCAAGTCCTCATCTGACGACCAAAAGTTTTCTTGAGGAAAAGACTCTTTAAGGTAGAGGTAAATTTCTTGTTGTGCGTGGGTGAGGGTTGTCTCCATCTAGCTCAGTCTCTTCCCAACACTGAAAAGTACAAGGAGGAAGGAACTAAAATCTCAAACTCACCACAATGGGGTAGGAAAATCGGGGTTCGTCCGGTTGGGCCGCCATCTGTTGTATTTCATAAAAATGCTGCTTGAAAGTCCAGGTAAAGAAGCAGAAGAGACTTTTGCACAATGTCCATAGATGTTTAATTCAGCCGCGGCATAGGTGTTGTCCCTCCGACCCCGTCCTCCTCCAAGGTCCCAATCACCTCCCCCCGGGGCTTCCCAGCAGCCTCCACACAGCACCCAGGTGAGGCCCAATCAGAGAAAAGGGCCTGAGGGCCCCAGGAGCTTAGGCACAGGAACTGGGGAAGAAGCGCGTGGGGCACAGGGGCCCTTTAGGGCCCCCACACTCCCCAATCCTATTGTGAAAGAATCTGTGCTTGGTTTATGTCATCAGTCCCCAGCAGAATCAAAATCAGACACATCAGAGATAAATGGATAACAGGATCCATGTCACAAGCAAGCAACAGGTACTCCTTGCTTTTATTACTAGATGGTGATATTTTGGTATGTTTTTCTAGGAGGAAATATTTTAAATTTCTGTGAATATTAATAACAAAAAACAAACAAACAAACAAAAACCCAAGCCCCAATAATATCATTTAGAATGCTTAGAATAATATCATTCCAGCGAAAACGTCTGTTGAGTAGCTGGTGCTCTAATTGTGCTAGCAAGAAAGCTTTGAATTACACAATTATATTAACTTGTTATCCATCAAAAAGATAAAAGAGCACACAGTAAAATGCATTCTTTATAAAACAGTTTTTTATTTGCATTTAATCACTTGTCAGGTATTACACTCAGGCAGAGTCAGGAGAAAACAGAGGAAGATTGATACTTCTACAATACCACTTATTCTCACCGTAATATAATTCAAATTGAAATGCAGAGGTTCAGCTATATGTGCTCAACTTCTAAAATTCAAGTATAAAAAAAATTAAGAAATAGTAACTTAGTATTATCACACATTCACTGGATATGTTCTTCTTTGCTGCTTAGGAGAAGTCAGAAAGGACTAAATACTTCCAAATTTAGCAGTGAATTGATGTTTGATAACTACAGTAAATATATTTACTTTGTGAAGGGCTGATAAGGAAAGGAATTTCCTAGGTTGACATTATATCTATATAGATCTATATAAATATATATATATATATATATATATAAAGATATAGTTTTTTTAATTGCTGTAGTCTAAAATTAAGAGATTGCAGGATTTGTGTTTTGCCTCCTTTTAGAAGCTGCTGTGACTGGTAATAGGCAGCATAGCTTAAGAATGTGATAAAATCTAGATTTACCATACAGTCCTGAATGTCATGTTTCTGCCCTAAATACAGAAATTCTCCCATCAACCTTTACAATGAAGCATGACTGTTAGAAATTTAGAATTAATCTAGGCATGCAGAGTCAGGTGCAGCGGCTCTGAAGTGAGGGAGAAAGAATTGAGAATCAGACATAATAAATCATGCACTATATTTACTTTGCAGAATGCAGGTACAGGATAGATGGTTCTCCAATGCTGTTGCAGACACTGCTGACACATTAACTGATGCTGGGACTTTGCATACTCATATTCAGAAGGAATGACTTGCTGACAGTGGCTATGGAAAAAAACTATAAAAAAAACTTGTACATATTAGATTGCTGCAACTTTTTACACAAGGTAAAAGACTCTCATCCTTGACAAATAACAAAGGCATAGGTGTTGTGCTGGTGGGATGTCAGAGACAACTTCTGTGCAAGATGCAGTATGATCTGCAGGCCGAGCATGTGCACAGCAAGGTGCTGGGATTGCTGATATTCCATCTAGTCAGTCTCACAGTGCAACTAAAGCAGGGGCACTGCAGTAGATTGAAGAAGCTGAAACTTCAGAAAGGCTCTGCAGACCTTAAACCAATGTCCAATTCATTGCTGCATCTAAGACAAATGCTCCAATGCCCCAGTTCCTTTTCCAGTGTCGTAAAATGATCAAGCTGCTCTAGAGGCATACCCAACGGTCACCAGACTTTCTTTTTCAATTGAAAAACTATTAAATTTTATGAGGAAATTTTATTTCATGGAAAATAAATATCATTTTACTGGAAAAGTGGAAGAAACTGTACTTTGGAGACTTCACTAAGGTTATTTGGAGAGTAGCCCATGTTAAATGAACATTTGTCCATTGTAAGAGAAAAACATGACAGTATGGTCAGGATTGTCAAGAAACTGGTGCTAAAAAAATCAATGATCATTGCTTGCATCCCAGACCAACTGCAGAAAATTGAGCAGATGTGAAATACCAAATGACAGGGTCAGAAATATGGGAATTGTCAACTAAACTTGGCTAGTTTTCAAATATATGTTTTTCTAATTCAAGCTATTTAAATCACATGTGGAATATATATTCATATTTGAAAGACAAGCAGATGAACTTGTCATAGCTGGTAGACTACCATTTGTCATTTCATCATGGTTAAGACAATTACACCTTCCAAATTAAAAGCTGCTAAAACTGTCCCTAAGATAATGGTGTGAGATAGGTGCCCAGCATGTCTTCGAACAGGAGGGTAGAATTCCAACCTAATACATATACAGGTCAGCACTGTTAAACATAGTCTGGCACAGATGATTTTAGTGAGAGACCACAAGTCCTAAATTTAGTGATAAAGAATAAACTCTAGATTAGAAACCTGGAGTCAATACTTCTGGGAACTGAAAAAAAAGAGAGAAGAGAGAGGCAGAAAAATTGTGTTGTAAACAAATGGACAATATTCCAATCAGGACAAAATACATATTTCTAATAAAGACAAAATACATATTTTTGGCCTTTTTTTGTTAAGTGAAAGATGCTCAAACAGTTGTACCTTAAGTCAAAAAGCAGGGAATCATGCTTAGCCATTCTGCCTTTCTGATTTTGTTTCTCACAGGACCAATGAATTCAAGAAAGCAGAGGTTTTGAGTTGTCAAGACCCACAGTGTTAACAATAGTTTATTCTCATTCAAGCCTTTTGAGAAAAATCTTGGTAAGACGTCATTTTAAGTGTTGGGAGTACACTTGAAAAATCTGATTATTGTAGAGACTGATAGCTACATTATATATATCCAAATCAAATGGTGCTGCAAAACCTCCAATTTTCTCCTGAGATAATGGATGGCTTACTGCAGCCAGCTTTAATGCAAGGTGTCACTTCAAGTATTGTGTCTTATGAAACACTTCAGTTATTTAATAGCTTGCTCTATGAACACAGAGGCAAAGATATATGCCCTCTTGATTTCTAGTCTCTCTTATCATCTCATTACTTGTTTTCAAACTTCCAGGAAAAAAAAAAAGCCTGGAAGAGAATTATTAACAGATGTTGATGTTTGATTTGAGGGGGATGGGGCAAATTTAACTACATTAACTAAGATGCGGTAAGTACTAAGAATCATAAATTTCATCTAATAGGATGTATCTGATTACATCATAAGAAATTACATGGCTTCCAGGTATCTGTCTCTGCCTCCTATGCTTATTCTTTTCTTGGACAGTGGGTACATACTGGCTTGCAAAGCCCTCCAGCTAGACTTTTTTCTGTTGCTCCTTTTAGGCTTTCAGGAGGTATTTTTGCATTGAAATGTTCCCTTATGTTATCTTAGCCATTATCTCACAGGACAACTGAAGGCAGCAATGTAAAAACTGCCTGAGAAATTGAAGATGACACAGTTGCACATTAAAACAAATGATGGAATTTTTCTTGAAAATTATTCTACATAGCAAAGCAAGCGAGTAGCATGTGCTTTATTACACATTTTTCTGTCAGAATAGTTTAACTTATATCCAAGATAATGATCCTGCAAATACTCACACAGTTAGAGAAAACAAAGCTTAGGAACCACTCCTGACAACTTTAGTCCATGGCAGGAATAGGAGAGGTAGATATTATTTTTAAAATAGAAAAAAATTGTCCTTGCCTTCAAGAAGAGCTTTATAAAACTAATAATTGAAAAAAATAAAACCCAAAAACCTGACTATGAACTTACCAGTGTTCCTGCTCAAGAATGGGTAGGTAGCATGTTTTTAACTCTCTCTACTTCTCTATTACCTTGTGTTTGCTGTCTTTTGTAATGTTCCCATAGGGAATGTAAGGAATAGAGTCTGAACGAGACTTCTGTAATGTGACTGCAAAATGGCTAGAAAATCTCATTGAAAGAGAACGTGTTGCTCTCCAATGTTCAGTAGTGAAACAAAATATCTCTGCTAGACTCTGTAGAGCTTTTTGCCAGGTCCATTATTAGCTTAGTTCCAAAAAGATAAGACCGAGAGGGTCCAGGATGCTAATGTTCAATTCTGTCAAAGGCTACTGCAGAATAGAAAGGCATAAAGTAATAGTTCTGTGTGTTGTTCAAAGAGCCGTGCATGCCTGTGAGCAATGCAACAAGTAACCTTCTTACATTTGAAAAGGAATTTAAAATAAGCATGATATGTACTAGGAAGAGCATTCTAATGGTGGCAATACAGACCAGTGGTAGCATATGTTGTCCATGAAGGTCTTTGTCAAAAACGTTAAGGATCATATTACAAATCTGTCCGGAATGCTATGGATATACTCAATCCTATAATGGAGCAGATGGATAGATTAGGTGAATTTTCAAGATCTTTGACAGGCAAATGTTCTGTTATTCTATAGTGACTTTAGGTATTGACAGCTTCTCCATCCAAAGGAAAAATACAGACTTTAGGAATGTCAAAGGTATTCAAGACAACAACCAGTTGGGAAACCAACTGGTCAGCTGGTGGATATCCTATCACTTGCAGGTGGAAGGAAAGGACAAAAGCTCCATGCCTGAGAAAGGGAGGGACTCAAATTGGACTCAATATCTAGGAGCCATCTACCAGTTAGGGGTGCTTCAGGATCCAAAAGTTTTACCTCTGTGAAGTAAAAGAGGAATAATCTAATGTTGGACTTGGTCTATAAAATGAATCATGTTCCCTGAGCTTTAGCTTTGCTCAGAACAAAAAAAAAATTGTCAAATACAAAAAAAAAAAGTATGGAAATGTTTGTTATATAATGAACAATAAGAAGTGAGAGAGATGCACAGTATTACAATAAGAATTAACATCTATACAATTTATTTGCTTTCACTGGAAAGGCCATAATTTGAAAGACAGGTAAACTTGTTTATGCTGCTGTTGCCTTTGAATTGTACAGGGGTGTAAAGCAAGTTCCTAGTTCTTGAGGATAATTGCTACAAATGGGATTTGTTCATGCACAGCCTTCAGTGATTTTTACAAGTGGTTCTTCTGAAGTCCCAGTGTCACAAAGAAATGTGTATTGTAAAGGATTACACTTTTTGCCCCATATGCTGCTGTAAGTCAGAGCATTCTGTATAGCTGAGACACAGAAGATACAGCTCAGAAAGAACAGTGACATTGTAAATTTGAAAAATATCCATATTTGTTTAATATAACACTGTCATTTCCTATTTAAAAACCTTTGGGGTATATTTCCTCTGAATTATCAGAGTCCTAAATTATTTGAACCAGGAGGTAGATATACGTTCCAAACTGACTGCATTATTTTCCTGTATGGAAAAACAACAATAACAACATCACCACAATGAATTGGTTGACAAGTAACATGTTCAGAGAGCCTGAAGTGTCCAATAAAGGTGAGCAGGTTAGTGAAGGAGATGAGAGAATAGGATGGGGCGAAATGCATTTATTTTTTCCTCACCAGACCCCAGTAAATCCCCTTGCTCTCCCTGCTGCTCTAACAAATGACTTCTGAGGTACAGACACTGGTTTGAGGTGTTGATACAATCTCTGATCCCTATAAAGCAGTAAGGTACTCCTACTGCCTTTGGGCTTTGTAGTAAGCTTCAATTTCCCATTTAGCCCTGGTTGAAACTATTTTGGATATTGCATCTTAATACCAATAAATTAGAACCAATAAAGAGAACTTAGTCTTTTATCTGACAAAACGAACCTATGGAGACTTCTACCTCAGGCTATCAAGGTAGTTATGGAGGCTGAACTTTTAAAGACCAGTATAGTTTAATGACATCTGAAACCTTTGTAGTTGAGCAATTTAATATGTAAAAGCAACCTCATTTCCTGTCACAGAACTGCAGCAGATCACCTAATGTGTCAGGTAGGATTTTCTATTTGCAGATCATCCTTCACTCAATTAGGCAGATATATCACAGGACATTTTCACTATTTTAATCTTAGACCGATACATAAAACTGTGTTCATCTTCGTAGTGGAGGCTCACTTTTTCCCAGTTCAGTGTTCTGCTGTTGAAATTCAGTACTTCTGTGTTCCATTCATCAACACAAAATTTGACTACAGACAGTTCACTAAAAATAATAATAAAGTTTCCTTCACAAGAAACCATCATCTAGCCAACTTTCACCTCTTGCCTTATTTTTTTTCCTAGAATTTCTTATTATGTGAATTCTTTAACAAGTATTCACCAGTAGAAGCTGGTGACTGAAATGAACAGAAGTTCTGCTCTTATGAGTGAAATCATTGAACATGCGTATTTCAAATTCAGGGAACACATTATTTAGGTAGCTCTTAAGTAATATAGATCAAAAGAGCTACCAAGCATGTTAGTTTACCTTTATACTACTTTTTTCTTATGAGAAAGAAGTCTCAGATTCTCCTCTTGTCAACATGTTTGCTTTGGCACTAAATTGAATGATAGTTAAAGAAAGAGTAATTCTTGAGCTCTTTGGCTGTGAAAATGGAAGCTGAAAAAACTTTTTAAAAAGTTTTGTGGTTTATATCTTTGAGAAAAAAAGGTTTTGAATGCTGGACAGTTTCACAGTGATGTCTGATTTTTTAAATTCAATTTATTAATTGCCTGCTTGAGATAATTAAAGCATTTGGGCTCAAAATAATTGGTGCCATTGAAAATAAAGGATTTAACCTTGGCAGTAGATTCAATCTGTCTGCTCCAATTCATTACGGTGAAGACAAGAGGAATCATGGTGTGTGGTTTTTCTTTTCTCTCTCAAGATTGCTAATAATTAGTTTAAACAGTCAACAGATCAGCTGGGCAATGGACATGCATAGTCCCTCATTGTTCTTCTTTATATGGCAGGACTAGAAGTGACACTGTCTTTGAGGATACGGGTAGTCATGGTACTACATTGCAAGAGAATGAAAATGAGAGATGGTTTTTATAATCTGATCACATTCTTGTTAAACTTGAATGTTATAGATTTAAAAGTCAGCCAAGTTTTGTCTTCTTAAAACTTGGTTCCACAGAACATGAGATGGGAAGAAAATAAAGAAAGGTGGACCAGCAATCTGCACATCAATCTGGAGGGGTCTTTTGAGAATCAGCTGTAGGTGTTTGCATGTCACAGAATGGTTGAGGTTGGAAGGGACCTCCAGAAGTCATCTGCTCCAGCTGGACAGATGTATCCATTGTGATACAGAACAGCTGGTACAGTAGATGCCCTAGAAAGATTTTACTGGCAGAATTTCCATGACTCATGGATGAAAGTCTAGAACCTGATATTAGGCATTTGCAGTCCCTGAGGGAATATTTAGCCCTCAAAAAAAAAAAAAAAAAAAATGAATTTGTCTAGTATTAAGCAGTGGAAACATAGGATGGAGGGAAAGTTTCAGATCTCATGGTTGTCTTCCCTGAGGATTTTGCTGGATGACAATTTCTTTCTTTCTTTTTCTTCTTTTTCCTGTTATTTTGAGAAATATTGAAGTCCACCCTTTCCAAGATGTATGCAGTATCTTAGCTAGTAGAAGAAGATATGCAGTAAGGGGATGAGAAGCCTTCTTTTACACGTGGAACATATTAGAGCAATTATATAAAGTTTTGTGTCAGGACTGTATCCAGAAGCAGGAAGACTGTTTCAGTTCCTTTTAATGTCTGAAGATGACTCAAATATCTCTAAAAGTGATAGCCTTTTTGCAAAAAGCATTATAAAATGCCCAAAAAGTGAAAAATAACATTTTCTCCACCTTCTGATATTCTTTGACCATGAAAAATAGTTAAAAGTTAAAAATTCATTGGGCATTCATTAGAGGTTCATTAGAAAAACATCTGCTGAAATCAATGTCTCTGAAATTGCTGATATCTCATTTGGGGGTTGTGGTTTCCATACGTTTTCATTTGGATAGTTTATGCCTTTTGTATGGAATAGGAATTCAAAATAGCTGATGATCTGATGTTTGATTTGCTACAACTAAATGCTAAAACTTTTGCTACAACTAAATGTTTACATTTGGCTTTTGAAAAATTTGCATTACCTGGGACCTAAATATAAGCAGAAAATAAGCCAACAGTCCAGACAATTTTTCCTTCATAAAAATAAGACAACTTTTACATAAAAACTCCAAGTTCTCTCTAGATGAACCTGGGGCTTTCCAAGGCCTGTGTTGTAGAGAGGAGCATTTGGTGGTGCTGTCTTTGAACCTCTGCTTTGTCACCTGCCCCCTCTCCATTTAGGTCGCACCCTTCTCTGGGCCTGTATCTTCAATGAGCCAACACGTACATTAGCACCTGGGTCTGTGATGAAGATTCTCAGTGAGAGGAAAAGTGCTTTCTTGTTCTTTGTGCAGTAAATCAAGAAAGGCTCTGATGTGGTCCTGAGGAAGTCTCTCAGCACTGGTGAGGCCACACCTCAAAT
The DNA here is from genome assembly GCA_039654755.1 of Calcarius lapponicus. Classification (NCBI taxonomy): domain Eukaryota; kingdom Metazoa; phylum Chordata; class Aves; order Passeriformes; family Fringillidae; genus Calcarius; species Calcarius lapponicus. Next base: position 45,259,965 of record CM077462.1, on the reverse strand, counting down.
CCTGTATCAGGTTTTTGGCCCCTCACTGCAGCAAGGACTTTGAGGTACTGGAGCTTGTCTAGAGAAGGGAGATGAAGCTGGTGAAGGGTCTGGAGCATAACTCCTATGAAAAGCAGCTGAGGGATCTGGGAATGATTAGTCGGGAGAAAAGGACACTCAGGGGGGACCTTATTGCTCTCTAAAACAGCCAGAAATAAGGGTGTAGTAGGCCAGGGTTGGTCTCTCCTCCCAGTCAACCAGTGACAGAAGGGGAGGAAATGGCCTCAAGCTGCACCAGGGGAGGTTTAGATTCAATACTAGGAAAATTTTTTTCTCTGAGAAGTTTGTCAAACATTGGAACAGGGTGCCAATGGAAGTGGTGGAATCACCATCCCAAAAATTTCTCAAAACATGTGTGAGTGTGGCACTTGGGGACAGTTTAGTGGTGAACAGGGCAGTGCTGGGTAAAGGAAGAATTTGACAATCTTAGAGGTATCTCCCAATCTTAATGATTCTATTATAAAACTTGTGCTAACATAGCATATATGTAAGAAAAACCTCCTTCAGTGAAGAGCGTATCCCCATCTTTTTACTGTGAATCGCATCTCCCATATCCTTTTACTCAATAATGCATAATCATGCAGTTGCACCAGCAGTCTTTAGGGAATACTGTATTGTCATCCTTAATTTTGGAAGTACTTATTAGCCTTGTATCTTAACTATAGCAGACCACAATTAGTCCAACCTCTGGGACTCTTATTTGCAAACAAACCTAGAAGATCCCTGATGGACACATAAGCATTCTCCCTTTGGTTCCTGACAAGTAGGAAGGGCTTTTATCTCCTTAGGTGGGACAGCCTTTATTTTGATCCCTCAAGCTTCCTGCTATCAGGAACAGGTAACAGCGCAGCTGAGATGCTTTGTCTGTTGTCTCCCTCAGTCACTACCATTGTTCTTAACAGAGTTACTGGAGCTGAATGATAGCAAGCAATTGTCAGTGCCAATTTCCAAATATTAAAGAGTCAAAATAAAGGTTCCATTGACAAGTCTGAAAGAAGTTTTTAAAAATATAAAGGAAAATAAATAAAATAGAAATTAAAAGGAAGAAGAAGTGTGAGAAAGGAAGGGACATGGAAAGGCAAAGGCAAAGGGAGAAAGAGAGGGAAAGAGAGAGGGAGGAAAGAACTTTTCTAAGAAGTAGAGTATCTCAGTGTCAAGATAAATGTTTGCAAGATTTCACAGACTATGACTTGGAAATATGAGTCATGAGCATTCCTTTAAACTGTGTGTCTATCTCCATATGAGGACACATGCATGTTTTCATGTAGAACCCAGGACAATATCCCATTTTCTAGAAAATCTAATGTAAGAGGAAACGTACATAGGAAAGAGAATAAATGGGTTTAAATTACATTGGGGGTTAGAAGGGATAAGGTCATGAACTCAATTTAGTCTTACAAATGCAAAAAAAAAATACTTTCTAGAGCTTCATTTATCCTCTAAATTCATGAGGTCTGCCCAGACTCATTAGACTGAAGCAGTAGAACAGGAGTTAGGTGATATGTCACAATTCTTTCAACAAGATGATGGTACAAGCCAAGTAAAGCAGGTAGAAATACATTATTTAAAGTGAAGGAATTATCCTCTTTGCCTATTGCTTAGCATAATATAGATTTTAAAAAACCTTTTAAAGCTTATATGTCTGCAAAGCCAGTTCTCACTAATCTCCATCAATGTCAGCTCCCATTCAAAAAAATTATGCTGTTCATATTCAAATTCGTGTATATACAAATTCACATATATACATATGTATATGCACATACACGTTTAGACATATACATATGTATGCATACACAAAATTGCACAGTGACCCATCCCACCCACCTGCATCTTTGAGAAAAATTTGATAGTATAATATTTGTATTATTAAGGATTCTTTTCTTCAGGATTCATTTTAAGGAGACATTTCTTCATCTTTGCTGAAGGCTTTCAATTTTCCTTTAAACAACATCTTTAAGGGACTAAGATGATAGAATAATAGGAAAAGAAAATATGTCTTTCTCCTTTTTCAGAAGTTAATTCATACCCATGGGATGTGCCAGATTTTAATGCTACAAAATTAAGTCCTCTTATGCTCTGTATGTGCACTACATTTGCAATCTTAGCACCAAGTGTGCGAAGTGCTCTGCCTGAGAAGCTTAATTGTGCCCAAGGATGACTAGCACTGGGGACAAGAGAGTACTTGAGCCTCAGAGAGCTTCTTGGAATCTGGGATTTTAACATCATCAGAAATGGTATCTCCAAGAGAAAGAACTGTTATTTTCAAACCAGAAGAAATTTCTGGATTGTCTACATTTCCACACAAAACTGTAATTCTTAAGAATTCCTTGCCAGCTTAATCTTGTTTGAGCATTTGAGATCCTCTAATAATTATTTGGTTTCTTTGATAATGTATTGTATACAATTCCCTCCTGATTATTATAGATTTCTGGCAGCGGCAGGACATGGTGGCCTGTGGCATTCTTATGGCATCTTTAAAAAGAACATCTTACATAGATGTTTGTGCTACCCACAGCAAGAGCAAAAGGCCTTTCACCATCTAAATATTTCATTAAGCCCTAGCTAATGGGCAGTGTTAAACACTCAGAACTGAACACTGCACATGGTGCATTTGTTTACTCCAAAGAGTACCATCCTGATTTATGCCAGGAACAGGGTTTGTTTTGTGCAATAAATGGGAAGGGATGTGGCCAAGATCCAGATATTATTTGATATCACCTCAAGCCACTGTCAGGAGTGGGGGAAAGGGACTCTGGCTTCTGAGAAGAATGTGGATTCTGGTCCAGAAAAAAATGTGGCTGCTGTTGTGTTGTGGCAGGATTGGGCTTGGTGAGCATTTTGCATGTAAATCACTCCCTCTTTTGCACACTTTTGCTATTAATATCATTACTGTTACAGTGTGTTTTCTTATTTCATTACTGATTCCAGCAAATTGCTCTTATTTCAACCCATGATCTCTTCCTTTTGTGCCCCCAATTCTCCTCTCTGGCCATCCAAGAGGAGCCAAGGATGGGGCAGGGTGCACAACAGTGGAGAAGGTGAGAAAGCGAGCAGCAGTGTGGTTTGAGTAGTCTTACTGGGAGAACTAAATTTGGGAAGACCATTCCTAAACCACAACCTAAACCTTCTCAGCCAAAGTAGATCATATGAAAAGAAGTTTTACACTAAGCCAAGCCTGAATTCAAACTGGAAAGAAGTAACACTGATAAAAATTGAAATAAAGACAGGATGTTTTGAATTTTTTACTTTTGCAGCTTAGATTGAATTAAAATTACTATGTGGATATAAAGAATGCATTCCAATCTCAGGTCATTGTCCCAAATGGCCATAATGCTCTGCTTTCAATCTGTAAACATCACTCCATTTTATTTTTGAGTTGCTAGAGGGAAAAATTACACCAATTTCTCAGATTTTAACAGGTTTTTGTCATTTAACATCCAGTTAGAGTCAAAATATTAGTGTCAGAAGATAGTACTTAAAACAGCTATGGTATTTTTAGACATGCCTATTGTCTATTATAGTATTTGCTGTGAGAGAACCAAGCAAATATACTCAGATGTATGAAAGTACATGTGTACATATATCTGGCTTTGCACTGCCCAGTGAATACCCAGCACAAGTCCTCATCAGGCAAAATAGACATATTTGAGAAGACTGAGTGAAAACTCAATGTTATGGCAAAGAACATTGATATCTCTTATGATAAAAGCTCTGTCTCGATAAAGCACCATAGTCCAGCATGATCAATATTAGGAAAATTTTGTTTAAAGGAACCTTTTCAGAGAAAAAGTAAATACAGCTTTTTCAAAAATTGCCAAATTGTTTCTAGACAGCTGTATAGAACCACAGGCTAATAATCTATGTATATCTGGTTCAGACTGTTACATGTTGACAATATTTAGTCATTGGTGACATACTATCAATGCAAATTTCTTGCCTTTTTGTCTTCACATATGAATATTTCTTTATTTTCTTTTTTTTCCCTCTTTTTTTTTGGAAATATTTTAACTGTAGGGACAGAAAACAGGATTAAATAGGTAGCCAGAACAATCCCTAAGTAAAGAAAATGAATCTGGAGGAGCTGAGCACCTTCCAGGTTTCACTGTAAAAACTAACTGTATCACTGTTCCTAAATAAAAGGAGACGTAGCTGAATCTTTGTTTTAGGGAGGAGCCAATGACTACCATCCTCCTTCCTTATTCTAATCCAGCTCTTCTGGCTTATGTCAGGAAGGTATGGCATGCTGTTCCTTCTGTCTTTTCCCTTCCCCTCACAGGGATTTATGTGTGATTTTACTGTCTCCACAGTTCTCTGTCGCCATGAAGAGCAGACTGGCAATTAATCCATATTAGAAGTCAGTAGAAAACTATAGATCACTTTGGTACAAAGGACTTTAAAGAATACTGAAAGTCCTGTCATTGCCTGAAACCTAAGACAGGGCACTGTTGTCAGAAGTGTTAGAGGTAAGCTCCACAGACAGGGCTGAAATGCACAGTCATGATTTAGGGCTTTAGAAATTTAAATCTACTGGTTGCATATGTATATTAATGGTTATCCATGTGGCTGTGTATGCATGCTCTTTACATGTGTGGAGAAAGTCCTCTCACAGGTTCTATAAATAATTTTCTTTCAGATGGTATCATGCTCTTATCTGATAATCACACTTTAAATGGGGCATCCAAAATTCCTGTTCTGTCTGGAAAGCAGTTTACTTTTGATATGGGTATGTCTGTAGAAGTACTGATCTCATTACCACACCCATTGCCATTTTTCATGCATACTTTCTTGTGATAGATAGGCATCCTTGACAGGCATGTGACACATCCTAAAGAGACGTGCCATTAGTGTCCTCTGCCACTGCACTAACCTAGGGTTTAACTGGTGCAGAAAGGGTCCTGCCAACCTGCAACCACGAGCTGAATTTCATCTACTAATTACTTATCTCTTTCTTCAATTATGAACTTTGATGTTAGTTGATAATCTACAGGAAAACAAACAAAACAAACCTCAGGACTACCTAACCAAAATCTGAAAAGGCTTTGTTTGACAAAAGTGTTAATTATACAATTAAGTGCATAACACAAAGAGGATTTTAGCTCAGGAAACTCTCTCTCCATATCTGCTGTGTTTCTGTGTGGTTTATTTCCTGTGGAGGTTATGAGAAGGTGTATTTTCAGAGGACAGTACTTTAAAATGTGACAACAGTGTGTATTGTTGTGAGTCATATAAAAAGGAATTATACATTTATTCTCTCTGACATCTCTTGTAAAAAGCTGAGTCCTGTACTTTTACTTCTCTGAATTTGCACTTTCATTTTTGTGCTTCCAAATACATTTATGGTGCAAATCAAAGATTTTGCAGCTTGAATGATCTAATTTAGAGTTGCCATCAAGCACCTTGCAGATTTTCTTGTGACCACCGAAATGGAGGCATAAAGGAAGAACATTCTTTCAAAAATTCATTTCCAATATATATGCTGTCAAGAAATACAAGGTGGAGGGGAAAAAAAATAAGGACTACAAAATAAAATACAAGGAAAGGTGCAGTATAGATTTGTAAAACATATCAATATATTATGAATATTTTTGTGAGGTGTTTTTTTATCTTATTTCTTTGCACTTCTGCTTTTCCTTTCTCTGAAAATTAATCTCAGGCCATGCCACTCTGAAAGCTAGTGCTTTATCACGGTCTCTGGTAAAGTTCTATGCAAGCTTTTGTGGACTTTTGGTCTCAGAATATTGTGCCAAATGATAGTGCTCAATTAAAAAAAGCATGAAATAAGAATTTGTATATCTACTGTAATATATTATTTAATAATTAGTTATGGGGTGCTGGCACACTGTGTTTGACAAGACTTTACACTTATATTTTTTTTTAAATAAAAAGTAGGACTTGATTTAAATAATCAAAACAAAATGTTATTGCTCAGAATATATATGAATTTATGTATTATAGATATTGATGAAAGAAATTCTTTTCAGGATATAGTACTTGTATCAGTGATGGGGGTTTTGTCCTTTCTGCTGCTTATTTCTTCTTTTTCCTTGGCTTTGATTCTGAGGACAGCATGCTCTTTTCATCTTGCTAGAGATATGGTTCTGCATAAATCTCTCAGGAGATCTCACTCTACCCAAGCAATTTTATGGCAAAAAAAGAAATGCTTCCTTATGTCTGTATAATTTCAGTTGTGTAAATCAGTGCATTGACCTCAAAGCCATCCTGACTTTACTGTGGATCCACCTTGTTCACAAAGTTTGGCTTGTGAATTATAGTAGCTGCAATATCTTTTGCTTCCATGATATGCACCAGTAGATTGCATTTTTTCAGTAAGTGTTTGAAAAAAATAAATGTTTTATTTTTCTAGTACAGAAGCAATTATCAAGGGGAGAAAACAAAATAAATACAAAGGAGAAAGAAAAAAATAAAACTAAAAAATTTTGAAGAAGAGTGAAATCTGAGACTTGTTAAATAATTCCATGGTGACCTGAATGAAGAAAATGGTATCTAGTTTGTCAGTATCAAACAGAATTGTCATTAAGCTGAGAAGAAGCCAGCTAAAGCATAAAATATGGCTATAAAGCTTCCCATAAACTACAGAAATGACAAAATAAAATATCTGTATATGCTAATTATATGGTGTAGACCTAGTTTTGCATTTCCATAAATCTTTCTCTTGAATTGTTATATTGGCTAGTAATTAAGAGACTTGTGACAAATTACTTGATTTATATTCTCAGCCAGGTCTGGACCTTACTATGTATGATTTCAGCAGGGAAGCTTTAAGAGACACACAGGAGTATGCCATACTTTACTGAATGAAACTGCGAAGTTGTTTTTGTGCTGCCAGATGCTTCTGGAGTGTCCATGGATTTTATGAGGATATATGAACCTTTCAGTTGTGGAAGAATTTTGTTTTAAAACACAGGTTTACAGTCTTGGAAAGAGAGCAAGACTGTCATCACATACCTAGATATACCTATAATACATTAAGAGTATTATTTTTTTTTTGTCTCAAATTGAATCACATGTGGTGTATATAAAATTCAAATTCTATTAGATCTCCAGGAAGAAATCACTGCCTGTGAATCCAGCTCTTGAATCTAATTTATTTTTAGCAAGTTATACAAAATCAGACATGCATGGAATTTTTTGTAGACAAAATTTTTTGTAGGTTTGCATAACCTTTTTTTGTTTGTTGCGGAGAATATCTAGGATTGCCATTCCAAAGATGACACAAACAGGTTGAAAACTTTATTTACAAACTGTTAACAAAATATTCGTTCCAAACAGAGGAAAAATATTTTTCATCTCATCAGTTACTGGTTTGGTGTTTTTGGTTGTGTGCTGCATCTTTTTCATACTTCCTTGGTTGTTCGAACTTTTTTTTTAAAGTGGACTAATTCATTTTGGCTACGTCAATTGAGTGTATATTTTTAAACCTTTATGCCCATGAGGTGTTACAAATTGCTAAGAGGTTAGCAGCACAGGTCAAAATACTCCTCTTGTAGCTTTTCTAAGGTAATCAATTTCTAGATCTTATAGAATATTAAGCATTACAGCTAGTCTAAGTAGCATTTAGAAGTGTCAGTCATAAAAAAGAACAAAAATCCTCAGACAACTGATAATTTTGCTCCATATCCAGGTTCTTTGCCACTAAAAGTAAATAATGAATTCTTCACTCTGAGCTATATAATACATTTTCCTAAGGAAACCAGAGCTTAGACTTAATAATTATTGGAGGATTTGAAGGACATTTAAGAATGATATGTATTGGTACCTGCTACAAAGAGAAGAATATTATCCAAACAGTAGGAATGTAAGTGCTCTGTTCACAGATAAGGAGGGTAGTTTTAATTCTGCTTTAAGAGTTACACAAATGAGTGTCAGACGTCATAATTATTGCCACAGGTTGGAAGATTGCAAGAGAGGAAAGCATTTATGGATTAGGAGTCTCTCATGGCCACAGGTGTCCAAAAGTACTTTTCTTCTCGAGAAAAAAATAAAAAATAAAAAATTTAAACCAAAAAACCAATACAGAGAGAGAGACAGGCACGACAGGTTAAATATGAGCAAGTCACACTTCAGCATAGAGCTTCTAGCAAGGAACTGAGGGTGAACCCTAGAAAAACTCCAGTCCAAGTACTGTAAATACTGCTTTGCAGCAGTAAAATCTTAATTAGTATTTTTCTTCCATTTAACTGCTCCGGTGGGTAAAAGATGCCTTGTACCAATTTTTATCTTTTCACTCCCCATCTCCCTCCCCTGCCTTTTTTTTTTTTTTTAATTTCTCTACCTAAGATTTCCAGGGGGAATGGTGTCTATAAATTAAACTAACTGGCCACAGTGTTATATGATTATTGTCTAAGTGGAAGAGATTTATCATCTTCAGTTTTTCATTTCCTGTTCCAAGATTTCTGTTAAATACGTATTACTCATGAATGACAAAAGGACTAACAACAAGAGAGGCTATTTCCCAGGGGGAGTAGGTACATTTGGAGTGTGTTTATTATCTAGCTAATGCTCTTCACCAATAACTGATTGCACATTCTATTAGATTTTGTGCTCTGCTTTCTAAAAACTGTATATATTACCAAGTGGGGTTACATGTGTTAATCCACTGAGACCAATGAAAGCTACTGCCTCTCTTAACACTTCAGAACGTTGTAATTCCTCACCCAAGTCTCTCATCACCTCTCCTATCCTGGTCTCACGCTACTGTGTTGGCTTGGAGGAGAATGCCAAGTAGAGGTGTCCAGAAGTACAGTTCCCTGTGTTGTAAATGTAAATTAGAGATCCGTGGAGAATTTCAGCTCTCATAAAAATCTCACTTTAAGGCATCCTGGGCTGAATTAATCGTTATTAGTGCATTGCAGTCTGCTTTAATTAATATAGTCCATTAACATATAATAAAAAATCAGAAATGTAATTTAAAATTGTCAAAAGAATCTGACTGATAATAAAAGATCTATGCCCAGGTGATAGCTTCTGTTTTAAACACAGAAGAAAAACATTTTTAAATGCATAAGAAAAACATTCAATATCACCTACATCACATATTCTTTCATCTGAAAGAATCCCTAGGTGAACACTGCACACAGTTACCACTAAACTTCCTACTCTTTCTGGCTCCCTTCCTCTGGGTTGTAGAAGCTTCTCTGTGATTTTTGAAGAGAAAATAAGAACCCTTCTGTCCTTGACTATGTGATACTTCTTTTCTTTTCTTTTCTTTTCTTTTCTTTTCTTTTCTTTTCTTTTCTTTTCTTTTCTTTTCTTTTCTTTTCTTTTCTTTTCTTTTCTTTTCTTTTCTTTTCTTTTCTTTTCTTTTCTTTTCTTTAATTTGCCTCATTCTGAAATACAAATAGCATAATTTGACATGTCTGCAACAACATGGGAGGACTCTATGTGTAAACACTCTATGTGTAAACACTGTGTTTGGCTTTTTGTGGTGTCCTCTGATTACAGCCTCTTGTAAATGAAAATGATGTGCCTCTTTTTCACCTGTCAAAAAGCCATATCTCAGGAAGTACATAGCCTAGACTAGGGGCAGGCCAGGGATTTCTGCATTATGTTCTTGCCTCTTCTATTTGCTGAATTCTATGTGTTTCAGTTTTCACTTGCATAAAATGGAGCACTGAAATTTAAGGTCCATCACTGTTGCTTTTGTGGCTGTGGGGACATCCCTGCCGTAAATTTAAACTGACTTTGGCAAAACAGATGCTCAAGCACTTGCCTTAATTTCAGTCTGAATTCTTCTTTTGTGTTGTATGCTACAGCAACTAAACCATACATAAAATCTAGCATTCAGATTCCTTCAGGATCTGCAGTCACATCAGGTGTTACCAGTTACCAACATCAGACACTGAAATAAGACAATAAATGTCAAACCTTCTCTCAGGCTCCCTGGACCTTCAAGTGAGATGAACAGGCAGATTCAGAAGTAATTAATGAAAAAATTACTTTCAAATCCAACAGCAGTTAAACTCCCAGACACTCTGAATTTTAGTTCTTATGCTGAATAAAACAGAGCCACAAGGTGACCATTGGCTCTGGGACAAGTTAGCACCAGCTGCTTCCTAATCCATGCTTTTAACACTGGTCCACCCCAGCTAGCTGGAGCAGCCCAAAACAGACCAAGTGCTGGATGCTAAATCAGCTCACTGTGAAACAATTTGGGTCCAGCACTCAGCCTGGCTCATTTTTCTTTAACAGCACTTCATCAAACTACTAATGCATTTGAGTCTAATCATCCCACCTTCTCTCAGACACCTTACCTGAAGGACCAAACTTGATGTGTTTGACTGGATTCTCTTCACACTCAGTGAGAGAAAAACATCTGAAAGGCTATTCATCCCAGCTAAGGACTTAAGACAGTGTCATGAGCCTAAAGTTAGGTAAAATGAATCAATTTCCTATTGCTCTCAATTGTCTCTGGAGGAGCCAAAAAAGCCTCTTTCTTTCAATAATGTGGCAGGATTTAGGCATGTGAATTCTTTCCTGTTGACCTAAACTTTGTGCAATGTGACTTCTTGTCCTCCTTTTTTTTAAAGGGGGTTTTAGCCAAATGTTTTAAAAAATATTGGTTGTCAAGTAAAAGCATTCTTTCAGTTCTCTTATTGAAATCTGTACTTTCAAAAGCCTTTTGACAAATCTTTTCTACAAATTGTCACTTACACTTAAGCACTACTTTAAACACTAAGCTTAAAAGAGTTTCATCTGAACGTCCTCAAGTATCTAGATTATTGCAAGTTTGGATCAAAGTTTATTAATAGGCATTATAGTAATGTAGGGAACAATATGATATCAAAAAGGGAACACAGGTGAAGGTTCATTGACACCAATGAACCTTCATACAGATCAATGAATGGTGAAGTTTTGCTTGCTAGTTTGTCTGCTTTTTAAATTTTCAGGAAAAAGCAAACTATTCATTTACTGTGAAATCTAGTTCCCAGAACACAAGGACCAAATTAGTCTTATAAGTAATGGATTACAATGTCCCAGCTTACTATAATCTTATCTCTTTAACCACTTACACAGTAATTGCTCGACAAAAGACTGACACTCTTTTCTATTTCCTGGTTGTGATCCTGCAGGATTGCAGCTATTAAAGAATCATCAGGCAGAAGAACTGTAAAGACTTTGTTGCCCATTTTTCAAGAACCATTATTAAGGTTTCTCTTTTTTCATTTGCTTGCAGCACACAATTTCTCCAGTAATGATGTGCTGGTACTTCATTTTCTTACTGTTCAACAACAGGCTCAATTAATTTTTTTAAAATGCTTTTTGGATTTAATTTTCTTCTCCTGGATTAGCAATTTAGATTGAGCAGAGCTAGAGAACAACTGTATATACTTTCCCCCCAGTGTTCTTGTATTTAAATTCTTGATTTTAGAGGTTTCACCTTTCCAGGATGTGAAGCTCTGGACAAGCAAAGCATTCTTAGTATTTGGAATTGAGTCAATCAAGAAAAGGTTGAATACTTAAGAAAAAAAACCCTGTGATCTCAAGCTGAAAAATTCTTTCTTTCCAGATAACCTGAGCTGTTTATATCAAAAGGAAAATATTATTGTTTGTGTCCCATGAAACACATTCTGAACATGTCCATTTTTATAATGAAGCATGTTCTTAACTGCACCTAATCAAAGCTGACTTCATCTACTTGCATATATTTTGAACATTTTTAATGGCTTTCTTAATAAACAAATAAACATATGTACATTATGGTTATAGTGTGTTTCCCTTGATTTTAATCACCAGAGAAGATCTGCATATTAGGTCCTGTTCATACATATATATCAGAAGAGTGTTAATGTGTGTAACTCTCATATGAAGAGAGATAGTGAAGAAAGGGTCTTGAACCTTTGGATCCATGTACCCTTCCAGCTGAAGCCAGCTACGCCTTACTGACATATGAGTCCTGGAATCAGAAGATCAGGGAGGAAGAAATTATACCTACACAGGAGAGGAAAGAAAGAAAGCAGGATTTGTAGCAATATCTGGAGCTCTAGAGCTTTCCTCTTTCCCCTTACTCTAGCTCCCAACTGAATGTTAAACTCCTTCTTGTCTACTCACAGTCATGTCCTGCCATGCTTGCTTTTCTGAGGTTAGTGTCTACTTTTGGTCCTAGAAATGGCATATGCAGTCCTGTAGCATCCTCAGCGTTTGCAGCAATTCTGAACCCAAATGCCTCTGTGAGTCAAAGCCCTTACTAATGGCAGGCTGTAACTCAGTGTGAGCTTTGGCTAAAACTAGATCAGCAGCAGGTTAGAAGCCATGGTATTCTCAGCTGAGATGATCGCAGAGATGAAATCTTGCCACCCCATTAACCACCACTTCCTCAACGATAAAAGAGGCAGCAACTCAAGATGGAGTCTGCCTAAGAGTTCATGAAGAAACTCAGTATGAAAAGATACAGACTTCCCTACAAAAAGAGGATGTTCATAATTCTGCTACTGATCTCAAGGACTGATCACGCACTTCAGCTGAATGGATGGAAGAAGGAACTTCTGATTGATGAAGAATTAAAGCAACTGTCATATCAAAGGTACTTGTCACATGATGGGAAGGGTTGGTGGCTAAATCTGTACACTATTTTCAGGCATCTTCCACTGTCAGGTTATTTTTCCCCAGGAGCAGGACTTGTCTTTTCACTTTGTCAAACCTCATGAAGTTCCTGCTTGCTGTTCCTCCAGCCTATTGTGGTGTCTTTGAAAGACTACTCTGAAACACAGAAAAACTGCCTGCTGTATCAACCACTCTTCAAAATTTCTATTGCCTGTAAATTTGCTAAAGGTGCACTCAGTTCTATTTTTCAATGTATCCCATAATCTGTGAGGTCTTCGTGTTCTCCTGAGAGCAGAACAAAAAGTACTTTTGTTATGCAGAAATAAATCTGCTTGAATGACCTCTTATGGAGTCGAGCTGTAAATGGTATGCACAATCCAGTCTGAAAGAGCAAAAATCTCCTTGGAGGTTTTGATAAAACTCAGTAAACCTGGAGATGTTCAAAGTGAATTGTAGTGCTTTTGCAGACTTTGTTAAAGCCCTTTATGGAGTGAATTTTCATGCTCTGGACCCTAATACTGCAATTAGACTTGGCTGTACAGACAGGATGACATTCACCTTCATTTTGCTTGAAGGGGCAATGGAGAATTTCACAGTTCATTGTCATTTTTTATTAAAACAGATAAGAATGGACTCTAGGTTGCGACCCTTGTGTTCAGCAGGACCTCCAAAAATCACTCAGCTGCAGAGATAACAATCAAGAGCACCCTCGAGGCTGTGTATGCTCTATATCAAGAGAACCAAAGAAGCCGGTGAAAATGCTACATGAATATTTTCCCTTGCTTCGACCAAATGTTATTGCTCTATGTACCTGTCTTGTAAGATCAGCTCTGAAAGTTTTGCAAGTAAAGTAGAATCTGAACATCTTGTTTTACTCCTGGCAACAATAATAAATAATAGAAACATAATAGTACTAGGCTGTGAAATTTCCTTCAGAAATGTAGTGTGTGTACAGAATTATCAAAGAACAGGTATTGAAATACTGAATACTGAAAATATTCATTACTAAGTAACAATAATCCCATTATTTGTCACATCTTTTCCATAATAACAAAAGACAAATTTTTCCATTTACTTATCTTATCTTTATCTTTATTTACTTATCTTATCTACTTATCTATGTCTACAGCCTGTACTCTAAGATATTAATTACATGTTAATTTGAGCAGTCCAATTTGAGTGGAGTCAATATTTGGGCAGTTTTCTTAGTGGTAGACATGAGCTGTGAGTGTCCATGAGGTCAAGCAAGACTAGATGGCATTTTTGGGTGCAGCAGTTAGACAATGAAGAACCTAAGTACACTTCAGGATTAAAGTCTTCACGGACTGCCCTGTAAAAATCTTTAACTCCAGGAAAAAAAATTGAAGTAGTAAATAATAAAAAATGCTTTCTTGTTCCTCCAGATGATTAAGAAAATTGAAAGATTCTCCTTCCACCGGGAATTGCCTTTTTCTGCTTAAAACAAACAAACAAAAATTAATGGATTTTGGTTTTGTGGTGTTGTGCAGGTTGGTTTCCTTTTTTTTTTTTTTTTTTTGTTTTAATAGCCGTTGTTCAACTGTCTTCTAGTTACATTTTCAAATACTGACTTCGAGATTTTTTTCCATATGTCCTCTATATTTTTTTGGGCATGGGAAATGAATGCTCTATAAAATGCTTAGTATCTTTTCTGCAGTGAAGCGAAGTTGAAGTTGACCAGCTCAATCAGAGTCTCATTTTTCATCTTTCTCTGTCACCTTCCTTTCCTCGCCTCTCAAACCCTTACATCCTCTCTGGTCTCCTTCTCTCTGCATTTACTTCTTCCTCCAGCTGCTCCATTTCCCCCAGCTCCAGTACAGGGTTCCAGAGAGGGAGTGAGCTCCCTCATCCCTCAGTTTGGGTTAGCAGTGAGACAGAGCTCCCTGGGGTGCTGACTCAGTGCGGCAGAGCAGGGACTGCTTTGCACAAGCATTATAACCACAGTGCTGACGGCAGCCGAAAAAAAATCTGCATGAAAATCACACAATCCATGAAATTTATTACACCTGCAGTTTGCTAGTTGAGCTCCTAATTTGCATATGATATTTTGCCTTCAAGTGACACAGTATTTAAACACATCTACTTCTACATATAAAACTCCATTCTGATCGAGTTGAGATAATGTTCCACTACCTATAATAAATGTGTATGTGTCAAACATTAGTATTTCTGAACTTTATTTTTTCTTTTTAAAAAATTTTGTCATGGAAATATATCTTACAACTTCCTGAATCTGTTGTTTTAAGAACAATTGCATTGGAAAATTCTTCAGAACCCTTATTCCCTAAATCTTTTTTGTTGCTTTGATTTACAGCTTCTAAATTATTTGCAGAATGTGATTTGCAATTAAGTGCATTCTTACTCAGGTATGCAAATTCTAATGAATACTTGTCATGATTCTACTATTTTTAATAACATTACTGCTGCTATGCTGAGAATTCTTAAAGATCAGACCAATTTTTAATAGGTCAGTGTTCTTTTTATAATTACCTGACTCATTTATTTTGTTTGCCTTTGCATGAATATTATTTGTTTGCTTTATTTGATGTTAGCAACAGAGAAAATTAAATATCTCTGCAGGTTTGGTGCAGAAAATAGTTGTAAATATTAACCTCTACTACAATTTTAACCTCTGCTGTGGATATTTTATAAGAGGTGTGAATATTTCTTTCTCTTCAACGCACAGGGAAATTTTATAACAGAGTAAACAAAACTGTTAAACTTCTTACTTTTTCTAGAATTATAAATGCCAGTAGCAAAATTGCTATGTTAGAAATAGCGAAATCTTTTTGATATTGATTGCATGGTTTGCATACAGTCATATGCCTATTTGAGCCTTAATCCAAGGCCTCTGTTTATTTATTAGGAAAAAAAAGAATCTCAGTCATTTTTTACTCAGTCCCAAACAAAATTGAAAACCTTCTAATAAAAATCATATAAAATGATTCAGAATTAAGATCTTTAAGTCATCTTATCTATCTTCCTTCCTCACAAGTGGGATTTGCTGTACCTAAAATTTTCATGCAATCTGCTAATTGAAAATTTTCCTAAAGATTCTTAGGTCTTGTCTTTCACTATTTAATTATCCTGGCATTTAGAAATCTTTGCCTAACATCTAACCTATATCTCCCAAGCTACAATTTAAACTCCTTTTTTTTCGGCTTTTATTGTTTTGAAAACTGTTACCTGGTCTCCCATTGTATTCTCTAAGCAGAAACAAATAAGCTCAATCTTTCACTACAGAACATGTGATTTTAGCTGTTTTATCATTCATTCTGTCCCTTGTCCCCTCTTTCCTGCCGCACCTCTCTTTATACACCTTGGGATGATGCCTGTGTTTTTCTTTATGAGCATGATTCTGCCCTGAAACACTAGGACCATCCTACTTCTCCCTGCCTTGAAGCTGTGGAATCATGTGGGAGAGAATATATGATTTATTGAAAAGAAAATGTTAACTAGAGGCCACTTTTCCTTTGATGTCAGAACTGACTGAGGAAACTGTTGACTGTGCTAACACTTTCTGTATCTTTTACCTAATTATCCTAAAGTGCAGTCACAAACAGTCCTTAGTGGAGGGGAAGCCAAAATATGGGGTTTTTTTTTCCTTTTTCCTTTTCCCCCCCCACTTCTGTGTATGGAGTATTCCTGACACAAAGTACATAGTGTCTTGAGGCAGCAGAGGCAGATATCCCACCACTTCAATCCAGCCTCTTCAAAAAACTGTGTCCTTTTTTCTAGGCTGGCAGAGTAGATTTGAACTCTTTCTGGCTAAAGGGAGTTGAAATGCTGGTCTTTCACACATTATACAAGTGGTACAATCTCTAAGCATTTCCCTGAAAGACTTGATGTTCCTTGGCTAAATAAAAGTGCCTGGATGAAGCTGATCGATGCTGTTGCTATGTTAGGCAAGCTCTGAGTATGTCTAACAAATTAAGTGATGCCAGAAGGGCTTAGATACAAAAGGGAAAAATAAGGAACTTGGATACAAAAACTATCTTTCAAATATAGGGGGAAAAAAGTTAGACATGGTACTAGAAGAACATTGAACATTCAACAACCAATCCCATAAAAATTCAGGTATCTGCAACAGGATTAGGTGTCTCCTTATTACATTTGAGATATCTTCACAATGCCATAAAATGCCCAACTCCATATTTGCATCTGGGCCTATATTAGAAATGACATTTAACTGTTTCAAGGAACCACATTGAAACTTAATAGGACCAGATGAAGCCTGGTAGTTTCTGTATAGGAAAAAAACCCCAGCATTTCAAAACTGCATACAGAGGTATTTTTTCCCTTAAGAGTTTTCTTTTGAAGTTTAAAGAAATATAGTATTTGCTAAAAATGTCACAGGGGGCATGCCTCTATATGCCGGATTGAATTTTCTTATTTGAGACTAAGCTTTACAAAATGTTTCAGCTAAATATATGAATAAAAGTTTTTTACTAAGATATTTCAAATCCAGAAAGATTTCTACGATAGCTCTAGTTCAAAATACCTATAAACATGGTCAGATATTAATACTGGCCATGGTAGGTCTAAATTATTTTTTAGTGAAAAGAGCTTTGTTATCCACAGCTGCATGAGTCATCATTAAACAAATAACAACAGCTGTATTTGTCTGCAATTAAGCTGCATTAGTATTGCATAGGACTCAAAATAGTTGACTCAAGTAATAAGAGTCCATTCCTTCCATTTTTATTTCAGGTGACTCACTTCATCCTATTGAATATAACTGGATTAGGTAATGAAGACGATGCTATTAACTAGACAAAGGAGTAACAATCCTAAGTATTTGATTAATAATGGGTAAATTCCTTGGACACAGAAGTACAATGGTAAATAACATTGTCTGTTTTGTAGATGTGGACTGAAACAGTAGAATCAGAAATCAACTAAAATTAATCATAATTTCAAATTAGCCTGAATGATTTTATCTGCAATACTATGTGAATGTATTTCAAGTTGTGTATTTGACCTTGATTTTGATTTGACATACAAGGAACAGTTGGAATCTATGGCAGGGTCTTTTTTTTTTTTTTTGAATAGGAAATTATATCTTCACTGTAGGGAAAATGGAGGGTCAAAGCCTTAGCTGATGAGAATTAGATGCAATCAATGAGCTTTTATCCATATTCATCAGCTGAAGATCTAGACTAGAAATTTAAATTCTTGTTTCCCAGATTGTATTCATGCAAGTCAATTTATTTTGGCAGTGTAATCAATACCTCTGTAAACAAAAGATATTTACAATAGCATAACCAACCTCACTTTGGAGGTCATTACAGTGATTTCAAATTTGTGTTCATCCATTATTATGGGGTAATATTAAAAGTTTTGCAAAGGTTTCATTCAGTCATTTTTAGCAAATTAAATTAGAATCGTAGAACCATAAAATGGTTTGGGTTGGAAGGGACCTTAAGGATCATCTAGTTCTAGCTCCCCTTCCATGGGTAGACTCTTAAGTTCTACCACTGACCTGTAACCTGGTTTTACAATGTACTCCTGAAATATTTCCTTCTTCAGTCTTCAAAAATTGCTTATGCTTTTTTGAAGTAACCCAAAATGGTGGGTGAAGTGATCATGTACTTGTGTAGCTTTGATCATATCTAAGCTAATCTTTCTGAAGCTGGTAGCACTGACTTTTTTTTAGTTTAGTAATATAAGAAACATTCTCAACACTCTGGAAATGTAATACCTCAGTTTTAAGCATTTAAGTAAACCTAGGTAGTTTTTATTTAGAGCTGACCAGTCATGTAACAGTGTATGTGCCAATGCTGAATGTTTAATTCAGAACAATATATTTTATTCAATTTATTTTAACCCTGCATTTTAAAGATAATTATTCCTTCTATTACAAATGATGGCTGCTGAATTACAGCACCATTCTACAAGAACTGGTTGCTAACGTGTCATGTGACAAGCTCGAACATTTAAGTTCTAAATTTCACTGAACTGGGCACAGTATAGAGTTGTCTGCAGAATGGCTATGAAGTTTATCTTTCATTTTCAGCTGCTGCAACAGGTAATGGTTTACCATTTAATAGAGATAGACTTTTGGAAAAATGTTCAGTCAAGATCCTTCTATTCCATCCATGTAGTTTCAGAAATTACTCTGCAAACACACTCAGCTCTATTAACTCTGTTACTATGTCTGTGCATTCATGTGACACCTGTGGTCAGTCAGGACCTGTGGCTGAGAGATCCTTGTGTATACTTCATAGGAAATGAAACATCATATCATCAAGGCATCAGCTAGTGATAGCAAAACATTCAGTCATCCATTTAATAGCATGAAAATCTCTCTATGACTAGTGAATTTTAACATGGGGAATTAAGCAAAAATTTTCTCTGCAACCAGCTGTGATTTTTTTGGTAGAGCTTCTCAAAATACTAGCTAAAAAGATTAATTATAAATGTATTTTTTAATTCTGTAAATGTAGCATGGTATGGTATGTGGGGAACAGAAACTGAGCAAAATATGTTTGCTGACATTTTCTGTAAACAGGATGAAATTCAATATATTTCGCATACAAAAGTCACCAGGAACATTCCACTATGTATACTATTAGGAGAATTATCAGTACTTCAGCTACCGTGTAATCTGACATTTGGCCTCAAAATGTTTCACACAGATGTCAGCAAGCCTTATTCCTTTCACAATGTGAATACCTTGTCTATTGCTCATTGTTTATGGTAGTCATTATTAACTGCTGATTGAAGTGTGATTTGTATCACAGTGAGACAGATGATCCAAGAGAAAAAAGCAGGTCCAGGGCCAATGTCTTCCAGTAGCCCAGATGCCTCTGCACTGTACTACTGAAATCAGAGTTAGGATATCCAAGACACTCAACCACATTGTACAAGTAGATATAAAACAGTGTTTCCAGTAAAAGAAAAAAATTACAAACTGGAGCAATTCCAGCAGAGGACCACTAAAATAGTGGAGTGTTTAAAGGGCTGAAGTATTTGATTCATGTGAAACTGAGGGAAGTGTTTCTCCATCATGAAGAAGAGTGTGTGGTGATCTAATTGCTTTTTCCAAGGTTCTCATGGTAGAATGTAGGGATGTTGCAGGGTGGTGTTTCAGTACAGCAGCTGTACTCTTCACAGACGTGCCTAACAAAAGAAAAAGGCACAACAGACTAAGCTTGCTTCTGCATTTCCCTGAATGTAAAGGAAAAGGTTTATTCAGTGAGGATGCATACTGGAACTGGATGCCCAGAGAGTCTAAGGGATCTCCACTCTGGCAGACACTCAAAACTCAGCTGCACATAGACCTGAGTAAGCTGACAATATATTAAACCTGCTTTGAGGAGAAACTTTTCACCAGAAAAACTCAAATGTCCATTCCAACCTAAAGTATTCTGCAGTTCTCGATTTCTTGTCATCTCAGGTCACCTTTGCTGCACCTGGGAAAGAAGACTTTAACAGTCACTGTAGGGACTGTCAAATCCAGGGTAGGAAAGTTTTGAGAAGAGGCAGCCCAAAGGCAGGATGAACAAGTCAGAGAAAGAGCTGTCAGTCCTTGGCAGAACACACTATCTTCTGACTTCTCCAGGATGATCTGTGTGGAAAGGTTGGTGGAACTGAAATAGGTGTCATGAAGGATGTGGTGCTGCATGGGAACGGAATGATGTCCAGATCTACACAGGAAGAACTCAGAGATGAAGAGAATTTTTTCTCGCCAAAGTGCTTTATAGTGTGCCAGCCTCTTTTGTAACAATCCTTCAAGCTGAGCCAATACCACTGATCCTGCTGCTGCAAAAGGGAGAAAGTGAACTGATGTCCAGAAGAGAATAGTGCAAAAGAGCACTAGCAAAATCAAGAGGCATGATACCTGTAGATCCTCTGAGTGTGGCCTGAGGGCATGTTCAAGACCAGAGAACCACAAAAGAAAAAGAAAACGTACACAGTCTAATCCTTCATATTAAATTGGTCAGTAATGAGCACAAACGGAGGTAGCCTCTATACCTACCATTGCAACACATTCAGATGGACTAAATCAAGTATACCAAAAGGACCAATTCTGACTTTTAAACGGAGGTACCAGTAGCTAGATATTTTTTTCCATCTGTATTTGTTCCTATACTGACTTTTCAAAAAGAAAGGTTTCCACCTGGATCTGTCCTTTCGCTGAGAATGGGCTCAGACTTTAAGATTTATGGTTTCTTTCAAGGGAGGTGGGGTAGCTCTTTTAAATGGAGAAATCACATTCACCATTATTTCCTTTTTAAAGACTCTTAGTGTTTCTTACTAATAAGTTACTTACATACTTATGTGTCTCCGGAGGCATTCAATATCAGTGTCACTCTTCCCTACATTGTCTCTTTTACTGGGAAAATTATCAGCAATGAGTTATTTGAAAGAGATGCTCAGTATGGTTTAAGCTGTTTCAGAAAATATATTTCAAGACCCTGTTGGATTGAAGATGATGACAAGGAAATTCTATCGTGGTACGATGAGCATTCAAAATAGTTGCAACAAGTGAGTGGTCATGTTTTGGCAACAGCAGCAAGAGGAAAATTAGATGTTTAGCAGTGGTGCAGAGCACAATGATGCACTTCTGAAGAGCTGAAGGAAAATTTAAGTAGATAGCAAAAATGGCAGCGTATCTTATATACCTTGTATACAAGCTGTCAAAATTTGACTAACATGCCTCTGGGAATCAGCTGGTCAGTAAATCTTTCCTTTCTCAGACTCCTTTGGCTTTGTTGAGCTGTTCTGTCATTATAATAACCAATGTTTTTAATATTTTGAGGACAAAGACAAAACAAGACCCTGGTTATGAAAAGAAGGCAAAAAACCTCATGCACAAAGGACAAGTTTGCTCACCTGAAATATTTTGGTCTTCTCAAGTTAGAGGTACTATTTTTCAGAGTTACAATTATTAAATGCTAATATAGCTCAACATCTAATATGTTGTGTTTCTTTCCATGTTGCCAGAATAACAAAGATATCATTTTGCAATAGGAGGTTCTCTTTCAGCAGTGTGGCTCTGAAAGCATAATTTTCAAATGCTTTTCAGAGTTTATGCCTGGTGAGTGAATCTCTTTGCCTTGTGAACTTTCACATTATTGGGCCAACTGAAATAGATGCTCTTGTCCTTTCAGAATAGAGTTTCAGCCATAACACTTAATTTCTGACCTTTGTGGGTTTAACTTATACTCCATTCTGACCTTCAGAATACTGGCATGAATATATGCATTTGCATATTATAGATCCACAGCCTGAAACATCTACTCAATTTTAGAATAAGTAGCTTCCTGCTTTGCATAATGCTTGTGGGGGTTTCTGTGGGGGTTTTTATTTCTTGTTGTTGTTGGATTTTTTTTTTTTTTTGTTTGGTTTGGTTTGGTTGTGGGGTTTTATGTTTGGTTTGCTGTTTGTTTTTGTTTTTTTTTTTAATTTTTGTTTGTGAGAGGTTTTTTGTTACATTGGAGAGATTTTTATTTGTATTCATGAATACATGTATATCTGTGTATGTGCCTTAGGACACCAGAACCCATAATATGGTATTAAAAGGAATACAATGTGCAACATATGAGCAGACTAGGAGGACAGGAAACATGAACAATTTTTTATTAGTTTAAAATTTGACTTTTTTTAAAATATATTCTAAAAATTACTTCTAAACTAAAATCTTACTTCAAGGATTTTTGTAAAAAAATTACAAGCTCCTGAGTATAGGGGTTTATGTAAGAAAAAGGCTGATAGTCCCTTAACTATAATAGCAAGACCAGATATTACTCTAGTGCATAAGGAATACTTACCCAGCAGAAGGGTGACTCTACAAATCATTATTATGAAAAGTACCTTTCTACTTAGTTATATGCAATCTGCAAATCATAAACTCATTATTTTACTGGCAAAAAATAGCCTGGATTGGATTTCAATGTGTTTTTTCTTCTTGCTTTGCATTATTCTACATCTGTACTGACTCTTCCTTTCAATCATTTCCTTTGTAATTGCTCAGCTTCACGTTTCCTATAATTTGTTAGGCTAAAATGCTTGACGTTTATACTGGGAGTCTCATGCAGCTAGTCAGCTCAGAACCTGACTCTCATCTTAAATGGGCAAAGCAAAAAAGCAAGTAGAAAATGGAGGCAAAGGAGAAGAGAAAAAAGTTGTCTATATTTCTGAATTGGCTAATGCAATGCTGTGAGAGCTATTCTGGAATAGAATACCTTTCTTTTCAGATAAGCACTGGCAGCTGTGCCATCTGCAGTACAGAATAACTACCTGCTTCTGAAATATATTCTGTGATAGCTGACTTATATTTATTTACATAAAGGAAGCTATACTTTCTCCTTCTGAATTTGTTCTGCTTTCATTTACTCAGTTTGGCAGCTTACCTTGTATACAAGCTGTCAAAATTTGACTAATGTGCCTCTGGGAATCAGCTGGTCAGTAAATCTTTCCCTTCTCAGACTCCTTTGGCTTTGTTGAACTGTTCTGTCATTATAGTAACCAATTGAATTAGAATTGTTCTTTTATTTGATAGTTCCTTCTCTAAAACATAGACAAAAATTACAGCAGCAGTATGGTAACAAATTGAACAGAACAGGAGTGGGAGAAGCTAATTTATTTTTTATTTCTCTCATGAATAAGAGTCAGATTTCCCAATATTGCCTTAGAAAGATGAAAAAAGAAATCTACCTGTTTATGTGAGCAATAATTATATATTCTGTGTAAGGAGAAAACATTCTGCTTTGCACTGATGAAAACTGTTAGTCATTTCATAATGTTCTGCAGCATTGCTTCTCCTGACTGCGCACAGTACTAATAAAACAAGTTAATGGAGTTTATTCTGTCACAAACACTACAATTTCAAAGAGCTGATTGCAGTCTATGGGAAATCAGTGTCTAACTACCTCTTAAAGATGCACAGTAGTTTTAACGTATTATCCGACAGAAGATATACATTAAAGCACTCTACTTGCATGTGTAAGAAGACATGGAGAAAAGGAGCAATAGCATCTACTGTTCATAGTTCAAAGACCATGATAGCTGGATCAGCAGACAACAAGAGTCCCTCCATGTTTCCAGTATTTACAAATTCTCCAAATGATAGTTTGTCTGAAAGTCAAATTAGCTAGGATATGGAATTGAGAAATTCACATTTTATAAGATGCATTTAAACCAAATTATACTATTTAATAAGTAACTTGCAGCTTGGATTTATGTTGACAAAGATATACAAACCAAATGCTGTTTCACAGTCTCCGAAATTGCATGTTATTCATACTAAAATATGAGGCTGATTGTAAGATGCAATGGTAATCAGACTGAATTAATAGGAGCCCTTCAACAAACCTTCATTTCCTCAAGACTCATGGCATTCCCTGTAAGTAGACACAGAGAAGATGTATTATTTTGGAAAAGAGATTTCAGTTGTTACATGGGGATTGAGGTATGTTGCTTTCGTTAATCAATAGAACTTCCTAATTTAAAATATTGCTTATTGCCATGAAGGTTTTCTACAGGATAACATGTTCTTCTATCCCCTCAGTCTAATACCATTTAAACTCTAAGAAAAGAGAAAAATGTAAAGATGTTTTGATGTTCACTTGATGTTAGGATCAAAGAAACACATTTCCATTATGGAACAGTATTATTTTACTTACCTATCTCCTTATAAGAAACTCATCTCGTTGGCTTATGGAATACCAGTTAAAGCTAAGGGATCTTAGGAAAGTTAAGGCTTACTCAAATTTCTAAATCTGAAATGTTCTAACAGAGGCAGACACTAATGGGTCTTTCTTTGTCTAAAATTTAACTGCTCAGAAACTCTCAGGAATGCAGTAATAGCATTGGAGACAAAGCAAAACAGTGTTAGTTTATTACTGGCCTGGGCTCAACATTAGCAGGATGTCCTTTGTTCTTGTTTGTGATGCTTTTTGTGGCTTGGTGAGAGACAGGGACAAAAGGGAGATGGCAGCAGCAGATGTGTATATAAAATGTGTACACTGATAAACATATGGCCTTAGATGAGAACAAACAGAACAGAGATGGTGAAATTGCCATTGCCATACCAGAATTTCTGTCATACACATGGTGTCTAGCCAGCAAATTTCACTTACAGTCAGCACACTAACAATCCCTAAGATATATAATTTTAAACATCTTTAGTGCAGTTCTAATTTTTTTCCCCTTTTTCCTGTATTAGTTTCAGGGTTAAGAGCATTTTATAGAGATACAATCCCATGTATTCAAAGACATTATTGATCTCATTTCCATTGTTTAATTTTGCACAGTGTAAAGTCTGTCTTTGTATAAAATAAATGTATTTTTAGGGCATCCAATTAACGCTATATTAAGCATATTTTTTCTAAAAGTTTTTAAAGTGCATAATATTTTAAGTCATTAATTTTTCAAAGTAATTTAGGGCTTAAAGCCTGTTAAGTATCTTTTGTCTTCAATATTAATTTCTAATACTTTCTGCTAGTATATCACATATAAGTCAATCTGCCTTGGTTTTATTTAACCTGAAAATCACATAAATATTTCTCATTAACCTATATTTCTGATTAAGGGGCTGCCAGTGGGTCAGCAGGATATTGATAATGGGGCATATTCTCTCCTCAGACAGATTGTTAAATCCTGAATAGGTCTGCTGACGTGCAGAGTTTATGGCTTCATTCTGCAATGTAAATGTGCAGTGTTGCATGTGTGAATGTAAAAGCAAGATTGAGAAAGGGTATACAGAGATGCTTACTACCAGACTGCCTAGAAATTGCCCTGGGGAATGAAGAGAAGATTACTCAAACCTTCTGACAGAAGATGGCAGAAGAGGTTAGTGCCCAGTCAGGATAGCAAGAGCTCTGTTTGAAGCCCTTGCCACTCTGATACACCTATCGCTTGTCATTTTATCCCTGCTTCAGCAGCAATGAAACCAGCAGGCAACAACTTCTGTCTAATACTGTTGGGCAATACTAAGGGCAGCTGATGAGCATATCTACATCATTAATCTCTATTTTAAGTTCCATTGAATGCATTGGTGTGTAAGTGTACAGTTCTGAGGACAACATCTCTGCTGCTGTCCTACCAAGAAATGGTCATGAGCTGCATACCAAGACCTTCCCCATTCTTCTGATACACTTGCTTCACTTTATGTTCAAATAAATATCTTCCACTACGTAACCTGCAAGGACTTAAAAGATCCTTGTTTAGATACTCAAATGTAAGAGATTAAAACTCATGAGATAACATTTTGCAAGCACTGTAGAAAACATATGTATGGCTCTCCTCTGGCGATACAGCTTTTAGTTATTTTTTCCACCTTTTTAGACAGTGGTATGCTCTGTTTTGTCTCTCATAGGAAAAAAATAGAAGGATATCATAATATGAGGATATTCCATTTGTTTTAGTTTGACTACAATTTCAATCACATTTGCATTATCTACTGGTTTATGAGTTGTGCTGGTTCTATTACATACTGAGAGCAGTTGTACTGAGAATATGTAAATAAAATTAAAGATATTGACTAACAACAATAAATGTTAATTGGATATTGATATTGAAATGCAGTAACAAAATATTCAAAGATAAGGTATTATTTTATACCTTTGGATAAAACTGAGTTTACATCTCAGTTTTTGTCTACCCATAATAATCCTTCATAAGTTTTATCGTCTAAAGGAAATCTGAAAGTAATCAACCTAACAAATTTATTTATGGGAATTGAAAGGAAGAAGTGCCACGGGTCTTTATTTATTTATTAAGGGTTCTCTAGCTCTTTGCATTACAGTAGATACCATCTATAATTTTTTACTTTCCTCTGTTGTGTAAGGATTTCCCTTGATACCTATGTCCCTCAGATCCATCTTATTGCAATATGTAGATAATACCTTTTTTTCTTCCATAGAAAGCCATGAAAATGAGGCACCAGGGGTATGAAAGTCCCATTTGAGTTCTTCAGACACTGTATACAATCCAATGCAGCACCTTTTATTTTGATGTATATGTCGGAATTTGTCACACATTACTGAAATCCTCTCAGGGGAAGTACAGCAGCTGTTTAACAATACTTGGCATCAGGCTACAACGTATTAAGGCAGGAAGTGATGAGCCAAAACATATCAAATTGAACTGCAGGGGCAAAATAGGTATGCAAATCGCAAATCCTCAATCGGAATTTGGCCAATCCGCCAGGACTAAAACTGCTACTCTTGCAAATAGTGATGTGGAATTAAAACACAATTGTGGGTATGCTGGATAGAAGTCTTACTAATCCCTTTGTTCAGGAACTTACTAAGAAATATTGACTGTGTAGATGCCGGCCAATTTATTGAAGCTGTAGCCCTAGGGAGCTAGTGCAAGTTGTAGTGCATTATGATGTTCTGCTCTGCAGCATTAGTGCAAAATATATACCCATTGCAGGTCAATTTTAATTGCACTTTTCTAATGTGATGACTCATAGTGTGTAAGACTCTGGATTTACTTCAGATTTTTTTTTAATTTTTTTTTGGAAGTAAGGACCATTTATATATCCAATTCCTTTAATATAATAGGATTTTTCAAATGTATTATGAAGCTTTACTAAAGTTTAAGTTAAAGGCATTAAAATGTTGAGATTACTAAGGCAATAAGGTGGGTTTTTTTTGCATCAGTATCAGCTCCGGATTTGAACTGTCTTCTGAAGAGGGATGGAGAATCAATTGCACTGAGAGATAAATGATGATATTTCAAATTAGTAGAAATGTGTGAAGACAGACTAAGTCTAGCTGTGCTATGGCTGTTGGAAAAAGTAGAAAGACTGGTAGCAGATGATGTCTAAGGGAGCAGATCTGTTAGAGAAAGTACTGCAAATTATGGCTTAAAATAAAATGTAAAAAGAAGGACTAAACTAGAAGAGATAGCATGAGGGAAGTACTTTCTCTCTTAAAACCAAGAAGGTAGAGGAATTCTGCAACTCTTAGCATGCAGATATTGCTGGAACCCGTATTTGCAATAGTCACTGCTGACAAGTAAAGGCCTGATCAATCCACAGAGGTAAGTAAAGAAAAAAATAGAAAGTTGAAAGTCAAAGATCAAAGATGGCACTAGTTAAGAAGTAGTTCTCTTTGAATTACTCCTGTTTGCCAGAGGGTCAGAGGAGAAAATTAATTATATGACCAAAAATGTGATGAAAATACATAAAAGTCATATTCAGTTTTTAATAGAAAATGCTCTACATTCACAGATAAATAATTTACTTGTTTTATTACAAGAAAGAAAATGATTAACAGAATCAGGCAGTCACTGGAAATAAAGTAATCACTGAAAGTGAAAGAAACTGTAAGAAGGACTCAGACATGCAAATGTCTGTATGATATGAAGATAAAAGGGGGATATTATGCAAAATTTAGTTTTTGCAGAGAATGTGCATTCTTATGTAAAGAAAGAGCTTCTTTGGAATATGGGTCAATTAATTTCCATTGGATGAAAACACATCTAAAGTGGGGTGTTCCCTAAGGCTCACCAAACTGTCATTTGTAGGAAGAATTCACTAATGACTTTGCCATTCTTTATTAAAATTGAAAGGAAAAGCAAATTTCATATCTTCTAGCTAACAAACCAGCCAGCTGATAGTTTTCTTTTGCTCCTTCAAGGTTGTATAAAAATATGCTTTATACATGTAAGTATAATAATGACATGATACTTGATTTCAGTCTACTTTGTTCAAATGCTATAAAGTGTTCATAAAATGTAAGACAAAATATTTGAAATCCTTTGAAAAGTATAACAGGATTTTGTGTTGTTGTGTAATGAACTCATAAGAGTCCTTGGACATTGATGACTAGGATAGAAATTGGTGTACATTATAATCCAAACATTAAAAGAGAAACTAGAATTAAAAAATAAAATCTCACTTTGGGCTGTGAAAACACATGATTAATCCTACTATCAATGGGATTTAAGTTACTACATTTGAAGCTGATCTGGAATTCCTAGTTCCTTTAAAATCACTTGTATGTCCTCTTAGTGCCTCTTCCAAACCATCTGAAACTGATAATTGTTTAACCCTCAGAGGTAAGAAAGTACTTCACCAGCAAGAGCAGAAGAATATCTGCTAATGGCAATCTCCTAAGTCAGTAGTCATGCTCATTGACAGGGACTGGGAAAAGGAAAGTACTGATAAAACTAATGTTGATGGGCATACTAAACTGAACTGTCCATCAGCACAAGGTGCAAGGGAGAGGGAAGAGACACTGGGAGCCTGAGGTGCTGTGTGATAGCCTAAGTACTTTAGAGCTGCTGAGGACAGAGCTCATGAGCTCTGAGTGTGTCCTTTATGTGTTGGTAAAAGGAGAGAAGGTATTGGAGAAATGCATGCAGCTCTATGGCAACACTCAGAATTTGTGTTTTGGAGCTTGGTGGAGTATGCAGTGCTTTCAATAGAAGTTTCTGATAAATGTTTCTCCTTTTTGGGAAGTACTGAAACAAGATCTTTCCAATCATTATCAGGCATATTTCACCTTGCAGACAAAGAATATTGGCTAAAATACCCATTAAGTATTTGAGTTTTACAGTTCATTTAAGCTGTACAGAAAAAAAAAACCCATCAATAAAAAATCTTGAGAATGACCTTATACTCCTTTCTCTAAAAAAAGAAAAAAGCATACGCTGTGTAGATGAATTAGATGATGGGATACCATGGACTGCAGTTTAACTAAAACCATTGATCTTTACAAATTATTCCCCTTTGACAACGGGGATCCATTAAACTCCAATAGTACAATGACAAAAAAAAAATATTTTTTTTTTCTTTTTATACTTCACTTCTTTTATCTTTCTTCACCCTGTTTCTGATTATCTTCTCCATTTTATGGTGATGGCACTAAATGCTAATGAGGTCATTCCTGGTCCTATCCCAGTCAGTCTTTTTGGCATGATTATTTCTGGAGTTGAACAAACTGTGTGGAATAAATGAGATTAGCGTGGTAGGAGACATTTTCAGTTTCCTATAAGAGTTTGCACTGATAGTTCACCTGGCACAAATTTGTCTGCATTGCTAATTTGTGCGCTTGAGCCTGCCTGCAAGAGTTCGTGTGTGTGTATTCTCTTTGGCAGTTCAGTCTCACAGACACTACAGTACAAGTGGGTGGCGAAACTATTTGTCATAATTATGAGAAGGATCTGTCTTTTCCACCTTTCTGAGGGTATTTTTGTTGCTGGACTGTCTAAGTATAAAGAATGGTGAGGAGTGACAGCTTCAGGAGAGCTGCAAAATGAAGAATCTCTATCAACATAGCTACAGATTCTGTGAAGTTGTATGAAGCATTCACTGATGATAAAAATTGCTAAAAAGAGCCTCCAATAATCATACAAGACTGGATTTTCTTCATTTGGTTCTGAAGGGGTTTTGTTTGTCTGGTTTTTGTTTGTTTTTGTAGCAATGTGTATTGTGTTATATCAGTTTAAAAGAAAATATATAGATCTCGTTGACTAGTCAGACAATTAGTTAACATTTAAAGAAACTAGCATTTGGTTTGTTTTTTTTAACCAGACAATGTTTTTCTTTAATGTTTTCCATTAGCTTTACTAATTCTTGCTTGCAGGGTAGGGTTTGTTTTTTTCCCCTCTGCCTCTTTTTGGTCACAAGATATAGCTGAACTGTTTGCAAACATCCCTTTACTTGTTCAAACCCTTAGCTGAGCTATAGTAACTGAGAGAACCTCATGTGAAACAGAACTGATCTAAAACTCTCTTACCCTGTAACAGTTTATCTGCCAATTAGATATCCAAAAGGATACCATGGCTGTATTATCTCACATCTGTTGGTTCCTGACCTCCTTTTGGTTGTGACCACTGAACTAGATAGACCTTGACTCTGATCCAATGTGACAGTTGTACTGTCCCTCTGTCTTGAAAGGGTTTTGGTTGGTGCAGAGATCCTGTTGAAGGTCTTATGCCATTCTCCTGTGTCTAGCTCCAGAATAGGAATAAAGACAGAGAACTATAACACCACAATAATGTTTGACTTTAAAGTTTGCTGCTAGATGCCACAGGTTTTGTGCAACAGAGGCTCTTGATTGGTCCATTTCCAACTCCTAGAGTTTTGTGAAGTATTTAAGTCAAATATGCATATATACACCTTTTTCATTACAGCTAAATGCAAAATAAAACAAAACAAGCAAATAAACAAATGAAACAACCCACCACACAAAGCTAGCACCAGCTGTGTAAATGTACCGATTAGCTCTCTAAATGGGGAAACATAGAGATTTATTGTTGTGCTTTTAGCCATTAAACTAGGAAGTAGCTGCCTCATCTTCCCTAATTTGCAGCCAATTCCTGACTCAGGTTTCCTCTCTTGATCAGTTCAGAGTCAGCAGAAGTGTTGTATGAATAAGGATAAAATACCAGCTGACTAAGGACTCCTTTCTTGATCTACAGGGAGAGACAGAGGAAATGATTATAGCACGGACAGTCTGCTACTCTTAATGGAAACAATTTATAACAGAAAATATTTTTGGAAACTGAGGTTTTTTCTTGTAAAGCTATGTTGACTTGACAGAATATTTAGTGATCTATCTACCCCCTTCTCTAATTGATTAGAAAAGTAATGAACGCAGAGCTAGTTATTCTTGTCAGAGTTCCAGCTTCGGCCTTCATATTCGGCTGCTGCAGAGGAGATCTCAGAGCGCTAGAAAGTGATAAGACAGCATGCATCAGTGTCACTGCATGGCCAGTCTTGGAGACAAAGGGTCTCTTTTCTTCTCTCAATCAGAAAAGTGAAGAAGATGGGCTGAAACTCGCTTTCACTCTCAGATGTCAACATCAAATTCTTACTAAACTTAAAGGGGGCAAAGTCAAGCATTGCTTGAGCTCTTATTACTTGTCTTTTCCCACATACACTATTCCCTTTCTAAAGGCTCCATTTCAAGATGTTTTTCTGAGATGTCAAAATTTCCCTCTCCCCATGCCAGGTACATTTCCCACAACACAAAAGGGTTGGAGACTGAGAAGATGGGCAGGACTGTGCTTAATTTCAGGAAGCTGATAGCACTCTCCTTCAAGATAATGGAATGCCATGAGGTGTGCTCTTGCATATTGCTTCCTTCCCTAATTCAGTTGAATGCAATAGTGAGAGCAAGTTGACATTGTTAGAGTAAATGACCTCGGTCTTTGGTAATGAAGACACATCCAGAGTGAAGGTTATTGTTTTAATTTTAATCTTGAACAACCCAAACAGGATTAAGTAGATTGTTCTAAAATATCCTGCAATGTATTTTCATTGTGAACTGTACTTCAGCATGGTGCATACAAAATCATTTATAATAAGTTGATTCATGGATTGAAATGGCTTATTTATATTCAGTGTGAATCGATACAGAGTGATTACTGAATTTTTTCCATAGTCTATCATTAGCCAGAATTCCCAGAGTGGGAGAAAACTGGCTAGATACTGGAGACTAAAAAAACCCACTTAAAAAATGCTATACTATGTCCCATCTGCTTGGATAGGATTCATTTTTATTAAATATGATTTTCAAAATTATTAATTTGATTTTTCTTGTCTCTTGGCCAGAAACTGGATTTGGAGGAAGTCACACAATATATTAAAAAAATTGGAGTTTCAGAAAATCTGACTAATGGGAAATATTAATTTATTTTGGGAAGAAACTAAAAAAACCCGGCAAAACAACAAGTAATTACATTTCTACAAAGACATTGCTTACCTTTTTTTTTACCCAGTATATTTTACCCTTCTATAACTTTGGGATTTCAATTGCCTGTCAGTGTACTTCAATGCTATACCATGCACAAATTCACTAGTATTTTATCAATCCAGCAGAACATAAAATCAAGCCTGATGCTCGTTCCAATATTAAGAAGCCATTTAATAACAGACAGTATGTCTGGTGTACACGCTTCTGCAGCAGAGCAGCTTTATTATGTACTGTTGCTTAACAACTGTTGCTTAACAACGAATGAGGGTAATCCTGACTCTTCCATCACAGAGCTCTCCAAACTAGAATCAGTACTAACATCTACCTATCAGTAAGAATAGCTGGAAAGAAGGAAATTAAAATACGCTAGGAAGGCACTGCAAATATTCCTATCCTCTACCAATCTATTTTCATCTCACATAACTTGAGCATTCTCACCTTTAAGTGCCTAATGCATGTGGGAGTTTCATGAAAGATAATAAATATGAATAACAGCCTGTAGCACTCCCCCCTCATAGCTCATTTCTAGCTACTGCTATTCCTATCGTTTTTTATTTCTTACTTACAGAATGATTATCTTTATTTTTATTTATTGTGCTCATGAGAGTTTATCATGTTAGTTACAGATTACTGTGATTCTGCTACTCAGTAATGACATCAGTAATGAGAATTATGTAAGAAATTCACTTGAACAATAAATGCGACAGCAGAGAATCAGATTTTATTATGTATATGTGTGGCAATTGGAGGGTGATTTCAAAATGACAAAGTACTCAGGGTTTCAATGCTTCCTGCAGCTGTGCTCTCTTTTAATCTTTATTCTCCATTTAAGAAAGAAAAAAATCTAAATCTAAATCATACATTATAAACTCACAGTTTAGCCATTTCAATATCAAGAGAAAGTTGAAAGCCAGTGCAGTCATGAATAAGCACTAAGGAAAGCTTCAGACAGCTATGGTTTAAAACTAATGGGAGGCAGAAGGGAAGAATGTTCTGAGTAAACAAAAAGATTTCAGAAATCTGAAAAACAACTTTAAATCAAGATTTACAAATATAAAACTATTATCTAAGTTTTTACTATTTACCCTTTCAGAAAGGTGGTCTAATGGATTTATGTCTGTGTTGAAAAGGAGATTTAAGGTCTTCTTCACAATGGCTCGTGTAAAAGAAAGGGAAGCTGGGTATCCTAAACTCCTGCAGTCAGAAAAGAAAGGTGTCCTCCACTAAGGAAAAGCAAATCAAAGCCTGGGTTATGATTTTTCTCTAAATTTTGTTTAAATAAGCCTCTATTTTCAACAGAGACATTTGAAGTCAGTGTCCTTTGATCAGGGCTTGATTTTCAGTGTTTTTGGTATTTTCAAGCTCAAGCACAGATAAGTGATCTCTTCTGTGGATTTTTCCATCCAGGTCCCTCTGGTTAAAAAAAGCAATAATTACCAATTTCATATACCTAAAGACATTCAGATTTTGATTCACTTTCTTGAAACTCCATTTTTGCTTCAATTGTATTTTAGAAACCAAGTGTGCTGTTTGGGTTTTTTTTATGTACCAGTATATATTTTAACATAGACTTTCTAAAGGAACAAGGGTAGATCACCTCAGTAAAAATTTAAGTATTTAAATTCACCTTTCTTCATCCCCCTGAAGTCCAAGTGTGTTTCACAGGTGGCTTAATGATACCAAATATCTTTGTGGCAACAGACTGCGCAGATTTTCTTGTAAACATGAGAAAGACGTTGCTATATTGAAAGATGTCTTTTCACCAACTCACAGCTGCAATTATTATCATTCTTATTACTGCCTACTTTCATGCAGCGCTATGTGGAACATTCCAGCATGTTGCAGACCACATATGTGCAGACACTTGCTATAGGAGCTGACTCTGATTCATGCTGAGATATCAGCCACCTTCCCATGAAGGCTGGAGCAGAAAAAACACGTGCACACATGATAAAGAATACAAACTCAAGCTGCTCTTTCAAATGCTAACATGCTTAACTCAATGGCAAAATAAAGCCTAACATTTCATTTCTCAGTCACAGAAGCAAAATATTGTGAAGAGAAACTCTAAAAGCTGAGTTGTTTCTCCTCTGGGGGGAGAAGGACCAGCTGCAAAGAAGCAGTGGTGTTTATCATCCTTATTCGTGAATTCCTGCGACAGTCTCTTCGATCTTCCTATTACCTACTTTGCATTTTCACTTTGTATAGACTGTGTTACTTTGGTTGTATACATGTGACTTCTCCTATTTTTATGCTCTAAAACTGATTCTACCTGCTCACAAAGCTGAAAACTCTTTCAGTGACCATTTGGGTATTGTTTTATACCCTCGATGCATCTGCTGTAATCCTGAGTCTTTATTCACAAAGCTTCCACTATCAGTTTTTATGTGCTACACTGGTCCTGCAAGTACTTGTGAACATATTTGGCTTTTCCCACATAGTTAAATATAATTTGTAGCTGTCAACTGAATCACTGCTTGAAGGAGCACAGTTCTGGGCCTGCTGACTCCATTGCACTTTGAATCAGAATGTTTCATAATGGGGCAGTCTCAGGTATAAGCAGGTGTGTTTTCAGTACTATGTGTGCTCTGTGGGATCTATGCACACTGCATGGGGCACAGCATATGCATGGAATTTCTGCTGGTGAAACACATTCAATACCAGCCATGAAGTGCTGTATTCAGTCCAGTGAAATGAAAATATGAAAACAGGCATTGTGCTGAGCTTCAGACAATTATGCTCTATAACCAGTGCTGTTCACCTAGAGATATTCCAGAATGGGATGTGGTGGATACTGCATCCATGGATGGATCTAGTCAAACTAATTTAGTGGTCTGTTTTAACATGCCCAAAAACTCTGGTGGGAAAAAAGGTTTGCTTTTTTAGATATGTTTGAGGATCCATTTCCAATTTGCATTTTGGATGGAATGATCTCACACAACAGCACATGCTGGGATCAGCAGTTTTGCCAGGGAAATAGATTCTTCCCCTCTCTTCAGCAATTATGAGGCCACATGTGGGAGCACTGTGCCCAGTTTTAGAGCTCGCAACAGAGAGAAAGCAGTCGTACATGGAGTAATTCTGCTGGAGGAGCTCCAAGAGGGTCAGCTGGCTGAAGCACATATGACGAGAGGCTGAGACAGCTAAATCTGTTCAAATTCAAGAAGAGAACACTTAGATCAGGTCTTGCTCTCTCCATGGGTAACTAGAAGCAAATGTAGAGAAACTGGAGCCTGACTCTTCTCTGAAGCAAATAGTGGAAGGATAAGGGGCAATGAACACACAATGGAGCACAGGAAAAAAAATCTTTATTAAATTTAATTTACAGGTTTTTTTTTTTTGCCCTGTGTATCAGGATGTGGCAGGTTGCTTAGAAAACCTGCAGTCTCCATGACTCAGTATGACTCAGTCTACAGAAGACTCAGCCATACATAACTTGTTCTATTTGGACCTATTTTGACCAGGAGGTTAGGCTGAAATCTCTGTAAGCCCACCTACATATTCAATATTTAAATATGTAGAACATCTCCTGCTCCTCCTTGTCCACTGGCTTTGGGTTCTACAGGGCTGTTCTCACAGATTCTCACTCTGCTCTTCTCTGCCCACAATTACATCTGTGCAATAACATTTTTTTCCTTCTTACATATGTTGTCACAGAGACAGTATCATTTCTAATTGGCTCAGCCTTGGCCAGCAGTAGAACCATGCTGAAGTCAGCTGGGACTGGCTTTGTCAGACACAGGGGAAGCTTCTGGCAGCTTCTTACAGAAACCACCCCTGTACCCCAACCTCTTCCAAAGCCTTGACATGCAAATGCAATACAGAGAGCTGGATCACCTGTGCCTATGAGAGATAGGAATTGTCCAGCCTGGAGAAGAGAAGGCTCATGGGAGACCTTAGAGCAGCCTTCCAGCACCTAACAGATCTGCAGAAGAGCTGAACAAGGACTATTTATGAGGATCTGTAACAATGGAAGAAAAGGGAATGATTTTAAACTAAAAGATGGTATGCTTAGATTAAATATTAGGAATACATTTTTTACTGTCAGGATGATAAAGCCCTGAAACAAATTGCCCGGAGAAATTGTGGACGCCCCATCTAGAGAAGTGTTTAAGGTGAGGTTAGCTGGGGCTTTGAGCAACCTGTTCTAGTGGGAAGTTCCCTGTACATGGCAGGAGGCATGGAACCAGATGATCTTTAAGGTCCTTTCCAATCCTATTCTATCATTCTATGATTTTTTGGAATGAACTCGAGCATTACACGACTGCTTAGCTGCACCACTGAACTGTCAACTCCCTCCCTGGCTCTGCCGTGGTTCCCTGAAACCAGCTTTCCCTCCAGAACGAGAATTCAGCAGGGAGCATGGGCCTTGACCTGGTACAAGTCACTTGGCTTTGTGCATGGTGATTGATCTCTGTCCCTCTCGTTTACCTGTGTGGACACAGTAACAGGGACTCAGAACCATGCTTTAGCTAAGAACACTGAGTTTGTCTGCAACATCAAAATATGATTTGTGCAGCTTTGTGAAACTGAACATGCTTCAGTTCACCTTTTATAGAACTGGAAAAAACTCAAGGGATTCTGTCCAAATCTACAATGAACTGGCTTCATGCCATCCCATGAAGGCCCAAAAGGCCCAATTGAAAAAATATAGGAAAAATAAATGTACAACATTATTATGGCTTTCTGTGTCAGTCACTACTATACCTATAATTAATTGGTGGTTGAGATTTTGGTCTCCTGTGGCAACAGTAAATCATTCACTATTTGCTATCTTGAGTTATGAATGATGGAGTTAGAGTGCTACTATACAGATTTGGATTTATATTTATTTTTTTACATTAGTACTATTTTAATTTTAGAGAAGTTTTTCTGACCAGTACGGATTTGCTAGTATACGTCTAGAATTAGAAACTCCAGATCAGTACTGCATCATACTGAGTTTTTGAACTCACTCTCTATAAAAATTTGTGCATATAGAGTGTATAGTTTTGATAGGGGACAAGGAAAAACACAGGTATCGAAAGCAGAGATTACTCCAGCTGTGTAAAACACCAACCTGCTACTGAATGGGATTTAAAAAAAATAAAATGAAAAACATCTCAAGAGTAGGGCTTGCAGTCACAAAGGAGATGCAATGAGCCATTTAGCTCAGTGTACGAGCAGCGAAGAACCCATCTTACACTGCCATTGATGCTTTCATGCTTCAGAACTACTAACACTGCTGTTGAACCTTACCAAAACTTTAGTACAATGTACACAATTAAACCCTCATCTTTACAAAGTGTGTTGTTCTTTTAACAATATCAGAGAAAAAACAAAAAGGAGCTCCACATGTACTTGCTCTTGAAGAATAAACATTCTACCTCTTGGTAGAAATGATTGTGTACACATGAAATAGAGATTTCTGGAGTATGAACGTTTTTGTACAGAGCCCCTTTTCAGAATGGAATGAAACCCTGAAGTCCCATTGCAGAATGGTTTGTAGGAAGATAATATCTCTTATAAAAACAATGGATACAGTCAGACAAAGCAGATAATCTTACAGAGTTTTTTCCAAAGCTCAGGAGACTTCTCTATCAAATGACAGATTTTCTCAGTTGTATCAGGTATCATCTCCTTCTGAAAACCTTGCTTCATTCATATGCCTCAGTTTTTATGTCTGTAGCAACAAACATTAGATGAAAATCTTATTTAGGAATATCTTTGAAATATGAGCTTGTTAAATATGCACACGCACTAATTACAATCAATGACACTCCAACACAGCTAAATGTCAAGTACAGGTTTAAGTACTTTGCTCATCATTTCCCAAGGAATGGTTTGAGTCTTTGTTTTTGTGCCTGGCCTTTTTATTACCTTGCCATTCTATGATTTTATGCCATTCTATGATTCTGTGAATGGTTCATAGAAGCATTCACATTCTCTGAATGGTTCATAGAAGAATTCTATGATTTTATGTCAGAGAGGTGATCCAGATGCTCTTTCTCTGAAGAACTTCAAGCCAGAAAAAAGTTACCATATGGTGAAAGAACCATGCTCTCAAACAACACAGTTTTGTTGTTTTTTTTCCCCAGATGAAGATTTCTGTATGGAAGAGCAATAACATTTTTTTTTCCTTTCCTGTGGTTAGGCTGTCAAACTGGAGAGAACACTGTTTTTAAATATTACCAACAGATAAAGGCAGTTCAAGTAAAGTCTCCCTGCAGTGCTCATTCCCTAGTCCAACAACATAAGGCTTTTATTGGTATTTATATGTAACAGAACACACTGGCTTTTCTCATTAACGTAAGAAAACAGAAGTTTGCAGAGGTACACTAGGTATTTGGTGTACCTGAGAGATTGCAAAAGCTACTTATTTGATATATACACCTTGCAGTTATTTACATAACAAAAAAGAAAAGTCATTCCAATACAGGAGAAGAGAAGCTTAAGAGAAGATTGCAGTGACTGCAATCTCATTGAGTGCAAGTAAGTGCTTGTAAACAAAACTGCATCTGAGTAGTCTATTTTCTCTGCCTATGCTGAAGTTAAGGCAGAAAATCAAGCAACTAAATAACATCTTTTCAACTTCAATAATATACTGGTAACACAGGGATGTATACACAAATGTAATATATACACCATATATCATAAATAAGTTTGTTTACTTTTTTGTGACTTCATCTGCTTCTTTCAAAAGCTTCCTCAGATTGTTGAACCTGGTTTTCAAACTGCGAACATGGACATTTATTCACCAGGCAAATATAGTTTTGCAGTATGTCTTGACATGTTGCAAGGTCTTTTTTACTTGGGTAACAGCAAACTTCCAAAGGCACAAGCCACCATCATTATTTGCATTGCTGAGTCTGTTGTTTTACAGGGACCTAACAAAGTTAGGCTCAGCCGCATTTATGCATGATGCAACTGTTTGTCCTAACTGATGAATGGTAAGAGGTCATGAAATGCAGATCTTCATAGTGACATCATCAAGTCAAGAAAACAGCTCTTTGTAAAATCTTCATTTCACTTGTAATCAAATTATCCATGTTTTTAAGATAGATTTTCCTATGGACTAATATATCTCTCCATAATGAAATTCATATAGAAATGTCTCCATAGGTACATCTCCACAAAAATGAATAGGACCATGGCAAAAGCAAAAGATAGAAACTGATGTCACGCATTTTAATTTAGAAGATAATAGCAATTTAATTGATATGTTACCATAAGCCTCATAGTGGTAATACTTTTCTTTGTTACTGTGCACTTGTCTATGCTTCTTTTACTGCTTAGTGTAAACCACTACAGATAACTGCTCTATTTCTTTTCCAGTGTTAGACAATTAAACTCAACCTTAAGACATTTTATGGTGTAAGTGTCTAAAGAGCTGTGGCTAACAATATTATTTACTTATTTACTTATTATTTCTGAACTGGGGTCAGAAGATATCTCTGTAGCTCCACACAACCTTGTTTTGCTATAGGTATTATCTCCATGTACTTGTACATTCATTATCAGAAGGTTGGAATCGTCATTGACTTGATGTTTTTCCAACACAAAAGATTAAAGCAACTATTCCTTCTTTTCTGGATCTCAATTCCCACAGCACTGAGGATAGAACCTCCACTAAATGTTAGGGTTTTCTTCTGGTCAGATTTTAAATTTAATTATTAAAAAATATCCATTCAAAGAGAAAACGGGATGGACAAAATCTATGCTCAAGGCTGTAGGCATATACATTTTGGGACAGATTTGACATATTGTTTGTTGCTAAATTTGTACTTTTTAATGTGCACATATGTATGTTTGCCTCTTTGAGTGAGACCATAACATAAGAAAGCTAGAAATAAAAGAAAAATTCAGGAAATTAATTTACTGTAGAAAACAGAGTTCTTTCCTTTCTGGAGGATACCAAGTGGATTGGTTATTGTCAGATTATGCTTTTGGTCTTCAAATGCTATGGTAAGAACCTAGACCCTAAATGCAAAATGGTTGAGGTTCACAACTCAGAAGACATGGGAAAGAGATACGTTTTCTGAATTTCCCTTTCTCAGAGAAAAAAAAATTAAAATTGTAATAGTAAATAGATAATAGCACAATTAAAATTTGTCTGTCTTGGTATGACTTACTATGTTGTAAATTCTTATTGTTTGGAGAGCTATCTGTATTGTATTTGGTGCAAAATATAATTTGGCAGAAACGCGATGTATAAAACAATTATTTGAAAGTGGCTTAACTGACAGTGAAAATCATTTGCAGTTGTGTGAAAGAAACAAGAAATAGGAATAAGCATCTGCTGATGGTTTTGGGAGGAAGTTTGCTTCTTTTGCCTCCCTCCCTCCCTCCCTCCCTCCCTCCCTCCCTCCCTCCCTCCCTCCCTCCCTCCCTCCCTCCCTCCCTCCCTCCCTCCCTCCCTCCCTCCCTCCCTTCCTTCTTTCCTTCTTTCCTTCTTTCCTTCCTTCCTTCCTTCCTTCCTTCCTTCCTTCCTTCCTTCCTTCCTTCCTTCCTTCCTTCCTTCCTTCCTTCCGCCACTTCCGCCACTTCCGCCACTTCCGCCACTTCCGCCACTTCCGCCACTTCCGCCACTTCCTTCCTTCCGCCACTTCCTTCCTTCCTTCCTTCCTTCCTTCCTTCCGCCACTTCCTTCCTTCCTTCCTTCCTTCCGCCACTTCCTTCCTTCCTTCCTTCCGCCACTTCCTTCCTTCCGCCACTTCCTTCCTTCCTTCCGCCACTTCCTTCCTTCCTTCCTTCCTTCCTTCCGCCACTTCCTTCCTTCCTTCCGCCACTTCCTTCCTTCCTTCCTTCCGCCACTTCCTTCCTTCCTTCCGCCACTTCCTTCCTTCCTTCCGCCACTTCCTTCCGCCACTTCCTTCTGCCACTTCCTTCCTTCCTTCCGCCACTTCCTTCCTTCCTTCCGCCACTTCCTTCCTTCCGCCACTTCCTTCCTTCCGCCACTTCCTTCCTTCCGCCACTTCCTTCCGCCACTTCCTTCCTTCCTTCCTTCCCTTTTTTTTTCCCCATGGTTTTGTTGTGCCTATGGTTATTAGTTGTTAACAGCAGTACTTGCTGATAATGAGAAAAATATTTGCCTCAGTTTCGAGATATTTGCCTTCCAAACTTGAGTATTTTATTGCTCTTGAATTGACTTCTATTTTTGCTGTGATGACACTTTAAAATGAACATCACATCACTGATTTCCATAAGCACAGATGGAATTCATCAGGGAGTCATAATTCCAATTCTTTCCCTCCTCCTCTCATTTTGAATGACAAGTGTAATAATAATGAGATCAGAAAAAGACATAATCTTTAAAATTAGAGAAGGAATGGCTAAAGTGAATGGTTGTATTAGTGAACTAAGAAATTCCATTTTCATCAAGACAAAATTAGATACTTTCAGAAAATGCTTGGACAAAGCTGAAAATCACATGAGCTTTTCAGAGGATTAGATGCAGCAAATGAGACAGGGCACCATCTAAGCACTGAGAAAATAATGTGCCACGAGACTGTGATATTTAAGACAGGGAGGAAAGCGCTTTTCTATCTTGGAGGAAAATGGAAGTATTTCATCTCCAGTAGTTATCATGGATGCATCAGTATTTTAGAAAAGTCTTATCATGAGTAGATATTTGACATATTGCATCTACCTCTGGCAGACACCAAGGTCTTTAGGTTTGTTTGCTCTTTATTATTACACTTCAGCCCAAGTGGCAGAGTTTGTCACAGTTATAAGTAGTTTTGAGCTACTTAGGAATCAACATTCAATTTTATATTCTTTGCTAAAGCCAGAGCTAAACAGTTTCTACCTCATAAGCCAAGAGCTGTTCAGTTTGATGTTCCTCTAACAATTGTGGATGATGCCGGTTGCTTCTCTGAAGTTAGAAACACCTACTAAAAGGCAAACAGAAAATGGAAAAATGCCTTCCAGCACATCATTTTTCACATATGGACAATGTCAGCATTTACTTTAGAAAGATAACTTCATGTAATGGGAGATAATACACTAAAATGAGGCAGGATAGAGGCCATTTTGTACAGCTTCAATCTACACTCTCTGTGCCAATCTTTGTAAATCATAATCAGAACATGACATCTGCTACTTATTGTCAACATGAAAAAAAAGTTGGAAAACAAAATTATGCTTTCCGCGCTGTGTTTTTATGTGTAGCTCTTTCCATGCCAGACTTTAGAAGACAAATAAAATTTGAACTTCTAAAATGTCCTATTGAACTCAATGCCAGAAGTTCCTGTTCCCAACATGATGAAATGTCTATATTATTGAAAACAGAAGTAATCCAGACAATTTATTTAAAATAAAATATGATTTCTATTATTTACTTAGCTATTAAACAGTAAAATTGAGCCGAAAGTAATCTAGGTTTCCTTGGATGTCAATGGAATACAGCAAACTTTTAAGTGGTCATCCACTTTATCCTGTGAGTGTGCTTAAAGTTAGTGAGGACACTCAAAGTCTGTAGTTGGTTTTGTCCATCCATCACCTTGGCTGGTTTTGCCTATCCTGTTTTAACAAACTCCATGCATTACCCATGTCTAATTCAGACCCCAAGCTGCATCTCCTGGTCTGATCTAGATCTCTAACACTGGGATTTGCTTTTCATGCCCATGGATTTTATGCACTATTCAGCTTCCTTTGTCTGTTTTCCAGACTGTGAAAAACACACTTCAGGCAAGCAGTTTTTGTTTAGTATTTATTTCAAATGGCATGAAATAAAAAAAATTCTAATTTAATTTAACTAAAAGAGAAGTCTATCTTTAATAATACAAGAGTCACTCTAATATTACGAATAAAGAGAGAAATATTTCATTTGAATCCCTGCAAGCTAAATGCAGCACTTTTATATAAAAGACAGCTGATTATATTGCTTTGAGCTAAGTACACCAGGACTGTTGCTGGATGAATAACAAAATACAGTATTTTATTTTTCAACCTTAAGTATTACTAGATTTAGGATCCAAAACTTACAACATACCAGTTCTATTTGATTCTTAATGAAATTCGATATCTCAGCTGGCTGGTTCACGCAATTTTTTTGTTGCTTTTTTCTTTGATGGGGGGCAGGTTGAGTTGGTTAGTTGTTTTTGGTCTTTATTCCTTTCTTCTTTTTTTTAAATTTTATTTTCTTTGTTTCTTTTAAAATTTTATTCCCCTGGTAGTTATAAAAACAGTGAAAGTACAACTTCCAAGGTAGAATCATTGCTATTTGCAAAGCATAGATTTTCATTTAGTTAAAAATGCACATTTTTATTATAATTCCCTTGGAAATCAATGGCTTAAATTGAGGATGAACAGAAAGTCCTATGAAATTACCAGTAGTTTTGTTAAGTCCAAAACTAAAATAAAACAAAGCAAAAAAATGCAAAAAGAATTCAGAAAACTCAGTCACCATGTAATTGCCATCCTGTTCCTTCAGTTATGAGGAGGATATTGCAGAATTGAACTCAGTGCTGTGCCTGTGCCTTTGATCTTGTTTTACCTCTTGTTTCATTTAAGTATTTAGCATTGAA
The DNA here is from genome assembly GCA_039654755.1 of Calcarius lapponicus. Classification (NCBI taxonomy): domain Eukaryota; kingdom Metazoa; phylum Chordata; class Aves; order Passeriformes; family Fringillidae; genus Calcarius; species Calcarius lapponicus. The sequence goes on along the minus strand of CM077462.1, from coordinate 45,216,179 downwards.
ACACTGCAAAGTGGATGCCTCAGGGATCAGATACCACTCAGGTTCACCTTTGATTCCTGGGCCTCCAGACCAAGAGCAGTCCTAATAGTCTCTCTACCTTACATTCACCTTCTGAAGGCACTGCGCTCCACACAAAAATGAAGCCTGTGAAGGACATCTCCAAGTAATGTGAAAAGTCAAGTCTACAAGCAAAGAGCAATCTTCCTACTGTTTGCAGACATCTTTTCCCTCAGCTCCTGAGGTGCTAAAACTCAAGGCTACATCCATGCTTGGGTCTTCTGGTTTCATGTGTCTTGATTCATCTGGCACAGTGAAAAAGGAGCATCACACCTCCACTAAAATTCACTGCTGAGGAAAAGCAAGGAAAATTTATGGGTTTGGGAAAGAGGGATTAGCAAAACAGGAGCATTGGACTGGGAGGAAATGAGGATATGATGTGTGGAACAGGAGGCATTTGAGAGTGAAAGCTGTGGAAGAGGTTGACTGCACTGGGAGACACTTGCCCTTTATTTGGATCTTTGTAGTGGGACGGGAAGCACTTCTACAACACAGCTAAGTCACTACACGAGCTATGTCTGTGCTACCCAAAAAAGAAAGCCAGCAGGTTGCATTTCAAAGAGACCTATGACTTTGGAGGCAGCTGTCTCAGGGTAACAGCTTATTCACATTGCCTGACACTAGCCCTGTTTGGAGCAAGCTGGCCATGTGCAGACTGTGCAGGCTACACCACGCTCCATGTTGGAGTTCCCTGAGGCTCTCATGAGTCATAAGATATGTAATTATTTCAAAATATTTTAAGCAATGTGTAGGCCTATCATGATTTGTAAGTGGGGAGATTTTATAGCATGTAACTGACAAAAATATTCCATGTGATACAGCATATGGGTGCTTGAGAATGCAGCCTTTTGAGTATGTGTTTATAAGAGCAGAATAAAGAATATCGTTGGTGCACCTTATCCACACTGCCTTTTGGGCATGGGATCTTGTACAAACAGCCTCACAAAATAGTGCTTTCTTCTGACAGCAACTCTTTGGTAGGGGAATAGAATTTTTCATGGCAAAAAGCAGATGAAGGATGAAAGACCATAGAAGAAATAAAATTTTAACGTGATCTTCTCATATGGTGCTGTAATAAATTCATTCCAATGTGCTTGTGAGGTAATGCTGGTTGCTAGATGGGTATGAGTTTGAAAACTTGTACCCTTCTTTTATATCTCTTACCTGATACGGGGAAGTAATAAGCTAGACCCTAGGCTGGACTACAGGCTAGACCCTTCCCACTGTATAAAAATAGAGATATCAACAGGAGATATTTAAATTTCCAAAGAGTACATCAACATCATAGAAATGCTACTGTTCTTTGTACATTTTCCATCCCATAAATCGCTTTTTAATATCTTTTTATTAGGAACCATAACTAATAGTTCTCATTGTCTTATTAAAATATTATTTCATCAGAGATTTTTACTATTGTGTATAGCTTCATTTATGCTTATGTACTATTACTAAAGGCAGAGAAGATTCCAGCTTCCAAACTTAAAAATAGTTTCTGATTGTTTGAGCAGTTTATTTGCTCAAAATCTATCATTTTACTTTATATGTTGTCTTCTTATGATATTCATTAATAGCTGTTGTGAGAAAAGAGACATGCCTTGTTCTTATGCATACCTATAAGCAGTAATGTTTGAAAGACAAAGGAATAATACATTAGAACCATTTGGATACCTTAGTGGGATCATGTGTTTCTCTTCTTTTTCTTGTGAAGTAGAAGTTCAGTGGCTTTTCTTAAATCCAAGGGCAGAAGGATGTTACTCTCAGTGGGATTGAGCAAACATGCCTCAAGAAGAGATAAATCCAGTGAGGAATAAATCAACTTAGTGACAAAGAAGAAATGGGAGCAGAGAGAAGTGTGGCTCTTAACCTCACAGCATGGGAAAGGCATCTGTCTGAAGGACACAACAAAAATTAGTAGCATAAAATCATGGGGATGAGTAAATTATTGCTCGGTGCTACAAGGTCTCATATAACGTCACATTCTTAATTTGACAACTGAGTTATAATTTACAACAGGAATGAATTTGCCGATGGCAGATTTGGCTTGGGACAAGGGAATGCTTACTATCTCACTACAAAATATCAAACCATCTGTTTTATATAGGGAGGCACAGATTGAGGAAAATGGAAAGTTATCAATGTGAGACAATATTCCTCATTCTCACATTTTGAATCAGAACTGTGCTAGTGCTGTCTGAAAGTGCCTATACAAAAAATATATGTAACATATACATATAAACACCATGACTTTAAATTTCTTCCTTGACAGTCTCTGTCTTACTCACAAGTGCATACACACACACAAACACCAGAAAGTTCAGTCTAGATGCATTCCTTTTCATACCAGACAGAAATAGAAGAAATTCCATCTCTGCACTTAAGGCAGGCACCAGGATCAGATGGATTTTCTGCCAAATATTACAAAATATTTAAAGATATTTTGTATCTCATCTTACTGAATACTTATAACCATAAGTCAAGAATGAAGCTCTTCCAAATTGCATAGGATTTGCTTTTATTTCTTTATAAATAAATAGCAATTTCTCATATATAGCTCATAAATACACTGTTACTGAATAAGATTTTAGTATGCTTTGCAAAAAAGAAAATAAAAATCTTAAGTGTTTGGCCTTAATGAAAACAATGAATTTTACCTCATGAAATTGCCCCAACAAGCAAAATGCAAAGTTCCAGGTAAGAGAAAGTTGTTTAATTCATCCAAATCAAGGTGACTTACAGCTGACACACTGCCAGAAATATAGACTGATAGATGTAGTAAATTTTAGCAAGGTTTTATATTGCCAGATATAGAGGTAGGTGAAAAAACATAGGTCTTTTTGACTTGGTGATCCTCACTCACATGGAGTAAGATTATGCTTGTACCTGTGAATAGGGAAGCTAAAACCAAGGCCATCCCTGATGAGTAAAGTAAAACATAATCAGAAATCTCCAATTCTTGGACCACTTGGCAGCTTAATAGAAGAAAAATGAATTTGTCCATGTTCACTGCAGAAGGGCTGGATGACGTGACCTTTAAAGGTCCCTTCCAACCCAGACTATGATATGATTCTGTGATTGATTCTTTGATTAAGCATGTCAGGAGTTATTTGTATTTGGCTAGTTTGTAGAAATGTCAGTAAGGACTGCAGTCTAAAAATTTGAGGTACCCAGGTATGTATACATATAGGTACATTTAGAACTTGCAGTCTGACTAGGCAAACAAGGACATACAGAAAGACATGGAAAGATTAGGTGACTTGTCTTAGATTACCTTTTATGTCTTGGGGTAGATGGTTCACTTAACAATACATTAGTAGCCAATTCATATAGCCTAAAAATACTCATGAATCATTAGAAATGTAAGGCTATTTCCCGGCACTGCTAAAATGTTTTGATCATTAAGGGACAGATACTCGTAGCTTTCAATGGGAGAAAGTTTCTTTTAGAAGTCTTCTGATCCCAGTGTTTTTGCCCAACTTGTGTACCCATAAGTAAGATCATGACCTTCCTTACAGCTCACGGCCCTTTGCCCTAACCTCCTCACTCCCTGTGCTGTGTCTCCCTTCCCTCTGCGTGCACCAGATGTGATCCCTGACCAGCAGGTTGTGTTTCAAAGAGACTAACCAAGCATGTGAGACAGGAGAGAGTGTGCAAGGATGATGAGGGTCAGGCCAAAGGGAGGGTGCAGGAAGCCTTGTTCCATGCTCATTGCACACAGTTTGCGCCTGTAGTGGTCCTGCTTTTATTTTTAATGACCAACGGTTAAGAGGGATGGAAGAGAGAGCCAGGTGCACTGACAGAGGCTGACTAAGCTATCTATGAGATTGTGTACATTGCACATCACTCTCATTTACCAGGACCCTAATGAAAGATTTTCCTTCTGGAACGACAGCATTATCCAATCTTCCCTTGATTTGGTGTTGCTCTGTTCTACTCTCTAGGCAAAATTGTGTCAGAAAAACACAGTGTGGCACAGAGCTTGTCAATATTTGTCACAGAATGAGATTCAGGGAGCCTATTTTACCCAAAGGCAAAGATTTCTGTCTGTGAGTAATTATGGCCTCTTAACATGTTCTGTCTTTTCCTAAGGTATTTTTGGAAGCATATGTTCCATCTCTTCACTGCTCTCAGAGTATACTTGTGCCAAGGCTTAAAACTCCAATCAGATAATCCTGAGAAAACCAGAGTAAAATAAGATTTTCAAAATCAAATCTGCAAGGCAAGTTTGGATTTGGAATAAGAAAAGTTTAAACCACTAGTTTGACCCTGATTTACTTTGCACCAACAGGATCTGAATTGAAACAGTTTAAACAATATTCTGGAATTTGTTTTAAAACAGAAGCAAAAGGTGAATCCCAAATGTCTTAACTGTCTCTAAAAGAAATCTTTACTGATTTCTTACATTTTTAAAATCTCCTGCATTTGCAGAATTCAGGTTTCAGAAAACAAATTGTGAATTTCTTATGTTTATATAAATCATTATTAGCATCTTCCACTCTCTCAAAGCTACTATGAGATCTTACCTTAAGATGTACACCTTATACTTACATATCTTACCTTAAGATGTCTATATATACATATATATATATATATATATATTTACATATATATATATATATATTTGTCTGGAATAATTTACGACTTATTATTTTGACCTGTGCTCTCAAAGATGGTTCTGGCAAATCCAGGTTTGCCAGCATTGGCATTGCATCCACTTGTCCTCCTAGCTGCCCTCTGCGCTGGCACAACATTTCGGTTTCTGATCCAGTGTTTCAGTTTGATCATCAGTGAAAATGGGTTTGTTTTAACATGTCATTTAGCAAACAGAGGCTTAGGCACAGGTAGCTATGGATGCTGTGTAGAAATCTCTGTAAGAAACATGGATGAGCTACAGTGAGTGCTTAACTGACAGAGCTCTGAGAGTTAAGCCACATATGCTTACTACCAACAATTTTCATAGAAGAAAAACATAAAGATCCAAATGCTTGGTAAGAAAAATAGTTCCTGAATTCTTTAAAGGCAAAGATGAGATTGATTTTGCTTTGTTTACCAGTAAGGAAGCAAATTTTACTGGAGAGAGAGTTAAAATGAGTCATTCTTATTTCTCCTCTGCTTTGCTCTGTTCTCTTCACTGACAGACATTTGCAGTAAGACAGTGTTGTCTGTTTTGAAACGTATACACAGGGAAGTAGGGAATTAGCAGAAAACACAGTAAAGATTGTGACAACTCAGTCTTTTTGAATTCATTCTGATAGTTTAGGCTTTTCTTTCAACAGTTATTTTGAAATAGTGTTGAAACAACATAATATTGCTTCACCCTTAGAGAGCCCCTGGATCATAAACATTGTTATAACCAAAAATCTCAGCCATTACTTCTTTATCTATCGTGAATGGTACAAAAAGAGCATTATAATTGACTGCATTTGGAAGTAATGATTTTAGCATAGAGCAGGAGACTAATCTTTAATTTACTATCTCTGGTCTCAAAAATATTTGAAGCACAGTGTCTCTGAGCTTTCAGGTTTTTCCTGTACTAAGTTAGAATCCGAAGAGATTTAAAACCTGTTGTAATTATGGAAAAGCAAATCTTCTTGTTCTTTAGTCTGTTCCACACACCTTGGAAATGAGTGCAGTTGATTCTAGTTTAGCCCAAGCAAATACTGCAATAGGTCACTTTTTGAATTTCAGTTTCCCTAGTCACTTTTGGGGCAATTAAAACAGCTGTGTTCAGAGCTGCTCGAGTAGCAGTTGTTATCTCTTTAAATAAACTGCCTATGATGTACATAGATTGCTATCAGGTCTCAGCAGATATTATAATATCAGAAGATATTATTATGATAAATGAGACCTGATTACATTGCTTTTCAATGGCATTAATTTACATGTCTGTAGAAGTCTGTTGGGATTGGCTTTTATAGCTAGAGTAATTTGTAGGCTTTTGACATTGCTTTGGGATAACTTGTCTAATTGGCTTTTTCCTCTCATCAGAACGGAGCATGTTTTGAAGCTGACATCACTGTGGACATTATGCTATGAGGGGTTTCTTTGGATTGTTGTATGAAGGATTTTTGCCTCTTGTTAGTCTTTTGTACTTGTCATTGAAACTTTTCTCTGAGCTGTAAAAGCTTTTTTCTTTACATAGTAAGAATATGATCAAAAAATGGAAAATGTGTCAAATAAAAATTCATGAAAGGGCCACCTATATGGCTATCAACTAGGGGAAATATTGGTTCCCCTAATAATTCTAAGGCAAATCATTCTAAAAAGATACAACAACCATTGAAAAATGTGGTAAGAGAACAAAGTGCTCAATGATATCTTCTGAATGTATTTTATTTTTTAATAGCAATTTGTTTTCAAAACCTAACTTGTGGCCCATTCAAGTTTACAATAGTGATGTAGGCTAAGTTGAGGAGTTTCTGAATAATTAGAAAATTAATGAACCAGGGAGTGTAATCTCATATTTCTTGTGTGCTGGAGATTTTCATTGACTTGATGAGCAAAATACTTGAACAGACACAGAGCAGAAGTCCAGGGATAACATTAACTTTTCCCAAATGGAAAGGAGGAAATAAAAAAAAAAAAAAAAAAAGAAAGGAAAAAAAGATCCCATATTAACTCTGCAGAGGAATTTAAAGGCTGGTGGTGGATTTATTTAAGGAAGCTTATTTAATAATGTGCAACTCATTAGGGATATACAGATGCTTTTCTTTTTGAGTCTGAGGAGCAAAGAACTTGTTTAGAAACACTGGGATGGGAATCTTGCCTACTTGTGCACTTCCTTTAAAAAATCTCTCATTGGGAGATTTCCTTCCAGCAGGGACTGTCTGGAAACTGAGTTCACTGTGGTTATTGTAGCTAGGGTTTCCTTGACAAGTTTAAATTTTTGCTCTTGTTAGTTTCTTTACATCTGCTATTTAGACTTTCTTTTTCTTCTGCAATTTCTGTGCAGCAATTGCCTTTAGTGCTGCTTCTTTTGCCCCATTTCCCGCCTGATAGAAGTATTAGCTATTGGATTTACTACAGGAAATAAACCTGGCCCTTGCCATGGCCCAAAATCTTATTTCTTTTCTTCTTCATCATAAAGGTAATCAGAAGAACATTGCTAAAAAGGTGTGAAACAATAGGCATTCACTAGGTCCTAATGGATAAAATTCCTCTTTTGTCTGTTTGTGTGTAGATCGGTTGTCCTTGCCTTGCCAAACATATAAAAATGAAGGTAGGATTTGGTCCAAAGACAGTTAGAAATGGCAGAGGATTGCCTGCAGTAGTGAGTATTGATTTAGCAAGATCAGTCACTCAAAAGCCAATGAGCATACTATACTAAGAATGCCTTTCATAATACATTTTCTTTTGTTGTCTGATCTGCGTTAGCATCAGATAGATTTTATATAACTACAGGGAACTCAGTCATTTCAAATCAGCCCTTGAGAAGGGAGTTCATTGCTCTCACAAAATTTAAACATGGCTATGATTTCAGGCAAAAGAGAAGGAACCATTTAAGTTAGCCATAAAGGTGACTTGGATGCCTTATTTTCCAGGATATTTATTTCTAGAAATGAGTGAATATGAATATGTGTCATGTGTTCTAATAAGTGAGATAACTTCTTGGCTCTAATCATATTAAATGTCTTCAAAGAAAATGCTTGTTTTCACTTTTTTTTTCCATTATTAATTCCAGCCCAGAGGGAATGTTTTTTTTCTGTTATCCAAGGGTCACATACTAGAAAGTTAAAATGAAGTTCTGACATAATTTTCTACAGAATAAAAGTATCTGAATCCAGAATTTGTGCATTCTTATTTCACATCTTCTAAATTAATTTCTAGTTTACCAAAAAGGTCATGAAATAAAACATGAGAGTTCCACGCATTATGTTCTTCATGTGAAATATGTGCTATATAATTAAAGTAACAACAATTCATTGAATCCTTTTACTGTAATGAAAGATGATTTGAACCAATGAGATTTAAAATATAATTGAAAAAAAAAATATAGTAAGGGTAAGAGTATTTTCAGAACACTTGTATATATCTTGTATCAAATTGTCATATTGGGTGCTCCTACGCTGCTTTGTAAACTGAACTGCACCATGGATTCAAAGGATATAAGAGCTACTCTAATTTTCTTTGTAGTATTTTTAGGGCTGGCTCAGAACTAGTGGGAAATATTCCCAATAGGAAAAATAGCCAGAGTAGAACAGCAAGTAGAATTTTCCTCAAGGTCTACTTATCCACACTATGCCTACATCCCTTGACCAATACCAGCCTCCCATTATTACCTAGTGGAAATATAGTTAGATAGCTTAAATAATGGTCATCTGTAAGGCAGAATGAACTTCTGGCCATAAAACAGCCCATCCTGGGAATTAGGAAGTACTTCTAGGGAAACCCTCCTAGGAGCACTCTGCTTGGTACAACACAGATTCATTATTGTACAGTCACTACAAGAATGCAAGAACCTGATAAAGCACATAAATTAAAAAAGATTAGTCAAAAATAATGGCTTGAAGAAAACTTTTATATTCCCAGATCTTCAGATTAGAAGACCTGTATTGATCCCCTCTATCTACTCACTGTGAGATCAGAAAAGTCCTGAAAAAATACCCAATCCCTCAGTGCAAATAAATAAAATCCATTTCTTCTTTTGGTATCTTTTTTCCCAATACCAAACCCCAGAATTTCTTTGCTGCATTTCACCTTCATCCATTCCCTTCCAGTGGTGCTGTTGAGAGGAGAGTCTGCAAACAGCAGTTTTTCTCAAATAGACATCACCAGATAAAAAAATTACACTGGACCAATTTTGATTTCCTGAGAATTTCATTCTAAAGTGTACTCATTTTTCAGCCTGAACACAGTCCGTAATGTCATGTTTATTTTCTTTTAAAAAAGCTGGATTGGTCGAGTAGTCAAAGCATCCAAAAAAGATAATTTAGTCTAGGGAGCCAAATCATACAGACTGTGTTTATTTAGCCACTCCAGTGAACAGAAAATGGCTTCCAGGAGGTAAGCTTTTCTGAAACAGCACAATTAGTGCATGAAAACTTGGCCTAGAACTATATCTCAGGGTTAGAAGTAGCATTTACTGCTAAGCATTTATCTGTAGTCTCACTGTTTGTAACAGGAAGACAATATGCCAGCTGGTTCTCCACTTGCCTATTCCCTCCCTGAAACAAGGGTGTAGCAGCTAAATAAATTAATAGTACAGTTAGCAAGGAGTCAAAAGCTCAGACCATTTGAGCTGATGAAAGAACTGATGCATAATTTATAAAAGGAACAATCTATTAGCCATCAAAATCACTTGAGTGAAGTCTGTACTCACTAAATGAATGGAGGAAGGAGAAGACAATCCTATATGGGCACAGTGATGCACAGCCAGCTTATACATTATTTTTGACTGCCATAAATGAGCAGTGATCATCTGACTATCAGTACACACCTAACTCAGGCCTCAACATAAATTCTTAACAGTGTGGAGAGTTAATAACAGACATTAAAAAACCCAACTAACTTTACTGGAAGTCGGTTGCACGCAGGAGTCCATACACTTGGTTGGCCTTTCAGGCCACTACATGAAGACAAAGTTTGATTCTCAGATGTTTCAGATACTGGAGGGTATCCCAGATGTCTAAGCCTAGTCAAGGAAATCAGATGTACACCTAAAAAACCCCCCCAAATCTAGCCCATTTCCTTATGCTTGATTTATGGCCAAAACTCTCTCTAGAAAGGATCAGACATTCAGGTGTTAACTACCCACAGCTGTCTATGAAGAAGATGTGAATATATAAAGTACTACTTTGAGTTTTTTAGAGGAAGTCTCCATAAAAGCATTTAGATTAATTACTAAAGGGAATTGAAGTTGCTTTAGTCAAATGTCAACTATACCTTCTTTGTTTTATTAATCTCTGAACTAAGATAGAACCCTCAAACTACTAATCAAAATACTGATGTTCTATTAATTCAATCATTCTGGAAGCCATCACTCAAAGCCACCAATGCTTAAAAAAAGAAATGTAAATACTGATGTCTTTTAATGTGGACTTAGGCTCCATTTAAAAGATTTTTCTTTGTTGGATGCAAAGAAATATTTTACAAAAATCAGACTCTAAAGAGTAAAATTCAGCCGTCTTACCCCATTTACTTCAATAACATGTTCATTGCCTCTCCTGTTCCTACCTCCTTGCAATCTGTCCTTCAAGCACAATCTTTGCTTTAATGAGGTGCAAATTTTAATGTCTAGTGGGACAACTTAAATGCTAATATTATTAAGCATGGGCAATTTTTTTCCTTCTTTTCATTCAGCCTCCCCCGCAAGGATATTAAACATGAAAAACTATGTTAATGTATTGTAAAGTAGTACAGCCTGGCTGAGAAAGTTATGAAAAGCAAAGTGTCTATTTTCTGTACCAACATTAAGTCAACTATATTGCAAATCCTGTCTCTTTTATAACAACACAAACATACATATGTTTTCCATACAAAACAATTTTTATCATAGCAAAACAAAATAAAAATATAAATGGCATAAATCCATGAAACACCATAATAAGTTCTGAAAAACTGTGCCTGCCCTCTGCCAGGCTTCTGAAGACTGAAGTTCTCTCTCATTTCCCAAGGGCATGGTTACTACTGAAATTTCCAGTTACAACAAAAAGTTCTGAATAATGATGAGGGTTGGTTAAAATGCTTTCTGGGTTACCACCAACATCCCTACTGGAATACTGAAATTATTCTAACTGAAATTTAGTACAAATAATACAAAAGTTTTAATTTTCTGGGAAAAAAAAAAAAAGGAGAAGTATTCTATCCCAACTGTCATGTCTAGAGTCAAAACATTCCAATGAAAAAGCTAAATCTGTCTTTTTTTTTTTTTTCCAATGAAAGATGCTACTCACGCCTCAAAGAAGCTTTATTTTAGTAGTATTATTCTGGATTTCTGCTTTGTGGGAAAAAGTATCAAGTCAGATTGTGTTACAGTAGAAACTAATCTGAAATCTGCACTTCTATCAAGAAAAGACGAAAACTTTATTTAAATCCAACAAGACATCATAGTCTATAAAGATACAGACACTGTAGAACATGAATATTATGGGGTTTCATTATGAGATTTTGAATAAGATTATTTATGTGTTGAAGATATATGTCCATGTTTTGGGGGTAAAAAGTGATAAATGTTGTTTTAAAAAAATCATGTCATGAAGCACGTTTTTGTTCATGAAGAAGACATAAGGGCTTTAAACATCTGTTTTCCTTTGTCTTTTCAGAATTTGGATGAGGGATTGGGCACCCCAGTGGGAAAATGGGAATCTCTAATTTCCAAGAAAGCAACCTCCATTTCTATTTCTATAGAGAAATGTGGTAATAAACTTCAAAATCACAGTGTGTTTGTATATAAAAACTTGTTACTGATCCAGGACTGATTCTTCTACAGCTTTGGCCTCCAGCCCAATTGCTTCAGAGAAGAAATGCCAAATCTGTAAGGAGAAGGAGGAAACATTTTTATGGCAATTTGATTTAACAACAAGAACAACAACAAAGGAATCCATTTGAAGCAATTTAAGGATTAAGAATGCAAAACTTGGGTTTGATGGGACGTCAGGAGCAGAACAGACGAGGCAGTACAGATACACAGGAAATTAATTTATACAATTCAGTTAAATATTTAATTCTGTAGTGCATGTATATTTATCTGTATATGAACATGAACATAATCTTGTATCCAAGTCCGTACTGTTTTAAGGCTACACCATTTTGATCAAGTGTAAGTTTTATATTTGTTTTAGCTGCCACTAATTAGGCATTTAATTATTATGGTTTGAATGAATTAATTTTGGGCTGATCTGAAATAAAGAATACTCCTTCACAACACCCTGGCTAGAGGTGAATTTGCTCTGCCAATATTACCCAAACTATGACTGAAATCGATTTTAAATTCAGAGAGAAACTTCCTAACTGCAAAAATAACTGTTCAATTAGACCACTTCTGGATAAAGCCAAAGAAAAAAAAGGATTGCCAAATAAAGTAAAGTTTATGGATTCCGAATTGTATTAAGTGAGCTGTAGAAAATGAAATAAATCCTGAGACATCAAAAAATGGCTGATAATGGACACTTGACATTATACCCTTTGCTTAAAGAAAATCTCTAAAATTCCCTAAAACTTAATCTGTAGAAATCCCTAATTGTGGATTAAGTTAGCCCATTGGGTTTTCTGCAGGTCAGTTTTAGGAAGCAGACCATGCACATAAGCTAAATTTTTGTAGAAATAAATGGTTTAATGTGTTACTGCATAGTCAATTCCTGACACAAGCCAGGAGTTTTCAGTGTGTTTGACCTGGCTCAGAAAATCTTGGTGCCTGCAGATACTTTTATTGGTACTTTGCACTTGGGGTGGTTAAGAAATTATTAAGAATGTTTTAAGTGAGGAGTAATTTTTGCTACATCATCTAAAAGACAAATAACCCTGAACTGCAAAATTCATTTAATAAGTGGCAATTTTATTTTTTCTTTTATGAACCAGTACCAAATGGCACTTAAAATACATTAGTCTACCAGGATTTTGACCTCAGAAATATCAGTACCCCAGCAAATTGATGAAGCCTTCTGTTTTTATTCAGTATACATAAAGATGTTCAAATAAAACAGTGAAGGGTATTAATTAAAGGTTTAATTTGTACTTACATAAAATAAGCAAATGGCAGAAGATAAATTTTATTCTGTGTACATATGCATAACCTCTGAGTGTTTACTAACCATTCCTAAATGATTTATAAAATTAAACGTAATGCATCATCACTGATAAAATTATTTTATCAAAATATGCAATTTTATTTCTTTCAAATGGTGTAAATCCCAATAGTGCTTCCTAGGTGCTAGAAAAAACCGGTTGTAAATAACAAAATTTTCCAGGTACTTCAAAATTATCTGTGTTTCTGCAGAATTGCAAGTCCTGTTGCTCAGGTTTCCTGAATGGGTCCCATAAGAAACTTGTGCACCCACTTTACTGAAAAAAAATAAAAAAAAGAAAATGTAGCCATCCAATTGAAGGAACTAGAATTTGGGGGGTGGTATACATATTTTTACCAGCTTATGCAAGGAAAAGAGCCTTTCAAAACTAAACCTCTTAAGAAATAGCAAATATGTCAACATTAGTGCAGGATCAACAGTGTTTGAAGAAGCTCAGGAGTCTAATCCTAGTGCGATCATTTGATTTTCCCATATTGTTCTTCAGGCAGTCATATTGGATCATAACCAATTCTCAAGCTAAACTTTCCAGAAAATCAGAGGCCTTCAAATATTATAAGTCATGCTTCAACTAAAAGGAAAGCTCCATACAGACCTGTAGCTCACCTGTGTGGTCTGAGACTGCCCGCTGCAGAGATTATATAGAGGAGAGCCTGGATTTGGAGTGACATCATCTTCACTCTCTATTGGTGGAGCATGTTGCACTATCAGGCATTATGATGCCTGGTGAGATTTTAATTCAAAGTAATTGATTGAAAGGGAATGCAGAAGTGTGATAAAACACTAAGGCAGATTATTGATAATGCAAGTAAATAAGTGAGTGAGTGTTGAAGTGTGGTTTTTAAAATAGGGATTAGAGTTCCTTTTCTGTGTGCCTTTTATCATTTAATCAAATTCATCCTGACTATCCTGAAACAAAGTTCATATCCTTATCCCACTGTTGTAGTTAATTATCATGATGTTTTACCTATTTTACAGTGTTAGTGGGCTTGAATTAATTTTATTTTAATGCATTTTGATTTCATACAGATGAGTTGCTATTTAGCAGATGATTTTCAGTTGTTATTTCATTGTGCAATATGTCTTCAAGAGTAGGAAAGAAGAAGAATTAGTACCTTGAAGGTTAGCACTGATGCATGCAGAGTTTCTGAAAACCTGTGATATTGCTAGTCCTGCCAAGATCCAAGTTGTTCTGTGTCAATAAGGATTAAGAGATTAGTCCACAGTATCACATTTAGCTTTAGACTTGCATTCAAGATCAGAAATAAGAATAGAACTGGCAAGAGTCTGACTTCTTAGAAATCACCTAGTCCAACTCCTCTGCCATGGACAGGACCATCTGGCACTAGATCAACTCATTCAAGAGTGGAGTGTGCAAAGGGGACACAGCAGGTCAAACTCTGCTACCAGTGGTGCCTTGAACAAGGAAGGCCTCCTGTTTGGAGGGGCAAGAGGGGTCTTCTGAGCAGTGATAATGTTGAGCAAGGAGGGGCTGCTGTTCTTAGGGCTGAAGAATGCTGAGACCAGCTTGACCAAACTATCAGACCCACCACAAGGACATGCAAGGCAGGGAAACCCTGAATGAGGCTGGGAGCAGCAAGGATTTGCAGACCCTGACACAGAGTCAAAAATGCTGAGCAGAACTGCTAACACTTTATTAGCACAAAGCATGTTTTGTTGAATAAGCCTGAAAGCACATAATCCAAAAAATGCATATATATACAGTCAACCACTTTAAACTGTAAAAAGTCCGTCTCATTTTTGCAGTGAGTGCACCTCCCTCTAGTGTACCTCCCTAAGGTATGTGAAGATCCTACCCTTGCATGGGGAAGTTCCTCAAGGTTACTTCTCCAGGCTGAGAGAAAGGAATTGGAGTATGGTGGTTGGTATAGTAAGTAACATCAATCTCTACTTAGCAATTATTTTGCTAGCTTTAACATTGTTTCAGTATAGTTGCTTTAATATAATTGCTTCAATATTGCTTCAAAAATAGTGCACTGTATAAGTAGGTATATCCATACTAGGTATAAATAATTCTAATTAAGGTATTTTTGTCTAGTCATTATTCCAATCAATTTAAAGAAATTATTTTATTTATATAAGGATATTTGGTTTTCCATCCTTCATCCTAAGGGATAAAGTTGTATAAAGGTCAAATTACACAAGTATAATCCATTAGCCATAAACCCCTGCCAAATTCTGGGCCTAAGATTCAAACCAGCTGCACCTAGACTCCTCTCTGAGAAGGGACCTTACAAAGCAAGGGGATCCTTTCTGCACCTCATGACTCACTTGGAGCCCTCCTCTAACAAATTTTGTCTGAAACTCCCACTCTGCCTGTGACAAAGAGCAATGAGGTTACACAAAACCTCCTCCTGCCTGACCTTACTTTGAACACACACAGTGATGCCACATCCACAACTTCTTTGAACAACCTGTCGTACTGTTTAACCACCTACACAATAAAAAAATATTAATTATTTTCAGTTTATCCTTACCTACTTTCATTTAAAAATGCTACCTCTTCTTCTGTCACTTACAGGCTCTGATAAAAAGTCTTCCTCCTTCTTATAATTCCCCTTTACATATTAAAGGACTACAATAGGGTGTCCCTAGAGCCTTTTTTTCTCTAGGTTCAATGTCTCAGCCTATTTTCATGGGAGAGATGCTACAGCATTCTGATAATTTTCATCATCCTCTTTGGACCTGCTCCAACACTTCTACATCTTTTGCTGGGAGCCCTCAAGCTCAATGCATTGCTGCAGTGGGATTCTTACAAGAGCAGAGCAGAGTGGGGAGAATCACTTCCCTCTACATCTGACCACACCTCTTTTTACACAACATACCATATAGTTCACTTTCTGGGCACAGGGGAAGTTTATGTTCAATTTTTCACCCACTACTATCCCCAAGTCTTCCCTTACAGGGATGCTTTTAATTCATCTATGCCTGTCTGTTACTGGGCACTCTCAACCCAGGTGCAGGACCTTGTGCTTGGCCTGTTGATGTTCATGATATTTATGTGGAGCCACTCCTCAAGCCTGTCAGGGCCTCCCTGGATGGCAACCCCTCCCTCATTCAGATCAGCTGCCCCACTCATCAGCTGCCATCAACTGCAGATTTGATAGGAGTGCATTCAATCCCAGGCACACATCACTGATGAAGACATGAATAACATTGGTCCCAGTATGGACCTTTAAATGACACATTACTGATCTTCACTTGGATGTTGAGCCATTAATGGTAACTCTTTGGACGTGGCCATCCAGTCATTTTCTAACCCATCTAACAATCCATCAGTCAAACACATGCATCCTCAGTTTAGTGGCAGGCACTGATCACAGAGGTAAGGCTGATGGATACTTTCCAAGTTTTTTTTTTCACCTTTTTTAAAACTGGGTATATTTCCCTTTACTAACTGACGTGACTTTTATTCTTATTCTTCTTAATGCTTCTCAAATTTTATGCTATATAAATTTGCCAGAATTTTGTATTTCTAAAGTCAGGTCAACCTGAGAACCAAAGACCTCTTTAGAGATTGTAGACAGCTGGACTTGTGTCAGCTGTCTAAACGCAAGACAGTGAATCTAATCAATGTAGTCTTAGAAGCTGCAGTTCTGTCACTGATTTAGGTAGACTGGAACAGTCCTATGCACTTCTACTTTATTAAACACTTTAGCAGTTGCAATTGGTCTGACAGTTACTGTAGCACCACTTCTTTGGCTGCTCACAAAAATAGGAGGTGCGATGGCTTCAAGAATTGCAAGAAAAAGCAACAGAAGTATTATTAAAGTAAATCATGTGTAAGAAAATCAGCTGTTCTCACTAAACTCACCTTCATGTTTTAAAATTTAAGGGACTCAATAATATTCAACCCCTGTCTGAGAACAGTAGACAGCATTAGAACAACAGAAAACAAGGAGAATAGAGAAGGAAGCATGTGACATACAACTGTAAGTCTCATGAATGCCTTTCATTGCTTAAAAAAGGACAGAGAAAGAGAAGATGTAGCAAGCTAATTCGAAAGTAAAAAAGTTTTTTTCCTGAATTGCAGTTTGTAAGACCTATTGACTCAATTTAGTGTCAGAAGCAGAGAGTAGCATCACTCTAGATCTCTTTTCTGGAAGGCATCCCTTTTCAAGAGAAGACTTAAACATGTGCTTAATGAGATGAAGGCAGATGTTTAAAGATAAATGTACGTGCATGCTTGAATCAGGGCCACCAAAATTACAGGCAACAAGCTGGAAATACAAGCCTGAAATTCTGTCCTTTCCATCTGGATATGGAAATACTTGTTGTCAAATGTTCCATACTAGAGAGATGGGGTATTTATCTGCATGCAGAGAAACATAGGTATGCAAAAAATAAAAAAAAAAAATTCTTACAGATAACAAGTATGACAATTTTTGTTTTCTTCAGAGACATCCAAAAACAATTTAAGGAATCAAAATACACTTAATAAGATTATTTTCTCAGTGATTAAATTGGACCTGCAAATTGATACAATATTTTTTCATGCATACAGTTAGTGCTCTGGTGACAAATGTAAAGTTCTTCTATGTCTTGACTGAATAGAAAAAAAAATCAAGAAAACATCCATAGAAATATTGTAAGTAGCACAAAGAGGGTTAGCATTTTAAATTTATTTTCAATAAGCATTTTTAGAAGAATTTGCAGGAGTACTCATGTTAGCTTTCAGTTAATTTCAATAAATCCTTGAAGTAAAAAAGAAATTAATTAGATTTCAACCCATTTGTCTTTGTAGGTAGACACATAGTTCCATTTGGTGCTGTTCACATTTTTTTGTAGGAGTTATGTATTAACAATGACAGTGCATTTCTTACTATCATGCTTCTACTAAGTGTGCTTTCTGCACTAGTAAAAGAATCTAGATTTATTAAAGGTATATCAGGTGCATCTCCATTATAAGAGACTCTTTCTGCTTCATTTTTTCCTAATTTCAACGTTAAAGAACCTGTAACCTTTTGTGTTTCATACACACAATATCTGTATGGTGAAGTCATGACTCCCTGTAGTATTTCATTTTATCCCTGTCATATCTTGCAGAATAATTTAAACTATCATTGTTCTGGTTAATATTCCTCCCTACTTCTGAAAAAAAGCCTGGCCATTTCCCTGAAATGTACACGTGAGAAGTTAACTCAGAGGAGTCCCATTTATTATCTATTAAAAGCAATCGGGAGTTTTTGTCACTGCATTTGCCTTTTAAGAGTATTTCCCACTATGTCTTACTTTGCGCTTAGGCACTTATGATCTTAAATCTTTATAACTTCTCTGTGAGCTCAGCTATTTCTCTTAGTGCAGAAAATTACTAATGATTTACTTAAACTGGAGGCATCAGTCTTTTTCTCTTCATAATTAGTTAGGTCCTGAGAGATTAAAATGATTCCTTTTCCTTCCATTGTATTCTTCCACAGGTTTCTCATTGTCTGTATTTCCTGCCTTCTCTCTACTTGTTTGAGCAAGATGACACACAGACTCTTACAGAAATACAAAGTGCCTGAGAGAAGCCAATCTGTTATTTGAAGAAGGTCTGGTATTGTCTGACCTATGAGCTCACTATTGGACCTCGAGACTATCTCAGGTAATGCTATTGTTCACTGAAGCAGATCCAGCTCTTGCAAATTACTAGTTGTCATATGTTTTCTCTTCCCTTTCAAGGACTGCTTCACAGGCTAAATGACTAGTAATGAAAAGAAGAGGATAGTCTGTATTTAATAAATCTATTTTATAGCAAAACACACTGGAATCATGTGATTTTTAGGCTTACCATTTATTTGTGCAGAATAATAATACCGTGTGACTGAGCACATAGATATAAGAGACTGCAGTTGTATGTAGGAGCATTGTAAGGGGCACAAGAGAAATTCTCCCACTCTTACAGGGTGGGAAGTGCTGGGAACTTTGTGTTGGGCAAATATAGCAAGTTGCTTATTTTTGACTTTTTTAAAGCATGCAGTGTTCAAAGAGAGGCAGTGTTTCTTCATGGCCAGTAATAAAACAGGAGAGAACTTGTCATAAATCAAGACTGTGCAGCAGACTTGGCGAGGCAGCAAGACAAAGGAGAGTGGGCGGTGAGGTTACCATGTGAAAAGTAAATAAGGACACACTGTACACTCTCTCTCTCTTTGTTCCTTTAAAAATTCTTATTAGCATGCTACCATTTTTCTTTACCTGCCTTGAATATTGAGATCATAAGCCTTTCAAAAGCAGTTCTGCACACATATGCATGCATGCACAAAAAAGTACATTCTTTTTCTATGCTTTTATTATATATCCACGTGTCACAAAGTGTCCCTTCAGTGAAGAAAAAAAACAAGTAAAACAAATAATTAGCAGTTTGTCCCATGAACCACATAATCTACCGCTACAAACTATTAGTGTCTCAATCTCTGTTGATTTAAATTTCATCTCCCACTATGTACCACAACTGAATGTTAGTTTTTATCTTGACTCTGTCTTCTTTCAGTTTCTGCACTTGAGGGAAAGCGCAAATCTCATACCGTTCTTACCAGTAAAACAACAGGAAGTAAAATTACAAGAGCAGTTTGTTCAGGTTTGATAAGGATTAGATAAGATATTGTAACAATCACTATTCTACATTCAAGAGGAAGGCATCAATTATATTAATACAACTTTCCCTGGTGTGATAAAGGCATTTCATGACAGCAATTAAGTTAATCTCCTACAGTAGTGAGGCTTTGTGCTATAGTAAATCCCAGATGAGAATGACCATAAGACTCCATGTCATGTAGTTTCATGTCTTGAAGTTAGCCCATCTTGTTCTCTGGTGAGTCATAGGGTTTGTTTGATTAGTTTGTAAAGCAGAAATGGAAGCTGAACCAATTGCAATTGTGCTGAAGACAGGAAAGAAACAACAAACACAGCTGACCCAGAGACACTCAGAGCCTAACAGAGGATCCAGGTTTACAATTCCATATGTCAGCCATTACCCAGGTTCTTGAAAATGGCCTAGATTTGTCCCTCTAATTGTAAAACCTTCCCTTAGGGTAACAAATTGCACCTATTTGGCAATACTCAAGAGTTTATAGCCAGTGTTTTTCTATGTTACTACTTTCCCATGCATCCAATTGCTTATATCTCATCCCTGTCTTTTATTCATCTATTGTGAGCTAAATAAGTTCTTAAAATTAAGTGAGATGAAATCAAGAGCTGAGATGCACGTTCATCTCACTAGAAGCAGGAGTTCAGTTTAGAATTTCCAGTGGCAACACACAGTGGTGTCACTTGACAGTCAAGGTAAATCCCTTTCTCTTGACAAATCATAACAGGCAATTAGGGAACCTCTTTTCATCATATGTAAACTCCCTCTGGTAAAAATCCACTGCTGCAGCTGAATTCTCTCCTACTCTTTCAGCTATCTGAACATGGGCATCTCGTGCCATTTGAGTGATTTCAAATTAGCCTGATTGTCCTTCAGTTGCCAGTCCAGAAAGGTATATATCTCCCATAGAACCTCTAACCATTTCCATGCATAGACTTTCTGGATGTCATGTGATGTCCAGACAAAACCCATCACCCAGTTGTCCAGCTAGTAAAATCTGAGCCTCCCATTTGTCCCTCAGAGGAGAGCATATTCTCACTAAATGGCAGTAAGGTATTAAAATAGAGAAGGATGGATAATATCAGTAGTAGACATTTTATGATAAAGAAATAGAAAAGAAAATAGAAGGAAAATTAAAAAGTGAAATAGTCTGATACACATATTTGATGCAAAATTTCAGAATTTTGCAGAATCTCTTCTGTTAAGGCCTGTGGAGCCAGTAGCCTGCTCTTGCTGGGAGTGAGGTGAGGAAGAATGGCAATGCCCTTGCTCAGTATGAAGGCTGTGTCTCCACATCCATGTCTCCAAAAGCCTTTCCATTGCCTTAACATCCCTGTTTGGAAACAACTGTGTTCATTCATCCAAAGAACTGGTCTTCTCAGCAGCAGAAGTAACAGTGGGATTCATGATGGTAGTGACGGCAGCAGCCAGCTCTGTGACACAGGGAAGGCCCTCTCCACCTGTATGCTCCAGGCAGAGGGCTGAGGGAAGCCACAGAGACCCCAAGGCTTCATACTGAAGTTTACAAATGTCACACTGCCAGCCCTTCAGCACTGCAGCTGGAGATCATCTGCATGATGAATATTCCATTGGAGGGAAATGATCTAGAAGGTGCCATCTCATCATATCTTGATGTAGCACTGAAGAATTCATATGTGTCTCTGCAAATTCAACAGACCCCTCTGCATGCTTTATTATTTATAAAGAGAAAAATATCCCTTGATTTAAAAATGAATCAAAAATTCATACAGCCTGTGGGTTTGGTAAGCATGCTTTATATTGTATTTGGCAGCAAAGAAGGTGAGTCACAAGTCTACAGAAGCAGGAATGATTTAGTTTGGACAACAAGTCTGTTTAACTCTCCAGATGTTTAGCTTTCCTGTAGGTTTTATCATAACTCAGATTTTTAGACATTTTATATTCCCTTAATTTGCCCTTTTTTTTCTTTTTTTTTTTTTATTATCCTTAATATCTCCTTTTACTTTCTTTTACTGTTTCTTTTACTGGACTTTTTTCATATTTTCTCTAATTCTACCTTATCAAAATTCTTCTTGAGGAATACCTTCAGTGCAGGCAGCTCAGGATGCAGATACAGAGCCAGCTTACAGAGCCAGCTGCAGGTTGAGCTTTGGGTGGTTGGAGACAATGATGCCTGAATGATTTTTGCTTTTATACTGCTTTCATATATATATATATATATATATATATATATATACACATATATATATATGTGTGTGTGTGTATATATATATATATATATATATATATACACACACACACATATATATATATATATATATATATATATATATATATATATATATATATATATATTCTAGCTTTACTATTACTATTGTATAGTTATATGGTTCATATCTAGCCCCAGTACTTTTCCCTACCCTGACAGGCACAAATACAAAACATATTCCAGAGGCTCCAAGTTGGGGCTCCAAGCCCCTATCCTATCTTGTCTCTTCCTGGGAGCCAAGGCTGAAACCAGGTCTTTGAGACACATTTTCATAAACAGAGTTTAGTTCCTATCTAAGGGGAGAGGATTTAGAAAGGGCTTGAACTGAGGAAGAATTACCTCACATCTTATGTCTCTGATTGGGAATTTTTGTCATTTATGTTAAATTTCTAAGCATGTAAAACTGTATACACCCCGTGCAGGGGTGGGCATTTTCCATATCTGCCCTCCATATAATTTCCATATCTTACCTCCAATAAAGACAAGCCTTTATATTACCTCCTACACTAATATTGTCTCAAAAGTGTGTTGTTTTATTTCTAGTCCTCAACATCAACAAGAGGCTGTGAACTGCTGACCTCTTGTATAACAAAGGGCTCAGGGAGGTGGGGTGACCAGGACCCGCTGTCACCCAGGTGACCGAACACACACAGCAGAGGCCGAGGATTCAGTAGGAAGAGACAAGACTTCAGTAAGAAGAGACAAGACTTGAGGTTTCTTTAAATAGGCTTAAAAAAAAACTGAAATGAAGGGATTCACATATTTCCTGCTAACTTAATGATATATAGGTGTGAAAACTCAACCTTATACCTGTTCTAAGCATCAAAGTAATTGAGCTTCTCAGTGGACTTTCAGACATAGTCATGAAGAACAGATTCTTTTCTTATACAAGTTCTAGTAATAGTAAGAGAAACAGAAAGAGACCTATGCACAGCTAAGCAGCAAGGGTTTCTTTAATGTTTCAAGAATATAAAATTATATTCTGAATTATGCTTGGAACAGTTGTATCTTTTGATGACCTGAGATTTGAAATATGTAGATTTAATGTGCTAACATTAGCTAACAGAGAAGGCCAACACACACTGCAGTTTGAGCATAAGGATAAAAGAAGGAGGTGTCAAAGGGGGCCTCATGTGAAATTCTGTTGCTGTACTAGTCTCACACATGGTGGTAACGTCATAGGGCACTTTCTTTTGTAGGTGTTAGAGCAGCTGTCCCTGGGTAGAGGCTTCAACACAAACTTGAGTCTCAGGTAGCAGAATCAGCCCTACTAGATTGAGGATGGAAGGAATTCCACAAGAGATGTTCTTATATCCTGTGGGGAAGGTTTGCCATCGTGGAGGAGCTGCTCCCACAAGTGGAGGAATTAAGAGCAGAAATGAGCATCAGAGAAGAAGAAAAGGAAAAAGATCAGCACTGAGACTCAGCAGCTTGAAAAGCTTCATGCACCATCTGCAGAATAGCAGCAGTCAGGGTTCGTCCCCACCATCAATGTAGATGAAAATTTTGGAATGGGGGAAGGATGGAAAGCTAGTGGCTAGACAGGATTGCTATCTGCCAGAGGTCAGTTTGACAAGGAGACGTGCTGGGTCCTGCACCTGGAGAGGAACAGCTCCATTCGCCAGTACAAGCTAGGGCCATCCCACTGGGAAGCAGCTTGGCAAATAAGGACCTCAGGGTTCCAGCTGGGCACCATGAACCAAAATGGTATCTTTGACACTCACAAGAGTATTGGCATCCCGGGCTGCATTAGGAATGATGCTTACTTGTCAAGGGATGTAATCCTTCCCCCATACTCAGCACTTGGTGAGACCACACCTGGAATGCTCTGTCCAGCTTTGCATTGCTCAGCACAAGAGAGACATGTCGAGACTCCAGAGAAAGGTCATTAAAATGGTTAAGGGGCTGGAGCACCTCTCATATACGGAAAGGCTGAGAAAACTGAAACTGTTCAGCCTGTAGAGGAGATAGCTCATTGGGGATCTTACTAATGTATAAACATGGCCTAAAGAAGGGTGGGAAAAGGCAGCTTCCTGTGGTGCCCAGTGACAGGAATAGAGGAAATGGGCACAAACTGAAATACTGGTGATTCAGTCTAAACATCAGAAAACACTTTTCCACTGTGAAGGTGACTAAGCAGCGGCATGGATTGCCCAAAGGTGTGGTGAAATCTTCATCCTTGGAAATATTCAAAAGCTGTCTGGATATGATCCTGTGTAACCAGGTCTAGGTGGCCCTGTTTGATCAGGGAGATGGATGAGATGATCTTGAAGTTCCTTCCAACTTCAGCAATTTTGTGATTCTCTGATATAGCTCAGATTCACCTTTTCCTGAGGATTGAGTCAATTGAGTCAAGTCCTTAACCTTGTATCATCTTCTTTTAAACACCTATATGATTCTGATTTATTGTGCACTAAATCTAAAAACCAACATATATTTCTAAGTCCAATACATTTGCAGTAGATTTGACTATATTTTTAATTAAGATTCCATATAAATTTCACTGAAAAAAAAAGTTTTCAGGATTATGAGATGCTAGTTAAAATGTAGTGAGGGTAGCTGTTTCATTTTTGTTAATGAACATTTCCACATGTAATTGTTGCAAACTATCTCTGAACTCTGTTCTTTGCAAATTCTGCTGTTCAGGGAGGAAACAATGTGAAAGGGACCCATGAATAAGTGAATCTAAGACCTACTGAAATAATTTTTACATGTTCTCTATCATAAATAAATGTAGCAAGGAAGAGGGGACATGTTAGTTAAGTACAGTAAAGCTGCATTTTTTACCAAATCTCTTACTCAGTTTCTGTCTTTAACTCAAAATGACTCACAAATTTAAATAGTGCATGGCAGGAATGGAAAAATCTTACGAATTACCGAAGACACTGGGACAGCTAAAATAATCTAAGAAATTCAGACTCCTAATTTCGTCTGGACTGCCCATAAAAGAATCAGAATCAAGAAATGGTCATCAGGCTGCAAGGGATGTGCACAGGCAGTGTATCTCACTATGTACTTCTGCAACAAACCTTGCATACAGAGCAGGATTTTTGCTGACTAATTACTTTCTTCTATTAATAATGTTTAAATGTGACCGATAATGTAGATTTTCCAGAAGCTTATCTTGCCTACTGTTTGCATGTGTCTGCCACTTCAGCAATTGCAGTTTGTTTTGTGTAATGAAACCATATTTAAATGTCCAAAGCATTTCCAATTACCTTTGCTTCTTGCCTCCTGACTGTACTTTCCACCTCTCTGACTGCAGTCCCTGTTGGTTTGCCCTACTCACAGCCATTTGAAATTTTGCTGCAAATGCCATTTTCCTGTCTCATTGCTTTGATCATCTTGCTTCTCAGCTTTGTGTTATTTGCTTAGTCCTCCTGTACGACACAAATTAAGTGACTTGTTTCAATTTTAGAAGCTTCCCATGACCTTTCCATTTTCTATAATGTAACTCCCATCACTTATCTGAAGTTCACTCCCCAGCTCACTGTATTGTTGAGTAAGCACCTTTTTTTTTTTTTTTGGTGCTGAGACATGCCTCTCACTGAGAGGAGTTTTCTGTAGAACCATTTTTTTCTTATTATGTCTACAAATACATGAAAAAAAGAAGTCTGTTGTAATACAGTACCTATCATACTGACAAACTTTGTCCCATTGCCTCACAGTACTGTGCCACCTGTGTATCTGTATTTACTTGTTATCCCACCACTTTGGAGCAAGGATTATTTTTGATTCTTTGATTGTAGATCACCTTTTTAAGTGGGCCACTGTTTCAGAACTAGACTTCCCAGACACTGTAGGAAGTACAAGAGTACTCATAATGGGTCAGGAAGAAAGAGATGAATCACGCTCCAAAATCTTGCAATCTAACTCTAAATCTAGAGGCGGCAGATGGATACTGACAGACAAATGGTGTTGAGCAAAAATTAATACAAACAATTGCCAATAATATAAATAATACAAACAAAAGGAATAAACATGCAAATAACATACATATGATATACATAAATAATAATGATAAATCAGAAAATAAGAAAATTAGACATATCTAGAAGAAAAACATTTATTGATTGAAAAATAGCTCAGAAAAATATTTTTATCCTTCTCAGATAGTTTTCTATTAAAAAAATTTAGTTGTCTTGCCTAGGTTAGAATCAAGATTTTCTCAATAAATAATATATTTTGAGGAATGTGCTCATATTCCTAAATTTAGATCTTCAGCTTAGTTGCCTAAGTTACAAAATCCATCTTTATAAATCATTTTACTACAAAAAGGAAAAGAAGAACTTCCAGGAGACAATCCCTATAATATTAGGACAGGATACACCAACCATTATGAGAATCTATATAGAAAATTCAGATAAAATCTTCTAACTTTAAAGTTAGATAAGGAAAATACACATGAAGATGTGTATATGTTGGAGAAGAGATATGAAGCCTAGGAAATAGCTTAAAATTGAACCTAGATTTCTCAAGTCTCATCTAATCATCACAGTTCTAAGACTTCCTTACAAGGAAGCGACAGCCCAGTAATAATAAGGTAGATTTCCAGGGACTTACAGGACAGGATGTCAAGAACTCAGTTTTAAAGTAAACAGACTTCAAATAGAAATTGTCCTTGAACTGCAGACGATTTCAGAAAATAGATCTGTCCAAGTCTTCTATCAGAAATTAATAAATTATTTCCATTGAAAATTTAAGATTTATTTAATTAATATCTTCTATGATTTTTATAATCACATTTGGTACATAATTTTTAGGACAATTTGTTTATATTATCCTTAAAGGTGTCCTATATTTAGGTTTGCATTTTAGAGAGGTGTGTTATATTAAGGTTTGCATTTTGCCTTCTTGTAGCCAAGCTCAAAACTACTGGTGTATAGCTCTCCAGTTGATAATACAACATATAAAGTCACTATTTCTGCAGTCAATATTTGGATTACTGGGTCAACATCTTGGCAAGTACACATGTACAAAGCTTCAAATGATTAGAGAGTATGTTAAATGTTACTATATAAACTGATACCAGGAATCAAGTGGAATTAAAATGTAGTCAATTGGGACATCAAACCACAGACCTCTTTTATTCAGATGTTTAAAAACGTGAAACACACAAGAAAAAAACAGCATCAGAGCTGTTTGAAAAAAGACAGGGGGAAAAAAGGGAAAATAATTAGATAGTGTTATTAAAGTAATAACATTCTTTCATTCTGTTTTCACCTTTCTACTTCTATGTTATGCACCCATTTTCATAACATCTATGTTTTACAATATAGAATTTGACATTTTACTAGAAAAGAGGGAGAAGCAATGCATTTCAGCCATATTAGTAAATCAGTTACTGGGTATGTTTTTCTGTAGTTTCATATATGGAGTTTTTATTGTAAGCAAGACATTTGGCAGTGCATTCCTCCTCTGCCCTTCTGAATATCTATGGTAAATTTTTTTAGTGAGGGTGGAATATAAATAAAAAAGTGAGGATAACTTGGTGGTCTGTGTGACTAAATCAGAAAGTGCTTTTGCAGACACAGATGATCAAGTTCGGCAGAGCACACTGAAGTGCTGGGTGTCTAAATCCCAGTGTTGCATGGAGCACAACTGGGGTCTCTCAGGGGTAGGATTTCTGTCTGTCTGGAATACTCCACATTGATATACCACATGCCAGTCATGGCATGGATATCTATGGACATGGTTGTCAGCTCCAGAGCCTATGTAATTTAAAGTAATGGATTTACATCTCTTCTCTAAAGTGAGATTTTTTTCTCAGATGGAAAGCAAAAGCTTAGCCTCTTGACATGAAAATCTCTGTAGATATCACAGTGTATGTAGACATCTGACTAAGCTCGGCTTATGAGGAAAGATAGTATCCTACAGAGAAACTCAAAGACAGCCAAGGAAATACTTCACCAGCGTTGATGGCCAAATCTGTAATATTTTGGATGTGCACTAGACTTCTGGAGGAAGTGAGGAGAAAAAGCAGCTATTAACCCAAGTGCAGGATATGCAAAAACATTTGTGCGCTCAAAGGTACTCTGAAGGGGTTTCAAAGGATTCAGACACCAAATCTCTGAAGACTGGGCAGGCCAAATGACATAACATCCCTACTTATTGTGATTTTATAGGGAGTTCTACATACGAACTTCTACAGACACTAACTAAGCTATTTAGGCACAGCAGTTTTGTTGCTGAGGGCTATATGTGAACAGATAAAACACCAACAGAACAAAAAAAAAGTTACATGAGTAATAACCTTTTTTAAAAAATCCCCACAATGTTCAGAAATGTTTAATTCATTACTTGCAAGAAATTCTGTCTTCATTCAGTTAAAAAAAAAAATGTAATGGTTCTCTTTTTGTTTCAGGCTTCTATTTCTAACCTCGTCATAGGCTTGTAGTTGAAATAATTCTATTTTAATGTTTAATAAAAGACTTTAATTTCCCATATTGGTATTTCTTTCCCCAGAAATTATTGGGAATCATTAATAAGTTTTCAAAAAGTTTTCTGTGCTCTGAAGATATGTAATATCCTCGTAACATAACCTGAAAAAAGTAGTGTAATGTCCTGAGCTGATCTGAGATGAAAATCAACTCCAGGATCTTCATTTCCAGACATCCTAGAGGCAAAACTGGCCTCAGATTTTTTTTCCCCAACCCTTCTTCATAGTTTACTATTCATCACTTGTGGTGTACCACTCACTCATTGGTGCTGGCAAAAATGGCTGTGGGGCTGACCTGAGATCAGTTCTGGAGCAGAAAAGAGAAGAGAAGGAGAGGAAGCAGTAAATCAAGTTCACATGAAAGTCAAGAAAAAGCAAATCTAACTGTGCCCCAAGGTGGTAGCCAAAGAGGAATGTAGTTGATTTAAATAATATAGAGGGTTTTAATACATCTGCTCATATTATCTTGTATTACCACTGTAGACTTACTTCCCTCAGCAA
Organism: Calcarius lapponicus; assembly: GCA_039654755.1. NCBI lineage: Eukaryota > Metazoa > Chordata > Aves > Passeriformes > Fringillidae > Calcarius > Calcarius lapponicus. Next base: position 45,187,611 of record CM077462.1, on the reverse strand, counting down.
AAATCCCTTTTCTAAAATGTCTAACTTTGAGTGCTCTGAAATATATACATATAATTTTTTTTATTGTAACATCTCAGGTTCTGTTTCCAGTGCTACTCTGATACAATTTAACAAGAAATTTCACCGTTTGCTATCTGAATCTATGGATATAAAGCAGAAGCTGTGGACACATTTCTGGCATGAGGAAATAGATTACTCAGTTGTTAGCAGTGCTATGGCCACTTGCAATTGCTAATTTCTCTTTTTTTTTTTTTTTTTTTTTTTGAGAAGAAACTTTTTTGAGAAGAATGGATATACATCATTAAAAATTGTCTTACTTTTATGTGACGCAAATGAGAGCCTGTATTCAATATTGACTGTATCAAATTCAGATATTTAAATCAAAGTTCCAGTGAGATCAACTGCACCATCTGTGGTGACAAAAAAGAAAAACATTCAAGAACCCTGATATACATTTGTAGATCTGTTGATTTTTAGAAACCTACATTTCTCAGCTCAAAATTCAAACTCAATGCCCAGACAAAATTATATTAGTTCAAGAGATTATTAAACTGCAAGGACTTTCACAATGTTCAGCTTTAAAAGGACATAATTTTTCTATTTTAATGGACTTATGCAGTGCAATTATTCATAGAACAACTGTGCAGATAATTAATATTTTTCATCACCTTAAAAATGTTGGAGAATTTTTGTGGTTTTTAGATAGAGGTGTTAATGAATAAGAATAATTTTTTTCAGAACTTGAAACTGCAATAGGTCAAAGAGATGCTTTACTAAATGAACATTTGTTAAATACATAGAATGGAACAACATTTCAAGATTGAGCACCTAAATACATAGTTTAGGCATTCAAATCAGCAACTTAACCTTAGGATTGTTGACAGCTGTGTCTTCCTTCGATTGCTTTCCTGCAGTGAAGGGAAAATGCTATCGCTGCCACCTCTGCCCTGGATTTAACTGTGGTACTTCATTGACTTCTTATTATTCATTGATATTGAATGTACTAATATGAGGAAAGAAAGAGGTAAAGCCTCAAATGGTTGCAGATGTTTGACAGCAAAATTAGCTGCCAGTTTTCTAGATAAGATGTAGCATTTTTACCTAAGAAAAGATTAATCCTCCACACAGATTCTGTCTCCCCTAGGATGCCCTTGTACTCCAATGTACGATTCATTACCAGAACTTTTAAAGACAAATACCCTCCTCTCACAAAGTCACTGAGCTGCAGCAGTAAAGAATGACACAATCCCAGACAGACAGATAAATAACACAGTGGAACACTGAATAGGGTTTGACCACTTGGGGGATAAAATGATTTCTATTTTGTTTTGTGATTGTGTGTTAGATCCCATGACTAATGAATACACGGCTATGTCTCATCATCTGTAGCAAAGTGCCAGAAGTCCATCTTTACGGAATGAAGTTTCCTGTGCTGGAACAAAGGGATTTTTATGAAAGCATGCCTGACTGTTTGTAACTCTCTTTACAGAAACAGCATCGGGAAAAGATGGGGTTCTGTTCTAAATGATCACCAGAGCTGAAAAGATGCAATGTCTAACTACAAATTCAATACAAGAATTGCAAATGAAATGTTGATTGCAAAGTGGATAGTGAATTCCTGCATCAGATTTAGTGCAGCTAGTCACTTGATTAAATACTTTATCACCTTCTATTGCCACAGCACCCATACAGCCTCTCCCCCCAAAATAAATGACAAAAGCCTCAAAGCTCACCTGGACACAAACCCATGAACTGCAAAGATCAATCTTTGGCCCTGGAATACTCAGAAATTTTAACTGCAGAATTTCCAGTGTTGCACAGTGAGAGACTGGTTTTGTACAAAAGTGCTTCTACTGCTATAAGGACCATTTTTTTTTTTCCATGTAGAACAATCTTTTTCTTTCAGGTAAGTGAAGGATTACCAGTCTGGAACATGCCTGTTCTTTTTTGCCAGCCACAAACTAATCTCACCTTATTCACCATGGCAACATTGACACAGCTGTCTATCCCTCTGTTTCCATGGTAAAGGACTGGTAGATAGTACTCCACTGCTTTATGCCAGACTTCTGATTCTGTCACAGATCTCCAAATATTCTAACGGCTAAAATTTGTGTAGAAGCCTCTAAAATGTCACTGCCCCTGATCTGGGCTTAAAACCCAAAATCAAAACCAAATTCCAAATATTAAAACACGCAGGAAACAGCCAAAACCAAAGCAAACCGGAGACAAAAAAAAAAAAAAAAAAAAAGACAATAAAATAAGCAACAGTCTGTGAAAGCAGAACCAATTAAAGCTCAAGAGTTATTTCCCAGACAGTGAACTCTTTGAAGTCTCTTCACCACACAATGTTAAATTTACAGGTAAAAAACTACAAATAGCACCGTAGTCCTTCTCAGCAAAGTGAATTAAGAGCTCTAGGTGCATTTTCAAGTACTATGTTGCAGCAAAAGTTACCCTGTTAGGCTTCACGGTTGGGTCTGAGCACTCCCAAATGCTCTGGGTGATGCACATCCATTACTTTAGGGACCTTAAAAGCCCAGTGTGTATGAACTGCTTCTGAAGTGTCTCCTTCAAGCACTGAAGTCACTTTGATGCTTTTGAAATGTTTCTCCTACCTTTGTTTGAATATAAGACTATCAGAAAAAGTTCAAAAATTGTAGGGAGTTGTGTCTGTGAGTAATGATCTGCTATAGAAATTATTGCTTTGCTTTTGATAAGACCAATACCTACCAGTTACTTTGCCCCAGAGCTTTCTCTGTTTTTATGTCAAGTCTGTAACACTGATTTTAGTGTATCCATTCCTACAGACTTTATTATTATTCAAATATAATATGCTACTGACATGGTTTTGGGAGTTGTGTTCAACAGCACTGATTCTTGATCTGAATGCCAAGACATGTTTTGCAGTTTCTAAGTGTGTAGTCAGTAGTTAGGTATAGAGATGTGGTCTTGAAAGATAATTTCAAAATTTCCTTTCAAAAGCATAGGAATAAATATGAGTTTTTTTAGATACCTGACATTATCACTAAATTTCTGAGCCTGTAGGTATTACCTTGCAAAATACTTCAGTAGGAGAGTCAGTGCTATTGTATTTTGCCAGCAAGTTCCTAGTATTCATTTAGATTTTCCTTACTAGGTCACTTCATTAAAAAAAGATTAAAGTCTACTCCAGCTAGAGGCATGAATTCCCATTTCTGTTTTCAGAGAATTCTGATATCAGTGCAATTCTGAAACAATCTTGGCTATAAAAGCAATGTTAAACACATTCGTTAGGAGACCGTACATCTCTTCTGGGTCTTTAGTGGGTCACCTAATTCTAACCTTTGTAACACTTCAATGCAAGGGAACTTTCCTGAAGAGTGTAGCTAAAAAGGTGAAAGAGCTGAGGTAAGTCCAAAGGTAAACACAACATAAAATCACAACAGTGACATCTGCTGCAGTATTTTCCTTACACCTTACTGCCAAATTCATAACTTCCCAAGCACGCCATTTGAAAAGACATTCACAGAGAACAGCATCTGAGATAGAAGTTCCCTGAAATACTTTTGAGGGAGAGAGGCTTTTCTCAAATAAACAGCATTCTGCTTGGAGGGAAACCACCCTGGAATAGCCAGGAGATTAATAGTATATTGTCCCTAAACCATGGTCAGAAAAGGACTGCCTATCCCCATTCTTCACATTAATCCAATAACTAGAACTAAATTAAAATTTTGAGGGAAAGATGGTGAGATTTAAATTCCTCTCTAGTCAAACAATGGGGTTTGAAACACTGTCAGTGGGAAGGCCCACACAGGAAAACTCTTGAACAGAGAAGTTTTCTCTCCTGATTTCTGCATGTGAAATGCACTGATCACATGCAGAAAAGCATGAGGGAGGGTTAGCCATGGCATGAGCACACATTGAAACATGCCTCTGTGCAAAGCAAAAAACATCCATTTCATTAGGGTCAGTGGGAGTTAGGTGCAAACTGGTCACTATTAAATGGCTTTTTATCAGAGCCTCATGCCACAGCAATAACTTGAATGTCATGGGGGCATCACCATAAGAAACACAGGAACAGACAGCCTTTAACAACAAAAAGGCAAAGGCAATTGTGAATATTCCTGATTGCTTAAAGGCTGAACTTTGGCAGCTAAAAAAAGCTTTGAGGTCACAAATTCCACATGCTAAGTCCCCTTCTGGCTCCGGTCAGCTGAACTGTGCTGATTTTCATATTTTTACTCAAAAGATTAACTGCATTCATTTGGCTGTGCATGTTGCAAGAGCACTAAAAGACTGCTAAAGTACATGCTCACCATGGGCCTGATCAAAGCCCTCTGAGATCAATGGGAACATTTCCTTTGACTTCAATGGGCTTTTGATAAGATTGCAAATTACCCAGTGGAAAGTTAGCCTCTGAAGGATGGTCCTGATGTTGGCATACCCATGGGCACAGCACTCGAGAGGATCTGGCTCTGCACCTGGGTGATGCACAGCATCTCACGCTGGAGCAGATGCAAGTGCGGCATCTCATTCTGATATTTCGTAAAATGCCACAGTGGTGATAAAGGAAGCATATTTTGATTGACAGCTTCCATACTAGCTGGTACTTGAAACAGCTTGCAGCCACATCAGGATCTGGCAGGAAGCCAGACCCCATTCACAATAATGGGACATCATACAAATATCAACAGGGCTGTATCCAAACCAGCTGTTATTATTAATTTCATGTCTTTTAAGAGAAAGAGAGGATTTCAGCCATTTGAAAGGATTTTTCAAATGAATAATTATACTGTTGGGGGATGTTTAATTTCTGTTTACCTCTGAAGGCTTCTAAAGTTGTAGCTAGTGGTCCCATATGAATTGGATTTAGAGATACAATTGCTGTTTAATTTAGCTGATTCACTTGAGATGTCTTCTGCATTTTTGTTATAGGAGGTGATTTTTTTGAAGAAAATTGAAGGCAACTGAATGTTGACAAAAATAAAAAACCATGAAGTTAGAGTTTAGAAAACTGTGCTTTCATATAAGAATCTGCAGACAGTTTAGAAAATAGGAAAAAAAATTGCTGTTGTTGTGGAAAAAGGTTCAACAATTGGAGATTAGAAGTGAACAAACAATTCAAATGAATCATCTCAGCTACATGGAAGTTTCCAGGATCTTCATTCTCTTTTGCCTTAAGAGCTAGCTTGAGAATAGATGTGCTACTCTTTTCTGTTATACTGCTTTCTTTTTATTAGAGAGAATTTTCAACAAATAGAGATTCAAGTTCAGCTATATCTTTTCTTCTGCAACAGCTGAAAATTTTTAGATGTTTTATGGAAAAGATTTAGTCCCTGTAGTACAAGGGTGTGTTAGAGTGAATACAAACAGAAATGATAATGGAAGAATAAAGAAAACCCTAAGCTCAAAGATTATGTGGACTGATCAGGTAAAAGGGTTAGAGGTATGGTCAAATTTACAACCAACTTAGAGTTTCATAGCTCTTTTAGGTGATGTAGATATGATATTTTCGTGTGGAACAGATTGTCAATTCTTCTTTTGACACTGTTTCTATCCTTCTATTGATATAATAATATGGACACAAGTATATATAAATATACATATATATATATGTATACATACAAATGTATTTATACCTAAACAACAAAAACTGCAGATACTAATTTAGACAAACCCTGCAAAATGTATTTTCTTAAGCCTAATGTGGAGGAGTTACTTTGAATGACAGATTTCAGAAAAAAACCAAAAATATAAAAGTGGGTGGAGGTATGCAGGGATTTTTTAAAATGTAGAGAAAATTGAAAAAAGGTTTGGTTAGGACACAAAAGCTGTAGGGGCAGGAGAGGGAGAGTATCAAAGGAAACTTCTCTTTCTGGATGACTGAGGGTGGTAGCATTAAACCTTTAAAGGAAAGCTTTAGACAGAAAAGAAAGATTATGAGCCTGGTTTAGTCATCCAAGTTTTAAGAAATTAGTGAGCTGCTTAAGATGAGATATGTGACTTTGAAAGAATAAAGGTCTTTTTGAAGGTTTTGTTTAGGATACAGTAGTGGAAAACCCTGCAAGCAGAGAAGAAAGGGGAAAGGAGGGGAGGAGAGGGAAGGGGGTGGGGAAGGGAGGGGAGGGGTGTCCCGATCCCAAAGAGAGGTAGTGGGAAAAAACCCTATTATCTGACTGAAATCCCAATATTGGTCGCACCCATTTTATGAAAAAAGTCTCACAAATACAGTGGGATTTAGTTTCAATCGTAGTCATCACTGAGACTGGTGGGTTCACTGCTCTAGAGAGTTTTATTTTCACCATAGAAAGTCATTGTTTAGACAAATAATATGGGGGATTTTTTTTTCTTGACAGATTTTAGTACTATTTTCAGTCCTAATCTTGTTATCTCAGTCTCTATCTTTATGTTTTTTCTTGCTGTTTTATCTTCAGATTTCAAATAAAGTCAAAACTTGGGTTTCTGAAAAAAATACTAAAATATGAGCTCTTCAGAAATACATTTGAAAATGTATGTATCTCCAAATTAAAGTTGCTAGACTTTTTACAGCTCTACCTTAGGAAATTTCCGACCCGCATATGAAATACATTTGTGCTTTCTGTGCTTTTAAAGTTGTTACTAGCCTGACTGAATGTGCAGCTGGTAGTGATCTACAGTTTTTGTTTATCCTGCTGAGTGAAGATGAGGGAGGACATATTTGTAGACTCATTCAGCTAAAATTCTGAAATGCTGTCTCATATACTTTATTATACTGAAATGCTGCCTCGTTCAGTCAATTTTCTCAGAGATTCCTTTTTCTATCAATAAAGCTTAATAAATCCAGCACCCAAACTTCTCATGTTTAAAAACAGCTGTATGTCAGAGGTCAGTTTCTGTTCACCTTAAGCTGAAAGAGCTTTCTTAGCACAGGATTAGAAAAATACAGGTTTGAGAGCCAGTTATTTTAGGTAGCAAATAAAATTTCTAGATGCTTAGTTATGAGCTAAAATATTTTTGTAGAATCACTTTGACACATGCATTAGTTAAGCAGAAAACAACTTAAAAGCAAAAACCTTGTGCAAAAACTACCCCTCAAATTACTATCTTCTAAAAATCTCACCTATTGTTTCTATAACTTTGGATCCTGAAAATTTCCAAAAATTTACGATCACATTTACAAAAAGAAAACGTTGGTTTTATTTAAAATACATGGAAGACAATACAGATGGGTTTTATGCATCAGTCTCTCTGTATGGTATCAATGCCTGTAAGTGTACTTGCCGCTACTAGTCAGTACTACAGACAGATCCCACTGCTTCTTTTTTGATAGCGTCATGTTGCTTTTGTTTTGCCTTTTTCTCCCTGCCTGTGTTGTAGTAGCTCTTTTTCTGTCTGTGATACACCAAGATACAGTATTCTATGTTTTTGCAATATGCTGTTTTATCTATGTGCAGTACTTTTTGCTCAACATCTCCTTGAAAAGGACAATTATTTTCCTGAATCAACACTCCAACACTTCAACCACTGTTGTGAGAAGTTGGGCGGGGGGAATGGGGGGTTGTGTATTTGTTGATGTTTAGGGGGGTTTTCAGTTGCTTGTGTGGCTTTATCTTTCTTTGAAATCACAGATAAGCATTTCTCATCTATTGAACTTTTTACTCCATGTGGATAAAATCTGATATTGAATGCTATAGTGTGGGATTCTCTTTGCTTTTACAGCTACTGGTACTCATGAGTCTATTTATCTGTGTATGTGATTTATCTTAAAATGTGCTAACTCCAAAAAAAAAAAAAGAAAAGAGAAGGGGAGGAGGGGAAGGAAGAAAACTTACAAACTTACCTATCTATTTGCAAGAAGTAGAAAAAATTGTTTTATTTCTGCTGCCTTGTTCACTATCTTGCTCTTGCATTGCATATACCTTTTTTACTTCTGAGCTTTGAGGGCTCTACAATTTTTATTCATTAAAATAGTCTTGTGGCTTAAAGTATTTGGTAATAATGACTGTGTCTGTTGCTTCATAAAAGTGCTATGCTCTTCCCACATAAGCCATTGTTTTTCTCAAATGCTGGGTGTCTATACTGCAAGGCAGTCCCTCTCCATAGCAATAGCAGAATTTTTTTCTTCCATCTTTTTCTTTTATATACTTTTCATTCAGAGCACACTTGTAAATCACTCAAGTAATAGTCTATTTCTTGGGCTGAATTTGTTACTATTCAAGTCCTGTGGTTATTACCAGTAGTTCTTCAGTTCATCTCAGATTTTAAGGATTTTCTGTTCAGTAGACTTAATGTGTAAGAAATTATAGATAGTTTTTTATTTCTGGAACTGCATTGCTAAAGTTACACGTTCTTTCCAATTTTTTTTGGTCTTATGAAACAGTTATCTTCATTTTCTTCCACGTTTTATTTCCATTTCTCATTTAAATTTTTCATGTACCATATTCATTCTGAAACCAATGTGTTCATTCAATGTCTACTTCTGTTTGCCATCCAATTGTATAATTTAATAAAAATTTTATATTGAGATATCTCAGCAGTTGTTCTCCTAAATAGAATGGGAAATATTTTGCTGTTGTTGACTTATCCATATTGCTTGTAGACAACTAATAGGAAATTGATCTATTTCATTCATCCAAAAATGAAGTTACTGGAAGCTATTCTTTAATAAAGGGGTTAGATGTTTGCCTTGTCTCTGATTATGCTATCTACTCTAAAAAGTATGGAGACTTCAAGCTGTAAATCACCATTTTTAAATTTCAACTTTTCTAAAGAAGTGTAAGAACTGGTTGAAAGAGCTGTGCCATAAGTTTTTTGAGGAGAATTTTTCTTTCATAAAATTTAAACATTCAAGAAGATTGCACTCTTCTGGGCAAATATTATTTTAGAAAAAGTTCTTCATAACTGCGGGACCAAAAAAGGTAGTTTTTTGCCACTTTATAATTTTAATAGACTTTTTGATTTTTGGATTACTTATCTTCCAATCCTCACTCTGCATTCCCCCACACTCCATCTTTCAGATTTCCCTAAATTTTATTTTGGTTTCTGTTTTGGATTTGCTTGGCCAAGATTTGGTAGTGGGTGGCTACAAGGGGTGGTTCCTCATCCAGCAGAGCCAATCCCTGGCAGCTCCCAAGATGGGTGTGCCAATAGCCAAGGCTGGACCACTTAGAAATGGTGATAATGCCTCTGTGACAGCAGATTTAAGAAGGAAGAAAAGACCAAAAGTTGTTGCAGAGTTGTAACTGTGTTCAGAGAAGAGCAGAGTGAGAACATGTGAGAGGAACGACTCTCTAGACATCCAGGTCAGTGGAGAAGGAGAGGCAGGAGGTGCTCCAAGTGCTGAATCTGAGATTCCTCTGCAGCCTGTGGTGCAGACCATGGTGAGACAGCTGTGCCCCTGTAGCCCATGGAGATCCATGGGGATGCAGATATCCACCTGCAGCCCATGGAGGAGACCCACACCAGAGCAGGGGGATGCCTGGGAGAAGGCTGTGACCTCATGGGAGACCTGAGGAGAGAGAAGCCCACACTGGAGCAGCCTGTCCTTGAAGGCTGCACCTTGTAGAAGAGTCATCCATGCTGCAGCAGTTTGGGGAGGACTGTTGCCTGTGGAATGGACCCATGCTGGAGAAATTAATGGAGAACTGTATCCTGTGGGAGGGACCTCACAGTGCAGCAGGGGAATGGCTCCTCTCCCTGAACGGGAGAAACAACAGGTGATAAAGTGACCATAACTCCATTCTGTGCCTCCCTGTACCTCTGGGGTAGGATGTAGAACTGAGAAGGAGAGGGGAGTGAGGGGAAGGTGTTTTGAAAGTTTTATTTTATTTCTCATTATACTGCTCTGATTTTGTAAGTGATAAATTCAATTAATTGTAATTCTAATTCTAGCTTGTTTTTCCTGTGAGTGATCTCTCCTAGTCCTTATCTCAGCTTATGAACCCTTCATTATATTTTGTCTCCTCTCTCCAGCTGTGGAGTGATATACAGCCTTTGGTGGATTCCTGGAATCCAGACATTGTCTACCCACTACATTTTCCTTACTTCATTCCTATATGAAAGCAAGACAATGATGTAGCAAAATGCCACATACTTCCCTGTATCTTCTTCCACTACATAAGAATGAATTGTTTCAGATCAATTGTATTTCATGTGGACCAGTATGACTGCCAGCTCCCTCAAAGTGTTTGGGCTCAGCCTTTTGGGTAAAGTAGTCAAGTTGCATGACTGGAAGCTATATTTCTGAGAGATTGCTAGGTATTAGGTCAGTATTCTCCATAATTTCCAGGTATTACAGTGACATACGTTCACTAAATCAACCTTTAGAGTGTCCTATTTCAGAACTGCAGAAATGCAATCTCCATGTGAACCTACTCATACTGGGGCAGGTTACTTGGGCAGAAAAAGGTAAGGACTGATGAATTTGTCTTTAGGCCTTGCAAAGAGAATGGGGAAGAGTGAGTGCCAGATGGCCAAGAGAAAGATATAAGGAATCTGTTATGCTTAAGAGTAACAAGTGATCCAGAGGGTAATGTTTCCTTAAGGCATAATCAAGCATTCAGGAGACAGATGGTGGAAAGAGTAGGGAGTCAAGACAGTTCTAATTAATCCAACACCATATGGAGTTGCTTCTTTTCTAGAAGCTCAACCTTCTAGACAGGCCTGTGGGTTTACCTACTGGACATCCCAGAGATCTTTGAAAGTGTTTAATGACTCACAACCAACCCACTTGCCCAGATTTTTATTTTTCAGAAATAAGTGGATGATGTTAAGTATGGGAAGCCTGATTCATAAATCTCCAATATGAAACTAGGATGTAGCTAGACTGGGACTATAGCAATGATCCAAGAAATTAGAGGACTTCTTCAGTCTGATACAGCTGGAGTCTACAGAGGTACCTGAAATATTACTTCATTTTGTTTTCATTCATAAAAACTCATCTTCTTGCTTCCAGACAGCATGTAGGAGGAAGTATTGCAATTCTGCTGCCGTTATATATGTGGGCTGTAATTCTGTTTTGCAGCTTTTCTTGGCCACTGTGATTATCCCCTTTATCACTACTCCTAAAAAGTAGAAGATATCTTTTGTGTCTTAATTGTATTTATCTCTACTTGTACCCTTTTTCTATTTTGTTCACAAAGTCCCACACCATCTGTACATGCTGGGAAAGACAATGGCTTTTAGTCCTGGGATAATATGAAAAAGAAAGCCACTAGAGAGCATATCTACAGGTTAGGGTAGATTGCAGTGCAGACAGGCGCATTTTTGAGGGGTGAGGACGGGGGGTAACATCGGGACAGTAAGACATGTGAAATTAGGATATCCCAAATCACATCTGCCATGCACAGCATGGCAGGTTTATTCAGTTGAATGGAATCCTCATCAATGCCTTTACAATGAACATAGCATCTTCTGCATGCATCAAGAAAATATTAATAAAAAATATAGTGTTATATTTTTGTGATACTAACTGGAACCTTTAGGAAACACTGAAAACATGTAGAAGATCTTCAGAAATAGAAAAGTAGTTTTCTCCCACTAACTCATACTTGTATATGTGTGTTGTCAGTTCAATTTAAATGAAACTATTTTAATTTGCAGCAAGTGATGTTTAAGTCCCAATGTGTCCCAAGAATATTCTCATCACTGACAAGTGGTTAAGTGCATTTGTCAAACTTTGTCCTCTACCTGAAAAAATACAGATTCCAGATCACCTAGTATTCTAATGCCAGAAAATACATTGGCATTATTCTTTACGTTTGGTATCTCAGTGTCTTTCAATATAACCTTTTAGCTGACTCCTAGAACTTTTGCCCAAAACAAGACAGACTGCCTCCTTATTGTCACCAACCAACTACTGCACATTTTTCCTTCATTTATATTTTAAAGAATTTTAGTTTTTTCACTTCCTGTATTGAAAAAAAAGTCCTTATCACCCCCTTCTCATTATTTCCTAATATATTCATTAAACTTAACCTAAATGTTTATAAACCATTCATTTTAAAGACAGGAAAATATTTTAGTGGAGATTTAGTGACTCCTTTTCACTTACAACTTTCTTTACATACTGCAAGACATCATTATGAATAAATTGAGAGTTATCAACTGGCACCCAGAATCTAAGGCAGTCTCTGGGTCATGCTTTCTACAAAGATGACACTCATAAGCTATGGGTGAAATTACCTTCTTTTATTTCTTCTGTTACCAAATTCAGACTTTAGGATTGATCTAGGCTGCTATTCTTCTCATCTCTGAGTCCAAGACTTTACTATCCCCTAAAGCTCTAGCTCTGTTCAACTACCCTAAAGCTGTTGAGAGAGGTAATGACTAACAAGAGCTGAAGTACCAGCATTAGACAAAACCTAAACACCTAGTGTTTCTCAAAAATCTCAGAACTCCGCTGAAATCAAAACTTGGCTTCAGAGCAATTAAAATAAAGAATACAGAAAAGTTAAAGTAATAGTCTTAAGAGAAGTATTTGTGCTATATCAGTTTGTACAGGATGAAGCTGACTTGCAGTTTCAGAACATTTGCCCATTATTTAGAATTTGGTCTGGTCAGTGTGACATCTTTATTGACAAACATTTTAATGGAATTAACTGTAAGGGAATAATCTCAACAACATTACTCATTTTAAGTTAGATGTGTACCTAACCTAATTGTCTACATTCTGTGTATAGTCAGCACGGAGAGTCGCCTCCAGGGTACAACTGATGACATCCACATCTTGCTCTACACAGTAATTCAGATTCTGTATCTGATTCATCTTTTCTATTGTGATGTGTCTTCTTCTCATTTAAAAATCCATTTGACTGGTAAAATTGCTATGCTTCTCAACATGGATGTTAAGTACCTAAGTAACTACACAGTAGAGATAAATGCTTTTTATTTCTTTTGCCCTCATGCACAACACTTCTGGATCACCGGACCACAGATTCTACCTGCTTTCTCAATGGATTAGTTATTCAAGATCCTCGATATATAGTTGTCTCTTCAATATGTCATCTTCATTAGCAAACTCCTAATTTCTCCTGAAAATGGCTGCCCTGGTGTTTGTACAAGGCCAGATACTTTGCTCCTCTTTATTACTAGGTGTGCAGTGTTTGGTGGCAGCTCATCTTTCATTATGATGGACAGCAATGAAATGTACTGGAACATAACAATTATAGCCTTGTAAGGTGGAGAAGAAAGCAAACTCACAAAATCTGTAACTGTTTTGGCTATTTGAAGTTTTTTCTCCCAAGATGGGCATGAAGGGTTTGACTATAAAAAGCCCAAAGAAAAGAAATTGAGGGATGATGCAAAGAGCAAGTAAAAAGGCTGTGTGCATAAGTCCATGTTGTTGGAGAGTACAGGCTTTACAGCACCTAAAAGCAATCCCAACACCTCAGATAAAACATGGCTTTAATCCATCAATCTTGAAATGCATTTTATTTTACCCTAAAATTCTTTTCTTTTGAGAGTCAGTGCAAATTTCATTGGTAGTTCTCTATTCCCGAAATCTGTTTTATAAATGATATTTTACTGTGGTTTTTTGTTTGTTTTGTTTTGTGCATTTTCTTTTTAAATTAATTACTCATTAAGCATTAACTTTGGGACTGAAAAGAATTTTAATAAAAACTAAAATACATAATCATATTTTTCATCAAAATTACTAAGTGTACTGATTGTATAGAACTCTGAATGGTAAATCAACCAAACTTTTAACTCGTATTTTTAATATTTTGTATATTTAAAACTATTATTTAGGCCAGGTTTTCTACTGAGATTTTTTTGTAAAACTGTTTTTCAGTAGAAGACTTCTGAGATTGTTCTTCTCCCTACCTATTCAGATTCCAGATTGAAGAAGAATTCCAATACAAAGAACATCTGTTTTGAAGAGCTAATGAAACAGATTGCTGGAAAGAAAAGGAAAGAAGGTTTTGGGTTTTTTTCAGGAATAAACTAATTTACCACCAGTAGGGTGGTGTCCCAATCTATTCACTTCATTATTAACTGAAATTATCTTGTCTTAATTTAGTGCCTTTATATTAAAATCCTTGTTTTGAAAATCAGATTCTTATTCATTACACCTTGCCTATGAACATCCTTTAATTCCAATGAAAACAGAATTGTACAGGACTGAAGAAAATGAGCTCATTTTTTTCCTGGAAAATGAAGGAGGTTAATAGGTCAAATTATTTTGACATCAATTTTTAGCAGGACTAGCTCTGCTTTGTGAGAAAGAGCGGACAGTGATCTGTTGAATCTACATTTCCTTGATTGATGTCCCAGGAGAACAATTGCAGGGTCAAGACAACTGATTTCCTGGAGTGGACTGAGGCTTCTTTCTGGAGGTTTTGTTAAACCTGCTGGGAATGTCTACTTCTTCCATAAGCTATTGTTTTTTGAAATATTTATCTGTCCATATGGGCTAACAATTTTTCATAAACTAAGCCAGCCTTACAGAAAGGAACTGTTACACACAAATGAAATATTTTATATGTGGCAGTGTGATTTATGCAGATGATTTTTTTTTCCCCTGCATGTATGAAGAGAAAGATGTTGATAAACTGTAGCTAATTCAGTGGAGGGTTACTATAATGGGACAGAATAGAGCACTTCTTCTGCCAGGAGAAGGCAAGGAAGAGGAGCTGATGCAGTCTAGAGAAGAGATGGCCGTGGGAGCAATCCACAGCAGTCCTCAAATCAAAGGAAAAGGAAATTTCTCAAAAGCATTAGTAAAGAAATAGTAGTGTACAATACCTCATTTGCTATTAGTAGTGTAATTGCTAATAGTAGTGTACAATACCTATTGCTCCAATAGATGGAGTTTTTTTCTGAGTTTTACTAAAGACTTTACCCAGTCAGAGTTCAATGAGTTCAATGTTAAAAAAAAATATTATATTAGCATTAAGAAAAATGTTTCAGTTTGGCATTGGGAAGAAAAAAGACAAAGGCCTAAAAATCAAAACAGCAAAAAATAAATTCTTCTGTTGAAAACTTGGAACAGTAAAACAGTAAAAACACTCGGTTTTGTCAGTCGACAAGGTGCAAAGTTAATTGTTCTAGGAACGTTTCTGCTAGCTGCAACTATATAACATTAATGTAAACTTACTTTGAGACTACAAATTATTTGTAAACAATGGCTTAATCGTGGGAGTTTTACACAGTGATGTTTTCCATCAGCAATTACTGAATTGTCTGCTGACAGTGTTACCCACTTTTCCACTGCAGTTTCAAGTTTCTCCATGAGAAGATGAGAAAAACTCATTTAAGGGGTATTAAAAGTACACAGTTAGAAAGTAGGTCTGGGTAAATGGTTTGGAAAAAATCCAAATTTTATCATGCATGAAAAGCACAGAGCACAGAAATAATACAAGAAAATAATTTCTTATGCTATTTTAGCCATCTTGTGTGTCCACATTTATCTGAATACCAAACCCAAACATCTTGGGTGATTGATCATTGCTTCATGAAGCTTCTACTCTGGATTTAGCTTGCCTTTATGCAACCACGCAATGACACAAAATGTCATATGTGATGGATACATCTTTGAGAAAAACACAAAAGAACATAGAAATAGCATTATGAAGTTTTCTCTGCATGATTTTGATTTATTTGTCATTCATTCTGAACATTAGTGAAAATAACAGAAAATCCACGAAGGTCTTTGATCTCTGGAGGGAGGTTTTGTGAAAAAGCAGCTTTACCAGGATTCATGGAATCACAGTATCATTTAGGTTGGAACAGACCTCTATGACCATAAGACCATTGAATCATCTTCCTTTGTCTTTCCATTCCTCATTTCCTTGAACACATATCCCAGCTATAACTGAATTTGAGATGCGATGGCCTTCTTGAATTAGATATGTCAAGGTGTAACTTTCAAAGCTCTTGGGACTGAAGTCTTTTGCCCTGCTTAAAAACCCAAGCAATGTAACAACACATGGGGATATATGAGACTGAATCCTTTGCTCAGTTCAGAAATTCTGCATGAGACAGACACCAACGGATAATCATATGGCTGCTTTCTATTTTGCACCACTAAAGGTTTGCTTGCAGGGCTGTGAGAGCATTTCTGCCACCACCACTGCACTCTGCTGGCACATGGGATCCTTTCCATCCTTGTTAAGTTCTGCCTTTGATGTCCACAATTCAGGAAGACGCTGGTTTATACTCTGTCACAATATTTGCCTGTGTGAACTCTTCCACTGTAGAGTCACAGTAGTTCTGTCACTTTTGAGGATGATTATTCCTACACTAAATGGGGCTGAAGATTTTCCACTTGGTGATTGTGCCAAAAAATGGCCTTGAAAAAGTGTTTTAAAGTGTTTATCAAGGATCTTAAGAAGACATCTTGCCATTGTTATTTCTATTCCATACTCATGGAATCTACTGTGCAAATTAGATGAAAGGTTGTTCCAGAACCCCTTCCCAGATTTCAGTCCTCAACTGCACTCCTCAAAGGTAGACCGTGGGTGCACATTGCAAAGAAAATGGATAATACTTAATGAGCTGGGAGGGAGAAGTTTGCTTAGTCACTTATAAGCCACTTACAGAAATTGTAGCACTCATTTTAAGCCATACCTCAGTGCCTAGATTATTGAATGACACACTTCTTGAGTTGCATTTTAAGACAAAAAAGCTATCTTTTTTCAAACATTAAATTATTATATGCATATTACCTTGTACCTACAGTTTATATCTATTTTAATTAGAAAACACTTAGAAACTCTCATGATAAGCAATTTACTAAGTAAAAAGGTCATTACTTAGGTATTAGTAGAGTTGGCAAGAAAACAAAAAATGCTATCTATTGAGAAATTCCTACATTTTGAATAAATGTAATTCCCTAAGAGAATAGAAGCCAATTTTTCAAGGCATTTTATGGATTCAAAGGGCTTAAATATCTTGTTTTGGAAACACTGATGAAACCCTTCAAAACATTAGACCAAGGAAATATGCTTTAAAATTTTCAGTGTAACTAATATAGATATGACATATTAGGTACAAAAACTGAAAATCTTATTTTTACTTTCAATCATATATGTCAAAGAAACTGAAATATTTGTGCCACACTTTTTTATTATGATGGAATTTTTAAATCAACTTGATCTCTTTATTTTCCTTTTATTTTTTTCCTATTAATTGCTACAACTAGTCAGTCGTGTACTGATCCTCATAAAAATGTGTTTAGTAATAGGCATCGAGGCCATTTGAGCAGGTGGAAAATGAAAATGGGAAAAAATAGCTTGAAATACCTCCCTGCATAGTAAGTGCAATCCTTGCAAGCATAAGGCACTAGTTGCATCTGTGTGGAGGAGTATAGACAATTCTGGTGAAGTTCAAAAAATATTAGTTCAGACTGATTACTAATATGAGAAGGGGTTTGGAAACTTTCCAGCCTTTTCTGTTAGAAAATGTTTCAGCTGAATAAAATCAAAGTAGACTTATTTTAGCTAAAGAATAAATTTCAACAGCATAGAATATATATAGACAATTAATAACTTCTGTTCATAAATTACAAGCAGGTTCTCAATTCTCTTCATTTCCCTGTTTCAAGTGGGAGTCATGAGAATACAGCTGAGAAAGTACATATTTTAAGTTGTAGTTTCCTAAATTTGGGATGAAATTGTGTAATATGTTTGCTTACAACTGCAGGGATTAAAATTAAATATTCCATGAGCTGCTGGGTGGTGTTTCAATAAGTACCTGAGTTTTTTTATAGCAAGAAAAACTCTTGTTTGGCTTGCCAGTTTTTTTTATATGAAAGATAGGACAGAAGGGACATTTCTGGTAGAGAGAGAAGGAGCTAAAAACTGCAGCCATTAACTTAAAAGCACTCTCAAAACCAGTAATACAGAGATAGCCATTAAATGTTTTTCTAGTTCTATATGCTACACTCTCATGTTGCTAAAGGACAGCATTTCCAAGCATGCCAACCAAGGAGTATTTTAAATGAGGTCTTTAAACAGCAATGTGGTGAGAAGGCAGTCTGCTGCGTTAACACCTCTGTTGTTAAAAGATAAGGTCATATTTCTCATTGTGACTTTAATGGCCGCTTCTTCCTCTGTGTTTCTGCTCCCCGTGTGGTCTGCACTTATATCTACTACTTTAATAACTACAGCAAATTTTTACCATGACCATTAGCACAGTAGAACAAATGCAGCATGAAAAAACTGCTACATTATTTCTCGATTAATGTAACACCAGCAAATTTGCTTCTTGTTCTTTTATTATTGAGTCCATATCCTTTATCCAGAAAGCATAATTTCTAATTTCCATCTTGCATTTATTTTATCTCAGAAATCCTACCGTTGGCCAATGTGTGTTATTATTGATAACATATGGACTAAAAAACAGACATCACCTTTAAAAGTCATGTATTTTTACTTTTATATTTTTATTGTTGTGTTTGATTATGAGTTAAGTTGAAAATAGGAAAGATTGAAAGTGACATCTTTTATTTTTTATGTCCTTAAAGAAAGTAAAAGATAAGAGGCATTTCTTGGTATTATTTTTATGGGGTCTTTATCATTGTAGTAGTTACTGCTTTTTAGATTATTTGTTTTCACTGAGTTATTCTTTGCCTCTTGATATGCTTAAAGTGAATTCAGATTCATACAGTATATGGATGGAAAGCACCATTATGATTATCTATTCCAAACACCTGTGTAGCAGCCCCTAAAATCTGAACCTATACTTCAGGCATCAAGTTCATATCTTCTGCTTGAGGGACAATAGATCTTTTAGAAAGACATCTAGTTTTGATTTAAAGTCTTGATTGTCTGTGACTAATGTGTGCACCATTCTAACACATGCGACAGGCTTTGAAACATGCTATAAGTAAATGGGATCTTGAGGTTCCCCCTCCTTGAGTTTCATGTTAGAATTGTTCATTTAATATTGACTTTCACAGTATTTTTAATGCATTAAAAAAAGAAAAAAAAATCTCTTGCAGGTACTAAACATTAGCAAAAATGTTAAGGAGTGAGTGATGGTATCTACACAAAACATTATAATTTAATAAAAATAATAATATAATATAATATAATATAATATAATATAATATAATATAATATAATATAATATAATATAATATAATATAATATAATATAGTATAATATAATATAATATAATATAATATAATATAATATAATATATAGTATAATATTTCTGAAAACAAACAAAAAAAAACCCAACCCAAAAGCTGTTACTTTAGTTAGACCAGCTACAGACACAAAGCCTGCCTTACAAATTATAAGTGAAAGTTGGTCAGAAAGCCCACCTTGATCTTTGTCCTTCTTCCTTTGATTGTTAAATTGCATGAAGTAGATAAACACTTCCATCAGTTCTGCTAATCCTTCTTATAAGATTGTACTTATATAGGTTTTTCTTGTGACTAATCAAAGGAAATATCTGAAAATTTTGTGAAAGTGAACTTTTTTTGGTGTTCACTAAGAGGCATAGCAGAGACTTATGAGTAGACTTCTGTTCTTCAGAGATAAAATAACTTGCAATAAACAAAAACAAATATACAAACAAAAATTAAAGTTAACTAAATCAACTTGAGAAAAAGCAATTTTGCCTCATGATGGACCTTATTTTGGAAAGCATACTTTTTTCCAGATGAAAAGAAGAACAAAGCGTTTATTTGGGATGAAATAAAAGCTTTTACATTCAAGAGTCTCGCTAAGTCTCTTGTGAAGGAAGTATAATATTTTTTGTCTAGCTACAAATCCAATGAGATATTACATACCCATTTTCTTTGCCTATATAGGAAAGGTGACATCAAGGGAGTGATCAATGTTGATAAAAGAAGCTCTGAGAGATCACCCAACCTGTCCCTTAGTCCAAAGCAAGACTAGCTACCAGTATGTCATTCCTGATTGATACCTCTACATTCTGGTCTTAAATGCTTTCAAAGACAGAGTGTTTACAAGATCTTTATGAAATCCAGAGTGTTTACAAGATCTTTATGAAATCCATCCTAAAGTATCCCAGTTCTTACTGTTACAAATTGTTTTCTATACATCTGAACTACAGCTCAGATACTACAATTGCCTCTCCAGTTGTGCTGCCTCCAACTTGCTGGGCACATTGCTGGCCACTGCCTGTCAGCTAAGGCTTGAGCAGTGGTGAATAAGCACAGGGATTACTGGCTGTGTTCTGCAGAGGAGGCTCTGCTTGTACACAGCAGTCTGATATTTGCTTTCTTTGTAACAACATGACACAGTTGACTCATGCTCAGAGAGCAATCTGCTATAATTCCCAGATCATCCCCATTTGGCCAGTTGTTTCCCATCTTATATTTGTGCAGCTGATGGTTCATACATAACTGGAGTACTTTTCACTTGCCCTTTAATTTTGTTTTACTGGATCAAATTCTAATCATCAGCTGTTCTATTCAGGATTCCTTGGTGACAGCTACTTGAAGTATTGCTGGACACAGATTAATTTTCTGTGGGCAATTATTTTCTAACAGCTGATCTGCGCAATATTGTATCTGTACCTCCTTATTCCTTTTCTTCCACTGACTACAGATTCTTAAGCAGTGACTTCCATAAATTCGCTATATGGTGAGTGGTGCATATCTTTTTAATTCACATTATTAGGCCAAAGAAATGCCAAAGAAGGCCTTTTTCTTTTTTCTTTACATATTTACAACACACTTTGCTGGTTAAGACAAAGACAAAAAAGACCTGAAGGATCTGACAATCATAATAGTGTTTGTAAGCTCTGTTAAATCATAACATGAGATACAATTGCAGGACAAGGATACTTGTCAGGACTTGTTGGGGGTATGTGGTGTTATTTTTTGTATTAGTTATTTCCTTCTGCCTCAAAACTATACTCATGTACACAGATGCTGAGTGAAAGGCTACAAGTGTCACTGTCATGTACACCTGGGGTCATTGCAGCAGAACTGTGTGCAGCACAGTTCAAGGGGTTTATTTGTACACCATACTGAATCATTTACTAGGCTGCACCAAAAAAAATCTATAATAAGGAAAAAAATTATTATATTGTATACATGATTAATCAATGTTTTAACATAGCCAGATAGTTCTCAGCATCTCTTTGTTATCAATATGAGTTTTATAAGATGCTGTGAAGACAGTGCTAACTAGGACACCACATAAAACCCCCAGAATTTGCCTAACAAATTTGAACTACTTTGTTTTCCAACATGTATACAATTTAATATTTTATATATTTTCTATATTTTTTTATATATAATTTATATAACTATTTTGAGCCTTACAGTTAATGTGCTGAAATAAAATCTTTGGAAGGCTACTGGTGGTCCACATAAATATTATTAGTATTTTTGTTATTATTCTTATTTTAGATCAGCCAAACATGTCAAGGTGCATCAGTACAGATGAACCTTAATACAAGAGCAAACCTTTTTGATGTGAAGAAAATATGACTGAGTATCAGAAGGATTAAGTGTTCTGTCAAGGACGGTGCTGGAGTTCTGAATTATTTACAAAACATGGAATTCAAAATACTAAAATTCAGCTTTTCAGAGTCACAGTTTTCAAACTGCACATCTGAGAAATACACTTTTTGATGCTTTCCAACTTTGGGGGCAAAGTTAAACACAAGTCATTTCTCCAGACTTGAATACTTCTATTGATTTTGGACTTTGAGTAAAAGAAAACTCAGCTGAGGTCACAAAGTTTCTACTGTGGCAGCCACAGTGCAAGTGATTAAAACCCTGTCTCTCACCTTAAGTGTTCCAATTCAGTCCTGTGAAGTTTAACACCTCACCTCAAGTCCCAGCCAAATCTCAAGGGACTTTGAATTGACATCACAAACACACCTCCAAGTTTAACAAAGAGGCCTAAAAAGACAAACAAGGAAAAGAAATACTTACATGCCAGGAGCAGCTATTCCACAGAGATTCGATCCAAAGGAAAGCTGGAAGAAAACACTGCAAAAGCACATTTTTTACTTTCAAGGGCTGTAACTGGCCCCTTCTCCTACTATACTAGGGCTCAAGACTGTCCAGATAAAACACTCTCATCTTTTACCTTAATGAACTCTGAACTGACAAGCCTTTTATGACAAATTCAGCACTCTAGGAGTAGCTTCAAAACTACGTGAGATTTAGAGCCCCATTTGAAGCCATATCTGGTTTGTCTCCCCTCTGTGACAGGTTCTCACAGTTCTCATCTGGGTCAGTAAATGGAGATCCCATGATAGGGAAAAGTGACATCCCATTCATCTTGCTTTGCATGAGTGCTTTGCCTGTCAAAACAGCCACACAACAGTGTTAGTTTTATATACTCTTAAGAAATGCAGCTCCAAATTGGCTGCCAAAACACAAGCAGGAAGAGTGCAGACAGGAGCACACACCAAGATGAGGAAACAAATTGAAAATTTAGATGACTACAAATAAAAAACGAAAGAGGCGTTGTCATGCTTCCTTTTCTAGCCAGAGAGATGTATTGCCTTCTCTTTCCCCCACATGCTAGTCAAAACCAGGTGCATGAAAAATGTCCTAGAGTTTGAGGTCAGTAAGGATGATCTGATCCTTTAATTCATCCTCCCCCCAGGGTCTTATATCGGTTCCAATACTCTTTAATATAACTCAGTGACCTTGGTTAGGATCAGGCATCTTTTTCAGCACACCAGAACAATTGGTATAGGCCTGCATTTTAGAAAAGTGTGGGAGAAAGTGAAACACATCAGGGGCAGATCAGACCACCTTTGTGCAGGGGAATAAAGTGTTCTAACAGACCACAGCATATGTCTGGTTGAAGGTAGTGGGGTATGTAATTTGACTACAATTTTTCTTTATTCAAAATGATATGTACTAGGGATGTGTTAAACAGAGTGATTTTTACTTCCAAA
This sequence comes from Calcarius lapponicus, assembly GCA_039654755.1. Lineage (NCBI taxonomy): Eukaryota > Metazoa > Chordata > Aves > Passeriformes > Fringillidae > Calcarius > Calcarius lapponicus. The sequence goes on along the minus strand of CM077462.1, from coordinate 45,164,808 downwards.
GCCCTTCATAAAAAGAAGTCAACTACAGCTTTCAGAGAGCCACAGATTTTAGAGCCAGAAGAGGCCACCAGGCACTCTGCAAATCTGAAACTCAACAGAATAATAACTAAGCCAAAACTGGTTATCAGTGGAAAAATCATCATTAAAGGGAAATGTTATAAGTAGCACTCAGAAGGCTTTGAAATTCCTGTTTTGTTTGGGGATTTTTTTTTCTCTTTCAATTTGAAATAAATATATAATTAGTTAAATATATAATAATTAAATTGCATAAATTACACTAATGGGAGAAGTGGTAAATCATGTTGAGCATAAGGCAGCTACAGAGATTTATTGCAAGAATTTGTTAATCTGGTCTCAGTAAATGTGCATATATGTCCAAGAACTATTCATTTTCACTAACAATCTCAACAAGGTAAATGTGTTTATCTAGGGAACAGGAATGCAATCCTACTAAACAGGAAAAGTTTCTACTTTGAAAGTGACTAAGGTATTTAATGCAAAGGCAACTCAGATGAGGTCTCAAAGGCAGAAAGACCAATATGTTCTTTGGGTTTATAGATTGCAGAAGTACTTTTTCTCTGAGCAGGAATAAGACAACAATGTGTCTCCTTTGGAGTCGTTCGGCATATGGAATATTAAAGATAACAAGTTTTGCTGAGGTTCTTGAAAAAAATAATCAGAGACTTAAAAGGCTGTAAAAATAGTTCCTGAAGAGCAACAGCAAAAAATTACTTTGAAAGCAGCTTAATCTGGAAAGTTTATCAAATTGAAAATAGAAAAGAGGTTTGTTTACAGTGTTTATATTCTTTTATATTAACAAAAACATTGTACTACGTTATCAAAAGAACAAACAAATATCTTTGCTGTGCCATCATACTGAAGCTACACAACCATTTGAAACACAAGCTTTTGTCCAAATAAAAATTATGGGGACATACATGTTAGCAAAATTGTCAGTTTGTAATATACAGCATGTTAAACAGAAATTATGATAAATCCTTTACCCTTAAATTCTATGTATATATACAGGAAAAATAAATTACCTAAAAGGAAGTGAAAAACTTATTGCTTGTGCAACAAACAAACATTCAATTATAGTAATATTAACTCATGTGGTGGTAGAGAGGGGAAAGGAGTGATGAGAGAAAAATTCCTCAAAATTAAATACATTTTTTCTTGAAGGTTGTAGATTATTTCTCTTGTTGCCTTATGATTATGTAAAGAAGTATAATTGATTTTATTTTCATTTGCCTGAAGTAGAAGATAATTATGTTTTATATAAATATAAATAAAATACACACACACACATACACACACAGAGAGTTCAGGTTTTTTTCTATTTGGCAAGATTTGACAGCATTTTAGCCTAAATAAAGAAATAAAGAGAATGGTTTACTTTGGAATATTTAGAAGACCTCATGCTAACCTTAATAAACAATGAGTTGCTTTAACTAGTGTTTAAATGATATGCAAGTCAAATTAAAGATGCCATTTGTCATCTGTACAAAGTAAAGTGACTCATGCACAAAATTTAAAAAAAAATTGCCACCACACATTCTTTTATTTGCTTCTTCATCTTTATATAACGTGAGGGAAAAAAGGCAGAACTACTTAGACTTTGATGAAGTCTGAAACAGATTATAAGACAAATCTAGTCAATTGTAAATGTTAATGAAAGAAGAGTTTAAAAGACACTGAATTTACTAGGCTCAAAGATAACCAATAAAAAGAAGATTAATTGAAAAGGGTAGGTAGATGAATGGCAGGCTTCGCTTTACAGGCAAGGTAAATACAAATAGCCTTCAAATTTCAAAAGATTATGTTTGCAATATTTTGGTATGTTTTCTACTGAGATTTATTCCTATTTACATTTCATTGCAATTTTTTCTAATTCTTTGACCATGATAATGCTGCCAGCTATATACAAAATTGAATTGAACAGTTTCCTTATATATGAACAGACATGTCATATTTTCACTCTAGTTGTTTAAATCACAGAGGAAAAATTTTACAGTTGTTCCACGCTGCCTTGTATATCAAAAGAAAATACACAAACAAACCCAGCCTTGTCCACATCTCTTGGAAACAATGGAAAAGAATTTTTAAACAGAGCATTTGAGAACTATTTATGTTAGATGAAATTCAGATACAAGTATAATATTTTAGCAATCTCATTACAAGCTTACTAACTAGCATGGCTAAGGGCCACTCGTTAATGTGTAAAATACTAAAGTGGTCTGAAATTTTCATATCAAGTCAAAGTATCTGGAATTCCCAAGAGGTTGTTGATTTCAGCCCCATATCTGTAGAAGTATGTGGCATCTCTTAGTGAACCAGATATGAACTCTGTTTTATTTCCTTTCATGTTTTCCATTTGTCATTATAATGTGATATCACAGTACTGTACAAGTCAAAGGGACAGCATTACTGTTATAACTAGTGTCATCAAATATTAACAGTGTCTTATTTATAGTTAGATATTTATTACTGTCCAAATGTTCCAGATATTTTTCTATACTGGTCTGGACTAGATTCTGGGACTAAAATGAATTTATTTTTTTTTGTGCTGTGAAATCTTCACGACACAGTTACAAAATGGGTTTGTCTATTTTTGCTCAAATCAGTATAGTTGTAAGCATGCTATTTTGTCTGTAATTTTAATTTGGGTAATACTATAGTGTTTGTAAAGAAACAACCCTTCTTTAACTCATTCACTACAAAGAAATGCTTGCACATGCAGTAGTCTGGAAAAGAAAGAAAAAGAAATCCCTCAAACCCCATATGTTTCCATAACAATCCTGCTATAGGTGCACTCAGGAGAACTGCAGGTACAACCTGATGGTTTAAATGCAATGACCTTTTAGGATCTTCACCAGAAAAAATGGGAAGTATTTCTATTATAACATCTTTATCACTGTCATCCTCCTCATCATCATCATTGCATACATTTGTATAAACATGTTCAGGACAATGAACATTTGCCCACCTAAAAAAGGTTAGAAATTTGTGTTAAGTCTCATATTGTATGTGGAGTGGGGCAGACATCATGTAATAACGAACAACAGTGGGAACATTTAAGTCAATTTAAGGAAGTGAGAAATTGAACCCCAAAACTTCAAATATCTAAAATCCAAGTTGTTTATTTGGTTCGGTTTTGGAGGGGTTAGCAAGAGGAATAGTGATTTTCTTTCTAGTTTTGCTGCAACTGTCATGAAAATGAATTTGTGTGTTTGTTTAAATGTTTGCCAAGGGCATGGAGAATGACAAACAGGATTCTCTTAGTTATGGTAACATTAAAAATGACAGTAGTTGTTAATGTAAGCCCCAAATTAATTGTGCTGTAGCCTGAAAGTCAAACTTTATTGCAAGTGTGAGTGAAGATACTATTTTATGTCCAATACACAATTGCTCATTCTTGAATGCTAACCATAGCTTTGTTTTCATTTTTGTCTCAATTCTTTTTTTTTTTTTTTTTTTTGTCTTTGCTTTACATTAGTCATTCTGCAGTAGCAAATGTGCAGGAAGGTGGTAGATAGACTTGTGTAGAAGAGATTTTTCCTGCTACAGTGTCTTGCAACAATATATTGACCTGAAACTCCACAGTAGTAATTCCAATGAATGCTACAGAAATTGCTTTCAAAGGCAAATAGTGCCTGTAGGCACTTTGCTCAAGGCCTGTGCTTCCTTCTGTCTCTCAAAGGGGCCCTCAACTCTTAAGAGCTATAGCTGGGCTCTCTCTCCATGGTATCTATACATGTACACCACACCAAGTTAGCACAGGAACGCACTACAGCTGAGCCATGCAGCTCATCATCCCAGCTGAATGCTCCCACAGTTTTAGGTGAACACTGTGCAATGTTTTTGCCTCATGTTTTCTAGACTGTATTCCGTGGGGTTATCTGTGATATTCTGGAGTTTCAATAGTTTCAAGAAGCTGACATTATTTATGGAATTTTGAACAGTCTCCCCAAAACACAGTGCTAATTTTTTTAAAAAGTAGAATACATCTTCTTACTGACTCAATTTCAATCTAGACTGGAAAAGACAAAAAAAAAGGTTCTGTATTTTCCTTTAAGACTTAATGCCACTGGGATATTGGAATTCTTACTTTTCTGGTAGTATTCAGTGGGTTTTGCTTTTTACAATAGTTTAGAAATTATCCTCCTGAAAAAAAACTTTTAAAAATTATGTAATATTTAAAACCTCCTATACTTAAATCTCATATACTTGTCTTGAGATAAATTAATGTAGAGTTTTACAGAGGTAAGCAACAAATACTACTAACAGCAAACACCCCAAATTCCCTACCATCTTTTCCACAATGATTTTAAGTGGGCATGTGAAGAGGATGTGACGATGTATGTATGGTTATGTTAGCACAGATTATCCAGAGGACTGTAATTCTTTTATGGCTTCACTTTCAGATAATAATGTGGCATGATGATAAAATATTTTTATGTTAACATCCTAAGCTGTATTTCCTAAATATGACAATTTGAAGCTTACAGGAAAATATCCATTTATTGTCTATGCAATCTACCTGTGACAATTCTGGAAAGAGTAGTCCTTTATTTCTGCATAAAAGGCACAGAACAAGAAGTCTATCTGCAGACTTCTTGCCAATGTTCCACAGTCTTGACCCCAGGTGGCTACTTTTTGAAATGAGAGTGAATCTCTGATCTTTCAGCATTCATTTTTCTTTGCCAAGTCTGCTGCTGAAGTGCCAGCTACTTTCTAAAATTTGAAGTGTTTTCAAAAAATTATAGTTTTAAAATCTATTTGAAAGTCTTTGTCCAAAACTGTCCAATGTACAAATCCAGTGAAAGAAAAGAAGCAAGGAAATCACACCAGGTATGAATGCAGTTACTTACCTTTTTAGCAGTTTTTAGCTCTTTAACCTTGGTCAAAACATGAATGCTGTACAATTTTTCTATTACTGAATAACATGCGCTTTATGCTTTCCATGATAGCATCTTCAAAGTCAAATACACTTGAAAAGGTAATAAATCAAATATTAGAGAATAATATACTATACACAGATATTCTACAACCACCAGGCAAGTTTTGTCATGCAAGTCCAAACAAATCAAATGAGATTTATCTTGCAACCAGGCAGGTGACTCTGGATTTGTTTTTCAACCAGAAAAAAGGGCAAAAAATACCTTGGCTTCCTGAATCCTGTTTATTTTCACAAGTTTCAATGTAGGATTTATTTACATGTTGCACATTACAAATTTACTTATTAATTTAGGCTTGTACAATTTGACGGGTTAAACCTGTTTTGTGGAAAAAAAGCACAGCACTCTAGGTATTTCTGTTCAGTGGAACTAGTGTTTATTTAGAACCTGCTCAGTAGAATAAACAATTAATTCCATGCTCTTACTTGACTGTGTCTGGTTTGCAAATTAAAACAGCTTTAAGACTGTTCTTTTTACTTTTACCAAGCAGAATTTAGTTTGGATTAGGAACTCGTGGCTTTTTACGTCACAAGTATTACAGCTGTTCACTGTTATGGTGGTTTCACATGGGATACAGCTAATTTTCTTCATATTAGCTTGTATGGTGCTATGTTTTTGATTTCTGATAACTCACTGATGTCTTTTATACTGCTGAACAGTGCCACTCTTTCTTTCTTACTTGGCCCTGCCAGTGAGGAGGCTGGGTATGCACAGGAAGTATGATGTTATGACAGTGGTCTTTCCACGTAAGCATTACATGTCCTGGAACCCTCCTTCCCTGGAAATGGATAAACATCTGCCTGACAAAGGGAAGCAGTGAATGAATTCCTTTTTTTGCTTTGCTTGCATGCATGACTTTACCTATTAAACTGCCTTTATCTGAATTGACAAATTTTCTTTGCTTCTGCCCTTTTGATTCCCTCCTCATCCCATTGTGGGGGTTGTGAGGAACCTGTGTGGGGCTGAGCTCCGTGTCAGGGTTAACCTACATCTACAAATATTTAGGTCCATTTTAAACCTAGGAAAGTTTTAAACGTAGTAGGATAGAAATAGGTACTTTGGATACAGCTATCGCGGTAAGTACAGATTTCTGCCCTGAGTAGAGTTCTACAGGTTTTTGTATTTTGGTGACATCAGCAACTAAGACTAGTTCGAATTAAAAATGTAAATGTTAAGAATGTTAATGAAAAAGTAAGTGCAGTGTGTCAGTGAGACCTGGCAAAAAGCAGATCCTCAGTAGCCCATAGGCATTGCTCTCTGTTGCAAAGGCTCATGGAAGCTTGTGCAAAGAACAATGAAAATACTAATTTTCTGATACCAGATTGACCTTTACCCACATTATAGGCTGAAACGAGCTAATACAATATCCTGAATGGAAAATATAGAATTGTAGAACAGAATCATGGAACAGCACAGGTTAGAAAGGGCATCAAGAGACCATCTTGTCTAATCTTTTATGGGGAAGGGAGTCTGGATGATATTACTTAGCACCCTCTTCAATTGCACCTTAAAAAACCTCCACTATATCTCCACTCTACTCCAGTCTGTCTGGAATATTGTAATGGAATATTGTGATAATTTCCCTCTCAAGCCTTCTTTTCTCCAGGGAGAAAAGACTTAGTTCCTTCTGTCTTTCCTCACAGGATCGCTGTCCCAGCTCTTTGCTAGTTTTTTGTGGCCATCCTTTGGATTCTTTCTAGTCTCCACATGTCTCTTGAACTGAACTAGACACAATACTCCAGGTGGGGCCTCACCCATGCTGAGTGCAGTGAAATGACTGTGTCTGTGTCTCTGCTAATAATGTCCCTGTCCTTGCTCTCCAGGATCTGATTTGCTTTTGTTGCTCAGCAGTGCACTGGCTTGTGTTCAGCTTGTTTTCCATCAGGACCCTCAGGTTCCTTCAGAGTGACTTCTCCCACACAGATGTAAGCCCATACTGGCTCGTTGGTTATTCCGTCCCAGGTGCAGGATTTTTCACTCATCTTTGTTAAACTTCATACTGTTCTTCCTAGGCCATTATTCCCACCTGTGCAAGCGTCCCTGTAAGACATCTCTCCATTCTGAGGTGTTTGTCTCACCACACAGTTTGGTGTCATCAGCAAACATGGTGAGGGTGCTCTCAATCCCACTATCCAGATCACTTATAAGGATGTTTAAGGACCCAGTACTGATCCTTATTTTACAGCATGTATAATTGTAAAACAGTGCTATTTAACAGAGGAAAAACAGCAGTCCAATATGATGTTACTAACTGATATTTCAGTGTGCTGTGGTTTTGTGGAAAATAAACAAGGAATATGAAAGCCATTTACTTTCATAATTTTAGGCATCATTAAGTCATATAAATCTAAACTGGTAGTCAGAGGGCCCTTATATATAGCCAGTAGAGGAATATTGGCATCTCAAAAAGGGATTTTAGGTACTCACTTTAGGAAAGAATTTTGACACCTATTTCTCTTCTGAAAAAGGGAAAAGAGATGACTGGCATCAACATAGATAATTACTCTTTAGCTGTCTGAAGATATAAGAGATTAATCCCATTCAGTGGAGTTAATTAAAACACCTTACAAAATACAACGCTGTCAAATTATTGTTTTCATATACATTTCCTCATCATTCTGTCTTTTAAGAGCTTTTCTTCACTCACAAGAAGACAAGCAAGCAAACAAGTTGTGTTTATTAAAGCCTCAGGGAAACTAGCATGAGTAATATGAGGATACCCTTAACACAAGGCATTCTACTTTTACTCTGAAGTAAACTTGTCCAAATCAGTTTCAGGTAGAGTAGAGGGCTGAACTTAATGTGTTTACACATTTCTAAACTTCCATCCTTTCTGCATAAGAGGGCTGACAGCTTCTTTATGCTTTCTCTGTATTATTACCCCTTTCATTTTGATATTCACTACCCCCTGCAGCAGGACAATTTCCTTTTGATTATACCTTTCAAAAAGTCTGTATGAATATGGGATTCAAATAGATTTCCTGGGCAATTCACCTATATCCTATATCCCTCCTGTGAGTATTTACCAGATTTCAGGAGAATGCCTTTGCTGAGAGTGATTGGTGTATGGGAGTACAGAAAGCTCTTGCACTGGCGTGTTAATTGCGAGGCAGTCTCAGGCTCTGTCCTTTAGCCTTTAGTACCCACATTGATACAGTACTGCTCTGCTAGTCCATCTAGCTTGGTTTAGTGGTTTGGTTTTATAAATTGATAGATTCTGATGCCTGAGTTGACAATTAGATGCTCTAATGTGACTGCATAATATAGGATGAGAATCCAAACTGAAGCTTAGTGACTGCGCATGAGCTGCCCCCTCCCATTTTCCTTCACAAAAATCATCTGAATTCACAGTACTAGAGATTGTTTTCTTGTGATTTCACAATACAGGAAGAAGTAATGAAATTCTACCATGCATATTTAGGAAAATTCAAAATTTAGTAATAAATGTTCTGGTGAGGAACATAAAAAAACTTATCCTCTTATATTCTTATGGGAACATTTACTTGGATATATCATATACACTAGAATAACAATATTCCTCTGAAATACTACTTGAGATTTTTAAATTCTTATATGCAGTTCTGTTTATGACAATGAAATATGAAGGTCCATCTCTGTAAACAAACATCTTTGCAATCTAAGTTAATAAAGAATCCTTGAAGGGACCTAGGACTAATTATGTTTTTACTTACAGCATATTTCATATTAAATGAGAATATGTTTAAAAAAATAAGTTTATGAGGAGAATTTCTATTTTTTTTCAATCAGATGTGCTTTCTTCTTATTGCAGCTTAGACAAAAGTATGACAAATGCCATGATTTTTACGCCAAATCTTGGTCAGCTATAAAAAATTCAGAGTATTTGTCTCATCTTAGTGGAAATGCTCTATTTTTACATGCTGGCAAACAATGGAAAGCAGTGTCTGACTATGTATTTCTCTCCTCATTGGAGAGATAGGAGATTTTATGAATCTCCTCAATTAATGCAATTCTGGGTTTATGTACTAGTCCACCTGGTTTTTGATTCTCCTTAATTAATGTTATACGTTTTTCACTAAAATTAAGCTTGAAGTTAAATCAAGGCAAGTAGAAAAGAAAGTATCATAATTCCTGCAAAAGTGAAGTAGAGAAACTTGAAAATATCAAAATGCAATTTGCCATCAGCACTAATTAGAGCTATGAATACAGTTATATCACAGCTATAAGAAAAAATGACAATTTTTTAAAAAACACCAGATTTATTCTTTTCAGTGTCATAATTATTATTCTGCCACCTTCTGGAACCATTATGAGGAAAAAATTTAAGTTACTCTATCAGAACAGGAAGAAATACAGTTTCACTGTGTCCCATAACTTCTTATGAGACACATGTCATTATGGTCTTCTTAATCAAATCTGGATTGGAAAATCATTCAAGTCTACCTGTCATTTTAAATCAAGATTTTTAACCTTGAGATGCAGCTGACAGTCGCGTTTTTGTCATTCTTTCAATCAAGGAGATAAATTAATAAAAAGAACATTTTTACAAAATGTGCACAGATGTTAATCCCTTTTCTATAGCAAGAAGTTAAATCACTTTTTTTTTAAATGATTGCCCAGGATTAAAACCAAAACAAAACCAAGTAAAGCAAAACAAAACAAAACCTAAGACTATAAATTGGTTTGGATCTACCCCATAAAGCAGTAGCTAAATGAATAAAAGATATCATATTTTTCAAACCCTTAGATACAAAGAAAATGTCTAATTTTAATTTTCAACTGGTAAATTCAAATATAGGCTATTTGCATGGTGTGCAAATAAGGATTTATCAGGTACAGCCTTTATTTTTATGAAATATTGGTGTTTGGATTCTCCATGTCTCCCTGTGACCAGAGTTTTAGCCTCCTTCAATTACAGAATATCTATCCAGAATTCAGAGAAAATATTGTGATTTGTTTTATTTATGAATCATTATTTTCCTGACATATTTTGGCTAAGTTCAGACATAGGTAAATGAAGTTCCTGCAAGAAAACAATGTAGACAGCATTGAAAAAAATAGTGTTGCAGTAAATGATTAAAAAAATGAAAACTTGTCTTTGAAAAACAAAAAGAATAGAGCGAAAATTAAACAATAAGTAGATTAAACTGGGGAGCTTAATATTGTACAACAACAGATGGAAGCTTTGCCTACAACGTGAAGGAAATAAGGTAGTAAACCAATAATACCTTTAATATGTATCTGCATTTACTTATCATGCTACATGAAGCTAGCTTTATTGCTGATGGCCTGAGGATAAACATCTATGTTCTCAGAGCCAATATTACCTTTAGCATTTATATAAGGGTTGAATTATGTGTAAAACTAGAGAGAGAGATTAGTGATTTCTGAGCATCTGTTTATTTGGCCTTGAGTGTTTTGGTTTTTTACAATAAACTTTTATTTTTTAATATTATTTTTAACTTTAATTAGGTTTTCGACAATTTGAAAGAGGAGTTTTAATTCTCCTTTTATCTCTAGAAAAAATAAATACAGTAAGTCAGAGAATAGAGCTAATAACTGTAGCTTTGCAGCCTGTTTTCAGTACTTGTGATGTAGTATCCAAACATTTCTGAGATAAGGGAGGAAGAATAATATTTATGTGTGTGCATGTGTGACAGTGTGTGCTTGTGTGTGAGAGAGGAAATTACAAGATAAATCATTATATGACACATACTGTCTGAGGTAGTCTGGTTTATGTGTACTTATCCATGTAGCTGGATTATTGTCATTGTTCAGAACACACAAAAAATGGCAATAGAAAAGTCTTTCTTGCTTTCTGCAAGGAGCTGTTTCCCTAGAAACATTTTCTAATGCAAAATTGAGGTCAACACAGTTTGTTTGTATGTAACTTTTAAGACAACATTTCCTGTTAAATGAAATAATTTGTGGCTGAAGGCTTCAGATCATCCTTCATTTACTGTACGTGTAAAGCTCATAGATCACACAGAGAAGAACATTAAGGAAACCAAAAAACGTGGGGAACAAAACCCTTCAGTTATCTCGGTGCAATCACTCTGTATTCAGAAATAAGGGTTTTAAACCATTCAAAAAACCCTGTGCTAGTGACTTAAAAATCTGATACATAAGAAATGCTGGATGCTGACAGCTTTGATCTACCTTTTTCTTCTTACTTTTGAGCAGGATTTATTTTTCTCCTGAAAACTCAGCAACTCTGATCTTGATAGAGGAAACCAAAAGTAGGTTTGGAGAGAAGAGCATCACAGCTGCTAAAGGGAATAAAATGTAACAGGAACCTAACTAGACATATAGAAAGAAAAAAAAATGCTAAGTGGGAGAGAGGAACTGCTGCAAAGATATTCTGGAATTGTTTTGGGAAATGAAAATAAATGGGGACAAAAACATTATTCTTATTCCTTGGATTTTTCCCACAGCTTTCTGTATGGGCACTTTCCCATGTCAATATTGTCAGTGCTCAGGAAATTTAAAACACTTTTGCAGATTACTTTATTGTAGGGATGAGGAAAGTGTTAGAAGAACAATTCTTGGGAATAACTGTTCTCACTCAACAGGTAAGAAAAAGTGCTTCTGAAAAAACTATCAGATTAATTTGATAGTTTTCTTATTGTTACAGTACACGGGTAAGGGGGAAAAAGACTGGGAAAGAGTTATAAAATTATTTTCATTGTTTTCTTTCAGTCCTAAAAAAATAGGAAGAGTCATAGAAAGTGTAGAGAAAAAGTCAGAGGGAGTCACAAATATTAAAATATGGTATCATGCAGAAAGAAAGGTTTAATGACCAGAAAGGATGGTAATTTCAGGAAACAGAATACATCTGGAGACTGCAACAGAATAAACTGGTGGAAAAAATGTTCTTATTTTCCTTTAGCCCATATTCTTTTTCTTCCAAAGGGTTAAAATTTCCCTTGGTAATACTGGTCTGGAAGAGGGACAAGTCTCATGAACATACATACACCCAGAAATTATCGAAATTAAAATGAGATATTAAGATATACATATATCAAGATTCATACTACTGTTTTCTACTCTTTCCTTCCCATTCCTCAACACAATCATCAATACAAACTGATCATCCCTCAAACCTGTTGAGACTTCCAGGAAAAATCTTGTAGGGGAATTCTAGTCTCAGTAATATGCTTTCCACTAGGACTAAGTGTCCCCAGTGTTTTCAAATCTGACATTTAGAGCTACGTGCAAATTATTTGTGACTGAGCAAATTAGCTAATTAAATAATTGGCTTAGGGCTTCATAAAATTTGGCTGCTATGGAAATGAGGCTTTCTGAACTTACAAGCTTCATCTAAGCATTAAAAGTATTTCATGTCTTTACTTCAGATGAAATTGAGGTAGTAGCAGATTTGTTTTTAAAATGGTTGTTTACAGATTTCCTCTTGCATAGTTTCCAGATCAATATGCAGTGGGATACTTCTGAGAAGCACTGCTCCCAAGTAAGACTGCAGTCTACCCTCTTCAGGATGAACCTCTAAACCACTGGAGCAGAGAATAACCCCCAGAACTGGCTCATTGTCTCCCACGTTCTCCCACTTTCTTGACTATCTACCCTCAGGGCAGATTTTAGAATGACCTTCCTAGAAAACTCTTTCTTGACCCTAAACATTTTGAGGGCTACATTGAGGAGACCTGGCAAACATAGCAACAAAACTGTGCTTTCCTTAACATCCAAAGGGAATTCAAAATTTTCAAAAGCTGTTGTAACAGGCCTGAAGGGGGAAAAGGGGGTGAATGACTGGGGAAAATCATCCTTCCCTGCTCCCCCCATAGACTGGGTACAATTGCTAATGGTAGAACTTGAGGCAAGGGTAGGAGAGCAGCACTGAATCTACTCCCAAATGACCCTCATTGCCCTTGATATTGCCATGCCATAATCTGATACCACACAGTACAGCAAGTAAGTAATCCTGTTTCCTCTCCCTGCGCTGAAAATGATCCCTGCGAGAAGCCCATAAAGGAATATATACAAGGTTAGGTGCCACACCCACGTGAACTGATCAAGCCACATTGTAACCAGTGGTTCCATACCAAACATAGCAAATGCTTAGATCAAATTTATTTCCAACTCAGTCTGGGCAGATCTGCTGTTATCTCAACCCTTCTTGCCCAGCATTGTGAGCCAATTAAGGTTCCCATGGTTTAGGAATGGTATTCCTCAATTTGCACCAAAAGCATGCTGGCACTCTCTTCCCTTCCCCCTCCAGCTGGAAGCACAAAAGGCAAAGATCACGCATTGAGATAAGAACAATTTACTAGAAACATCAATGAGACAAGAAAAGGAACAGTAACAGAAACAATATGAATAACAAAAGCGTACAAAGAGAGGGTGATTCACATGCAAAATGCCCGCTAAGCCCAGGACAATGAAATACAATGGCGGACAGATCCTCCACCCCACCAGCTCTTTTTCTCACCAGAAAGGAACACCCTCTCTTCTGGGAAGCCAGAGTTTCTTTTCTCCATCTTTGGTAGCAATGTCAGATGGTATCAAATAACCAAATCTATTGGCTACACCTCCTCCCGTTGATCTGGGCCAGAACCAGAACAGTGACAACAGAAAAGCTAGGGAAAATGTGGGCCCATTATATAATGGGATGTGGGACCTCGTTACACATGACAAAGGCCAAGGAACTAAATGCTTCCTTTGCTCCCAGCTTTCCTACCCAGACTGGCTTTCAGGAATCTCAGTTCCAAGAAACTGCGGAAAATGTTAGAATCAGGAAGATGGACTGATTTTAGAAGGCAATCATGTCCAGATCAGAGAATATATAAACCAACTGAAAATCTGTAAATCCATGAACTCTGGTAGGGTAAACCCACAAGCCCTGAGGGAACTGGCAGGTGTCACTGTGATGCCACTTTTGATGAACTTTGATGGATCATTTCAACTGGGAAAAGTTACCAATTACTGGAGGAAAACAAACACCACTCATGTCTTCTAGAAGTGCGGCAAGGAAGTGACCTAAGGAATTAAAGGCTAGTCCCCTTAATCTCTGATAAATTGATGAAATAGCTAAATCCTGGAATCCATTTCCAGGCTCATGTACTAAAGGAAAATAATCAGGATTAATCAGCACGGCTTCACCAAGGGAAAGGTATGGTTGACCAACTTGATTAACTTGTATGATGGCATGACTGTCCTGGTAGACAAGAAAACACCAGTGCCTACCTGGACTTCAGGAAGACCCTTGACAGTGTCTTCCCCAAGACTCTCATAGAGATGCTCCTAATGTGTAGGCTGGATGAGCAGACATATGCATAGCATAAATACGGATAAATGGCTAGGCCCAGACTGTGGTGATCAGCAGCCTAAAGCTTACTCGGAGATCAGTAATTAGGAACATACCCTAGATGTCAATATTGGGATCATTCTGTGATTCTCTGACCTCTATATTCCCTATACTTTTAATAAAATTTTGTCTGTTCTGAACTTTTTTTCTTAGCTGTCACCCTGGAATACAGACGCTGCCTGAATAAATACTTTTATGTTGCTTACTTTAAATTGAATAATATTTTGGGTTTTGCTAGCTAAGCAACTGCAATATATAGGGTTCAACCAAATTTTTATTTCTATCTACATCTGCCATGAATTTATGGATATCATATTGTAAAAATATTCATATTTGTCGGCTTTTTATTTCCTCGCATATTTTCACTCAACATTCAAATCTTTCTTTGCTTCTTGTACTGCCGAACTTAACAGTCGGAATGGAGGGAGTAGACATTCCATGGCTTGGAATGAGATGGAGCCCTATCCACTACTGCATGAATTATGGAAGCAGCTGAATCTTTGATTTTTATGAACAGGTGGTGAGATAAAAGATTTACATATGGATATAAACACAGAAACTTTCATGAGTAAATAAATTTTCTTGGCTGCTTAAGAATTATTTCAAGAAAAAGCATAGCAGTCTCTCTTCTTTTTGTGGATACACCTGTAGCCCAACAAATATGACTTGTGCAATTACTAGTAAAAGGCCACAGGGGCTGTATTGACCTGACACTGCAGGGTCTCAGCATTTATCTGGACTTGTCTT
The DNA here is from genome assembly GCA_039654755.1 of Calcarius lapponicus. Classification (NCBI taxonomy): domain Eukaryota; kingdom Metazoa; phylum Chordata; class Aves; order Passeriformes; family Fringillidae; genus Calcarius; species Calcarius lapponicus. The sequence goes on along the minus strand of CM077462.1, from coordinate 45,149,802 downwards.
GGCTGATGCTGGTTTTAGCTGTTAAAACAATTGTCTAATGGTCAAGTGACACGTTGACTACAGGCTAACCTTTTTTAGCTTAACTCTCTAAGTGCTTACACATCATAGAGCTCTAACAAACACAGTCAGTCACTTTACAACAAGCAACGGCACTTTATTTTAGTCCCTCGTCATTAACTGAGACCATTAATTGACAAAGAGGTGGAATACCAATTATGTTTATATATAAATATGTATATGCATACATACATGCATTTCAAATTCTAAATGGCTATTTCAATATCCTATTTGACTACATGTACATATATGTACATATATGCTTTTTGCGTACAGCACCAGCATCTCTCTTAGTAACTTTTTATGAAATTTTCAAAAGCCATCTTTGAGGTAATGAAAAAGATACCAGCAATAAGAAACCGTATAAAAATAGCCCTAAGCTGACCCCAAGACTGAGACAAAAGTTTCCCAGCTATAAGTGTTAATGCATGCTGGGCACTGTGACAGTGGCTTCTCACAATGCTCCTTTACATTTTATTGGCAAAACCTAACACCGCTGACCCAGAGAAACACTGGGAAGAGTTCCAGAGAAGGCAGGAAGGTAGCAGGAATTTCATGTATAGCACTTTCATGGGATTTTTTTTTTAAGAAGTGACTAAATTATTTCCTCTAGAAATAGTAGCATCCATTGCAATTGTAGTAATAATTACCATTTTTATTTTGGGTGCAAGGTTAATACTAACATTTATACTAACAGTAAATACTTGAGTACACCATACAGGGTGGTTTCCCTTTTACCCATAACAAGAATTTGGGGAGGAATATCTGATTTTCCTATTTCATTTTAATTTGATGAAAAATAAATCTATGTTCTCACTTCTGATTGAATACTAGTATTTTCCTAGCGACCTTTCAAATGGTAGTTACTCCTTTGTTCAAGTACAACGCGTTTTAGTCTAGGTACACTCTCATAGCCTAGTTTTTCATTATTACATTTTTTTTTTAAAGAAGACTAGTTTCTTCATTGCTATAAACATTTTAATCTATGTATTTAATGTATGAAAAATAGCTAATTCCCATCTAAATTGTTTATTTGAAAACTCTACCTATCTTCTTCAGGGTACAGCAAGACAATAGAATTCCCTCCCTATGCATAATAAAGAATCTAATATTGTTATAAGTTGAAAAATTAGTTTAGAACAACTATTTCTCACTAAACACATTCATATTTATTGACTTGTCATGCACATATTTTAATGAGACAAGTGAGTCAAGATTTGTCTGTGTGCATTGCAGTGCTGGCTGGAATAAAATCTATTGATTTCCACGATCACTTCGCTTAAACCTGAGGCTCACAACATCAGCATTATGAGAAGGAAAGAATACAATCCAGCAGGTCTAAAAGAACTGTTTGTACCCCCTGAAGGCTCAACAGCTGATAAAGCCTCTTAGACCTGAAGAGGGACATCCAGGATACCTCAGTTATTTACTTCTCCCTTCATCTTGATCATCTAAAGACCTTCTTTGCTTCTAACTGGTAAACTAGTGATAAAAAGTTGATCACTTCAGAGAGATACATATTTCATTTCTCTCTTACTGGTATTTTTGGGGTCATATAAATTGCAGATTAGGGAGCCACGACTCTAGGTACTCAGTATGTTAAAAATCTTCACTGTAGCCAACGGACACAAAGCTGTATTTCTACTTTCTACCCAACAACTTTGACAATATTTATGCATTGTGTATATACGTAATATGTACACAAGTAGTTTTTTTGTTCCTTACTGTATATTTATTTGTTTATTGTGGTTGGATATTTTTGTATGTTTTTTTCCTTTGTCCTAGAGTTAGGCTTAATTCGTTACAGAGAAGGGCCATTTATGCTAACCACCCGTCAGAGAAAGGAAATAAAACAAGCCACAATTTCAGTATTAAAGGATTTTTAAGAATTGATGACTGAAGCGGTCCAGCTGGAGAAAGATAGCCCTTCTCGGACGTGCCGGCTAGCTGTCCAGCACCGCTAGCAGTGAGGGGGCACCATCCCGATCTCTGTGGTTCGGGACAGCACCTAAGGCAAACACTCTGTGCTATGACACAGCTCTAGCTGGAAGTTTCTAGAGAGTTCTAGAGAGAAGGGTGGGAGTGCCGAGTCATGGACAGGGCACCGGGGAGGGATTTGAGAAAGAATACATTAATCTCCACGGCAACTGGGGAGGAGTTGGGATGGCAGCACAAGGGAGGGAGGGGAGAACCAGGGCAGAACCATTACATGATAGGGGGGAACAGAACAGTCCAACTTGTACAGACGCAACACAACAGATGACTGAATGAATGTATGCTTTGTTCTTCTCTCTTCCATCTTCCAAAGCAAGTCTCAACACTTTTACTATTCATTAAAATCTTTCAATTCAATTACCAGTCCAAAACCTTGAATAAAATAATACCTGAAATGGAAGAGAACACTCAGATGTGCAGATTCTCAAGGTCAACAAGAAATTATAAAAGGGTCTACAAAAACTTTCAGTTTTCCATTTCACATGGAAATTGATATAAGGTAGTACCTTATCTTCTAGTATAAAGCACACAGTTATGGGTTTTTAAGGGGCATGGTGAAAGTGAAAAGAGAGGAAAATTGGAGAGAGGGAGAGAAAGAGAGGAAGAAAGTAAGGAAGAAAGGAAGGAATGAAGATTACCCATCCTGGCTTAAGCATTGATCCAGCTGATGGGGTGTCCTGAGTCATTTGCCTGGGCTTTCTAAGGATATCTTTTTACAGATTATTAAAGCTTATAAAATTGAATAAGGCCCCTCAGTTGGCTGTGTGAAAAAAAAAAACAAAAAAAACAAAAAAAAACCCAGAACTTATTCAATTCTGTTATTTTAACCCAAATAACTGGCTCTTTATTGAACCAAGGCTAACCTGCTGATTCTGAATAGAGCTTAGCCATTCCTGAAGTCAGTTGATCAGTGTCTGTGGTACTAAAGTTACTTAAGTAACTCAACTCAACATGAAGGCTTTCCCTTTGAAGGCTTCCTCTATTACAAACATCTGATGGGGCCTAAGGCAAGGCTGCGCTGGGCGCTGGTGCCAACGTCAGCTGTGGGGGGTGCAGGGATGGTGTCTGTGATAAGAGGTTGTGATGGACAGGGGTGTTTCCATCTGCCCCCACAGGCCCAATCAGCAGATAAAGCCAAACCTTGAAACTGACATCCAAGGTGGTGGTGTATTTAAGAAAAGGCAAAAAAATGCTCTGGACATGAGGTAGGGGTGGTGTGGTGGTGGGGTGAGGGGAAAGAGCAAGAAGCAGTGGAAGGAACAAAGTGTTAGAGAAGGAAGAGCAGGTAGAGGTACTCCATGGAAGAAAGGATAATCCGTGAAACCCACGGAGAATGCACGTTCTAGCAGATTTTCCTTGTGGACACAAACTGGAAAAGAGGAAAAAAGCATGGAGGAAAAAGTGGCAGACATGAACTGCTTTGGATAGACTGTAAATCCCCTTCCCCATCCCCCTGCATTGCACAGGGAGGAAGAGAAAGCAGAGTCAGAAGTGAAGGAATAAGAAACCTGGGAAAATGGAAAGAATGGTGATACTTTGGAGTTTGCCTTATTGTTTCCCTATACCTCCAAGTATTTATTGTGCTTGGTTGTAAATTAAATGAACTTTTTCTAAGGCAAGGGGTTTTATTTCCCAAGACAGTAATTGGTAAAAAATCTCCCTCCTCCAATCTTAACCCACAAGCGTTCTCATTGCTGTTCATATATTTTTGCTTTGTCCTGCTGGTAGGGTGAGAAGACAAGTGAGTGACTGAGAGGAATTTTAGCTCCCAAGGCTAACCCTGCACGATAATACTGGGATATTTGTTATTACAATAATGTACTTGGTTCTCCTTGCATATGGGATGACTAAGAAGACAAAAAAGTTGGAGACATTTATGTGAAAGTTTATGTGTCTTTTGTGAATAATATACAGAAAAAGACTGTCAAAGATATAACAGAGAACAAGGTTTACTTTTCCTGTTATGAGAACAAGAGTAAGAGTTTTGATTTAAATATATATTGTAGGAACACTGAATACCCAGTTTAGATTAGGGCTGCATATGTAATGTACAAAATCTTCTTTAAGTGTGATTTGTTCCATTTTTACCCTAACCTCCAGTATTACTCCGTATGTGAATACATTTTAGGAGAGCAGGGAGAGATGGAAACACCATTAAGTGTCATCACAGAGAATAGGACTGATGGTGGTTTTAATTATTTTGCTAACATCACTGGAGCCATTACCTCATAATAACAAGTGTTGAATGGTCACCTTTTCCCAACCTTTCTTACCACTTATCATCAAAAATCAAAGCATAATGGGCAACAGCTGTTTCTGCTATTGCAGGGATTTAGCTACACTCCCTAAGTGAGCAGTTTAGTTCACCAACATTCATTACTCCACAAGTCCATAATTACAAACCCAAAGTTAATCTGCAAAACACTGGCATCTATTTTTAAGACAGATGAAGGAAGGCTTTTAGTTTTCATTATGATAATTTACTTTTGTTGTTCGGCCTTTTTTTTCTTTCCTTTGTCTCATTTCAAGATTCCGCTGCCACATCTTTTCTCTTTTTAATTTTCAGCCTTATTAAAATTCTTTCAGCCATTTCTTTTTCACATCTTTAAAGTTAGAAAGTTAGAAAGCTATGCTTTTGTGTTTGCTGGCCTTGCATCTTCGTATGTCTATTTTTATTTTCTTTATTTTTTTTAATTTTGTTTTTCTTCTTTCTCCTGATTCTGAGACAGTGCCAATATCTGGGTGAAAAAATTAACAAAGTCATGAACATGTACAAAAGTTAACACACCTTATACATTAGAAAACTAGAGAAAGAAAGCTGCTTATATATGCAATAAGTAATAAACATAGGAAATAAAATGTTTTCATTCTAAAGAAAATGTACTGTTGAATTTGAGTTTTTTAAAGGGAAAATATTTTTTGCTCAAGGATTTATTTTTTTTTAAAGTTGGGATGAATTTTTTTGCAGGGAGGATTTTTCTTAATTAAACTATAACTAAAACTAGACTTCCTCAGTTCACTATAAATATTCATTTTTCTATCATGTGAGATACCTAAACAAAATTATCTCAATTTTCCTTCTTCATCTAGCAGCTTATTTTTCAAATCTCTCTGGGACTAACTGGCAGTTTGGGTTATGTTCTCTCACTGAAAAAGAGAAAGATGTTGGCTTTTGACCATTTTTTGGCATAAGTCATAAATAAAAATTATGAATCAGATGCAGTAAAAATCTTTATGTCTTAAAGATGACTTAATATTCCCATTGCACCAGAGGAGTTAACTCCTGACTACATTATACAGAGGTACTGCACTGTGTATCCTGCAGTTACAGTTCAGAGAATTGTGCAGCTATCTTCTCTCTTTCAGTCTACAGGTTTCCTTTTCCTGGAAACAGAAGCACAGAATGTGATCTGGCTGTATCTTAAACTCATGTCAAAGGCCTGGCCATATACCCAAACTAGGTACCTAATCATGTATTTTGCAGAACAGTTATAGCCTCTGGACTGAGTTCCTAAAATAACTTAAATCAGTCCTCAATCCTGATTGCTTTTTTTTAAGTGGGCATCTCACTAAATTTCATTACTCAAATGAAAGACAATGGATACTTTATATTATTTCTTCAATTAGTGATATTTTAGTTTATTTTTTTTTTCTGTACACAAGTCTCTTTTCAAAGCCATAAAGACTGTTGTCACAAAAAGGATTTTAAATGTTGAGGGAAAAATGATTTTTACTCTTCAGACCTATTTGAGATGTTTTCTCTAATTCCTACATAAATCAGACAAGTTTATAGTAAAACACCAGGTAAAATGTAGTTCTTTTTAGTCCTCCAGGGCATTACTGGAAGAGTGGTAATAATGCAGATTTTCAGATGTTTTGGAAACTGTTACTTGCATAAACTGTTTTTCAAAGATGATTATGACAATCAGAGTTAGTTTTTCACAGGATTTTGATTGTTATCAGCGTTAAGTTCTATGCAAATTAAGAAACAGTCACTAAAGTTCTTTATAGCCTTTAATCCCGTTTGAATGGCAAGGCTTACATTAATTAAAGTAATACACAAATTAAATACTTTTTATTTTTACAGCAGCAATGAGCTCCTTGACCAATTTGTTAATTGCCTAACTACCAGAGCTTTCATCACATGCAGTGGAATGAAGGACTATTAAAACACAGATGTACAGCTAGGATGCAAAGGACTGCTTTTTGTGCTCTTACAGGGCACTCCCTTTCATATGTGTAAGGCTTAAACCTGTGGATGTAAAATGCTAAAGGACATTTCCCTTCCAAAGAGAGGAGCCAGGCAAGTAGTCACTGTGGAGCACTCATGCTCACTGGTGATAGGAATGTAGCAAGTTGTGATGGGACAAGAAACTTTTTGGTTAGCTCTACAGTTGAATTTGGTATAGGAGTGTGACAGTGAGCTTCTAGTTGTTGGTCCTGTAGAACTTGTCATCTTTTGGGAGCATGTATGTCAACTGAGAAAGGATCTTGTCCTATCCCCATGAACTTCAGGGACATCGTGATTTAGTTTGAAAGAACAGGGGGTGAACACTTCTATTTGGTTATTTACAATTGATCATTGTTTCAGTTTCTTTATTTTTAAACAGTTTTTTTTTTTTTTTTAAATTGTTGAGTTCCCTGACACTGAATTAATGATATTTTCTTCAGTATTTTTGGGATAAAATGTAGAAACGTCTTTATGTTTAAATGCTTCTTTTAATTTTTTCCTTTTTTTTTAATTTATTTTTTCAAATATATTGCATCACAGTGGCTATCTTCTTAATGGAACATCCTTGGACTTTGAAGGAATACCTAATCAACCAGATTGCCCCATCTAGACTGGGAGGGGGAGATAATCCATTCTCTGTATGGTTATTTGGATTTTCTAACTGAAAAATGTTCTAACTTTTCTGAAAGTTAATCCACCACTAATCTTTAGAAACCTTTTATCACAATGCTTCAAGGGAAGACACAAAAGTATGTATTACTCATTGTATACCTGTTACTCATATGTTAATTTCTTTTTTCTTACCTTTCATTTTGAGGAACAGATGACCTCTCCGAAAGTGGGTTAATAGAATGGTTCTTAATTATGTCAAAGAATTACAAAGTAAAGAAAGGTAATTATCCTGTTTTCTTACTGAAGAATAGAAAAGATGAAACTGCTCACACTGCAGGTGAAACTTGAAAGACCTCCTACTTTTTAGATTCCTTACATCAGTTTAAAGCAGAAAAATATAGATTTTAAAAAACACAATTTTGGAAACTGTTCCACATTTACTGCATAAAGTACAAAAGATCTCTTGGAAATGGAAGCTTGTGATTTTCTACATTATTGTAATTTTTTCTTCTTTTTTGCTCGCATCCCTTAACATTCTTTACTGGAAAGAACTTATGCTGTTTGTCTGCACAAACAGAACTCTTATAACCTTGACTTATTCAAAAAGAAAAAAAGAGACATTTCTCAGTTTAATGTTTTAAGTTGGATTTCTGTTTTTTGCTTTTGATTTTTTTTTTCAAAGATGTTTCTGAGCTACAAAGCAGAGTTGAGCAATGAGAATTCAAATTCATCCATACAATGCATGTATCCATTGTTGAACTAAAGAGTTACATTAATTTTTTTCAGTTCAAAAGCACACAGCCATTTTCCTGAATTCATTTGTTTTAGCTTCACCATTTCTGCTGATGTGGGATTTTTTTCTGTCATAAGGTCATCCACAGGAGATGTATATGTTCCAGTCTGATTAACTCAAAAATTTTTGATCACAAGCTTAGAGTCTGGGAGGGAATTAAAGACTAAAAGGAAGGAAAAAAAAAATCTTCATTAAAAGAGAATAAAAAGACAAAAAACCCCACCCACCCCCTCCCGCCAGTAAAACAGATGGTCAGAAATGTTTTTAAAAAAAGTGGTAAGAGATTGCTTGTCTCTAGAAGCATTTATAAACTTATTTCCCAGCAAGCACAGAGGCTAATTTTTGAAAAGGGCTGCAAGAATCAGAATTTGATCATAGAGAAATGTCTGTATTAATTTTTTAGGGCAATTATGTTTCATAAAGGCTCTTGGATTGAACTGTTTGTACATTGACACTTAAATATCCTAGTCTCCAGCTCACGGGAACTCTAAAATAGCTCATGGAATTGGCTAGACTGTCGTAGATGAATACAGTACACAACATGTCTTTAAAAGGAAACATTTCTTTTTACAAGAATGGATGATTTTCATTTTGTTGCACAGCAGTTGGTAGATGAAGCCTGGCGATAAGTAGTCAAACTGGTGAGGTCCTCCCTGACCCAGAATATGTAAAAACCAAAACTGGACAAAGGGACCCATACTAATAAAATTGTTGACTTTCCAGACAAGAATCCATGTCCATGCGTGGAAGCAATAAATGTAAGAATTCAATCTCGTCATAGAACTGTCACTGGGAAGAGATAAAGAAGAGAAGAAGGTGCTGAGACTAAAGCTCTGAAACATTCAAACAGGTGATAAAGGAATTGAAAGATTTTTTTTTCTTGTTAATTGTGGGGGTTTGTTCAGTGTGATTAGTTTTGCTTTTTTTTTTTTTCTTTTTTTAATTCAAATGAAGAAGTAAACCAGAATTTGATACTCAGATTTCTGATTTTGACTTCTAGAAATTATCTGTATTCTGAAGTGGGCATCTGGTGCCACCATAACAGGAGATACATGTTTCTCAGAAAAATCTAATGTTGAATAAAGTATACAGCGAGGGCATCTAAGCCAAGGAGCTAAAAGAACACAAGACCACTTAAGACAAATAATGTGAAATTCAGAACTAGAAAGGTAGAAAACACAATGTTTCCTTTTGAACAGTGAATAATAATGCTACTTGGTATTCAAATACTACAAGTACCCATGGCCAACAGAGGGACCAGTGATATTAATACAACAAGACACTGAATTGACTAAATCTGTTTTTCAATCCTATTTTTCCCCACAATATTCTCTGTGTAATAGACCAAATCCCACACATTTCTACTTATTCATCACAATTTGTTTTGGTTCTCCTTTCCTACTCTGTAAGCCTGTAGTCAATAGTGCAATAATGTCATATATTCCCTATGTTTCAGAGTACACCTCTTTCCTCTATATTTTATCAAAATTTTCCAGGAGCATTGTCTAAAGTAGTTTACCTAGCTTCCTTCTATGCTTCCTTCCATTGGCTGATGCAAATGTGTGAATTGGATAGTTCAAAGAAGTTTGGCATAAAATTAGCCCGTCCCTCAGTGGATAGCTCTACTCTGTTCTGGAAGTGCATCTTTTAAGGTATTTATAGGGAAAATATTTCCTTTCACAATATGTTATCCTCTGCTAGATTAAAGACAGTTTATTCTTAAGGTCTTTTCCCTGATCTTTTGCTGGCCATCAGTATTTCTGATTTCAATTAGCAGATTTAAGAATGGCTTTAAAAAATTTTCAAAACTAACACTAGGTAACCTGAAAGACTTCAATACTGTTTATTCATATGCTTATATAAAATGTTCAGTCCATATTGACTCCTCACAAAAAAGAAATTGTAAAGATTGATTTATTTGTGTCACAACAGCCTTCAAAAATGCAGATTATTTTTCACACCTAATTCAGTGAGAAGAGCAGGTAGATATCTGGAAACAGACTTTGGCTGCTATGGCTACAGTTTCTTGAAGGAATTGATCTTGCAGACAAAGTACACTATACAAGAGCTCTATTATGCTATAGAATTGCTGCCCTACTTTAAATGCAGCTGTGATTTTTAAAAGGGACTTTTTCTTCATATACTTTAGGTCCTCTATTGTTTTGTGAAAAAAAAATCTATTCTTAGGTTGACAACTAAACTAAATTATCATAAGTTATTACGTCTTAGAAACCACTGGAATAGAGATATGTTGTCTTGTGCTATCACCTAAATTTTCCTAAAATATCATGTCAATGTATTTCTTGTTAAAAAAGAAAATCATAGAAATGTTGAATCATTTATATTGGAAAGGACTTTTAAGACCATTGAGTCCAACCATAATTCTAACACTGCCAGGTCAACCACTAAAACATTTCTCTGAGTGCTACATCTACACATCCTTTAAATACCTTCAGGGATGGTGATTCAACTATTTCCCTGAGTAGCTTGTTTCAATACTTAACAGCCCTTCCCATGAAGAAATTTTGCCTAATATCCAATCTCAATCTTCCTGGGTACAATTTGAGGACATATCCTCTTATTCTAGCCCTTGTTATTTGGAAGAGACCAATACCCATCCCACTGCAGCATCCTTTCAGGTATTTGTAGAGAGCAATAAGCTCTGAGCCTGAGCCTCCTCTTCTCCAGAATAAACAGCTTCAGCTCCCTCAGTGTCTCCTCATCAGATTTGTGCTCCAGACCCTTCACCAGATGTCTTGTCTTTTCTGGATTCACTCCTCAGTGTCGTTTTTGAATTGAAGGGCTCAAAACAGCACAGGACTCGAAGGGTGACCTCACCAGTGCTGAGTACAGGGGGACAATCTATGCTCTGATCCTGCTGGCCACACTGTTTCTGATACAGGCCAAGATGTCATTGGCCTTTTTGGCCACCAGGGCATACACTCAATCATATTCAGCTGCTGTTGACCAGCACCCTCAGGTTCTTTTTCACTGAAAATCTTTCCAGCCACTGGCACTGCAGTCAGAAATCTTTCCCCAGCCTAGAGCACTGCAGGGGGCTGTTGTGACCCAAGTAGAGCACTTGGTCTTGTTGTATCACTTAGAATTGGCCTCAGTCTATTAATCCAGCCTGTCCAGACCCCTTTGAGGAGTCTTCCTACACTCTAGCAGATCGACACTCCTGACCAACTTGGTGCGCTCTTCAGCCTCAGGTGTGGGTGCTTTGCCCTTTAGGACTGCTTCCACCAGGTTTTTATAAGTTCTCATAATCTATCACATAGATTTCCTGCTACACAGTGGCTTTTTAGTGCACTGAGCATGTACAGTACAGCAGTGCTCTTTAAATCTTAGTACCTCTGTCAAGGTTTCCTAATGAAGAAGTCACTATTGCTATGTTCTTCATTTGTCTCCTCCTTCATTGATCCTATTGTTATTCTCAGCAACTGGTGACTGCTCAACTCTGGCATTCCCTCTTCCTGCAATACAGGAATACAATATTCTTAAAACTGTTAGCTACAGGGAAGAGGTACCCTTATTCCTCTCTCTCTGCAGTTGGGTGTCGAAAGAGCCTAGAACACAACCTAAGCCATCACAAACTGTATCAGAGCTTCTTCTGTAGCCCATTTTCAAGCCTTCAAGTCTTCAAGTTTTGGTACTGTATCTAAGAGGTTATGTAGAAGTCCCTACACATTGTACTCCATCTGTTAAAATTCCTGTCTTACTTGGCAAGGGGAATTCTTTGTGTGGGTTGTTTTGGTTATGCTATGCCTAATTGTGAAGTCACTAATCAGCTGTCTTAATAATGCTATTTTGAGAGCTGGATCTCAGTATCCAAACACATTTCTTTTTATATTTCCTGAACAAATACACTAGGTCATAATTTACCTATACACAAGGAAAGAGTTATAAATATATTTATAAATACATTCTATCTTTTATACAAGGAGTTAAATATTGTAATGGCCCTAGTAATGACCATGATGACAATGCCACCACTACCTTTTGTTAATACATACCAGAATATTGGCTGCACCTAGCTGATCCAGAGTATTGATAAAGTGTTCTTACTTTTAATTTCTTGTCATCTCTCTGTGGGATACATCATCATCACTTTCACACTGGTGCCTTACTTTGGTATCTTTTAAACAATAGATATTTTAAAACTGAAAAATGCTAACTATAAAGGGTAAGATTTTTCAAAGTAATATTATAATTTCTGCCTCTGTCCTAGAAACTGTTGGGTGTGCCAACCCTTCTCCCTCAAGTCCAAACAATTTATCCAGCCAGTCCATTTTTATTCCTTTGGGTGTTTATATGAAAAGACAGATTGTCTCTAAAACCATGACACACTGAGTCATCCCACTTGGGTGAGATGACTATTTTTCAGGCAAGAAAATGTCAAAGTGAAGTGTGAGAAAATCACCCTTAATGAATATTCATGTATCTATCCCATAAAGGAATTTGAGATCTCACAGCAATTCTATCAACAGATTATTTATCAATATACTTGTGCTGCCACAGCTTTTTGTTTAGAATATTTTCTACCTTTTTCTCTGGAAAGCACCGTAATGAATTAATATAAGAGATGCCTTTACTGAGGAGTTTGAACAGACATTTGAAATGTGACTTCTTGAGTAATAACCATGGCAAGTGTCAAAGGCTGTGGCAGAATGAATGGATCATCACAGTGAGGTAATTTGGTTACTCATTTAAAGCTAGAAATCTGATGCAACATCATAAAAAAAATCTTTAAAAATAGAACCACAACTTTTGCAGTCTTAATTAATACTTTACAATGATGCAGAAAAAAAAACATTTACATGTCTTAAAAAAGATATCTAACTCATTCAACTCTTTAATTCCACTAAAAGAAGTCTATTGGCATTCTGCTGAAGTGTTTGTGATTTGAGATTGATCTGGCAGCAGGTGTGAGAGAGAAACTGAGATAAAGTCCAATAGAAAGAAAGGCTGGTTGAAGGAAAGACTTAGTGGTCTGGATCAGAATGATTAATTCAGAGCACTGATATTTTAAATTACTCATCTTGCAAATAGGAGAGGATTTAGATGTTCCTTCATGGCATTATTCCAAACAAGAAAGATCCCTGAAACAGCCTATTTTTTTTCCCTGTTTCAGGTCAGCAAGAAAGAGATGAACACAGGACAGCTGCTCACTAGACCACATCCTAGTTCTGCTTTGCCCTTCACTCTCTTTTGCCACTTGAACCAGTACAAAAGTAGGTAGAAAAAGCTCATAAATCATAATTGCAACATATTACAGTTCTTTAGTAGAGTGTGTAAGATTATGATTCTCTGCCCTGTCAATTTTACATTGTCACAATGCTCTTTGTTTCAAAAAATCTTATTCATAAAATTTGATGCAAGGGAGTGAAGAATCAAATGCATATTTGCACAGTTAGCCAGTAGGCATAGAGACATGTATATTCATCACCAGTCTCATGGAAATAAGTCAATTTCAAAACTTTCCATAATAAATTCTTTTCCCACTAGGAAACAACAGACATGGAAAAAAAATCCTCTATTCTTTCAAAGAGAGCTGAGATAAAGTTATGCTTTCCAAAATCAATGAATTCTCCTGTTTATTACAATGACAGAAATGGGATGTAAGTACTTGCCCTAGTGGCAAGCAACAATCTTCTCCCCTTTTATGATGCTAGCTTGTCATTCTGGATGGGCAATGTAAAAAAAAAAAAAAATTTGAAGGCAATATTAGTCTTTTACTCAGTGCTTCACAACATAGATGGTGCAGCAGTAATGATTTAACTAGATGCTAAGCTTAACTTTTCTTACTTCTACCTAAAAACCCTAACTATTTATAGTAGTCCTAGGTGCAAAAATAATTCAGAATAAATAGGGAATCCACATCCAAGTGCAAGTTTTATCCAGCACTGTGTTAGGTTTGTGCATTGGATCACACTTGTTACTGGTGGTGTACAGCAGCACTGTGAACACTTGAGCTCCTCAGCCAAGTGCTGCACATCCCTTGTAGTCTCAGGATTTGGAGACTATATGTATGGAGACCCTTTGGGGCACTGCAGCTGAAGGCACATCTCCCAGGGACATAGCATGTGCTACATTAGCATTCCTTCTACACTTGATTTTGCTTCAGTATTAGACACAGTGGAAAGTGTCAAAATAGAGACTGAGGATACATCAATATCAGGCATTGTGACTGATTAGATTTGGATTCAGGGGAGAGCACACAACATAAAGTGTAAATGTGCACACAGCACTACGACTTCCTTGTTGAACATGGCCCTGCTGAACATCATTACATGTCAGGAATTAAAAAACTTTTGGGTTTTCTGGGTCACGTAATTATTTCAGAAGTATATTTTATTCCTGGAGAGAATATGGTCTTCCCAGCCATTTATCTTGTTTTTCTTAGAAGCTCATCTAGGAGCACCATAGAAAATGAACCACAGGTAGAAAACTGACACACTCACACTTCCTCCTACAATTCTACTAGATTCTACTGTAGGCCAGGTGTGAGAATGGGATGACTAATGAAATCATCTTTTTCATCTTCCTAGCACAATTCTTTAGCTAACCTGGCATAATAAGAAGGCTGTATGTGCATCTGCAGTAGTCAACACCTTCACAGATTTGCTGCTTTTCAAGTTGGTATTAAAATATGTGAATTTCCTCTCAGTAGCACTTATGCAGAGAAAGAATATTTCTGCTGAGATCAAAGATATAAGTGAAGCCAGATTCAAATTTATTGTCTTTGGACTGTCACAGTGGTCACAGGGGTTTTCAGGATGAGAGGAGAGACGAGGATTTGACTCCATATTTCAGAAGGCTTGATTTATTATTTTATGATATATATATATTACATTATAACTATACCAAAAAGAAATAGAAGGAAAGGTTTCCTCTCAGAAGGCTAGCTAAGCTAAGAATAGAATAGAAAAGAATGATAACAAAAGGCAGCTCTCTCAGACTCTGTCCGAGATAGCTCAGCCTTCATTGGCCCTTAATTATAAACATCCAAGATGGGCCAATCAAAAATCCACCTGATGCATTCCACAGCAGCAGATAACCATTGTTTACATTTTGTTTCTGAGGCCTCAGCTTCTCAGAAAGGAAAAAATCTCAAGAAAGGATTTTTAGTGAAAAAATGTCTGCAACATTGGACCTCATTGTTTTCCACTCTGTATCTTTTGCAGTTTTTAACGAAATTCAAAGATCCCATGAAATTGTACATTTGTCTTCTGCAATACTTTATACTGACCTAGGAAAAAGTAAGCAAATATCTTGGGTCTGAGAGATGTAATCACCCTTTTTTTTTCTTTTAGGCAGTGAGGAGTGGCTCTAAAGAATACTTGGAACATAACTGTGATATCTGAAATGTATACAGGTACTCCACTGGAACTGTAAAGTTTAACATATGAGGCCATGGAGAATCAAACTCTTCATCTAAATTTTGGACTTCACAGAGTAGAAAGCCCCAATTAATGTTTCAGGAAGGCTTAAAAATTTCTTTTTCTGTTGGGAAAACTGATTATAACATTAAAAATACTCAGATAGGCTTTTCACAGGGGAAATGAACTTTTAATGCTTAAAAAATTTCCATGGGGACTTCCTGTTTTAAGAACTTCTAGCACAGATACCCACTGTTGCCTTTAAAAAAGTTTTTTTTAATAAACATTAAAAAACTTGAAAAATAACAAATTGAACTTTCAGTTAAATTGGAAGAGGCATTAATTACAGACATTTATGGTAATAGGATATGAATTTCTGCAGCTAAAATCTTCTTTTGGCATTTTAAAATCTATTATGGTCTTAGAGGGTGTAGATACCAGCTATGCTGGCATCCAGTATTGCTGTGGAGAACAACAGGCCTTTTAAAGATGTAATTTATCTGAATTATTTTAGTTATCTGGTTTAAAGATAAAAGAAGTCACATCTCAAAGGTTGGACCAGATGACCTTGAAGCATCCTTTTCAACTTGGGCTACTTTATGATTCTGTTTGTTGATGAAAACATTCCAGTTCTGTGCATTGATTGAAAAGGCTTCAGGAGGTGATCCCACTGTAAGCATCTGTATTTTGTCAGATTAAACTTCCCATTTTAGAGACTGACATAACAGTAATTTAAGTTTATGCATTTTACTGTGTAATCATTAAAACACATGGAAGCAAATGAAATTTCTGTCTGAATAAAATGTGTGCACTCTTCTTTTCATTCCAGAACATTGCAATGTTTCTAGAATGGAGAAAAGACTATTTTGTCCCTTTTGTATCCAGCAGCAAACAACTCTTCACTCCAGCAATGTTTTTTTTTCTCTGCATAGATATATACTAATATATCTTCTTTTTTATTGCCTCAAAATGGTTACAGAGAAATGTACGCATTAAAGGATTTATGATGCATCGACATCTATAGGCAAATTTTATGCGTTGCTGACTTTAAGTATCTAGACATCTATCAACATGAGAAGAAGTTGTAAATTGGCTGAGGATATGAGACTACTCATCAGACTGAAAAAAAGATCACAAGTCTTGTGGTAGATCCCAAGTAGCTAATAAGGAGTGAAAGGTTCCTTAGTCTAGATAAAATTTAAATCATTCTTATTTCCTGTATATTAGATTATTTTTCTTTTCCAATTTTTCACGTTTATTTCTTCTTCCTTAATATGTTTCTTGCTATAAAAATTTCTCTTTCTTTTTTTTGAGGAAGCAATCTTGCCAAACTTTCAGTCATTCCACCCTTGGAGAACTGCAATGCTAATTGTCACAGCCATTCTCTGCCAGTACCTTAATTTTCACTTGGTAGCATTTCATACTCTGCGGCAATGGAAGATACCAGCTGTGTTGTATCAGAGAGAAAATTCAGGTCTCTTAAAGAGAAGATTTAAAGTCCTCCTGTCTTGAGAAGTAAATGACCGTATTGATGCTTTTCAGCAAATAGAAGCTGGATGCTAGGCCAAAAAATAAAAGAGAAAAAGCTGTTCGTCAAGCCAAACTCATCTCTTGCATGGAGTTTGTTTTGGTAAAGGAGCTGATGTAAAGTGAAGGTAACTTTATGATGCCTTTGTGTCTGGATCTTTGTCTGATCTTTGATGCATATCAGAAGCAGATAGGTTTGGAATATACACAGAGCTGGCATGACCTTTTCCTCCCTCTCTTTTACCCTCAGGAGCAAATCAAAAGGGAGAAGGTAAAACAAGGTGGAAGACAAGCCTGGGAAGAGCTTACTTTCACCTCTTAGCATGAAAATTGTTGAAGTAAAATTTTCGTGCTAGGTAGGCAATTCAAAGCTTTGTTTTTACCACTTGTATTTTTCTGTATTTCACACTGGTAGATCTAACAGTCCTGAATGGTCCTTAAGTACTAAAAATTACAAATAAAAAGGAAATCCACAAATCATTTCTCAACCAAACCAAGGGCATAGTTGCTTCAGAGTTACATGAGAAGTTCATGGAACACATCCTAGGTAAACTGTAAATTTAGAGCAGGCTGAAACTGGCTGCCAGCACAAGAACACAGGTCTCCTTCCTAAACATCTTTCACAGTAATGGCAAATACAATTTACAGGGATCTTTTTTTTCTATTAATCTAGATGAGTAGTGGACATGCATTTTTCATGTGTGTCCATGGGTACATATATAAGTACATATATCTATATCTATGTGTGTATTATATCTGTGTGAGTATGTATACATACAGAAGAGATCCAAAGATCCCAAAATTGTTTACAACAACTTAAAATTAAAATTATAGCACAGGACTGAATAGAACTGCATAGGCCAGAGTTTGCCACAGGAAGCTGTCACTTGAAAATAAAAGGATTCCATGCTTTTTAATATGCCTGAGAAAGGAAAGAAAGCTTTTGTCTTTTTATTTTTTCCTTTGTTTTTAGTTTGCTGTTCAATCCTCTGGTTTTGTCTTTTTATTTTTTCCTTTGTTTTTAGTTTGCTGTTCAATCCTCTGGGCTAAGTGTGGTTTTTCAGGGCCCCATATTTGGCCCTGTGCTTCTCAACATCTTCATAAATTACCTGAACTCAGGACTGGAAGAAATACTAAGCAGGTTCACAGATGATACAAAACTGGGAGGGTTCTGAGTCCTTTGAAGGCAGGGAGGCCCTGCAGAGAGACCAATCTCTGCAGGGGAATCACCAACCATATGAAGTTCAACAAGGGAAAGTGTCAGATCCTGCACTTGGGGACTTATTGATGGGGCAGTCCTGGATTGTTAGACAGACTGGGAAATGTAGAGCAGTGCTGTGGGAAGAGACTTGGAGGTCCTGGTCCCTGGTAAGTTGAACATGAACCAGCAGAGCCCTGGCAGCCAGGAGGGCCAATGCTGTCCTGGGAGCATCAGGCACAGCATCACCAGCTGGGCAAGGGAGGGGATTGTCCTGCCCTGCTCTGAGCTGGGGCAGCCTCACCTCAAGGGCTGTGTGCAGTTTTGGGTGCCACAATACAAGAAGAGATATTAAGCTATTAGAGAGCATCCAAAGTAGTGCAATGAGGATGGTGAAGGGCTTTGAGAGAAAGCTGTATGAGGAAAGGCTGACATCAATTGGTTTGTTCAGCCTAGAGAAGAGGAGACAGAGGGGAGGCCTCATTGAAGTCCACAACTTTCATGTGAGGGGAAAGGGAGGGGCTGGCACTGATCTCTTCCCTGGGGTGACAGTGACAGGACCTCAGGGAATGGCCTGAAGCTGAGTCAGGGAACATTTAGGTTGGATATTAGAAAAAGGTTCTTCACACAGAGGGTGGTTGGGCACTGGAACAGGCTCCCCAGGGAAGTGGTAACAGCACCAAGCCTGACAGAGTTTAAGTAGCATTTGGACAGTGCTCTCAGGCACATGGTGTGATTTGGGGATGGTGCTGTGCAGGGCCAGGAGCTGGACTCAATAATCCTTGTGGGTCACTTCCTTCACAGCTTATTATGTGATTCTGTGTTTCTGTCAGCTTGACTTTGTGATCAGACCAGTGAGAAGGTCATTTCATCAGAAAATTTATTGCTTGGAAGGTGGAGATTAGTGCAATCTTTCTTGTTTCCTAGGAAGTGTTTGCATTTTTGTAAAGTAAAGTATGTATCTTCACTTGCTCAACAAATTCTTATGGACACATTTTCAAATATTACTGTGTACTGTACATGCATTAGAGCATGCCCTCAATAAGTAGAATTCCATAGCAAGGACAACACCACATGAACAATATTTCTCTAACCATACGAGAAATAAGAAAGCCTGGTCATGTTTAAGGCAAAGCTGAGCTAACAGAGGTGTTTCTTTTCCTTTCTCTTCTCAGGTTGTTTTAGGGCAGGAGGAAAAAAAAGGAAAAGTGAAAAAAAAAGTGTGTCTTGGCTTTGCTTGAAAAAATGGAAACAAATATTCTTTTCTGAGAATATTTCATCCTTAAGCCCTAGATTTTTCTTCACCTTGTCAGGCCTTGCTTCCTAAATGTCGCAGCTCTTCTTACTACACAAAATCAATGCCTTGGTTTTCTAATGGGCACAGCACCATACTTTTCATATTTCTTCCTAATGTATTTTTAGGTCAACAGATTGAATATCTCTCTATTTAACACTTACCTGTTTTTCAGTAGTTTTCTCGTGTGAGTATTTTGATAAAGACAGAACAAGATTTTGTTTGTCAAATCTTGTT